>CM045760.1:175647830-176247830 GCA_025200525.1 Camellia lanceoleosa
GGTTGAAGCGGGGACATTCCAGCTTCTTATCCCAGTTCAAGACCTTCTCAAGCCCCTCGCTTTTGGTTGGCGAGTGGTCGATGATGTCCTCTCGGACAAGGGCCTCTATTAGCGACTTGAAGGCATTTGTGATCAGTGGCTCACTCTCGATCCTATCCATCTGCTAGCAACAATGCTAGCCTTGAAGCCATGGCTCTTCAATGAACCTTTGGGCCACTTTCATACTTGGCCAACATGAGATGGGGCCCACTCTCGAGGATGTGTTCATGTTCTTTGCGTCGAAGTGGCCGACGATGCCTTCTACCTGACGAACACCCTCAGGTATTGATTCTTTGATCCGATCTCTCAAGCTAAAACTTCAAGCTGGTGGTAGTTCTGTATTTGATGGTTATTGAGGGAGGACCAATCGGTGAGGGCCAGTCGTGCATCCTACACCGCATGGATCCACACTTCTTTAGAGATCTTGACCCACAGCTAAAGATGTTAACCACGATTCTCGGGAGTATGAGGTCGGTAGATGTGGCTCTGAAGCTCTATTTTTTGGATTTTGGCTTGCTTGTCTCGTTTCATTGTTCTTCTAAGTACACCTCGATTCTCTTAATCCTTTTGTCTTTCCTTGGTAGTTAGGCTCTTTAGAGGATTGGATTCCTTGGCTCCATTATTTCTTGGGAATCTTTATTACCATTTGGATCTACTACATCGAGACATAGTTCATTCACGTGGATCGATATGAGGTATCTCCTTCATCCTGACCGCAGTTCACCTTTGTTTTTTGAGAGGTTCCAAAGTTTGCCCCTACTCATTGTATTGAGATAGAGGGTTCTTGGAGATAGTGGATAAAGATGGTATCCGGGTGCTCGTCTTGTGAGTCTCACACATTTAATCGAAGTCTTGCTAGCCGTTGATCACATGTTGGTCACGTGTTATTTCCACTTTATCCTTGAATACTTTGGTGGATGATCCCCGGTGCTTTGTGGTAGGCCCTTATGTATGCCTACTGGTGGGTGTGGCAGCACCGCTTATCTATCATGGTTCCTCTCGTCTGGTGTCCTTTCCCTTGCCGAAGGGTATCTCTGCATATCTTGTTGATATCTTTGATAATGGTCGTCGAGTTAGATTATCGATATGGCATGAAGAGGCGTTGATAGCCGTCTCTCTGAGACTGATGATAAGTAGCATGCCAATTTGAGTTTGAATGTGCCCCGAACACTCCTTTATTATCTTTTAGGAAGCTATGGGCACTTTACTCGTGGACTTGTACACACCATGTTTCCTATATCCGGCTCTTTGGCGATACGGGCTTGGCCGAGTAAGGGATTTCACCCTCTCTTTCAAGAGATATTAGCGGAAGAATATTGATGCATTTATTGAGTTTGTTGAGCGGACCGACCATATGTTTTGCCTCCATGATTTATAAGAAGGACTCTTCTCTTGATGGTTACCTAAAATGAAAATCGATCATATGTATGAGAGTTTCTTCACTTCACCTCTCCGTGACCCTCATTTCGGTTGTTTCTAACAGCAATTGCTTCTCGAGCAGTCCCCTTTGAATAAGGCCTCTAGTCGGACGACCCGTCTTAAGAAGATGGCCTACAAAAGGACTTCGATGCTAGTCTTTCCACTCCTCGCCTTTCAAAAGGCTCCATGAGTACCCGACTAAACATCTTAAATTTTTAAAAAAAATTAATTTGAAGTTACTTTCCTTCTTGAGACTATACCTTCTTAAATGAACACTTTTATTTTTCCCTGTTGTGTAGGACCCTACGATTGCTAACGTTTTGATACTTGCGCTCACTTGGCCATCTTTTGCCTCCTGGCCGGACTCGGACACAGACACCGCTTCGTTTATGTCGCAAGACTTCGTAAATCACCATCGTGTAGCGGTATAGATGATGATAGCGGTGAGTCTTTACGATCATTTTGTGACCTTATCCCGTATCGTCGACACCGTTCTATCGTGACTAAAGATGCCTCTCAATTGGTGAGATGTTCCCGCTTATTGCTTTCGATTTGAGAGGCGTTATCTTGGTAGCGAGGTTATCGGGGCTCCATTGTTCTAATGTTGAGATTATTGAAAACCTATAGATACCCCATTTTGACCGACCTTAAGACTCGAGGCGTCATCGATTGAGCACTTTCGGTGATTGTGCATGTTGTGCTTTCGTTTAAGGTTTCAAAGTTTTGGCTAAGAGCCTTGCCTCAAGACCTCTAAACTCTTCTTTGGCGGTTCTGAATGGGGGTGATCTTGTAAACCACCTCTTTGTGGTCATAGACCACTTTTTCATTGGAGACCGGTTTTGATTTTGAAGCCTTTGCTAGCGCCTTGACTCAAGACCGCAACGTTCTCCGTTGGGCGTGGTTTTTGAACCCACCTTGTTGCCCTCTACTTAGAGGACAACGTTGTGATCTGGAAGACCACTTTTTGTGTCATAGAACCACTTTTAATGTCGATATACTAGTTTTCGAGGAAAAACTTTCGAGTTCTTGGCGTTTTGCCTCTCGAACTTTCGTTTTGCATCCATTTTGGTTTGTTTTGGTACAAACCTTGTTTGAAAAAATTGGGACAAGGGTGGGGAGACGATTCTTGCCTTGGAGACCACTTTTCCTCCCGCCAGTGGTTTCTTATCGACAAGCTGGTTTTTCTTGGTCTTTGGGCCACCTTTTCTAGTTGACCACCACACCTTTACTGTTTTCATGCTCTAGACCATCTTCCTTCATGGTCGACTAGTTGTTGTCTTGGGAGATCACTTGTGGTGGTTGGTCGACCACCTCAATAGGCTGGCAAGCCACTTCAAGTGATCAAGCCTTTTGTCACCTTTTAGAGATATTTTCTTCCGGTGGCAGGTTGGAAGGCACTAAACTCATCTTGGAGGGATGGCTTTGAGATAAGCTTGTTCAACAAGCTTGTTCTTTATTCTCTATAAGAGAACCACCTCATCCTCATCTTGAACACACAAACACACTCAAACCTGCCATCCTTTTGTTCTTTGAGGTGCTTAGAGAGCTAGTTTTGGTGTTGTTGGATTAGTTTGAGCTTGGAAAAACTCTTTGGGTTATGGTTTTGAAGAGGTTCTACAAAGGGTAAGCCTTTAACCCCTTAAACCCCTTGTTTTGCTTAAGCTTTTTAGACCTATTTTCATCTTGATTTAAGCAACTTCCAACTAAAAAAGTTACATTTTTAGTCCTTAAAATATTTGTTTAAGGTCATTTTTTGTGTTGGGGGTAGTATACCTCTTAAGCCTTGTTTGATGCAGTTCTTGTGCCTCCTTTTTAAGCTATTGGGATCACCTTTGCATGACCTTTCTACTACTGAAATCAGAGGATTTTCAGTGGTGGAAGAGGATTTGAGAGTCCCAAATAGGAGAGGGTCATCCTCTCTCCTTGTATTTTGAATACTTGCTTCATATGCCTCATGTTTGAGCATGTTTATTAAGCTTGTGTTGGCTTGTTCTTAGCATGTATTTGGGGTTATTTTAGCATGCCTCAGATCTGTTTTGACTTGGTTTATTCATTCCATGCATGCCTTATACACTTGTAGTGTAAATCTTACAAACTAGCTTTGTGTGCCTCATGTTTGAGCATGTCTTTCTAGCTTGTTTTGGGGCCATCTCAGTAGGTTTTTGGTATTGTCTTAACATGCTTTAGATCTTTTTTGGGTTGGTTTGGTTGGCTCTTGCATACCTTATACACTTGTGGTGTAAATTTCATAAACTAGTCTTGTATGCTTCATAAAGTAGCATGTCTTTCTAGCTTATGTTAACTCCATTTCAGCATATTTTTGGTGATGTTTTGCCATGTCATACCTTTGTTAAGGTTTGGTTTGGTTGGTCCTTGCATGCTCCATGCACTTGTGATGCATTCCATGAACTAGCCTAATGTGTGCCATGCTTTAACATGTCATTCTAACATGCTTTTGGCTTAACTCTAAAGCTTTTCTTCATGTTTTAGCATGCTTAAGCCACTGATTTGTGTTGTTTTGGTCATGCATGCCATGCTTTGTATAGCTATAGTGCATTCTAGCTTGTTAGCTTTGTGTATCAAGTCCACTAGCATTCATTGCTTGGTCTATTTCCATGATTTGGCATCATTTGGAATGTGATTTGAGTCCATGTTTCATGATCTTACTTTTGCATCTTTCACTTATTCCATGCTTTGAGGAGTTGGTGTTTATGCTCTTAACATGAATCATTGCGTATACCTTCATGCCTAAACTTGTGAACTATCATTTTAATGTGTTTTTAGGGTTATTTGCCATGATATAACTCGATTTTTGTTGGTTAAGCCATCTTATGCTTGGTCTTGGTAAGTGTAGTGTAATCTACCTTATTTGCCTTGCATATTCCATGCCTTATACTTACCGTGCTAGCATATTTTGGCTTCCTTCCATGCATGTTTTAGACTCATTTTGACATGTTCTAGGACTGTTTTGGGTTGCCTTTGCCATATGCTTCATGTTTTGCATAGCTATAGTGTAAGTGTCTATGCTAGTTTCAAGCTTTGAGCTTCATAGCATGCTTCATTTGTATTGTGTACATGATTTGGCATCCTTTAACGTGACATTTCAGAGCATGTAGCATTGTCATGTTCCCACTTCATTCACTCTTTCAGTGCCTTTGAGTGTTATGCATTGTTGCCTAGTTTGTGGCCTAGCATGTATGCCATCTTGCCTAGGCATTTGAGCCCCCATCTCAGCATGTTTTGGTCTTTGTTTAGACCTAATTAAGCTCTGTCCATGGTTGGTTCATGCATTTGTGCCATGTTTTGCATGCCTCCTATGTGTTGCTCTTTGCTAGCCTTATGCTTTAAGGATCCTAGCAAGCCATACTTGTGTTGTTTGAATGATTTGACATCATTTCTTACCATATTTCAGAGCTTATAGTGTTGTTACACTTCCATGCTTGTCACTCTTTGAGCACTCTTGAGAGTTGTGCTCTTAGGCCTAGTTGATGGGCCAATGCATGTGCATGCTTTATTTTGCATTTCATACCTTTGTTTTGGTGTTATGGCCACTGTTTTGGGCATGGCTGAGGTCTGTCCACATTCGGTTTAAGTCCATTGAGTATTGAGTATGCCATGTTACATTGCATAGAGTATGCCATGTTGTTGTTTGCATTATGTATGCCTTTTTGTTGTTTTGCATTGAGTATACATGTCATTTAGCATTAAATATGCTATGTCACATTGCATTGCATGTTTGCATGCTTGTCCCTCGCATGTTGTTTGCATGCTTGTTTTATTACATCATATGTTTGCATGCTTGAGAGGCATTGCATTTTTGCATGCTCCATGTTACATAGCATTGTGCATGCCATGTTATGTGTTGCATTGTATTTGGAATAGGTGTTAGTCCAAACACGAGAAATGAGAGACGTTTCATACTCGAAGTATTGAAACGTGCCTGATTCTCGATCGTGGCAGCTCTTGATCATACATGATAGAGCTCTAGGCATTTATGTGTTGATGTGTGCATTCATTTTATATTGAATTGTGCAACTTCACCTCTCGCCCATCGCGCATTGGTGGCGGGGTGAGAACCACACTCCATTGAGCTTATGAAATGATAGAGAGGGTGGTTGTGCACATACTTTACCAAATACATTGCCATGCCCTTTCTTGCTCTCTGTGACAAAATGGAGTCTGGCGGCAACAATGGTGGCCGACCCGATAACTAGTGGCCGACCACTTTTTCTGATTTTCAATAAACAAAAGTGGTCGGGTGGTCTCCTCCTCAACAATGATGACCACCCTCCCATAGGTTTCCATGGTGGAGTTTAAGCTCTCTGGAGCTTAGTGCAAGGTTTGAGAAAATTATAGCAGAGGCAAGTTGGGGCATCGCGGCGGATTTCGAGCGAGGCGTGAGCATCATATACTTCCGCCTTGAGGCTCGGTTATCGCTTTACTTAGCTGATTTGATTAGCTAGTTAGCTATTTGATTTGTACCTAATTAGTTATTGCGTTTAACTATTTATTTGTATTGTAATAGCTTAATTAATTAGCTTGTTAGTTAATTAGTTGGCTTGTAATAATTAGTTTAATTAGTTTAGATTAGCTGTTAGCTTCTTATTCGGACCCTCCGTCGACAGGGCCAATTGTTGTAATAAGCGTGCGTGTGTGTGATGCATGTCTTCCAACCCCCATTTCTTTCTTCCTTTTACTTAACCGCTTACGATGGTTAGTTTTAAGGCATATTTTGTTTAGCATACCTTATGCTCGCATGCGTGCATTCATTCATCTGTCTTGCATGCACCGGGTTTGGCGCATCATACTAATTGTATTGTATTTCAATTCTAAGTTGTATACATGTATCAAGTTGCATTTCATATGCCATGCTAGAATAGTCGAGACTATTTTAGCTGCATTTTTGCATGTGTTGTATTAGCCATCTTAACATGAACTAGGATCATGCATGATTTCTAACTAGTTCTTTGTTTTGGCTCGAAGTACACTGTGAGTGTTTACGCTTTAGCATACTGCATGTGTGTTATTTGTTGCCATGAAAGCATGCTTGCCATGAGGCTAACTGCTTATTTGATATAACTGCCTGAATGCTTGTGGATGAAGGTTGGATTGCTTGAATTGGAACAATTCATCGAAATCCGCGATTTAGCCTACTTGCGAGTAGCAAACTTCAAATCATTTTCACAAACAAACATGCAATGTTTTGTTATAAATTAGGCGATCTAGTCTATACTTGTTTGCTATGCGCATTACGTAGTAAGATTAGCTAATTAATCGGAATAAGAACACATGTGTTTTCAAAAACAAGATATCATGCTTAATCTGATCGATCTTTGATCGGGCGGCGAAGTGCTTATTGCATGACCTTCCTCTCGTACCCAAGTTCCGAGTCGAAGCAACTTTGGTGATAGCGGACCGTGGCCTTAGGCACGAGTCGGGGTTTCCTAAATTTTCCCAAAAATAAAATATTTAGGTGGCGATTCTATATCAGCAAAGCGATCCATGTTTGGCACTTCTTTATTAAAATCGATTTTCCAAAGCGATTTCTTTGAATTTGGACTCTTTGGTGATTTATCAATCTTACATTACACTTTATGAGATCAAATTAAAACCGTGACATTGAGTCCAAGCATAGTAGCTAGAGAACAAAAGCGGAATTGGCGCCCTCGCGGTGAGCAGGGAGTTCTCGGGATGTCTACAAGCAAGTGGCTCGATGTTGAGATTATTGAAGGGTGGTGCCACGAAATTGATGCCACGCCATGCTTACAAGCAATGTAGAGATAAGGTGCACCTCCGTAAGACATATTTCTCGAGGCAATGTAGAGATAAGGTGCGCCTCTGGGAATAGTGTGGAGGTGGATATGTTAGAAGTCTCTGAGACTCGCTCTGGCACTTATGGTGATTCTCATCCTTTAGGCTTCCTTCCTTCTTCAGGGATGACTGCTACTGTTTTGGCTTCATTAGACGTTGAAATCGATCAGGTGCCCCTTGTACAGCCAAGTGACTTCGTTGATGCTAGGAGCCCTTCAATTGCCCCGACTTTGCATAATGATTCTCCCTCAGGTAATCTTTCTTTCTGAAGTTTGTCATATACTTCTATTTGTGAGATTTTTTTTTTACTCAAATGGCTTTACTGCTCCCTATCCTTAATAAGACTTCTTTATCTTTTTTTGATGTTGGCGCTACCGGTGTCTGCCTTCACATCTCGGACTCTAATTCACTCTCCTTGTGACTCCTCATGGTTCTCCTTCTCAGAGGAGACACTGCATTGAGACGACTACTAGAGGCTCTTCATCGCAAGTGCCTTGAATGTTTTGGATCTGAATCTCGGTGATTTCCACTTTGATAGTGATGTTTTGATCTTTCCTCTTATCGTCGGCATTCTCGGGCTTAGGACCTCTGCGGAAGTCACCCTCCAGTGGTTCATCTAACTTGATAGACATTAGGGAGATTCTTGAGACTAGTACCTTTCGGTCCCAATTCCTCCTTTAACTTACGGCAAAGTATCATTTCTCCATTATTGGGTAGCTCTTGAGTTTGCTTGAGTTCTCTGACTTGTGCATTCGAGTTACCCTAAGACCTTTGATTCATTTGCTTACCAATGTCCATTTATTGATTGCTCTTCTCGAGTCTTTTGCGACTATCCTATATAGCTTAGGCAGCAACGGCTACGTGACCTTAGCGGGAAAGTAGTTGAGGCAATATCAAGGAATCTCGACATGGAGTGTCACCAAGTGGATTTATCATGGCCGGAGCGCTAGATATAACTTTGAACACGATCGTCGGGTAGCGATTTTATGCATGCTTGCCTCTTATCGAACCTCTGAGATAAGACAAAGACAACTCTTCATGAACTTGAGTCGGGCTATGCTCGGGCCTTGGAGACTTTAGAGGCATATTCTGCTGTTTGTCCTCAGGACGTAGATGTGACGGGCAGCTTCTTCGAGGGTGTTTTTAGGAGAGATTAAGGTTTTTTTTTTTTTTTTTTTTGTATTACTTTCTTGCCCCTTTCGATAAAAATGTTTTATGTAGGACAATGCAATGAAATGATAAAATCTTTGTTGTTTGGAGATTTTCGCATTGTTTTCTCATTCTATTTGATAAAATATTTATTTCGAATGATACAATGGAAAGAACAATCATATGTACATGTTTATAAAAGCTGAAATATTCTCATTAATTCTTCAACTTTCTTGACAAAAGTATAATATATTCACTGCAAGTGATGGGATAAACATACACCATAAAGAAAACCAGCTTCTTCATAACGTAAGGGAAATACAACTTTTAGACAAAGTAAGAAAATGAAAATGAATTTTAACATAGATGAGTCTATCTATGGGTAGTAACGCTTGATGAACTTTGCATTGAGTGGGCTAGTTCGAAAGCCATCTTCAACCCTTACAAGCTTGTAGTACCCGCTTGAGCTTGCTTGAACCACCTTATAGGGCCCTTCCCATTTTGGAGAAAACTTAAGCAAGGGTTGTCCTCGCATGATTGGGTCTACGATCTTCCATACTAGATCACTTTCTTTGAACTTTCTTAGCACCACAGTCTGATTATAGGCTCGGGCGATGGACTCATGATACTTTTCCATGATTTTTGCGGCTCTGTCATGCTTTTCCTCTAATGCTTCCAATCTGGTGGTTCGAGGCTCCAATACTATCCCCGAAGCGAGAGCCATTCAAGCAGATTGTGTTTCCAACTTTATAGGTAACACTACCTCGGACCCATACACAAGAGAGTAAGGAGTTGCTTGAGTTGGCTTTCTCTTTGAAGTGTGATACACCCATAAGGCTACTATCAACTGTTCGGACCAAGTCCCACCAAATTCATCCATCATCTTGCTCAGAATCCTTATTAGTGTCTTGTTTGTGGCCTCCGCTTGCCTGTTCCCTTTTAGATAGTAGGATGTGGATTTGTGATGCTTCACTTGGTAAGTCTCTAGGAGGCCCTTCACATATTTGTTTAAGAAGGGTGTGTTGTTGTCAGGAGGATGGTGTTAAGCACTTGAGCGGCAAATGATATTTTCCTTGATGAAGTTAGCATTGCGGGCCTCGTAGCGTTCTTCAAAGGGATTGCTTCAACCCACTTTGTGTTTAATTAAAATTTGCAGAATCCACTTGTACCCTTTGGAAGGTGTAGAGATGGGCCCTATCGGATCAAAAACCCAAGTATGGAGCGACCATGGCGTTAGGAAGTTATCTTGAGTCTCTGGTGGAGCATGGATCAAATTTCCGTGTTTCGACAAGTTTGGCACCTCTTCATGTGATGGGGCATCGACTCCATGGTCGGCCAATAATACTCAAGGTGTATAAGTTGCTTTCGAACAATAGGCCCCTCCTTAATGCTCAATTTTGTGGGCTCTTTTGAGGACTAGATCAGAGCTCCTTCTTGGAGAGACACCTCGAAGTGCCCTCAATGCTTATACGTAAAGCTTGTTACGATCAAGAAAATACCGCCTTGCTCTCCTCTTGGGGTGTAATGTCCCTCGGGCTCTCGGTAATGTCCTTCTTGAGATAGTCAATGTAAACTTGTCTCCAGTCAAGGGTATCAATTTCAAAGCAACCCTCATCCTCCCGGTTGTATGACTGACACTTGGGGCATTTTTTCTGAAGTTGATTCGAGGCCTTCTCCATCTCGGGCCAATAATAGCCTTGTCTTTGGATTCTTACACAAACTAATATCCTATCCCCGGGACTTGTCATGAATCTGTTATGTCGAAGTTTGCCTCTTGTTGGCCAACACAGGGCTAGGAATCCGGTAACTCCTCGGAGTAAAGTTCACCTTGAATAATTATGAATTAGCGAGCTTAGCCATAGTCAATTTTCGACTTTGCTTTTGAGTTGTTCGAGGACTTCTCCTCTCCAGTCCTCTGGAAGGTCTTTGTTCTCGGGTGTAGCGATCCTAATTTTCTTAAGTCATTATTTATTATTATGATTATTATTATCTTATTTTATTTTTAGTTTTATTAATTGTGTGGTCACGTGAGAATTTAATGTGTTATTTAATGAATTTAATGTGATGATTAATTAATTTAATGTATTATTTAATTATATATAATTAATCTAAATATTTATATATTTATATTTGTTATATATAAAAAAATAGGTGTTATATATATATATACATACATATATATATATTATCTTATATTTATATTTATATATATTATAATTATGTTGTATTATATAATATAATATTATATAATAGTTTATTAGGTTATTATATATTGAGATTTAGGTTTATAATATAATATATGTAAGAAGTCAATTAGGTTAGAAGTTAATTAGAAAAAAACAAAGGAAGAAAAGTGAAGTGTTGTGCAGCAGTGACAAGCAAGCCGAGAGAGAGAGAGTGTAATCAAAGAAAGTAAAAGAGAAGTCTGCTTTGTGTGTGGGAGAAAAGAAAAGAAGGGGGGTTTTGTTGTGGTGGCTCTATTGGCCTTCTAAATATTTCTTTGATCATTAAAATAATATTGTCAATACAAAACACACTTTTTTTTATTTATATTTAATCCGTTGTTTTTATTTATTTGATATTAGTTTGATTTTGTATTTATATAAAGATGATAGATTGATTTTAATTATTTTGATTAGTTGTGTAGGTAAGGTTTAGGGTTTTTAGATAATTGATTGATTTTAATTATTTTGTTTAGTTGTGTATGTAAGGTTTAGGGTTTTTAGTTAATTGATTGATGTTAATTATTTTGATTAGTTGTGTATGCCATGTTTAGGGTTTTTATATGGATTTATTTTATGGTTGTAATCACACTCATAATTATATGAAATTAAAATTAATTAAGAACCCATAGATAAATTCCTTATACTCCACCATGACTCCATGGATTGTTATTTTATTTGAGTGTTGGTAAGAAAGAGTGTATAAAAAAAAAGTAAGGTTTATGAGATTTATTTGAATGCCTTAGGCTTGGCATTGTTATGTTTGTTTTCATGAGTGAGATGTTTTATATATGTATATTGTGCATCGTTCTCATGAGTAGCAGTGTTTTGATTTCTGTGGCGTGCGTATATGCTAACCATCCATGGAGTCGAGTCAAACTCGAGCGATATCCCCATGCAAGTTTGGCTTGAGCGGTGTTAGGTATCTGAGAGGCACATGAGATATATGTGTGGCCGGAAGTGGAGGCCAAAGTGGTGGAGTTAAGGTACAAAGAATTTAATTATAAGTTTATTGTTATAGTGTGAATTGTATTGATTTGTTCATGTTGAAAAATAATAAACGACCTCGATAAATTATGAAATTTGAGCAGAGGCATATATACGTAATTCTAGATAACTTTTATGTTTTAACTTTTTATTAAAAAGATTGATTAGAACTTTTAATCAGATGATCTTGGTTATTGTAGTTTTGATTCATTTAAGCAATGCAGATTTTAGAGGCTGTTTTAACACACGAAACGAGTTTATTTTTATTGGTTTCGCGTAAACCGAAGTAAAACATTATTCTGCACACTTTTTATGTTTTGAACTTTTCCAAAAAAAATCATCTTAGGGCATTTTTTGTTCGTTTTCAGCTTTAGATTTTTTCGATTGAATTCCGTCTAGGTTTTTCTATCAAGTTTTTCTCTCAACTTGTTCCGTTTCTGTTAAATTTGTTAACATTTTCTTTTAGAAAATTTGATTTTGTACAACTTTCGTTATTTGAGTTTTGGTCAATTCGAATTATTTAAGCATGAAACGGTGCATTTTTATATTTCTTCAGCAAGTTACTTATGATTAAATTATACTAACTTTATTTTTTTTGTAGGATGGTAGGTCTTACTAACTTTTTTTTTACGAGTGACCCACCATATTTTTATTTCTATTTTTTATTTTATAATCAATTTTATATTTAGTTGTGTACGGACAAGAAACTAAGCCACCGTATCTCGGAAACTACCCATTAAATCTCGGTGTAGATAGAACTACTTGTCTTGTCCGTAATAAAATTAAATATATTTTTGTTTGTGTCACGGTGGACACGTGGGTGTTAAATCTTGTACTCATGCGGTATACTTGTATCTTGACCGTTTTAATCTCTTGGCAACCTTTCGAGTGCGTTACTGTTTGAGCCTTGGTAACTTCCTTCTTGAGGATTAGTTGGGGCTACGGTGGTGACGTGGAATTACTATAGTGTTGGACTTGTCGTATGCATCTCTTTTGTTTTCTTGAGCTTAGGGTTAATATTAGTTTATGTATTTATTATTTTTTTAACGACTTTAGTATTGGAATAATTTGGCATGGTTTATGTAGTACATTATTTAAATTGTTTTGACTAGTTGTTGCTACCTTAATGTTGAGGTATTGGTTAGTTATGAAATTATGGTTGATGGTTTGGTTGGCGTTTAGTTTTTTATTTCACTCTAGGATTTGGATGATGGAATATTGATTGGGGTTTAGTCTAATTTAATATTTAATTATGCGAATTTTGGGGGCGTGACATCGGGTATTATTGAAAGTTACGTTCTCTTCTTAATAACAATTGTATCCTTCTCTGGAATGTCAACTCTTGCCCCTAATGTTGCGAGGGCATCTGAAAACTTGTTGTTGGAGCGAGGCACAAGCTCTATTTCAACTTTTTGAAAATTGTCAAGAAACCTTTGAATTTGTTGTTTGATATGTGGCCAAAGGCGAGGCTCCTTTAAGGCAATGATACGAAACTTGCTTCACTATCGACTTTGAGTCCCTCGGATTTGAATCTTCTTGATATTGTGCTTCTCAGCTGCTATCAAGTCCAAAATAAGAGCCTAATGCTCGGATTTATTATTTGAACAATGGAAGTTTGGTTTATAAGACAAATATAACTTTTCCCCACTTTTGCTTGTAAGGACTATCCCGGTTCCTCATTTCCCTTTGGCTGCTGCTCGGTCAAAGCTCAATGTCCAAAAGTTTTCCTTGGAAGCCATAGTTGCATGCACTTCTCCTCTTAATTCTTCATTCACTAGTTCATAGTCACCACTTGGAAATTGGGCAAGGAGATCAGCTAAGGCTTGGCTTTTGATTGCCTTGGAAGCTACACATGTGATCTCGAATTTACCCAGTGCTAACAACCATCTTGCTACCTTCCCGGTTAGAGCAGGCTTGTTGAGGAGGTATCGGATTGCATCACTTCTAGTAATAATTTCAATATGATGTGCTAAGAGGTAATGTCTGAGCTTTTGGGCAGTGAATACCAAAGGCAAACAATGTCTCTCTTGGGGAGTAAGTCAACCTTCTGCTCCTCGAAGCTTTCGGCTAATGTAATACACGGGACGTTCTACTCCATCTACATCTTGGACCAATAATGCCCCTATGGACTTGGGGGTTGAGGTTAGGTACAACATTAGAGGCACCCCGGGCTGCGGGGCTATCATGGTTTAGGTAAGGTCAAGGTCGTCTTAATTCTCTCGAAGGCATTTTAGTGCTCTTGGTTCCACTCAAACTTGGCATCTCCTTTTAATAACAAGCCGAAAGGGACAGAGATCTCTACAAGTGCTGGGATAAACCTCCGAATATAAGACACCTTCCCAAGGAACTTCTTTAACTCCTTCTGAGAATGCGGGGGAGGCATTACTTTGATAGATTTGACATTATCTTCATCTGCCTCGATACCATGCCTATGTACAAGAAACCCGAGAAACTTCTCGGCCGTCACCCCGAAAGCACATTTGAGAGGATTCCTCCTCATTTTGAATTTCTGGCACCTCTTGAATACTTTCTTAAGGTCTCGGAGATGGTCCTCTTTTTTCTTGGATTTCACCACTAGATCATCCATAATTTTCCACCTCATGATGGATCATGTCATAAAAGATTGCAGTCATAACCCTTTGGTAAGTTGCTCGGCATTCTTGAGTTGAAAGGCATGACTATGTAGAAGAAGTTTCGAAAGGTGTTCTAAAGCAATCTTTTCTGCGTCTTCTTCGGCCATCTTAATCTGATTGTATCCGCTGAATCCATCCATGAATGAGAACATCTGGTGTCCCGAAGTGGCATCCACGAGGGTGTCGATGTGAGGTAGAGGGAATTCATCATTCGGGCAAGATTTGTTCAAATCTCGAAAGTCTACACATACTCTGATTTGACCATTCTTCTTCTTTACTAGCACTATGTTTGCCAACCACGTGGGGTACTATATTGGCCGGATGAAACCAGGCTGTTGAAGTTTTTCAATCTGCTCTTTAATCTTCTCTTCGAGATCTGGATAATATTTTCGAGCAGTTTACTTGATTGGCTTAGAGTTTGGGAACACATCAAGATAATGGGAGACAAGGTCAGGGTCTAGTCCGGGCATTTCTTTATATGACCAAGCAAACACATCTGAGTACCGGCTTATCAATTTTAACAAATATTCCCGTTTCTCTAGGCTAAGACTTGAACTTATGAATATCGGCATTGGTGTATCTTGTCCATCACTCAGATCTATTTCAATAAGTTGTTCGGGTTGAGGCTTCGGCCCATCTTGCATGCATTTTGGAGCCACTTTAGGCTTTATTACTATGTCATTGTCAGGAGACTCTTCTTTTGACTCGGAGTCGGTAGCTGAAGAAACCGACTCCCCGCACCTTTACAAATAGTACACCATTTTGCCCTATTCTCGGACTTTCATCACCTTCCGAGGAATAGGCGGACTTTTTGGTCGAGACATCACCCATTTACTTGATTCTGCCCTTGGCTCTTTGTCATCTTTGATATCCTCCCGAGAATTTTGACCCCAAGGCTTAGAGGTGGTGGGAATTTCTTTGACAGCCAATTTGGTGAAGTAGATGGCATCAGAATAATGAGCTTAATGGGTCTCGAAAGGCCTTTTCTGTAGCCTGAATTGTCACCGTCTTCTTTCCCCATTTAGCCTTAACACTTGATGATAACTTGGCCAGTGCGACCCATATCTATGCATCCAGGTCCTCCCTAGAATGATGTGCTAATTTGCCTCGGAATCGATAATATGGAATTTGGTGGCCGAGCGAATCTCTCCGACGACTAAATCAACTGTTACGCATCCTATAGTAACTCTCTTTTCTCTATTGATGCCAGTGATGACCATCGGCTGCCGGGATCGTTCTTCAGAGATTCCAGCCTTTTCTAGAGTAGCAAGAGTCATAATGTTGATAGAGGCTCCACTATCTAGAAAGGCCCTTTTGAACTCAACCCCGTTAATAAAAGCAGTCACATAAATTGGGCGGTTGTGAGAAAAGGGATACTTTCGATCAGTCTTAGAGAAAGTAATGGCACCAGCTTGCTTTTTTGCCTTCCTCGGGATAAATCCCTCAGTCGACATACATTCCTCATGGTGTGCCTCGGCTATATTGATGATAGACTTGGTGATTTCTGTTCTTGCCACCCTGGAAAGTCCAAGCTGGTCGAAGAATTGATTGAACTTTACACAGTCTTGCAGGGTTTTGGCATAGTGATTCGGATCTTTTTTCACTCTTGGAGGCTCGTAGTTAACCATCTCCTCAGTCTCTTCAAAATAAGATGCCACATAAACATGGTGTACTTCTCTTTCGTAGTACTCTTTTCCTCCTTCTGGATCAAAGGGATCTTCGACATGAGTCATAAAGGTCTTGCCCTCTGGATCGAGAGCACTTCCATAGTAAACTTACTCACTCTCGGGCTTGAGGATGTTATCCAGATAACAATCATTGTCATCGAGATTGGCGATAGCCTTGATCATTGGGCCTTCATAAGCTATCATAGCAACATTCTTGCCTTTGCCTTGGTGCTAAGTATATGGTTGTTCTCGGATGTCCTGAGTCCCTTGCTTTTTGAACCTTAATAGGGTTCAAGAAAGTTGTTGGAAAATTCAAAGATCTTCGAAGATCTTTGAAGAAAAATTCGAATTCTCTAGAAAATGATGAGAGGCTTAGATTCTTCAATAGTCTCAACTAAGAACACAAAAGCAAAGAGATGATGGAGATAAGAGATTGGGTGAAGAAGAAGGCAAAGTAGCTAGAGAGAGAATAATGGCAAAGCTCTCCTATGGATCTCCCACTTTCACTCTTAAGGTTGACAATGGAGAAGGGAAATTAGTTCTTTCCTAAGAGTTTTCTCTCCAAAATTTATCCCTTGTAAAGCTATGGGTAGGTGCTATTTATAGGCACCTCATGATGTAAGATGGTGCCCATGTGCAAGGCATATGGGGAATATTCTTTCTAACCACCTTATCCGAAGATGTGACCTCACCGAGGATGAGAAAAACCCCAAAGAGGAGATCAACCTCTCGGCGAATCCTTCTTCTTAGCCACACCTAACCAATGATCCCCAATCATCCCAAAGGGTCAGGGGTAGTCCCAGAGGACGTCTTCCGCAGAAGGGTCAGGGGTAGTTCAAGAGAAGCATACTGTCATAAATATTGTCGAGTCTCGGGGACCCCTAGATCGTGCCACCTCGACGGGTATAGGCTAGTTTAACGAAGAGTGAATTCATTTCCACTCACCATCCTCGGGATCGGGTCATTTTTCGGGCTCCATTCGCCCATGGTTACGGTATGTAAATCGAGAAAACTCCGAGTCCTAAATGTTACGAGACTCATTAATGGGCGACTTCTAGATTGTGTCTTAATCGGTTCGAAGCCAAGTGCTTTAAATCTCTAGGTATGTAGATCCAAACCCTTTTGAGTGCGAGCACGAGTAAGTCTCTAAGTTAAGTGGATCCAAACCTTAGAGCTTAGGCGATTGACCGTTTGATGGTGATAAATCTAGGCCCACCAATCTTGGACTTGTGATAAATTTGGGCCCACAAACCTTGGACTATTAGGCCTAGTTGATTTAGTGGGCTCAAATTAGCTCCTCTTACAACTGCCACTTGCGTGTATGAAAAATTGTAGTTTTCTTAGACATGCATAGTTTTACCTTGTCAGCCATGTTTCGCATTACGTCTTTGGGAATCTTTGGTCTTGGCAAAGTCTATGGATAAAGCTGAGGACTCACCGTAAATTATGGATAAAATTGACAACTAATAAAGATAATAAGAAATCTTTTTTATCTTTATGTCATGTTTGGCTCATATACACTTTCATACTTTTGATTTATTCTCTCAAAGAGAAATCAAAATTAAAATATTTAATAATCCACCCACCAAGGATGATCAAGAATTAAACTCCTCTCCTAGGAAATATGTATAAGAGGGTTCAAGAAAGTTGTTGGAAAATTCGAAGATCTTTGAAGAAAAATTCGAATTCTCTAGAAAATAATGAGAGGCTTAGATTCTTTAATAGTCTCAACTAAGAACACAAAAGTAAAAAGATGATGGAGATAAGAGATTGGGTGAAGAAGAAGGCAAAGTAGCTAGAGAGAAGATCATGACAAGGCTCTCCCATGGATCTCCCACTTTCACTCTCAAGGTTGATAATGGAGAAGGGAAATTAGTTCTTTCCCAAAAGTTATCTCTTCAAAATCCCTCTCTTGTAAAGTTATGGGTGGGTGCTATTTATAGGCACCTCATGATGTAGGATGGAGACCACATGCAAGGCACATAGGAAAATATTCTCTCTAACCACCTTGTCCGAAGAGGTGACCTTTCCGAGGATGAGAAAACCAAGAAGAGATCAACCTCTTGGCGAACCCTTCTTAACGGACCTAACCAATGATCCTAATCATCCCAAAGGGTCGAGGGTAGTCCCGGAAGGGCGTTCTACGCGAAGGGTCGGGGTTAGTTCAAGAGAACGTCTACTTAGTAAATATTCTTAGAGTCTCGGGACCCCTAGATTGTGCCACCTCGACCGGTATAGGCTAGTTTAACAAAAGAGTGAATTTATCTCCACTCATCATCCTCGAGATCGAGTCCTTTATTGAACTCCATTACACCCATGGTTCTAATGCGTAGATCCGGAAAGCTCAAGTCATAAGTGTTATAAGACTCATTAATGGGCGGTGTCTAGATTGCGTCTTAATTCATTGAAGCCAAGTGTTTGGATCTCTCGGTTCGTGGATCCGAACCCTTTTAATCCGAGCGAATAAGTCTCTAAGTTCGTGGATCCGAACCCTTAGAGCTTAGGCGATTCGACGTTTGATGGCGATAAATTCGGGTCCACCAATCTTGGACTTACGATAAATTCGGGCCCACCAACCTTAGATTATTGGGCCTAATTAATTTAGTGGGTCCAAATTAGCTCCTCTTATATTTGCCCCTTGCGTGTATGAGAAATTGTAGTTTTCTCAGACATGCATAGTTTCACCTTGTCAGCTATGCTTCGCATTACGTTTTCAGGAATATTTGGTCTTGGCAGAGTCTATGGATAAAGCTGAGGACTCACCATAAATTATGGATAAAATTGACAACTAATAAAGATAATAAGAAATCTTTTTTATCTTTATGTTATGTTTGGCCCATATACACATTCACGCTTTTGATTTATTCTCTTAAAGAGAAATCAAAATTTAAATATTTAATAATCCACCCACCAAGGATGATCAAGAATTAAACTCCTCTCTCAGGAAATACTCAAATCTTTTTTTTTTTCACTGGAAATAGTCACACCTTTTTTTTTTTCACTGATTTTTTTTTAACATCTGAAAAAATATATATATATATTTTTTACTCCAAGCAAAAATAATGCACCCATTACCATTTTTTTTATTCTTAAAAAGATAAGACCTACACCTCTTTTTTTTTTTTAAGTCAAACTTGACTTTACTTTTCCTTCAATTAACTCACATAATTTCAATTTGACAAATTCCCTAGAATATTCGAAGGCCAATTTCTATATATGTGCTTAGGCTATGTCAGCACCATTAATATCACACTTTTTTGCTCAAGGAAATGGACAAACCTAATCCTTACCTTACTCCACCTTTTTTTTTTCTTTGGAAAATCCATTGCGGCTGACTCTCTCTCTCTCTCTCTCCAAGACAAACCCAGATTTCAACATTTTCAAAGAGGCTCTGCTTCTACAATAACGGAGGACGACACCAGTTGCTTGCATTTACTTTTTTTTTTGTTTTGTTCTGTGGTTCATCTTCATTGCTTTGAAAAAGCCTTTTATTTTTATTATTATTATTTTTTGTTTGGGATACCAGATTCGAAGGACCCAGAAGATTTCAAATTCTTCTTCCATACAACGTCAGTCGACCTACTCTTTGATGGAGGTACCCATTATTGGTGCGTTGCTGTCCCTTGCCAAAGCTCTGTTGCGGCACCGGTCTTCGTAGCATTATCTAGTACTCCGTCGCCCAAAATATTATCTGCAGATCTACCCATTCTATGCGAGAACCAGACGTCGACCTGTTTTGTGCATGCGACGTGTCAATCTTGCGCGGCTTGTGTGCTTTTCGTCCGTCACTGGTAGCCTCGCTACCACTTCCAGTCGCACTTGGCCAGCGCCGACCATGCTACCCACTCAACGCAGTGTGGTCTGCTTAGCTGGTTTCTTACCTACTGCTCGTGCCACCGATGATCTGTTCTGGCTGTCTGCGGCACTGGTTGTACCGATTTGTGGCCCGCCTTCTACTTCCTGCTTCGACTCTAACTTAGTCCTGCTCTACCCATGTTGGTCTTGGCTTCTTCTGGCATTTGCCTTGGCCTCATTTCTTGCTTCAACAGGGTCGTCTCTATCCATTTATCAACCATTTTTCCTTTCTTCTATACTGCTTCACTTTAAGTCTTTTCTTGATTCAGAGATCTATTGGTGAACTTGCTGGGGTTTGCAAAATATATATTTGGAATCTATATTTTGGCTTTTGGAATGACTAGTGCTTTGCAATTAAGAAAAAATAAAATAAAAAATAAAACTCTTGTCGTGTCTTGACTTGTAAAAGAGATGTAGTCTTGAAATTCATGTTTTGAAATTTGGCCCTGTGTTGATAAATTTGCCAAAAATCGAGTATTAATCTTGATTGTTGTTTTGTTGATCTTGTGGATGCTTGGGAAATTTTGTTTGTATATTCTTTGCTTCATATTAGCTTGAGAGAAACCGGCCCGAGGAGACAACACCTTGATTGTTGCATTTTCATGAACTTGCTCGGAGGAGTAGAATTATTGTAGCTTAAATAGATCATTATTATTTGTTGATGTTGCCCCATTCTGATAATGTCTGAATCATGATCTAAAATTGATATTGCTTGTCTTGTTTGTCGGTTTTGTTATTTGAAAAGAATGAATTCTTGTAACAACTCTAAGACCCTACTGCTCTCAGAACCCGTACTAATGAAAGTAAGGGTTGTTCCTCGGAAGTCCGAACGGAAGCAAGACTGTCCCTCAAGAGTCCGAAAGTAGCACACACTCTACTTCGACAAGAAGGATCCCTTTGGAAGGCAACTAAGCCTATCAAGCTTGCACTAACAGAAGTTAAGATTGTCTCTCGGAAGTTCGAGTGGAAGCAAGGTTGTCCCTTAGAAGACCGAGGCTGTTCCTCAAGAGTTCGAATAGTAGCACACACCCTACTTCGGCAGCTAATGGAAGGAAAGGCCACGACCTCAGAGCCCTCAGAACCCATACTAATGAGAGTAAGGGCCATCCCTCAGAAGTCCGAACAGAAGAAGGTTGTTCCTTAGGAGTTTGAATAGTAGCACACACCCTACTTTGCTAAAAAGATCCTTTCTGATAGGCCATCGAGTCTCGAGGGCTGTTCTTTGAAAGTTTGAGTGTGAGGACATACTCTACTTTAGCAAGAAAGATCTTTGAGGCTCGCACTGATGGAAGCGAGGTCTGTTCTTCCAAAGTCTGAGTGGGAGCACACACTCTACTTCAACAAGAAAGATCTTCAAAGCTCACACTGATGGAAACAAGATTTGCTCTTCGAAAGTCTGAGTGGGAGCACACACTCTACTTCAACAAGAGAGATCCTCGAAGCTCGCATTGATGGAAACGAAGTTTGTTCCTTAAAAGTCCAAATGGAAGCAAGGGTTGTCCCTCAGAAGTCCAGGTGGAAGCATACTCTTTTCTTTGGCAAAAAAGATCCCTTGAAGCTCGTACTGATGGAAGCAAGGTCTATTATTTGGAAGTTCAAGTGGGAGCACACACTCTACTTCAGTAAGAAAGACCCTCGAAGCTTGCATTGATGGAAGCAAGGACTGCTCTTCGGAGGTTCAAATAGGAGTACACTCTACTTCGGTAATCAATAGAAGCAAAGGCTGTCCTTCAAAAGTTCGAGTAGAAGTATTTATACTTCGACAAGAAAGATCCTTCAAGCTCGCACTGATGGAAGTAAGGGTTATTCTTCAAAAGTTCGAGTGGGAACACATACTCTGCATCAACAAGAAAAACCGTCGAAGCTTGCACTGATAGAAGTAAAGGCTGTTCTTTGGAAGTCCAAGTGGAAGCACACACTACTTCAGCAAAAAAGAACCCTTCAGGTTGGTAACCGAGTTTACTATTCCTCTTTCTTCTTTAAAGGGCAACAAAAATTGAAAACTGTTTCAAGTAACATAACACAATGAAGATACAAAATATAGAGAAAATAACTTTTAATGGAGATACACAATATGGAAGAAATAACTTTCTTCATAACATAAGAAAGAAAGATAGAAAATTCTTGTACAATGTAGTAAATACAAATTGTAAATGTCATGGATAGACTTCTTCTATGGAACATTGACATTTGCCTCTAGAGTCGCAGGGTCCTTCAGAAAACTTTCACCAGCTGTTCGGGTTGTGGCCGTCATATGCCATCATAGCTACGTCTTCTAAGATATCTTGGGGCCTCTGTTCTTTGAACTCTAGCTCATCTACTTCGAATTTCTTTCTAAAGATCTTCTTAAGTGTCCGGCACTTCTTTGTCCGATATTTCAATGTGTGATGATAGATGCAAAATTCGGGGCTCTCATGGTCCTTCTTCAATGGCATTTGTTCAACATAAGGCAATTTTAGCTCTCCGTCGGCCACCCATTCCTTAACTAGAATTTTACTTCCTCAATTCTACATGGATAAGAAACATTCCCCTTTTCACCATTATATTGTTTTATTTTCTGGGCTCTATGACCCCCTTCTTGTGACTTTCGGGTATCTGTGGCAGAGCAACAACAATAGGTCCACGAGACGATTTGAAACTAGTCTTATGGCGGCCTTCAGGACTCCTGAGCCTGAGGAGTGCTAATGTTCCAACCTGCTTCTATTAATGCCGAGAAGGTGGGTAGTTTGTGATTAACTAGAAACATTTTGTACCTGCTCAATGCGCCTTCTAGACAAATTTGAACTGGATAACTCTCCTCCACTGCTTCATGGCAATCAATAGCCTTGTCCTGAAACCTTTTGACATAGTCAAGGATGTTTTCACTTTCTCGTTGCTTTTCTTTACACAATGTAAGTGTGGTCACCTTCTCCGCCACTTGAAAGAACTTGGAGTGGAATTTGTTAACCATTTTCTCCCAACTTCGGACAGAGTTTGGGGCCAAATTAACATACCAACTATATGCTCGGTCAGTGAGGGACTTAGAGAATTCTCTCAGCCGAAGGACGTGGTTTGAACCATGAATACCCAGAGTCTCGATGAACTGCACAACATGTTTTTGAGCATTTCCTTATTTGCCATCAAATTTGATGAACTTCAGCACTATATATCCCTCAGGGTATGGATAGCTCAGCATCTTAATAGGGTAAGGCGGCTTGACATCCGGATCAGGCAAAAATGGTAAAGTCCTCTTGCCCTGTTCGAGATCGAACATGGCTTGCACATCGGCAAGAGTGAGAAACTGTTGAGGAAGAGAGTTTGATGGTGGTATTCTCGGAACTCGGCTTATGGACCCGAAGACTGAGCTAGGGGCGACTTGGCCATTCTGGTGTTGCGAATTCATCATTGGTGAGGACATTTGACGATACTGGCCATCAGCGCTTATGAACAAGCCAGTTGGTGATGGGACATTGAATTGAGGCCTATAAAGTCCACCGCACGGCGCACCTATACTAAGTTGGGCTTGCAAATTTGTTATCGGCACCAAAGGAGGCCCGCTTGGTACTTGAGCAACATTTACTGGTGGTGTAACAAGATTAGGTACTGGCAGAGCTCCTTTTTGGGCCATTATGCCCCTTATATTTTCTTGGACACCAACAGTCGTCGGAGCGCCATTCATTACACCAGAACCTCCCCTAGTTACCATTGGATCTTGGCTTGGCATGCTATGGAGCCTGGGCATGGGCAAACTGCTGCCGCCTACTATGGTTTGAGCATGTGTTATTGCGGTTGTGTTGCCATGAGCCACAAGCTGACTGGGGCCTACTTCTCCTTGGATTTGATTTTGCACTCTCACAGGGATAACTCTACTGCCAGTTTGATTTTCTTTTGGCGCCGGTGCAAAATTAGAACTCAGTGAGATTCTGAAGAGTGGTAAGAATCTCCTGCTGAGTATTTTGAAGTCCTTGAATGGCTTCAAACAAAAATGGTTGATCTGGCGCCATGGTCTTATCATCACCACCATTAGAGGATCCTTGTTGGTGAACTTCATATTCTTCCGCCATCCTTGTTGGAGTTGTGTGGGTTTCAGATCTCGTTGAGACCATTAACCAATCCGCCTCCCCAGTAGAGTCGCCAAATGTATGAAAGGGTTCAAGAACGCCGTTGGAAAATTTGAAGATCTTCGAAGATCCTTGAAGAAAAATTAGAATTCTCTAGAAGATGATGAGAGGCTTAGATTCTTCAATAGTCTCAACTAAGAACACAAAAGTAAAGAGATGATGGAGATAAGAGATTGGGTGAAGATGAAGGCAAAGTAGCTAGAGAGAGAATAATGACAACGCTCTCCCATGGATCTCCCACTTTCACTATCAAGGTTAATAATGGAGAAGGGAAATTAGTTCTTTCCCAAGAGTTTTCTCTCCAAAATCCATCCCTTGCAAAGCTATGGGTGGGTGCTATTTATAGACACCTCATGATATAGGATGGAGCCCATGTGCAAGGCACATGGGGAATATTCTCTCTAACCACCTTGTCCGAGGAGGTGACCTCTCCGAGGATAAAGAAAATCCTCGAAGAGGAGATCAACCTCTCGGCGAACCCTTCTTTTTAGCCATACCTAACCAATGATCCCTAATCATCCCAAAGGGCCGAGGTGGTCCTAGAGGACCCCATGTTGCTAAATATTGTCGAGTCTCGTGGACTCCCTGGGGTCGTGCCATCTTGACTCGAGTATGGGCTAGTTTAACCGAAGAGTGAATTTATCTCCACTCATTGTCCTCGGGATCGAGTCCTTTGTTCGAACTCCATTATGCCCATGGTTTTGGTGCGTAGATCCCGAAAAGCTCCGAGCTCGTAAGTATTCTGGGACTCATTGACGGAGCAACTTCTAGATTACGTTTGAATCTGTTTGAAGCTCGAGTGCCTCGGATCTCTAGGCTTGCTCAATACCATTTCGAGTCCGGGCCCAAGTAAGTTTCTAAGTTCGTGGATCCGAACCCTTCAAGGCTTGGAGCAATTTAGCCTGTTTGATGGCAATTAATCTGGGCCCACCAATCTTGGAATTGTGATAAATTTGGGCCCACCAACCTTGGGCTATTGGGCCTAATTAATTTAGTGGGCTCAAATTAGCTCATCTTACATCCTTTAAGAAATATATGATATAAGAGCATTTTCAACGTTGTATCTTTTTTTCATTAAATTTAAATAAAAAATTAAATAGAAATTTCATTTGATATCATGGTTCTAACGGAAGATTTTGAACTTTTATCAAAACACCGGACAGACGATTAAAAGAATGTTCGATCAATCAACCAGTCAGTGCAATTTTTTCATAAACTTTTGAAAGGAGGTGGTCATTCGGTGGGACAACTAGCCAAACATCCGACCAATCGTTTGGTGGTGAAAATGACTCGTAGCTCCAACGAGTATAAATAGTGATTTGATGAAAGGTACATTCATCCTCAATTTGATTAATAATTTGAGAAATCTTAGATTTGATGAAACGTAGTGTTGGATTGGAGTAGCAAAAGGTGAATTTTTTTTTATCAAATTTAAATTTGATGAAATATTTAGTTTTGGATTGGAGATGGTCTAACGTATTAAAAAATAAAATATTAATGTATAACATGTGAGAGGGAGATTTATATTTGGACCTCAGTCAAGGTCTTTCCTTGGACAAAACGAGGCCACATGCTTAACCAGGGTTTGAGCAGGGTCAGATGTTGGATACCTACTAGACCGAGGTCTTAGCCCAGTCAAGTTGGGGACAAGCTTGTGGTACTAGCCCGGTCTGAAGATGTGCATTTCACTAAGTTGGACGGAATTAGTCCTCGAGAATACGAGTTCGACTAAACAAGAGCTTGTTGTGGTGAAAAGCTCGGTTGAGTCTACACTCAGGTTTGCCTGACAAGACTGGGCAACTAGCATCGTCCCGAGGGAAGGTTATGGCGTCGTGCTAAGCATAGCAGTAAGAAATGCTACGTGGCATGATTGGATTGCAGGAAGGAGATTCCACCTTTCATACATGTCAATATCGTTATGCGATTTTGCCATTCGGTGTTTGGTAATATTTACGCCTACATGTGGAAGAAGGTAAGAGGGGAACATATCCCATGCGTCAGGAGGAAGACGGATAGAGAGGAGCACGCATAAACTATATAAGCGATTACTCGCCTCTATGCACGACCAGAACTTCTAATTATTAGAGTTACCTACCCTTTTTGTCTCATTTCTCTCTCTCTCTCTCTCTCTCTCTCTCTCTCTCTCCTTCTCTCTAAGTGTGTTAACCTGATCGTCAGAGGGATTTTCCGACTACACATCGTCGGGTAGCTCACCGTCTTTGTGTTCTCAGGTTACTCGAAAATAAATGAAGCTTGGACACGAAGTACATGGAAAGTGATGAACATTTGCCCCCCATACAACGTGAGTTCAAAATATTTAAAATGAAAGACAAAAGGCATGAAAATTATATATATTTATTAATGTTTTTGTATTTTACTTTTAGCTTGTTTAACAAATTAAATTACATATATATAAGTTATTTATTTAATTTTTGAGTAAGTTACACCTCCGTCCTTGAAGTTTATGATTAATTCAAATATCTCCCTCGTATTTGAAAAATTAAACCAACGCCTTTGTTAGAACGTGTCTTTTAACAATGTTAACATACAATGTAAAAGTATCAAATTACCCTCAACAATTATTGCCAAATTATCTTATTGTCCTAAATCCATGATTCAACATGATCAACTCCTAAAACATAACTCTAATCCTTTCCCACTCCCCCCATTGTATGGCACCACCAATCAGTCCCATTCCCTCCTCAACACTACTTTCATACAACCATTACTATACCTCTATGCGACCACCATCTCACGTTCACCTCCGTGTGACTTACATCCTCCACATCCACGCCACCACAATCTCACGCATATTTCCATCCTCGGTTCCGAATTCACCTTTGTTTGTCAAACTCAAATCAGGTTGCCAATCTCACTCATGAATTTCAGGTATGAATATTGGCCATCTTCCGAATCCTAGGTCGCGAATCTCAAGTCGATCGACCACCACTCTATCTCAACTGAAAAAGTTATCTCTCTATGTCGTTTCTCTTCACTGATGGTGGTGTTTCAAAATCGCGGTGTTGATGATTTGTTAGAGTGGGCAATCACCAGTTGTTTGATGAACGTTCAAACAGAGACCTTAGTTGTTATTGACTTTCCACACCAAACGTCAAGCTCTCTTTCAACCTCGCCATCTTTTGCTTCCGCTTCTATGACCACGTTGACTCCATCAATCCTTCCACCGTGCTTGGGTCGCTTGAATCTCCTTAACAACAGTGTATTATGTGTTAATTGATGGGTTGTGTAAAGAGAATAAAGTAGAAGATGCAAGTAAGACCATCTCCAACGCTTCATCAAACTTGGCATCATATTTGAATTTTGGTGAAAAAGTCACTTTTTGGTGCTCCAATGGTTTTAGCAAACAAGTATCAAAATGAGAATTCAGTAAATAATTCATCAAAGTAAGAACAGGTTGTTGCTTTCACCAATGCACTGTGCATAGCTGTTAAAGCAGAAATTTGTCAAAATTTTACACATGGTGGTTGACCACCTAGTCGACCACCCGGTTGACCAACCGGTCGACCAATTCATGCAAATGGTTCAAAAATTAGTAGGTTCAAAAGTTCAAAAAGGTAAAAATAAATAAATAAATAAAAATTGCCTTACCGGTTGATCAACCGGTTGACCCACGGGATGATTCTTCTTTTTGATGCACCGTTGGAGCAATTGATATCAGATTGAAAAAATGAGCCATTTTTTACTTAAATTTGGTGAAAAAAATACTGAACCGTTGGAGATGCTCTAAGGTGTTTGATGAAATGATTGAGAGAGTGCTAGTAGTTTTTTGTAGATTGAATGGTGGTGATTGGGTGTACTTGGAGTGAAGTGGGTGATGGTAGCGATAAGGGTGTACGATGGAAAGTTAAAAGGTAGGCTGTGATGGCGGTGGGAGGTGTGTGATCTTTGTGATAATGGTTGATCATGTTAGCTTGTTTCAATCATTTTGGAACAGCCGAAAATGAAAGCGATAAATTTTATTGGGTTGGTGGTGCGAGTGGCCAAAAAAGCTGCCATGGGGTCTTTAAGGTGGGCAGTGGTGTTATAGTAGTTACAGTGGTTGATGGTGGCCATATAATGCCAGTTGAAATGATAAAAATGGGGCATTATGGTTTTAGGATTATGAAAATGGAGATTTGGCATAGCAAGGGTAAATATGACATTTTAAATTAATTAAAGGGTGACATTGTGACGCCCTAAATTTTTTTTTTTGAGACATTATAACAATAACTTGCTAGATAAAATTTTAACTACTAATTAGGAAAATTTTAATTCTTACATAGTCAAGGTCCAACAACAAAATAAAACTACAAGTTCA
The DNA here is from genome assembly GCA_025200525.1 of Camellia lanceoleosa. NCBI lineage: Eukaryota > Viridiplantae > Streptophyta > Magnoliopsida > Ericales > Theaceae > Camellia > Camellia lanceoleosa. The sequence goes on from CM045760.1 coordinate 175,676,031, forward strand.
TACACAACGTCACAACATAGTTAAATACTAATACAAGAGATAACAGGATTTTATTTTGATAAAATCTTGACTCTAAGTTAGCCAAGGTTCGATATTAGCAGCAGCTCCAATTTCAGCCTCAGTTCCTTCTTCAACATAATCTGGCATAAAACGCCAAGGCAACAAAATATATGCCATGAGTTTTGCAATACAGTAAAAAAACATAACCAACCTACCATTCTTTTTGAGAAAAATAAAGAGATTACAAACAAGAGATAAAAATATAATCGTAAATATAAATTATAACCATTAAAATAATTCAAATAATTTTAATAACTTAGGTGACCTTTGAAATCTCGCCAAAGAGGTTTAACTTACCAACCACTAAGTCATGGCCACGGTTAATTTGGAACCCCCCCTTGGTCAAATATTCAAGAACTACCAAAGATGCCCACGCCCAGAATTATATACCCAATAGTGACATCTGTAGTGCCGCCAAGAAAACGATGCGCCAGAGTGCGTAACTTCCCTGCGTGCTACCTGCACATCCACCCTTATTCCAAAACCAAATACCGATAAGGGTTCAAATAATCCCCGTGTCATCTTAGGGTTTCGCGACACAATTTACTTAAACATTATTAAAAACCAGGGCTCACCCTGAATACCTGGTATTAATCCTTTATCAGTGACTTTATATATACCGTTAATCATTTCGGTTAATTTATATATTAAACACAAATTATTCAAATCTCAATCACCAATAACGTTATACCAACTAAAGAAAAACTCTCAACATAAAACATTATGCATGTCACACAATAATAGTTCAATGTACCAAATTTAGTAGACAATTACTTAAAACTATGGTATGAACATAATAACTTGGATACAAGAAATAAACCATAAATACACACATGCACAAATTTTTGATTTACAAAATTAGACTAGCACAATATTAAAGTGATGCTTTTATCCTGTCCAGAAAAATTTTCAGAATATATATCTTGCAAATAAAATTATAAATACATTACTTATACAACTCTAAAATTCATATCAATCTACAGAATACTCAATAAACATGTTATGGTCATTTTTCAGGAAGCATTTTCCAAAAATAAATTATAAAGAATTCTTAAAAATTCCAAGGGTGTTTATGACACAAATTTGTCACATTTTCTTACATTAATTCCATGCTTAAATTTATAGATCAAACCCATAATTTAAAAATTTATCATGAAACTAGACTTCTAAAATTTCATATTTTAGTTAGAAATTACCAGATTTGGCTTAGTATAGAATTTTAAATAAATTTTCAAATACATGGTAAAATCTGTCTCACAGTTTCAAATTTAGTTAAAAATTTGTATAAATTCTTAGCAAGCTCAACAATTTTTGCCAAAATTCCTGGATGAACTAGATATAGTTCTCAACAACTTTGTAGAAGAATTCATCTCAAAATTTTGAGTATAAAATTTTCTAAAAATTCGGGCAAATATTATGGCAGATTCAAAACGGATTATTTTCAACACAGTTTCAGATTTAATTAAAAATTTGTATCCATTCGTAGAAAGCTCAAAAATTGTTGCCAAAATTCCTGGATAAATTAGATATCATTCTCAACAACTTTGTAGAAGAAATCATATCGAAATGTTGAGTATAAAATTGTCTAAAAATTCGGGCAAACATTATGGCAGATTCAAAACAGATTATTTTCAACACAGTTTTAGATTTAATTAAAAATTTGTATAAATTCGTAGAAAGCTAAAAAATTGTTGCCAAAATTCCTGGATGAACTAGATATCATTCTCAACAACTTTGTAGAAAAAATCATCTCGAAATTTTCAGTATAAAATTGTCTAAAAATTTGGGCAAACATTATGGCAAATTCAAAACAGATTATTTTTAACACAGTTTCAGATTTAATTAAAATTTTGTATGAATTCGTAGAAAGCTCAAAAATTGTTGCCAAAATTTCTGGATGAACTATATATCATTCTCAACAACTTTATAGAAGAAATAACCTAGAAAAATGAGAGGATTGAGAGGGTTTTCTTACTTAATAGTAGGATTCAAATGGGTGATGAAATGGTAGAAAAATTTTGCTTCCTTAACCTTCCCCTTTTCTTTTCCTTCTACTGAATCTCTCCTCACCTGTATATACTTCTTTTGTTTGTATGTGAGAATAAACTTAGTCTATCTAGGGTATATATAGACAGATCTCTCTCTCTCTCTCTCTCTCTCTCCTTCTCTCTCTCATTATGTTATTCTTTGCCACAAATTTTACTCTACCCAAGAGTCAAGATGTGGTGGAATTTACCAAGCCTACATGTAAGTTAGCATGTGGCATACCCTTGCCACCGAATCTGACTCTCTCTTTTTTTTTTTCTTTTTTTTTCACTATTATATATTTTAGGTAAATTCTGAATAAAATTAATTAATTTTTTTTTCTTTTAAGAATAATTTAAATATGAATTTTCATAGACATAAACAAAATATGTTAGTAGATTTAACGGTTAACTAATAGAGGGGTGTTTCTGTAATGCACTTACAAATCTCAAGGAAGGAGATGTAATTTCTTGAATCACGGAAGTGTTAAAACCTCAAGAGGTGTAGGTGTGATTTACCCTTAATTTTGGGGAGATTAGTTCTGATTAATTGGGTTTTGGTATGTGGAGTTGCACTCGTACTAGTAAATATACGTGTTATCTTGAGTAAATTTTGAAAGTAATAGTGATATTATATGACAGTATCACTAGAGGTGACAAACGAAATAAATGAGATAAATAATTAACTGTTTAAGGTTAGTTTGATAGTTTAACAAATTTTAAAATTCATTCAAGCTTGATTTATTAAATTTTTGAACCAATCTTAAATGAGGTTTTATCGAGCTGAGCTCGAGTAGTTTGATATTTTAACATAATTATAGGCTCCTTGAATCGAGTTAAACAAGTAACTGACTGTTCAAACTTAGTTTAAAAAATTTAACAAGCTCTTAAACTTGACTTATTTTACTTAACAAATTGAATTCAAACAAGCTTTAACGAACTGAACACGAGTCGAACACAAGATGTTTGGTTCATTTATCACCCTTAAGGCCTTGTTTGGGAATAGTTTTTAGTGACTTATTGAGTCTTTTTTTTTTTGCTAAAACATGAGATGAAAAAACACTAATTGCTTGGTTTGTGTTTTCTAAAAACATTTTTCAGAAAATTATACTTTCTTGTTTTTCATATTTTTTTTTTGTTTTTACTGATTTTTTTAATATTTTAAGTAATTTTAAAAAAAAATTTAGACACATCTAACATAAATACACTTAAAAAGTAAAATTTTTGTAAAAATAAAATAAAAATAAAAAAACTTTAAAAATTTCACTAAATACCCAAAAAAAAGAAGAAAATTCAATATATATATATTTTTGTATTTTTAAATTTTTTGAAATATTTTTTCACAAATATTTTACTTTTTAGATACATCTAAGTAAGGTGCATCTAAAAAAGTAAAAAAAATACTTAATTTTTTAAAAAATATTTACTAAAAACAAAAAAACACAAAAAAAAAAAAAATTCAGTTTTCAAAAAACTAAAACCAAACACCCTAAAAATATGTTTTTATGACTTTTTAATTTTTTACACAAAAAATGTGTAATAAGTAAAGTGAATGGAAAAAAAATATTTAACTTCTAAATATTTGTTGCATTTTGAATATTTTTAGTGACTTTAACTTTTAAATTATTGTAACTTGTTGTCAACCACTCTTTTAGACAGGGATTACGACAAAGAAAAAAGATTAGGAGCTCTAGAAAATTCTTATGGTGTGTGGATTCTACAATGATATAATATTTGTGTTTTGTGTGTTTTTTTTTTTTTTTCATTGTAAAATTACGAGAGTTTTGTTTAGAGTTTCAAAGTTAAAAAGACGTATCATTTATGTTATAAAAAATTATTTTATTTATTTTTTGAGCTAGTGAAACAAGACTAGGGTTTATTTGAAAATTGATTATTTCAATTAAATTTTTTATTTAAAAATATATATATAAAAGTAAAGAAAGCTATGTAATATCTTATAGTAATTTTTTTTTATTTTTTTGTACTATATTAATTATTTTTCAAACAAGGCCTTATTTACTTGTGAGTTTTTGATTGGAGGTTAACTTTTATATTATTTTTGGGATTATATCTTCCCCTTTGGCAAACATGGTGTAATTCGTTGAGAAAATTTCAAATCAAGCTAGGCTTTCAAAATAATTGCATACTAATGAAAAACTTTATATTTTTAATAATTATAATTTGTAAACTTTATTATTAATATGTAATTTTTTGTTCTCACCAATGGGTTATTTTTCCAATTTCATCAATTTAATATCAAATTTAGGATATCTTAAAGTTTTCATCAAATTAATAATGGTTGTGCCTTTCATCAATTTACCGTTCATAATTACTGAAGATGCAAGGCATACATCATCATCGGATTATTGACCGAATGTCTGATCGATCATCATTTCGATTGACCATTTGCCTGACAAAAATTTATAAGAAAATTATAGAAACCAGACATCCCAACCAGCTGTTAATTTAATAAAATTTCAAATTACTCTATTGAAATGTACCATGTTAAATAAAATTTTTACTCTCAAACTTCTACTAATTTAATTTAAAAAAAAAAAAAAAAGACATTAGAGATGCTCTTAACCATCAAAATAAGTACTCACCATGCTCTTAGAGCATCTCCAATGTTTAACCAAATTTTGTATCAAATTTGAGTTAAAAAAAGTCAATTTTCTCAATTTGATACCACTGGCTCCAACGGTGAGCATCAAAAGGGGGGGCGACCGGTTGGTCGACCGGTAAGGTTATTTTTTTTTTTTTACTTATTTGAACCTTTTTTGACCGGTTTGAACCTAATTATTTGAAAGGGAATCGGTCGATCGATTGGTCAGCCAATAGGTCAACTAAGCAGGATTGTTGGTTGTTCTCCTCCAACGGTCACGCACAATAATTTAGTGAAACTTGTATTCTGTTCTTAATTTAATGATTTTTTTAATGAATTCTCATTTTAATATTAATTTAATAATATCGTTGAATCTCCAAAAAAAAATATATTTTTACTAAATTTTAAATCTAATGTCAAGCTTAATTCACCGTCGGAGGTGGTCTTAACCATTGAGATAAGTACTCACCACGACTTATCTTACTTCCTTTTCTTTTGTCCCCAAACCCTCCTTCCAAACGGAGTGTTAGCCTGCGAGCACAGGGGTTTCGGCATCTGAAATGCTTGAGGAAGGTTTTGAAGAACTTGAAAGTTGAAACCCACAGAGTCTCTCTCTCTCTCCCCATCTGACTACCTCAGAGCTGCGTCAAGTGTACATTGAAAACTAGGGTTTTCTGTTCTTTTGGACAATGGAGGCTGTGGTGATTGATGCTGGGTCTAAACTCCTCAAAGCTGGTTTCGCAGTTCCAGATCAGGCTCCTTCCATGGTAACCGAAAACCCTTTACTAAATTCATCATTTTGTGTATTCTCCCCTCTCCCATTCTCTTTTCCCTCTGTTTGGTTGCCAAGAAACCTCAAGAAAATTGATGAATTTTTTTGTGGTTGCTTCTAAGCAATACAACCACAAAAAAATTGAGCTAACAGAGAAAGAAAAAAAGAGTTAAGAACTCCAGTTGAGTGAGTCTAATATATATATATGTTTGTGAATTAGCTGAGTTTTCCATTATCTTTCCTATTGTTTGTTCGTTTGTTTTGTTGTTTGGATGACCTTCTACTTTCCATGGCACAACCAGGTCCTGTCTTTTGTAAAAGACCTTACTATTTGTATGTAAAAAGAAGAGTATTGCTAATAAAAAAGAAAGGAATATCGTTGGGGTTCTTCAAGGGTCCCCTTTCCTCCTGCAATTTGTTGGTAAAATTATGCTTCCTCACTGTGTGTTTATTTCCAATATAAATAGAAAACCCCTCCTTGAATCTGGGAGTAGGATAAACAAAGCTAAAGGGATAACAATCTAATCTCTTAAAAGATAGCAACCTAATCTCTAAGGAAAGGATTACAATCTGATCCTTATTATTCTGTTACTACTAACTAGAAATCATAAATTACAAATTGAAGGATAAGATTAGCTAGATAAGCCTAATCAGGTACGTAACATTCCTTCCCTCTCAGACCCAGCCTTGTTCTCGTGGATGAATTTTGGAAACTTTTTTCTCAACTTGTAATATAACTCCCAAGTGGCATCTTCTTTATCTAACCCCTTCCATTGGACCAGCGCTTTAGTTACAGCCCGATTGCCCTTCTTCAACATCCATTGGTCTAAAATACATAATGGTTCAGTGCAAATAACCCCTTCATGATCAAATAGAGGTAATTGAGTTTGGATGGCCACCTTGCTGCCCAACTGTTTCTTTAGACAAGAAACATGAAATACCGGGTGGATGTGGGACTCATTTGGTAGCTCAAGCCTGTATGCCACTTCACCAATCTTCTCTAGCACCTTAAAAGGACCATAGAATTTAGAAGAAAGCTTTAATTTGGAGCGAAGGCTCATTGTTTGCTGCCGATAAGGTTGTAACTTTAGGAAAACCCAATCGCCGACTTCAAAAGCTCTTTTGGTCCTCCTGTGGTCGGTAGTAATTTTCATCTTGTGCTGGGCTTTTTGCAAATTCTCCTTGAAGTGGAAAAAGGATTCTCGGCTTCATAATGCCTTCTCTACAACCTCAACTTTGGTAGTACCTTTAACATACGAAATCAATCGAGGAGGAGGAACCCCATATACAATCTCATATGTTGTCATGATGGCAGAAGAATGCATATTGGTATTATACCAAAACTTAGCTAGAGCAATCCAATTGGCCCATTCCTTCGGTTGCAAACTGCAGAAAATTCGAAGATATTGCTCAAAACATTTGTTCACTATCTCTGTTTGGCCATCAGATTGTGGATGGTAGGCGGAACTCATGTTTAGGACTGTTCCCTGCAACTTAAAGAATTCTTGCCAGAAGTTAGAAAGAAAAATTGGATCTCTGCCGCTTACAATGGATGTAGGCATTCCATGAAGTTTGAAGACATGCTCCAAGAAAAGATTTGCTACTGTACTAGCTTTGTGAGGGTGGAAAAGAGCAATAAAGTGAGAGTACTTTGAGAGTCGATCTACTACCACCATGATGACATTTTGCCCTTGAGATTTGGATAATCCATCAATAAAATCCATGGATATGGCTGTCCATATTTGAGAGGGAATCTCTAACAGTTGAAGAAGACCTGTAGGATGGACATTTTCAACTTTGTTCCTTTGGCATGGATCACACTCCTTGATGTAATTCTTAATATCTTTTTTTCATCCCGGGCTAGTAAAAATCTGTCTTCACTCGTAGGTGGTGTGTGGGAAGAAAATGAGTTGGGTTTTTTCTCATTTTTTTCACTAAAAGACAAAAATTTTGCAAAACCAAAAAAAACACATCCAAACAAAATATCACATCCAACCCCATAATCATTTCACTTTTTCTCTCACAAACATCACATCCAACCACAAAAAAACCCAACTATTTTCCCAAACACAAAAATTTTTTTATTCAATAATATCCTACATCTAATAAAACCTACATAAAAACCCACTTCCCAAACACTATCTTAGATAGGTTTTGTGGAAACCAACATGTCTTCCCATTGGACTATCATGGAGTTGTGCAAGAACTCGACTTCGAAAGGAGGATTGAGGAGAAAGGTAGAAGTGCCCCTTGTAGAACAGAATGCCTCTTTCTTTAATAAACTTGGTAGCATCCACCTTCCCTTCCTTGAGTTGGGAAACTATGTGCTGGACATGAGCATCAATAGCATGCTCTCTTTGTAATTCTTCTGCCCACGTTGCAGTAGGGAAAGAGATAGCAAATGTCTCTCCGTTTTTTCGAGATAAAGCATTTGCCACAGTATTGAGTAGCCCACCTTTTGTTCTAATAGGAACTTGAGGCTTTGTTGATCAATTTTAACCACAAATCTGCAACCAAACAAATATGACCTCCATTTCCATATCGCAAGCACTAGAGCCAACAATTCTTTTTCATAGGTTGAAAGAAATAGAGCCGTTCCTTTGAGTTCCTTACTGAAGTAAGCCAGCGGTCTACTTTCTTGGGTGAGTATTGCTCCAACTCCGCTGCCTGAAGCATCACACTCGACATAAAATATTTTATTGAAATTGGGTAGAGTTAAGACTGGTGGATGGGTCATGGCTTCTTTGAGTTGTGTGAAGGCTATTAGGCTAAGGCCTCGTTTGGGAACTCTCATTTTTAGCCAAAAAGTCAAAAAGTTACTAAATTAGCCAAAAAGCCAACAACTCATACCAAAAAGTCAAAAATTCTCTTTTCTCTCTACTTTTTGCACATCTTTTCGTAAAAAGTCAAAAAATCATCCCAAACATACTAGTTTTTTTAACTCATATTTTAGCCAAATAGCTAAAAAATTACTAAATTAACCTGTTCTCAAACGAGGCCTAATACAGATTCCTTAGTCCCTGCAAATTAGTTTTTCTTCGGCATTTCAGTCATAGTGTGTGCAATTTTCCCATGGTCATGAATGAATTGACGATAATAACTAGTGAGGCCTAAAAACCCCCGCAAGCCTTTAATGTTGTTAGGTCTTGGCCACTCCAACATGCATTGGATTTTTCGGATCGGCTTCAACTCCTTTTTCAGAGATGACAAGGCCTAAATATTCAACTATAGTGCAACCAAATGCACACTTGCTCTCCTTGGCATAAAAACGATTAGTACGAAGAACATCTAAGACAAGTTTAAGGTTAATCAAATGATCATCTCATGATAAATTGTAAGCTAATATGTCATCAAAAAGACAAGTATGAACATTCTAAGGAATGGTCGAAAAGCTTCATTCATGACACCTTGAAATGTAGAAGGTGCATTCGTAAGCACAAATTTGCGACCAAACAAATATGATCTCCATTTCCGTATCGCAAGCTACTTCACTTAGGCCTATCTTGTTCTAACCTTCCTACTATCAAGGACATTACAACAACAAAGAACCTACCTATTGGGCTACCATCCAAGAACAAGAACTACTAGTAGCTGGAGGGGCAGGATAGGCTAAGAAGGCAATCAAGTACATCAAGAAATAGAGCTGTTCCTTTGAGTCCCTTATTGAAGTAAGCCAACGGTCTACTCTCCTGGGTGAGTACTGCTCCAACTCCGGTGCCTAAAGCATCACACTCGACATAAAATATTTTATTGAAATTGGGTAGAGCTAAGACTGGTGGACGGGTCATGGCTTCCTTGAGTTGTGTGGGGGCTAATACGGATTCCTCAGTCCATGCAAAAGAGTTTTTCTTTAGCATTTTAGTCATAGGGCGTGCAATTTTCCCATAGTCACGAATGAACCGACGATAATAACTAGTAAGGCCTAAACCCCCCCCCCCCCCCAACCCTTTAATGTTGTTTGGTCTTGGCCACTCTAACATGCATCTGATTTTTTCGGGATCGGCTTCAACTCCTTTTTTTGAGATGACATGGCCTAAATATTCAATGATAGTGCAACCAAATGCACACTTGCTCTCCTTGACATAAAAACGATTAGTACGACGAAGAACATCTAAGACAAGTTTAAGGTTAATCAAGTGATCATCCCATGATAAATTGTAAACTAATATGTCATCAAAAAAGACAAGTACGAACATTCTAAGGAATGGCCGAAAAACTTCATTCATGAGACCTTGAAATGTAGATGGTGCATTTGTAAGCCCAAATGGCATGACCAAAAATTCAAAATGACCTTCATGAGTCGGAAAGCAATTTTGGGAACATTCTCGCCTCGACTCGAACTTGGTAATACCGGATCGAAGGTCTAACTTGGAGAAGAATCGAGTCCCATGTAGCTCGTCGAGCAACTCCTCAATGGCTGGAATAGGAAAGCAATCTTTTATAGTTTGTTGATTGAGGGCGCGATAGTCAATACATAATCTCCAAGACCCATCGCTTTTTCGAACTAGGAGGACTGGTGAGGCAAAAGGACTTTGACTAGGTTGGATGACCCCTGACTGTAAAAGTTTAGCAACCAACTTTTCAATTTCTGTTTTCTGTACATGAGGATACCTGTATGGGCGTATGTTCACTGGTTGTGCATCTGGCTTAAGAGGAATTTGGTGATCTTGCACCCCGGAGGGGGGGGGAAGACCCTTAAGTTCACCAAATACATCAGCTCTGATAGCAATGTAAAAGACCTTACTAATTATATGTAAAAAGAAGAGTATTGCTAATAAAAAAAAAAGGAATATCGTTGGGGTTCTTTGAGGGTCCCCTTTCCTCCTGCAATTTGTTGGTAAAATTATGCTTGCTCACTGTGTGTTTATTTCCAATATAAATAGAAAACCCCTCTGTGAATCTGGGAGTAGGATAAACAAAGCTAAAGGGATAACAATCTAATCTCTTAAAGAGATAGCAACCTAATCTCTAAGGAAAGGATTACAACCCGATCCTTATTATTCTGTTACTACTAACTAGAAATCATAAATTACAAATTGAAGGATAAGATTAGCTAGATAAGCCTAATTAGGTATGTAACATCTTTCAACCCATTAGCACAAATGCGAAATTGTTCAAAATTGTGGCTCAACTTAGCTGACAACACAGAAAGTCAGTTAGCTATGAATTTCTCTCAATTTCGTGCAATTAATCTATTTTGACGCACAAACTCAGTGGAATATATTGCAGCTTGATTATGACATCACAGTTTATTTTGCCAGATTAATTAAGAAAATTTTTACTGTATTTTGAGGATCTTCCCCTCTCCCCCGACTAATATTACTATCAAATTGGGTATGGTTTATCTATATTTATGAATTGGTGTTTGTGTTGATGGTGCCATATGGCTGGGAGTTGTATGTGTTTTTAGTATTTTTGAGCATAGTTATAAAAAAATGGTACCATGCCAAGTAGTTTGTTTCCTACTTAAAGCTGTGCAGCAATTTTTTTTGTTTTTTTAGAAGTAAGAGAATAAATATAAAGATCAAGGGGCATACCCCAGGCTAAATAGCAAGGGTGGAGGCCATCTAGGAGAGATGGGAGCGAGCCATCCAAGAGCAAGCATGTAAGCTCAGCAATAGGGTCAACAACAAGAGTTAAAGCTGAAAAAAAAAAAAAAAAAAAAAAAAAAATCAATTTGGCCTTGGCATTTACAAAAATAGAGGCTGGTAGTTTGCTCTCATGTTGAATCCACATATTTGACTGGGTACAGGGAATACCTTGGCAGAGGCAAGATAACATGTGACCTTTTAGCTAACCCAAATAACTACAAAATAAGACTCTAATAAGACTAAAAACTTGATTTCACTCTATAGAGGACTTCTGATGCTCTTTATACTTCATGTGCATTTGGGTCATGCTCCCTCTGCATTTTGAATGTATTATTTTTGTAGACTGATGTGATTACCTGGTGTATGTATATTCTTTTCCTTCAAATCTATTTTATATGATGATGAATATCTGTAGTTGGGGTGGCCATTTAACTTGTTTAAACTATGTGGCAGATAATTCCTACCCAAATGAAACAAATGCCTGAAGATGGATCATTGGCTGACATTTTACAATCTGAGGACACTGTTGATCCAGTTATGCGAGGGTTTATCAGAGATTGGGGCGCCATAGAAGATCTATTGCACCATACTCTGTATACTGGACTAGGATGGGAAATAGGCAATGAGGGCAAATTTTATTCACAGATCCACTTTCAACTCCCAAGGTTGTGGAAAACTTTCTCCATTTTATTTTAGTGAAACTATTGAGTCAGATTGCATCATGCGTGCATTCATAATGAAATGTGGGCCGGATGAAATGATAAATGTTGAAAGCTATGCAATTGAATACAATTTTATTTTGTATCACCGGATGAAATGATACTAAGAACCATTTCTTGAACAGGCTGTTAGAGAGCAGCTGGTGCAATTGATGTTTGAAACTTTTAACATCTCGGGCTTTTATGCATCAGAGCAAGCAGTATTATCACTTTATGCTGTAGGGCGTATCTCAGGCTGCACTGTTGATATTGGTCATGGGAAGATAGGTATGCAGATGTTGTGTAGTGAACTAGTATTATTGCCTTTTAGTTCATTAAGTTTGACATGTTAGTGAACATTTCTGTATGTTCAATCAATCTCGTTGATGGTGGCATTTTACTCTGCTATTTCCTAGTTATCCATTTTTCATTTCTTGAATGTGATGCTAAGCATACATAGGTTTGTCTGAGAAGATTGACTTTGGATTTGGTTTGGTTTTGTGGCTAGGATGTCATGGTTATTTATTCCAAATACCTTTTTGCAAGTATGCAAATACCTCAAAACTACTTGAATTTTACATCCCAACTATGTACCATAGTTAATGATCTGTCCCAGGCTAAGCTAGAAATAGCCTACAAGCACTGGTCATTTAATGTGAATGAGTTTTGAATACATTCCTGAGCTTGCTTCACTCTTTATGGATAAACTTGAATGTGCTTTTTATGGGTCTTACATTACCCCAATCAATTTATGACCATCTCGGTTTGTTTGCATCTCTAATGGTTGAAAAGATTTATTTGGTATGAAATTGAGTTATTTAACATGTTTAACAAAATTCATTTTCTTCATTACCATTTTCTTTCTCTTTTGGACGTACAACTGTTTGCAGCTTCACTGAACTGATAGTATGTACTATGTGATCCTGTTGGGCACTTTACCAGATATTGCGCCAGTAATTGAAGGTGCAGTTCAGCACATTGCTTCGAGAAGATTTGAAATTGGTGGCATTGACTTGACGAAGTTGCTTGCTCAGGAGCTTGGTAAATCCAATCCCTGGTGAAGCTCAATACCTCAGATGTTGAGAAAATAAAAGAGCTGTACTCATGTTGTGCTGAAGATGATGTTGCTTATAAGAAGACTCAACAGTCATGTCATGAAGAGCAGCATACTCTACCCGATGGACAGGTTTGTACTTTAATTTTTAAAATAGATAATAAACTAAGTAATTATCTGGGGTTTGAATTTCATTAATTTTCATTGTGCTTTATCTAGGTGCATAGCTTCTTTAGTTTAGACTTCCTTTCATTGCATAGATTCTACTTACTTTCTTTTGGCTTTTCCTTGTCCTTTATGCCCGAGCCAAATCACTATTCACTCCTTTCTGGTACATTTGTTTTTCATTTAAGCAACTCCCATGACTACACATCTGTCCCCCAGCGTGACAAGCAGATTGTAGGACATGGTTTTTCTTCTACCTAAGGTTCTGCTGGTTGAATATGCACATAGTTGATAATGCAAACCAAAGTGAATGAATGTTATTTGTAAATTGTAATGTTTATTGCATTTTTTGCCACTAATTCAGTTATTATTTCAGGCATTTCTGAGCAACTGTTGTTTATGTGTATGTGAAATTTGCAATATATTTTCTCTTAGGATACAAGCAAACTAAAGGGGGAATTACAAAAGATATCAAGGACATGATGAAATCCGAGAAACCTTAGAATTTTTGTGAACCTAAAAATCAATCTCAACTCATCAAAATTAAATAAGTTAAATGGGATAATTCATCAAACAGTGCATGTTTCTGCACATATATCAATGTGTGTATGAGAGAGAGGGACTGAGGATGTGGAATCGTAGATAGAAACAATGACAAGTGCTCTTGAATGATCTATTCCTTGATATATTCGGACCTTAGTTGTAGGAATTGTGCAACCAAGTGGCGATTCTTACTCAGAATCGCGATTCTGTGTTTCCTAGGAAGAAACGTGTAAGAATCGTGTTTTTGTGGAGAGAGAAACGCGATTCAGTCCAAGATCTGATCGTAAAGGAGGGAGAGAGAAACTTGGTCTCGCGACTTCGACCTTCGCTCTAGGCCTAGCCCTAGCCCTAGCCTTCGACGTCGACCTCTGCTCTAGCCCTAGCCTTCGCTTTGTCTTCATCTGTGTCGATCGCCTTCGTCTTCTCTTCGCCTTCGCCTTCGCCTTTGTCGTCTGCTTTTTCTCCTCCTTCTCTTCTTCTTCTCTGTCTCTCTGTCTCTCTCTCTGATTTGTGTATCTCTCTCCCCTCCCGTTTATAACATATAATAAATAATATAAATAAATAGAATAAATAATATAATTTGTTATATAATAATAAATCTAATTAAATTCTATATAATAAAAAAATATTTAATAAAATTTATAAAATAAATCATTCAATTTTTATTTTTTATTTATTTTTAAAATGAATGTTTATTTGTTATTTATTTTTAAATTTTTTATGTTGTGTTTAATTAATTAGATATTATATAAAATAAAAAAATAATATAAATATTTTATAATAAATGAAAAAATTTAATACAAGTATATAATTATAATATTTCAACATATGATTTTTTATATATATATATTTTAAAATTTATAACATATATTTTCATTATCATTACAGAAAAAAATATATGTAATCTTACAATATATTTTTATATATTATATTATTTAATATATATACAAATGCTCCCTACCAACAATTCTTGGGATGACTACGATTCCTTGCTCCTTCCCGCCCCGCTCCGCTTCGTGCAACTGAGATTCGGACACAGATCTGCACATAAGTTTAATGCTATCGTATATAGTGGGTGGGTTTGTGAGGTATGCCTGTTGCATGTGATTATATTCTCAAGAAAGGTCTACCTGTAGTATGTGCAGTCTAACCTTACCTTACATGTGCTGAGTACTTTTTCAAAGAGCCCCGTCTGATTCATGGTATTTTTTTTCCTTTGTAATTTTGTTTTTGTAACTTCTGGTGAGTTTAGATTTCCAAATGCAAAACTTTGTCATTCTGTTTTCAGGTGATCACCATTGGAAGAGAAAGGTATACTGTTGGCGAGGCTCTATTCCAGCCATCTATTTTGGGTTTAGAGGCCCATGGAATAGTTGAACAACTTGTTCGTAGTATCTCAAACCGTGTCATCTGAGAATCACCGTCAACTGCTGGAAACCACTGTACTTTGTGGTGGCCCTGTTTCTATGACTGGTGAGTTTTATTTACTGTGTTTACTAGAGCCGAGATACAGTAACATTGCTCTGCCTGTGTGTATAGGAAAAAACTAAGCATTTTGTATAGGCAGTTGACCAGGTAGTTAGTAAACATGATACATTTTAGAAGCATTCTTGGAAGTCATCAATCAATCAAAAATGTTAGGCCCATTTGTCTTTGCATAAAAAGTTGTTCACCTTGTCAACAGCAACTTACATGCTACCTATCTTAGGGTTGGAATGCACAAATGACGAGTGTGCTTTGTTGATTGCATACCTGATTGGGAATGTACTGTGGCTGGCTGCTGACACCATCTTATATGTTGCCGCTTGCAGGTTTTGAAGATAGGTTCCAGAAAGAAGCAAGCCTTTGCTCATCAGCTATTCGCCCTTCTCTAGTAAAGGTTTTTAATTTCATCATCTCATAGTTTGCCTTTACAACTCCTTTCACAAGACTAGATATTTGTATGTTTTCCAATCTAACGAGTCTCCATTCTAGATGGTTGTAAAC
Source organism: Camellia lanceoleosa (assembly GCA_025200525.1). Taxonomy (NCBI): domain Eukaryota; kingdom Viridiplantae; phylum Streptophyta; class Magnoliopsida; order Ericales; family Theaceae; genus Camellia; species Camellia lanceoleosa. Next base: position 175,691,526 of record CM045760.1, read on the forward strand.
TTTGTTGTCCAGTAGATTTTTCATGTTCCTATACGCTGTAGTACCAAAATGATATGCACTGGGAAACTAGAAAGCAATGCTGCCTGAGTTTGATTGTGTGACGGATTAAGATTAGGGGAAATTAATAGGTTTAAGGTGTAAAACAAAAGTTGCAGGATTAGTAGAAAGGGCAAGGGATTGGTGATTTGGGGTGATAACCTAAAGAAAACTTAAGATTGACGGTATTTGACTATCATCACAAACCAGATAATCTAAAATTGTCAAAAATCAATTATATTAAATCGAAATGACCACTGCTGTTGCCCATGTCTAGCAAGTGTCAAAATGAAGCAACTTCAAAGAGCAATGCAGCCTATCTAGGAGGCTAAGCAATCACCGGAACTTCTTGCCTCGCAGCTTTTGGACTTATATGATCAGTTCTGTCATTTGCTTCATCACTGTTAATAAAGTGTCTTTTGTTTTAATCCCTTGTTTTATTACATACAGGCTCCGGAATATATGCCAGAGAACTTGACAGCGTATTCAGCATGGGTGGGAGGCGCCATACTTGCGAAAGTTGTGTTCCCTCAAAATCAGCATATGACTAAGGCAGATTACGATGAAACTGGACCTTCCATCGTGCACCGGAAATGTTTTTGAAAATTCAATTGGTAGTTCTTGAATTCTAATTTAGCTTCACAATTGATCGTGATCATCAGCCTCTTGACATGAAAAAAAGAAGAAATGGCTGATTGACTTGTGTTATAAAAATGTACATCAGCACACAAATCCAATTTAGTGGTTTAAAAAGATTGATTCTTAGAGATTATTTCCCTACACCCCATCTAGGGTTCTTGTTTGCTTAGTCAATTTTTTTTTCATGATTAGTCTAGTTGTTATTGTGCCTTCATGAAATGTTTCTTGTGTAACAAAGTCTTAGTTGGTTTGTAGTCATGGAGGTTTAGGACACGAGTTTTTGATCAGGTAATTCGATGAATTGTCATGTGAAGTTTTAGCTGTTCTTTTAAGGCTGTGTTTGTATTTTGAACGAGTGTTCTATGCAGACTCACCTATTTGTAACCTGGAATTTCTGACTGTTGCATCAACTCTGAATCAGTTATGCTCTGTTACATTGCTGTCGTGAGCCAAGCCTGAGTTCCTCTTGTAAGGATTTAAGCCCTGCTTGGTGTTGTGATGCGCATAGCTTAGAAGATGTTTGTGGTAGTTGAAGTTTTAACTATAGAGTCGAGTTGAACTAACACATTGTTCAAGTTTGTTTTAAAAGTTGAACAAGTTTAAAAAATGTATGCAAACTTGATTTATTTATCTTTTGAGTTGATTTTAAATAATGAGTTTTAATTCAATTGATCATAAATCGAGTTTAAGTTATATAATTTTTAATATAATTAAATAGTAGATATAAATTTATCGAGACAAATTCAAAATCAAGCTATTACCAGTTGTACATTTTGTTTTTGGTTTTTTGTTTTCATGAAAATTCATAAATCTTAATTTAAAAGGCCAAGGATGCTCATAACCATTGATGTATGTATGCATCTGAAACATGATCATTTAAGATCTGTTTGATAATCTCCTAGTTGCTTTTTGACTTAAAAAAATAAAAGACCAAATAGTCAGTTTGCTTGGTTAACTAAGTAACCTCTTTATAAATATACTAGCGTATGTCCGTGCTTGAAGGCACGATATAAATAATATTGGTACACATATTTTACAAAAATCAATTAACATAAATTATTAATATTGGTATCACATCCTTTATAAAAAAATCAATTCAAAATGATAATAATTTCACTGCTATAGAAATCAATTATAATAAATCAATTCAAGATATCGTAGAATGGTAGTTTGTTTAAGTTAAAATATAATTTATCAAATTCATTACTAAAAGTTTAAATTAAAATATTAATTTGTATTTGAAATTTTTATTAAACTTTTTATAGAATTTCAACATCTAAAAAAGTATAGTATTTAAAATACTCTCTCTCTCTCTCTGTGTGTGTGTGTGTGTAACGTCTCTGTTTCTCATTTTCTCCTCTCATCCTCTCTCATCTCTTAAAAAACACTACATTTTCTCTCAGAGCTCAAATAATAAACCCTTTATTTCCTTTGTTCGATCTTTCTCTCTATGTATTTTTTTTCACTCTATTTTATCTTAAATTTGTGATTTGATTTTGTTAAATCAAAAAAAATCAACATCCATTTCAAACGCTTTTTTCAAAACCATAAAAAATCAACACTCATTTTCCATTAAGAAATTAAATCCATTTCATAAATCAAACTAAAAATAAAAATATATTTCTAAACTCAAAACCCATTTTATAAAGATCAACTATTTTTTCAAGCCTAAAACTTTTTAAAAAATTAAATCCAAATCCATAAGCTACATAAAAATAAAAAAAAATAAAAAATCTATTTAAAAAAAGAAAAGAAAAAGAACACACACATAAAAATATATATATATATAAAATAAAAATTAAAAATCAATATTAATGGTTAGAAACACAAAACCCACACATTGTCCATCAATTCCCCACTTATTCTCTCTCCTCCATCTTCCACCACTCATTCTTTTTCATCAATGAGATACATCTGCCCTATGAATGAACATTTCAACATTTCAACATTAGTAGATTTTCTTTTAATTTTTATAAACTCAAAGCTCTTCAAATTGAAAATCATTTATTTTTTTTCCTCTCAAATTTTCTGCTTCGTGTGCTCCAGATCTACTTTTTCATAAGATAAGTTCAAGTTTCTTAGTATTTCTATATGTGTGTATATCAGACTATTAAAATAAGGAACCCAATAAAATTTAGTGAATAAAAAATTAATCCGGAATTGAATAAAAAATTTAGTGAATAAAATTTAGAAATGCAAATGACTGCCTCCATCTGCAAATGCAAAACTTCAGCAGTAGCACTTCATACACACTTCAGCAGTAGCACTTCATACACACACACATATTTGATATACTATTTTACTATGTTTTGGGAAAATGCATGATCTATTGTTGTTCCAGTAGATTGTATACTATTATACAACAACAACAAAAATCAAGCAGATCTAGCAACTCAAATCAATGTTTTCAAATTTTCTACAACTCTTGCCACAACGAAGCAAGCCTGAGATAGAAAATAAGATCCAGAACATAAATAAGTCAATATACACAGAGATACATATATGTATGTATATAATTGAAATTTGTAAAAAAAAAACCCACACCTTGTCCATCAATTCCCCACTCATTGAAATCAGAAAATACCAGAGTGATCTTAAAAATATGTCATAGGACCTTGATTAATTTTGTAATCAATTTTTATGCATGTGTTTTTTTAAAGTAATGATGTATGAATTAAAAACACAAAACTTAGAAGTCTATAAAAATAAAAAAGCATACAATAAAGAATGAAGGCACGGTGTAAATAATGTTAGGATTAGAATATAATTGTAATCGCAACACTATTTAAATTTAAGATTAAAATGTAATTATAAAAATCTATTTAATAGACTACACTTTACAATTTCAAACAAATCAATTATAAAAAAAAAAAAAATTAAATATCAAATAATGCACACCAACTAATACTCTGCAATTTAAAAGAAATTAAAATTAAAATGCACATCAGTTAGTGTTACTGCTACCAACCAAATTCTAACTACATAAGAAAAATAAACATTAAATTGTCATACGCCAAAAGAGTGAGTTAAAACTCTATAAAAAAAAAGTGGGTCGAAGCTTTGCAGAATACGTATGCTTCACAGAAGATGTGTCAATAATGTGTCTTCAAACATGTATTTGCCCAAACTTCCTCCTCATTACTTTCGAAAAAGTCTTTGTATCAACTTGTATGCATCCCCAATGAGGAACATGCACAACAATCTGGTAATTTGTAGAAACAAAAAAAAAATATAGATTGGTATATTTGTTGAAAATATACATATCAAAATACTTTGAGATTGAAATTACTTTATTACATCCCCATCGAAGCAAGCTAGTTGTATTTCTCCTTTTAAGCTCCATAAATTTTTCGATCCAATCCTTAAAAAATTCATATTTCCAATTATTATTAGATTGAAATTTTATTAAAAAAAATCTATATATATAATCAATAGAAATAAATCTACATGGTTACCTTTTGATAAAACATGATTTAATGAACATGGAACACTACAACAACACTTCAGGATAAACAATATTTGTAGTAGAATCCAAACTATCTTTAGCGAGGAGGATACTTATACGATCAAAGGATGTACATCTGGACAATGCCACATATAATTGGCCATGGCTAAACACTGGTATGCGCAAATCAACCCCAACAAATTTCACAGATTGTCCTTGAGATTTATTAATGGTCAAGGCATATGATAATCGGACTGGAAATTGACGTCTTGTCATTTGGAAAGGCATTTCTGAAGAAGATGGTGTCAAAGATATCCTTGGTATGAATGCCAAATTGCCAAACTTTTCTCCAGTTAAAATTTGAGCTTCAATTATGCGAGTGTCGCACCTAGTAACCATCAATCTTGTACCATTACATAGTCCATCTTTCGGTGCAATATTTCTTAACAATATTATAGGACAACCCACTTTCAACTCTAACTTAAAAGTTGGTAGCCCGGGAGGATCCAATGAATTTAAATATTCATTAGGATATCTATTTGTAATGGTAGGATCAATTTCATTATCTTCAGACATTTTATCTGCTGCAAAATAAGTATATAATCTCACTGAAAAGATACTTAACGCATGAGTATTAATATCCTTGACATTATCGTTCTGTATGAGATAGAATGGTGCGTTCAGTTAAAAATGTTGGGATCGACGTCTCTATTATATTCAACTGTGGGTAAACTGTAGAGAGTAATTCATTCAAATCTTGACATTTGTGTATTGTTGATGGAAGGTTGATGATTTCTTGAGGATTAGTCCCAATCTAAAAAAAGTGAAATCAATTTTACCGTCAATATGAGCGTAAACACAATTTATTAATTTCAAATAATCTATATAATAAAGAAAAAGGTTAAAGTATTGTTACCTCTATCAAGAAATTTGCAAAAATAGCATTTTCATGGTCTCCATGATTCAAGCGCATATTCAAATCCAAAGTTAAGATATGTATATGCTTCCATATAACAGAGTATCTTAATGATGCATTTACAATTTGCTCACGAACTCCTTTTGGAATAACTGGTAAGATTTGTCGAAAGTCTCCACCAAGAACAACAGTAATACCCCCAAATGGCTTATCACTATCACGAATATCCCTCAATGTACGATCAACCGCTTTAACACAATGTCTATGTTGCATAGGAATTTCATCCCAAATTATGAGTTTTGTTTTTCTAAACAACTCAGCTTGCAATGATTGTTTGGTAAACCCACAAAGTGAATTTTCCAAGACATCTAACGGAATGGAAAATGTTGAATGTGCAGTGCGACCACCTACCAATAATAACGATGCAATTCCAGATGAAGCCACAGTAACAACGATATGCCTAAGGCTACGACATTTTAATGCAATCGTATTGTACAGAAATGTTTTTCCTGTTCCAGCACCCTCATTCAGAAAGAAGACAGTTCCTTTATTTTGAAAAATTGAAGAAGTGATTGTGTTATAGGCATTCCGCTGTCCATTGTTAAGACAATCAATAGTAATTTGTGGATCTGCATGTTGTGCCTCATTCTGCAGCTGTTGATGTTCGAATATCAATCGATTACCAACTACTGGTCTCCAATTTGCAGTAGGTTGAGGCATGGGTGGGAAGTCAATTAAACATTTGCCTGATTCATGAAGCATTTCATTCAAAAGATGGAGACCATAATCTTCAATTTGAGCCTCAGTTGGGTTAGAAATGGCAAACAATGTACGAATCTTATGTGCAATATATCCGTTGAGAATTGATTCCATAATGCACATGGATTCAGTGGAGAGCACTGGGTGAGAATAATACTAAACAATCTCCTCAATTGGTATCTAGTTTTCATAACTGCGGCCTCTTTCAAGCATTGTATCCATTCTTCATCATCTTCTAAAAGTCCCCTTGCAACATATGCTAATTTAAATGTATCATGTATAACATTATCGACCGTGCGTAAAGACCGAAACGACTTTGGTCCTTTGACAATAGTTAGCAACAAACGCAGATAAAATCTTTCACCACAATTAGGGCTAGCAAAGTACATTCTACCAATTGCATATCCCCTTTCTCTTAATTTCCATCTCTTTTCCGACTTCAACCAAACAAAATGTTGTGGAAATTCTTGATAAGTGAATGGACATTCATCTTCACTGGCTGCACAATATGCAAAGAAGCCAGTAAGAGTTGACATTTGTTGACCAGCTCTAGATTGAATCGTTTCTAATGACTCTTCTGGGTTAAAAACAACGCGATGCATTCCAGGTAAATGAAGTGCTAATCGTACAACTGTTGGCATCTCAGCATGCAAAGGATGTCCAAATATTCGCCAAGCAGCTTCTGGAGGTCCAATATACCTTGCATTGAGATATTGTTGAATCTCGTTTATCGATCCCAACACCATCGTTTTACGATCATAACCCTTGTAAATGTACTTATGTATATACTTGACACATCTCATTCCGGTACAAGCTTCCACATTTATATGACAGTTGAATAGTTTAGAAAGATGTGCATTGTATGGTACGACATCCCTGTTATCAACTTCTTGCCCTCTCACAGAATGTACTTGACCATTATTGCGACGACGATAGATAGGGTATCCATCTTGATCCATAGTTGTTGTTTCTGTGAAAGCTCGAGGGTATTTCTTACTGCATTTACCATTTTCCATACATGATGCATGTGGATTTCGAGCACCACAAGGTCCATGTACCATACAACATTTGATAGTTTTAAAAAGCATAGGATCATCTTTTGGGTTTGGAAATTCTGCACAGACCAATTTGTCTACTTGAACATATGTCCGAATTTTGTCTGGACCCTTAAGAAATAAAAGGGCATGCATATGGGGGAGGCCTTGTTTTTGAAATTCAATTGTAAAAACATGTGCAACTTTATTTCCAAACACTTTATTTGCTTCTATCTCCTTCATCAAACATTTTCTCTTCAACTCAAAAACATGGGCAATTAAATCAGGACGATCAATAGGTTTTTGATGTGGTAGTAATGCTGAAGTAATTTCTGGCTAATTAGGATTTGCAGTCATGGTAAGAAAAATATCTGGGTGTTGGTTGTATCGGGTGATAGCCATTGAATCTTGAAAGATTTCAAACATATGTCTAGGACTACCAGTAAATGAAGATGGCAAAACAAACCTTTGACTAATTTGACCAGGTCGCACATAATCTGGATCAATATCTGATAACTATTGGTAAAGCTCAACCCGAAGTTTTCCTTGATTAAGCTTGTAATATGTCAATCGATTTTGCTCAATTGTGGCCCAAGCATCTACCAAAAACTCTTGGAATAGTTTCCCACCTTTCAAAATTGTTGAATACTCTGTGGGTCGTTCAAACAAACGATAACTATAAAAATCCATTTGAGTAAGTCGATCAGTTGAAGGTCGATCATACTGAACGTTCCACAATTTCAACTCAGGTTCCCATCCAAGCTCACCATATGGAAATAATAGAACATAATGTAATGGCAAGTATACTGGGTGACATTCATTAATTTGCATCAACTCATTATTTCCTTGGAAATGTAAGATAATATCTCTCATTCCACTTACCTCTGTTCCATCACCTGGTATTACAATTGCAATCTCATCTGCAGTTGGTAGGTTATACCGACGTCGATCAGTCGTTGAATTGTAATGAAGATGAGCAGGTATATTGTGTCCTGTCGAGTCTAATTGATGTAAAACGGTATGAGCTTGGTGAAATGTAGCTACAAATGCATTCACTTGCAACAAACTATCTTGAATAGTTTTGAGAACATCCCTTCTCAAGTTAGGATTTCTACGATTTCGAATTTCTAACGCTGAATCAGGGTAATAGATATACAGTTGAGCATAACTCGCATCCTGCCCTGGTTGTGGTTGTAGTGATCATGTTCGATGTCGTAATTCCCCATAAATTGTGAATGATGTAGGGCCCCTTCCACTGAGTACTCTAGGATCCAATGTAGCACCAAGACTCGTAAAAGCATTGGCTGCATTGTACAATCGAATATAACTTCGAAAGGATTTTGATTGATCATTATTCCCATCATACAACGCCTGAAGTGATGGAGGGGGTGTAATAAGTAAAGGTAACCTAATCTTTCCTTCCAAACAGCAAGTTCCAAATAAGGGACGCTTTATAGATGATTTGGTCAATTTTTCATCCCTCCAATGTAAGGCTGAACAATAAGGACATAATACATCCATCTTGCCAAGATAATGGCGGCAAGAATTGTTGTGTGCTCGGGCATCAATTGATGTACTAATAGGCATATCTTCTAATTCATCATCAGTACATAGATCTTCTTGAAGAAATTGATTTATAGGAGTAAACCTACAAATATTTATGTATAAATAAAATTCTAAAAAAAAAATGGTATGAATAAGAGTATGTATTTCAAGATTAGACATAATAGTTTACCGATTGATTTGTGGAGCTAAAGATGTGCTTGGCATAGAAAACGAACATGTAGAATGATGGGCAACCATTGTTCGTTTTTGTGCCAAATGAGAATCTTCAGTTATTGTTTCCCATTCTAGGCAGGTGCGATTGCGACGAATTGGTGTTAAAGAAGGTTGTATTGGTCGAATATATTCTTCTGATCCTTCTTGTTCTCATTGCAAGCGTTGAAATTCAAAGCATGACTTTTGATTTTTTTCATGCTCTCGCCGTGCACGTTGGGCCAATGCAGCTTTTGATATTACATTATCATTTTGTGCCTAAAATGAAAATATTTTGTCATTTGTGCAAAATATGTGAATATGTTGTGCTTAAAATGAAATATCTTCATGTTTTTTTCGTTTCTCTTAATTTTGTTTTACACCTTTATTAGTGTTATCTGTATTTATTTCTTTCTTCATGCATTTTGTTTTTTATTAAAAAAATAAAGAAGAAATAAAAATCTATCTTATTTAGTTTATCCTTTCATTAGATAGTTTGTCTTTATTTGTTTTTTTGTTCTTCCCTATTTGCTTCATATATGGTACATTATAAATGTACATGTATCCATGCAAAAAAAAAAAAAAAATTTGGAAAACACAATAAATAATAGCAAGTCGTAGGAGACTATATTAAAATCATTATACAAAAACAACATAAAGCAACAAATTCACATAGTTTTACTTCATAATTTTTAAAAGGAATATATACCATTTGACATGCATTTGTCATTCTCTTGTCAGAATAAGCCACCTTTTCTTTTTCCTTAGACATTGGGTTGACCTGTTCTTTTTCTTTTCCCTAACAAATATAAATAAAATATTCAAAACATTTAAAAAATTTATATAAATAAAATACATACAATGTTTGACTTGATTTTGTACTTACCGCATGAACACGAATAACATTAAGATCATGCTCATCACGAATGACCACACCAACATTTCTAGATGAGGTTGTAGGAGTAGGCCTACAAAAAAGGATTGTGAACAGATTAAAATCTGTATAATAAAGTGGTAACAGTAGAGTATTTATATTTCAAAAATTTAACAGAGTTGTTTACCAATTGGGTGTTAAAGAAGATTGTATTGGGTTAATACATTTCTTTGATTTCTCTCGTTCTTGTCGCAGGCGTTGTCCTAATTGGTATGCAGAACATGGGTTTTGTTTTTTTTCCCGTTCTTGCCGTGCACGTTGAGCTAATGCAGCTTTTGATAACACATTATCATTGTACGCCTAAAATGAGAATATTATATAATTAGGTGCATAAATTGTGAAGATTATCCTCTCTCTTGCTTTCCTTTTGTCATGTATTTGTTCTTAAAAGTTTAACTAACTTTTCTTATTCGATCGGTTGAGTTGTTAGTCACATAAAACCAATGTATGTATTGATAAAATTTAAAAATGAAGGAAAATTTTAAAACACATTACACACACAAAGCTGCAAACTGCAACCTGCAACCTGCAACCTGATTGTTGTCTTTTTTCTTCTTTCCTTAAGAACTTATAAGTAAAATAAAAATTTTAAAAACCTATTTTATATAATTAAAAAATTCATTTAATTAATTTTAAAAATCTATTTCAAATTAATGTTCAGACAAATGCGTTAACATGTATAAATGCTTACTTTTAACATGGTTTAGAAAAATATTTCAAAATCAGTCAAAACAATTGAATAAATATTTTAAAAACAATGACTTAAAAAAATGTACACAAAAAATAGTATATGACATTATGCAATTCTTAAAAAAAATCTATATAAAAACAAAAATTTAATAAATATTTGGAAAACTCTATTTTTAAAAATGTTAAGAAACCATACTATAGGATTTGCATGTTCTTTTCCTTTGCCAGAAGGGATAGCCTTTTCTGTCTCCTTTGATGTTGCTCTGTGTTTTTCCTTTGCCTTTGCTTATAAAAAAATAAGTAGAATCTATTTATAAATAATTTACAAAATGATAAAAAAAAATGCATTCGCATATTAGTTACTTTTAGGCTTACCTCATGAATGCAAATAGTATTAAGGTCACGTTCATCGCGAACAACAACATTAACATTTCTTTGTTGAAGAAATTGAATCTATATATACAAAAACTATAGAGTGATAAATAAAAGTTTGTACAGATAAATAAGAAAAAAAACATTTCTTTCTTGATATTACCGTTCGGTGTAAGTCTTCATCCACCTATAAAGTAGTTGTTTAAAGCATTTATTAGAAGAAAATTAGATATGATAAGTTTAATCCCAATAAATAAATAAATAGGCTTTATTTTAAATAAATAGACCTTACATTATAAGAGAGGTATTTAAATTTAAATAGAGGGGGAGAAAAAAGAAAAAGAAAAAGAAAAAGAAACTTACTTGACCAAAAATAGTGATATTGTCCATAACTGTTGTACTTCAACCTGAAAATATTTGGTTATATAATTATGACGGTTGAATGATGTATTTTAACAATTACATTAAAATGATAAAATTAAAATCAGCCCTACCAACATAAGGGTATTAAAATGGGAGCACAACAATTGTCGAAATTTAAACTCTTCTCTTCCCCAACTAACTTCAATTTTATAGTCTTCAAATTAAATTTATAATTATCATTTAAAAAGTCCAAACATAATTTTATGACCAAAAAAAAAAAAAAACTTGATATTTGTTATTAGATAAATGAGACACTTGGTAATAGATAAAAAAAGAAAAAAGAAAAGAAGCAAGACCATACTGAACAACCATCAGCCAAACCATACCTATACATGAATAACTTACAAAGCAAGACCATAATGAAGAGTTAACGCAAACCATATCTATATAATATTCATACACCCAATTAAATTCCTTCAGACCTTGAACCCAAAGTAATCAAACTCAAGGATCTCAAAGCCTAAAAACAGGTTCTAAGTGCTTCTTTGGAGTCCTTTAACAACAATTGTTTAAAGCTGAATTCAAGTTATTAATTAAGAAAATAAGCACACATGTTTCAAGTTGTACGCATATGAATAAGTTGATTGAGTCGATTATATGATTTTTTATATATTAAATTCAATATCTATCCGAAATAATAATTAAATTCATCAATATCAACCACAGCCGAGTGGTCGAAACCGCCCCTATCGTATTCTGCTGATCGGGTCGGTTCTTCAAGTAATCCCAACACTATTTAAATTTATTTTTTAATTTGATAAAATTACAAATTTAATATAAAATTTAATCCCAACACTATTTAAATTTATTATTTTAATCCCAACACTATTTAATCCCAATACTATTTAAATTTATTATAAATTTAATCCCAAAGCTATTTAAATCTATTATAAATTTAATCCCAACACAAATTAAATTTAAATTTATTCCCAACACTAATTAAATTTAAATTTAATCCCAACACCATTTAAATTTAATCCCAACACTATTTAAATTTAAATTTAATCCCAACACTATTTAAATTTATTTTTTAATCCCAACACAATTTAAATTTAAATTCAATCCCACACACTATTTAAATTTAATCCCAACACTATTTAAATTTAAATTTAATCTCAACACTATTTAAATTTAAATTTAATCCCAACACTATTTAAATTTAAATTTATTCCCAACACTATTTAAATTTAATCCCAACACTATTTAATAGGACAAAAAAAAATTTAATAGGTGAAAAAAAAAATGAAAAAATACCAAATAGAAATATATCATATATTTAAATTTAACCCCAACACTATTTAAAAATACCAAATACCAATTTTTTCTCTTTGAATTTTTCCCCTGCCCCTGCTCCACTTTTGTGCTAATGTGCATCTTATGCTGCAATGTTGCACCTTATAACGATATAATGCTTTTACACGATGCGGCAACCATATGAATACGACGCCAAGTTTAAAGATGCAGTTTGAAAAAAGTTCTTATTATGTGCAAATGGAGATGGATTTATTGACATGTTGAGTTGACAATTTGTACTCACCCAAAAAAGAGTTGGCATATTTTGGCTTATTACAGTTTTAATTTCCCAGAATGCACCACATCGCATTGCATGCAAGATAACAGTGATGGGGGTGGGATCTCTATTTTTTGCATGGTATGTGATGATTTTCTATTCAACGACAAATATTAATAATCACAAAGCTTGTTGTTCCTAGCCTCGGTGCTTGCATATGTCAACTTAATTGGAATATATATGTTCATTTGAGTCATAATACTTTCTGGACCTTGTGGTTTGGTACTGTATTTTTTTTTTTTTTTTTGTATATATATAAATCTTTAGTGAGAATTCTCTTTCTCTCTCTCTCTTAAAAGCACATAACTTCATTAATTGAGCAGTTTTGTTAACTATTTTATTTTTCTTTTTTGGGTTAGGCATTAACCAAACCAATTATGTTCTTTTGGATGAAGTGAGTAATCATACTCTGCTTACAATTAAATTGCAAAAAATACTATATTCCCCTTTTTTTAATTTCAAACCTTAATCAAGCCTCAGTTGTTTGGGCATGTACTGTGACCACCCTTCTATTCAACAGCAATGATATTGCAGCAGCCCATTTGTGTAACTCAGAACTCATAAATTAACAGTAGATCAATTGAAAGAGGAGAATAGAGACAGAAATAATTCTGAAGAAATATTACCTTGCACAAAATAATTCTGAAGATCAATCACTCTGTGTATATGTTAAAGGAATAGTTTTATATAAACATTCAACTAAGAAGTTTGAACCCATAGAGACAAAATAAAAACAGATCAGAACTCATATTACCTTGCACAGATAGGAGACTCAAAGGGTGGGGAGAGAGGCAGCGAGATGTAGAGATCGGGTGGAGCGAGCGGGAGGGTGGGGGGAGAGGGGGAAAGGCAGAGATCGGGTGAGAGAGAAGGAGAGAGGCAGCGTCTCTGCGAAAGGAGGGAGATGGGAGAGGCGAGTGGGAGAATGCTTGTTTCAATCCCATTCTTCTCAGTCCTTATCTATATATGGAGGTCTACCTTGTTCAGAAAACCGGTACAACAAAATCGGCTTGGTGAGAGAGAAACAGAGATAAAGATGGAATGGAGAAAGAGACGTGGGTAGGTGGGTGAAAAATTCCTAGTTATTGGGCGGGAATTGGAGCAAAATCTTAACCATTGATGTGTATCACAATTGATCTAAACCATTTAAATAAAATGTATCTATGATACATTTGGGATATTTTCAAAAAAGTCCTGCTTTATTATATAGATATATATATCTATATAATAAAGTAGGATAAATTTTGAATTTGTCCTATACACATTTGTCCTATTAGGACATTTGAACGGTTTATATCTATTCAATTTATAAAATAAAGATTGAGATATATTTTTCAACAAATATTCTACAAGTACATTTTTTATTTTCCCGCTTCTCTCTCTTATTTTTTCCTTTTCTCAACCATCCTTATATGATCTCATCATCTCACCTTCCACTCTCTTTTATTTTTATTTTTTTATTTTCTCATATTTTTATTTTTCTCTCTATTTTTTTTTTCTCCTTTTTGTTCACTTATTTTTTATTCATATTATATGAAAAAGTCTACAATTCCAGAATTAAGAACTAGATTTTATTTTGTTTAGTGGAGATTAAATTAATGAATTTTATAGTCCACAAATTAAATGAATTTGAACAATTAATTATTATTTTTAAATATATTGAATAAATGGTAAACTTCATAAATTTAGATCTCAAATGAATCTTTAACATCTATACAATAAAGCAGGATAGTTTTTGAATTTGTTCTACTAGGACATTTGAACGGCTCAAATCTATTCAATTTATAAAATAACGGCTAAGATATATTTTTCAAAAAAATATTTCACATGTATATTTTCTATTTTCCCGCTTCTCTCTCTTATTTTTTCCTTTTTTCACCCATCTTTCTATGATCTCATCATCCCACCTTCCTCTCTCTTCCCTTTTTATTTTTTTATTTTCTCCCATTTTTATTTTTCTCTCTATTTGTTTTTTTTTATTTTCTCCTTTTTGTTCACTTATTTTTTATTCATATTATATGAAAAAGTCTGCAATCCCAGAATTAGAAACCAGATTTTACTTTGTTTAGTGGAGAATAAATTAATGAATTTTATAATCCACAAATTAAACGAATTTGAACAATTAATTCTTATTTTTAAATATATTGAATACATGATAGACTTCATAAATTAGATCTCAAATGAATCTTCAACATCTATATAATAAAGCAGGATGGTTTTTGAATTTGTCTTACACACATTTGTCCTACTAGGACATTTGAACGGCTCAGATCTATTTAATTTATAAAACAATGGTTGAGAAATATTTTTCAAAAAATATTCGACATGTACATTTTTTATTTTCCTGTTTCTCTCTCTTATTTTTTCATTTTCTCACCCATCATTCTTTGATCTTGTGATCCCACCTCCCTCTCTCTTTTTTATTTTTATTTTTATTTTTTTTATTTTTTCCTATTTTTATTTTTCTCTCTATTTGTTTTTTTTTTCCCTCCTTTTTGTTCACTGATTTTTTATTCATATTATATGGAAAAGTTTGCAATCTCAGAATTAGGAATTAGATTTTACTCTGTTTAGTGGAAATTAAGTTAATGAATTTTATAGTCCACAAATTATATGAATTTGAACAATTAATTATTATTTTTAAATATATTGAATACATGATAGACTTCATAAATTTAAATCTCAAATGAATCTTGAACATCTATATAATAAAGCATAATGATTTTTGAATTTGTCCTACACACATTTGTTCTACTAAGACATTTGAACGGCTCAAATCTATTCAATTTATAAAATAACGACTGAGATATATTTTTCAAACAATATCCTATATGTACATTTTTCATTTTCTATTTTCCCGCTTCTCTGTCTTGTTTTTTCATTTGCTCACCTATCCTTCTATGATCTCATCATTCCACCTTCCTCTTTCTTTTCTTTTTATTTTTTTATTTTCTCCAATTTTTATTTTTCTCTTTATTTGTTTTTTTTTTTATTTTTTTTATTTTCTCCTTTTTGTTGACTTATTTTTTATTCATATTATATAAGAAAATTCTACAATCTCAAAATTAGGAACCAGATTTTACTCTATTTAGTGTAGATTAAGTTAATGAATTTTATTGTTCAAAAATTAAATGAATTTGAACAATTAATTATTATTTTTAAATATATTGAATACATGATAGACTTCATAAATTTAGATTTCAAATGAATCTTCAACATCTATATAATAAAGCAGGATGATTTTTCAATTTGTTCTACACACATTTGTCCTACTAGGACATTTGAACTGCTCAAATCTATTCAATTTATAAAACAAAGGCTGAGGTTTATTTTTCAAAAAATATCCTACATGTACATTTTCTTTTTACCCGTTTCTCTCTCTTACTTTTTTCTTTTCTCACCCATCCTTCTATGATCTCATTATCTCACCTTCCTCTTTCTTTTCTTTTTATTTTTATTTTTATTTTCTCTCATTTTATTTTTCTCTGTATTTTATTTTTCTCTTTTTTGTTCACTTATTTTTTATTCATATTATATGGAAAAATCTGTAATCCCAGAATTAGGAACCAGATTTACTCTGTTTAGTGTAGATTAAATTAATGAATTTTATAGTCCACAAATTAAATGAATTTGAAAAATTAATTATTATTTTTAAATATATCGAATACATGATAGACTTCATAAATTTATATCTCAAATGAATCTTCAACATCTATATAATAATAAAGCAGGATGGTTTTTGAATTTGTCTTACACACATTTGTCCTATTAGAACATTTAAACGGCTCAAATCTATTCAATTTATAAAACAACGACTAAGATATATTTTTTAAAAAATATCCTACATATACATTTTATATTTTCCTGCTTTTCTCTCTTACTTTTTCTTTTTCTCATCTATCCTTCTATGATCTCATCATCCCACATTCCTCTCTCTTTTCTTTTTATTTTTTTATTTTCTCCCATTTTTATTTTTCTCTCTATTTGTTTATTTTTATATTTTCTCATTTTTGTTCAATATATTTTACACATATTACCATACAATGTATGTATGCCCGTAATACACTAGGACATTACGGACATACATACAATTTCTATATAATTATTGTACGAGCAAGAAATAATATTCTTGTATAATCCTATTGATCAAGTTTATGTTCCTCCAAACGTCGTCGCTTTACTCCTTGAAAACACAAATGTGAGCTAGTCGGCGAGTGTGTGCCGGATACCTCTCCGATGCCTAAGTCAGCAAAATAGACAAATAGAAAAAAGCTCTATATATTCGAGAATCAAAGTTGTGTTAACTCTTCCATAGGTTCTGTTATGAGCTTTTATAGGTTCCGCGTGACACAGTTTTAGTAGGACTCTTATTCTTCCATGTAGAGTCCTCCTAGGAATCACACTCCTGAAAGATAATGCTTATTCTTTAACACCCCTCTCACTGCTTAAACCAAGTGAGATGGTTTTACCTCGGTAATATGACAAAACAACTGAGCTAACATAGCCATGATAAAGCGGCAGAAATGACTGAGCTCCAACTAGCTCGGTTCTTCCCTTCATTGCTTGTACCTCGGTTTGGTCTGTCGAGACCGAGCTAACGAGAGCTAGGTCCACCATAAGAAGCCCAAATACCTCGGTTTTGAATACCATGACCGAGCTAACTATTACTATACTGACCGTGGTAACTGTATCTACAACTGGACCGAGCTAACTGCAAGGTCCTTTCTCTCAGCCCTTTTTACCGCGGTCCAAAGAACAGCCCACCAACGCACCTTAGCCTAGCTCGGCCCTAGTGCATATAAAAACTCCCTCTCAATTGTCCCTTAATTCCGTCTGCGTAGCATGATTGGGATTACTCTTCTACCTGCCGAACTAAAAAGCGGCCTTCAACCGGGCTAAATTCACATCGAGCTACCAATCTGTCCGGTCAAAACGTCTTTTCAGTCACTGTAACTGAATTGCTTTCCATTCCATGGACACATGGCAAACTCTCATTGGCCCAGCATAGCTGTCACGCCGTCTTCGTACTCCGAAAAATTTGAACAGTCCTGCCTTTTCTTTGCTTTATACGAAAAACCTCTTTTTTGAATCAAAGACTCTCGTGTTCATCTTCTCTCTTACGCTCTCTGAATTCCTATTTCTCCTCAACACTGCATTTGCAAAGCTCGTGTTTTGCTGCTAATATCGTTTCCATCTTCAGTTCCTTCATCTTGAACTGGTATGTAGCTCAAATCTGTTTCCTTTCTCTTGATTTCGCACTTGTTTTGTAATACATAGCATAGTATGTATGTTTCTCAAAACACTTTCAAATGGTTTTCTCTGTAATGAGTAAGAACTTTTTGAATAGTAATCACACCTACTAGATTTGCGAACAAATTGAAATGGGACGTTTTAGATCCAAAATCACACTCTCACCGAACTAGGATCTTATTTGTATTAGGTGCAAGCCTAGCCAGATTGAATAACTCTTCTAACAACCGAACTAAAACTTCACGTCGTACCTATAGTTTCAATAGGTCTAAGTACCTTCTGTTTCAATTAGCCGAGCTAGCGAACTGTATTAGGTTTGCGCAATACCGCACTTGAAAGCCTCAACCACCGACCGAGCTATAACTTGGGGCTAAACCAGCTCCCTGACTTAGTCAAAACCGAACTAAGAATGCTGCACCATAAGCTTAACCGGGCTACGAACTTCTCATTTACTTAACCGGGCTAAAGTCCCTTGCTCAAACCGAGCTAATAATGGATAGTATTCCACATAGCCGAGCTTAAGGCAACATGTATTTTACCTTTGTTTCTTTTAGCACGGTCCAACGATCTGTGCTTAACACTTTTCTTTTTCACTTTGCAGACTTAGGTTGGCCAGGTACTCCCTTGAACGCTCAACCGAGCTACTTAGCGTTATCTCACCACCGAGCTAATACTCCAGCTAAATTATACATAATTTAAGACCACATGGGTAAATATAGGTTTTTAGTAAACTCTCCAGGGGTTATGGCCGAGTTTCGAAGGGACTACCATATCCTTGATGATGTCCATCTTAGCTTAGCCGAACTAGACACTACTCCCTGGGAAAAACCGAGTTTCGTTCCCTTTACCCTTCTTTCCATTGTAGAAACCGGACTTTGATTCCCCGTCCAACCACTCCTTTGTGAGTTCCTCAGACAAACAAATCTTTGCCCTACCCAGCTTTCCATCAATTCTTACCGAATAATAAATGGCATCGCCGAGCTAAATCGCTGGCTTGGCCTCAACCTCGGTTTAGCCGAGCTATTTCACCAGTACTCTTTAGGCTAAAACGAAGATGGATGGCGTTATTATTTAAGAATAAGATGCCGTCGAGAGAAAATAATAAAAAATACCCCGAACAAAGATGTAAACGATGACAATTTTTTCTGGGTCTCGGGCAACTTTGAAGACCAAGAAGCCTAAATACCAGGAGACTAGATCAACTGGAATAAAGGAGTAGCTGGTATAAATACCTCGGCTTAGTTTTGTGCTTTCTTTACTTCGTTGTTCTTACTTTCAACCGTACTAACCATTGTCTTTTTCCTTTATGCAGACTTGAACCATCTAAAGTCGCTGTACAGTTACCCAAACCTTGACGCCCTCCGCGCTACACTAAGATATCCCAATCGAAGTTGGGCCGAGCTACTTAACTTCGAGCCGATCTATAGATACAGCAGCAGGAGGAAGACCAGGGTGACAGACTTCCTCTTGGAGCCCTCTCCTGAACCTGATCCAACCCTCCCACAAATCAATCTTATCTTATTGACTGCAGAACACGAGATGGCCAAAAAGAGAGCAATAAGAGCTCTTATCATCGAAACAAACTAGGCCGAGGTACCACAAGCCGGCCAGACAAACGAGGCCGTGGTAGCGCTTCCCACCTCTTAGCTGTCATCATCTCGGCCAAGCAAGCGTGCTCAGACTTCCACAACTGAGCCACGCCTTGTCGACGAAGATGAAACCATCCTTCTCCAGACCACACCACCGAGCCCACAATCGGAGCGCTCTAACCGAGCTATCTCCTCTAAATGGGTGCTAAAGATCACCTACAAGAACCGTGCTATCACTGACTCCGACTCAGTAGTCGCAGAAAAAGACCATTTGTTGGCCTTTAATCTTGCAAAGAGCGTCTGTCTTCTAGCCGATATGGAGCACCACGATCACCTTACCGAGTTGAAGGCCATTCGCTCAGCAACAAAATCAATGGTGCTGGTAAGTTTCTCTTTTTTCTTGTTTTTTTTTTTTTTTTTGTTTGCTCGGTTCAGCTAAAAATTGTTCCTCTATTTGCAAGCCCTGCAGAAGAACCACGTTGCTCACAAGCGCGTGTTGGAGCTTCAAAAAACCACAAGGCATGCCATGGCAGAGGCCAATGCTAATCGGCTGAGCTAGACGAGGCCAAGAAGAAAATAGTCGAACTATAGACCTAGGTGGCCTGCCTGACCAGTCTTGTCAACTCAGCCGAAGCTGATAAGCAGAAGGCTGCGACCGTGCTGAAAGATAAATATCTGCGCCAGCTAGTCAAGCTCGAGGGAAAGAAGAACGTCGAGATAGCTGAATTGGAGAAGAAGGAAGAAGACGCGGAAGACCGCGGTTACAAGGAGGGCGAAGCCATCGATATCTAGTAGTGGGAGGTTGCTAAGGATATATTCTTTAAATGTGGGTGGAAAGTGGCTGTGGTACAGCTCGGTCATGGTCCAGAAACCGAGGTCTTCCTGAACCCTCCTCTGCACTTTATACCGAGCTACATGGCGGAGTATGCCCACGCCATTCAACAAAAATTTCTTCAAGTTGAGGAAGAAGAAGAAGCAACCCCTGCCACCACTACTGATCCCGGTCTTCAAGTTATCTAGTCAACTCGGGTGGAACCATCGGTGCCCATTGCGGTTGACGACGTGGTGGAGACCGACCCACCTGTCAATCCCGGGCTACCTATTAATGATGCCTAGGTTGACTTGGATGCTGATTTAGATGATCTCTTTACTTGACCGTGTATTTTCTTTTTTACTTCTTGGAGAGAACCTGTAACCGGGCTAAGGCCCCATCTTTTGTACCTTTGATTTGAACTTTGAATGAAAGCTTCTTTTGTTTCAACTGTTTGTTCGGTTTACTCCATGCATTTATTTTCCAACTGTAATCTGAATGAAGTATAACATTTTCTGGCCGAGATACCTATCTTGGTCTTAACCTTGAAATCTATCTAGTCATACCTGCCAACCTCTTCAGCTTAGGTTTTTACCTCGGCTGAAGATCACTAAAAGTTATTATTCTAGCCAACTACTCTTCAGCCTGGATCTTTATCTTGGCTGAAGAGTACTAAGGCCTCGTTTAGTCAAAAAGTCAAAAAGTTACTAAATTAGCCCAAAAGCCAACAACCTATACCAAAAAGTCAAAGATTCTCTTCTTTACTTTTTGCACATCTTTTCGTAAAAAGTCAAAAAATATCCCAAACATACTAGTTTTTTTTAGCTCATATTTTAGCCAAATAGCCAAAAAGTTACTAAATTAGCCTGTTCCCAAACGAGACCTAAGTGTTGGTTTTTTCAGCCAACCACTCTTCAGCCTAGATTCTTATCTCGGCTGAAGAGCAATGAATGTTGGTTTTTCCAGCCAACCACTCTTCAGCCTAGATCCTTATCTCGGCTGAAGAGCAATAAATGTTGGTTTTTCCAGCCAACCTCTTCAGCCTAGATCCTTATCTCGGCTGAAGAGTAGTAAATGTTAGTTTTTCCAACATTAAAAGGGCTAGTATATGGGGGCCTCTCTCTTTTGTAATGATCCTTGGAAAATGTTTTTAATTGGGGGTATTTTGTGACGTAATCGGTGGGACATCTTTCTTTACAGAGAGCAAAAAATTGTTCCTCCGTTTCTGCTTCGCCAAGTATTCCCCTCCAGAGTTCGTCTCTGTTTTTCGAAGGACTTTTCCCCTTAGATGAAAATTCTCCTCATTCGACGAACTTGCTCTCTTTCTGTATATACTGTCGACTTGCTGTTGGCGAGTGGAGTTTTTCTATATTTGGATGGTAGATCCTCCCATTGGTTCCAGTGAGATCGAAAAATCTCGGGTTGGAGGTTTGGATCTTCTTCGTGCATTGAACCATGGCATGAAGGTGAGGGTTTCCATCTTCATGGAGCTCCCTTGCGACAAGTATGTAGTATGGCTGACAGGCTAGTTGGAGGAGAGATTGGAGGAGTTCTAAGAGTTGTTCTTTTGGGCATAGGCATTGTGGGTAGGTGAGGAAAACATTCTTGGCATTAAAACGGAAAGAGGCTTGGCGAGGCATTATTTAGCTTATTTAGTGATTAACACTTAACTTACACAGGTGTGAATGTTGTTAGTCAAGGCTTTATATAGGGGGAGGTCACACCAGCTTGGGGGGGGTCGCTACATATAATATTACTAGCGCTCCCCACTGTTGAAATTGTACCCGTTAGGTAATTTCACCCGTCGATGGACGTACGGATGGTGACGTGTAAGGCGGAGATTAAATCCGTACTCACACCAAATAGTAATCACTGTTTGGTGTGAGTAGTGTGAGTAGACGTGGCCATGTCCTGTCCACCCACGTGTCACGATCGTGGTGATTTTGCTTGGATAAAAAGCAAAGGTGCACAGAATTCCGCGTGAATGAACAGTAATGGGCGGGAATTCGAATTTCAAATTTCGAATCTCCATATTTACAGCTGTCTATATATCTGGGTCCAGTCTTAGATATTTGTCGGTGGAGAGAGATATGAGAGATATGCTTTTGCAGTTGGAGAGTTATTACACTAAGGTGATTTTCTGGTACCTTGTTTCGTCCCTCTTTTTCTTTCTGCCATTTTTGTCGATTTATTTGGTATATAATGTTGTACTCCTTAGAAGAGTATCCCGAGAATTACGGGCAGTTCACTCAAATGTGTGTAGATCGCTTTTTGACGTGGCAATTAGGACTGTGGGAAGAGAGCCGGTGGAGAGCTCCGGTGAAGTTTGTTCCGGTGTATGAAGAGCAGAGGGCAAAAATATCAAAGCTAAGGTGTTTGAACAGAAGGGTTAGCAGAGGTAACAGATTTTGTAGAAGTGTTCGTCGAAAAGATTTGGAGTTATTTATAAAAAATGGAAGGAATAGGAAGTAGCCATTACCGGACTCCCATTGCGTACCAGAGGTCAAGGACACTGGCGGCCAGTGGATATAGGCGTACTTACCGTAGTCGTGCACCTTTTAAGACCCAGTATGTTCGCAGACGGTACGTTCAGAATATTCCCCGATTTATTAAGAAGACTAAGAGGGGAGTAAGGAAATTACAGCTATACGATGAACAATTAAGGGACGTTAAGTTTGATTACAAAGGCGTGTCGAGATTACTTAATGGTATTGAGTTGGGTAATAAGAGATCTGATCGTCAATCAGACAAAATCGTGGTTAAGGATATCAAATTCATTGGTAATGTTCAATTGGGACAAGATGCTAAGGACGAAGCTGTGGTCCACCACGTGTTGTTTTTTGTCATCAGTGATAATAGTCCGTCAGATTTCGTCCCTACTCCTGACAAGATATTTATTGGAGTTGGCGAGGGTAATCCTGAGACCTGGATTGTTGATCCTGACCAGTCCGACCAGTTTCGGATGCTAAAGAAAATGAGATTCAAGCTCGTTGGTGGCAAGGACAAAGAGTACGTTCGTCACGGCATAGAAGTTGTAGACCGGTTCTTCCCAGTTGATGTTTGGACGGACTACAAAGATATGTTGTTGGGAAATGTTGGAAGCATTCAAAAGGGTGCCATATATTTAGTGGTCTTTGTTAGTGGAAAGGAATGCAAAATTACTTTAAGGAGTCAAATGTACTTTAAAACTGTTTAGAATTGTAATTTGATGTATTTTTATTTCTAATGTTCAGGTTAATGGAGGTGGACGATATAAAAACTGGAGTTGTTGAAGGTGTTTCAGCAAGTGATTTCAGTTGTATTGAACTTGCGTTGCCTAATTTATTTTCTCAATTAAGGTTAAGATACAAACAAAAAAGTATTAAGGTTGATAAAATATTTCCCCCTTTGCGCACCCAATGCTAGTGGGTTGGTCAGAGTAAATGTTTATGATCGGAGGTTAGACGGTAATAACAGTTTGCAGGCATGGTTTATTTTCCCAGTAGATTGTCAATGCGAGTTAGTCTACTATGGGAATGGTTATTGTTCAATTAACGACAAACAGGTGCCATGGATGGTGAAGTACCGACTTGAAAATTCCAATATGAAAAGGGGGGTTACGTATTGTAAAATGAAGGGGTATCTGAAGTATTCTACGAGTGACATGCCAGAAGATTCGCAAATGAGGGCCCCATCTATTGTTGTGTTATCTAAAAAATATACTAATGATAATGTTGATGTTTGGCATTGTTCTCCAACGAAGGCCATTCCGATTCTGACACGAACTAAGTCTGTTGGTTTACCGGAGAGGCGAAGAGATTTGTTGTTAGGAGGTTTTGGGGAAAGTGGTTCAGTTATTCATGAACGCAGAGGTCGTCTGAGTTTGTCAGAAATTGATGTACGTAGAGGTGGTGATAACACTATTGATGTTGATCCTAGCCCGTCGATTTCAGAGGTTGGTGTTAGCAAATATGAAGTTGATCGTAGAGGATCAGTTGTTATGGATCCAGCAGAATTTTCTAATGTTTTACGAAATGTAATCATCAGTGTAAGAAATAGTGATGTGACTCAAGATGTAATAGTTGATGATAAGGGAAATGTAGTAACTAAATAAAACTTTGAGTAGTTTCATAAATAAAATTAATAAAATTTTTCATTAATCATGACGGTGGTTACATTAACATCAAACCATTCTCTCATTTTTGGGGACATTGCATCTCACTATTAGAGGGGGAATTCCTTGTATTTTATTAACAAATGGGGACAGTAGTTGGTTAGATGCAACCTCTTTAACTTAGATCCTGATCTTGGTTGAAGAGAGCCCAAAGTTGGTTATTCCGGCCAACTTTGAGCGAAGTGTTTGGTTATTCCGGCCAAACGTTCTGTAGCCTAGATCCTTATCTCGACTTAGAAGGAGTAAGCGTTAGTTTTTCTAGCCAACCTCTTCAGTCCAGATCCTAATCTTAGCTGAAGAGGGCTTAAAGTTGGTTATTCCTGCCAACCCAGAGCCAAGTGTTTGGTTATTCCTGCCAACCCAGAGCCAAGTGTTTGGTTATTCCTGTCAAACTTCCTACAGCCTCGATCCTTATCTCGGCTTAGGAGAAGTAAGTGTTGGTTTTTCCAGCCAACCTCTTCAGCCCAGATCCTGATTTTAGCTGAAGAGGGCTCAAAGTTGGTTATTCCTGCCAACCCAAAGCCAAGTGTTTGGTTATTCCTGCCAAACTTCCTGCAGCCTCGATCCTTATCTCGGCTTAGGAGAAGTAAGTGTTGGTTTTTCCAGCCAACCTCTTCAGCCTAGATCCTAATCTTAGTTGAAGAGAGCTCAAAGTTGGTTATTCCGGCTAACTCTGATTTCATTGCCCTTAGTTCACTACAACAATTTTTACAGAGGAAAACAATTTATGCTGAAAAAGAAACTACTTGTTTTATTGAAAAAAAGAAAAACTACAAGTATGTTTAAACAAAAGCTAAAAATAAAATAGTTTGAGATTGGCAGTGTTCCATGGCCTAGGAATGGCTTTGCTGTCTTCATCTTCCAAGTGGTATGTCCATTTTCCTGCTAATCCAACCACTTTGTAAGGTCTTTTCCAATTGGGCCCTAACTTGCCATCTCCGGGTACCAGGGTGTTTCTCTTTACTTTGTGCAGCACCCAATCTCCGATCTTGAATTGCCTTGGATGTACTGTCTTGTTATATTTTCTGGATAACTCTTGCTGATATAAGGCAATGTGAACCAGTGCTCTTTCTCTTCTTTCTTCTGCAAGGTCGAGCTCTAATGCTATGGCTTCTCTATTTAAGTCTGGATCAAAATTTTCACTTCTAATTGTGGGGAGGCCGACTTCCAGTGGGATTACTGCTTCCATGCCATAGGCCAAGGAAAAAGGTGTTTCTCCAGTAGACTGCCGATATGTGGTACGATAAGCCCATAAAACATGAGGAACCTCCTCAGCCCACTTGCCCTTTGCTTTCTCTAACCTTTTCTTCAAACCATCCAAGACGACTTTGTTTGATGCTTCTGCTTGGTCATTTGCTTGGGGGTATGCTGGTATAGAATTGTAGAATTCTATCTTGTACTCTTCACAAAAGCCTCTAAAAATTTTGCCATCGAACTGAGTGCCGTTGTCAAATATTAGAGCTTTTGGTATGCCGAACTGAGTGATGATATTCTGCCAGACGAACTTCTTCACATCTTTCTCCTTTATTGATGTTAGTGTTTCTGCCTCCACCCACTTTGTGAAGTAGTCTGTTGCTGCAAGAAAGACCTTTCTGTTGCCGGGTGCCATTGAAAGTGGTCCTACTATAGCCAAGCCCCACAATGCGAAGGGCCATGGGCTAGTTAATGGTAGAAGCTCTCTGGCTGGTTGATGTATTTGGTATGCGAACTTCTGACATTTCTAGCACTTCTTGATATACTTCTCTGAATATGCTTGCATGTAAGGCCACCAATATCCTTGTGAAATTGCTTTGTAGGCCAATGATCTTCCCCCTTGGTGGCTTCCGTATACGCCTTCGTGTATCTCGAACAAGAATGCTTCGCCTTTGCTAGGATGAACACATTTCAGGTAAAACTCTGTGAAAGATTTTTTGTACAAGGCCATTGATGGGGAGAGCCAAAATCACTGTGACTTTGCTCTTATTTTGTTGGCTTCTTTCTTCTCTTCAGGTAAGACGCCGTCTTTTAAGAACATTATAATGGGATCTATCCATGAAGGGTCTAATTCGGCGCAACATACCTCAGCTACTTCAGGTTCTTCAATGCTTGGTTTTGATAGGTAGTCAGTCAGTAACGGATGTGGGATGGATGTATCTGCAATCGAAGCAAAGCCTGCTAGTTCGTCTACTCTACTGTTTTCTTCCCTGCTGATCTGCTCTATCCGCACTACTTCAAATTTCATGATCTCTTTTCTGACTAACTCTTGGTGTTTAACAATCCTTTCATCCTTTGTCTCGTAGTCGCCTAAAATTTGGTTTACCACTAGCTATAAGTCACTGTAAACCATTAGCTCGGTGGCCTTCATGTAGAGTGTTGATTTTAAGCCTGCCAAAAGCACTTCATACTCCGCTTCGTTGTTTGATGCTGGGAAGCCAAGATTGACTGCTTATTTTACTATTAGGCCGTCTGGTGAGATAAGGACTATGCCAAGTCCTGCACCGTGCTTGTTGGATGCTCCATCTATGAAAAGATTCCATATCTCTCCAACGAACAGCTTCCAATAAGTGGAGGGATCGGATGATGCCTTGGGGTCATGAATGTTGCTGGTGTTTTCTTCAAAGTCTACACTTACTGTTTGCCCCTCACTATCTGATTGTACCAAGTTTTTACTTGTTGATGAGTCTTTGCTTGGTGTAGCATGGTTTGCTTCTTCCTCCCTTTCTTCACTCCGGTCTGTTTTGGGATGTGGCTGGGCATCCTGTATCAGGGGTTGCGCATTTCCTGCGGCGCTTTCTATCCCCATTTCGGTTGTACCAATCAAGTCAACTGGGCATATGTGATGACTTCCTGGTGTGAACTTTGCCACAAAGTCTGCCAAAGCTTGGGCTTTTATTGCGGTTCTGGGTAGAAACTTGATGTCAAACTGTCCTAACTCCACTGCTCACTTCAAGATTTTGCCCAGAAAAGTTCGCCCTCTCAAACAAAACTTTTAGTGGAAAAGCTGTGAGAACGATTATGGTGTGGGCGTGGAAGTAATGTGACAGTTTCTTAGAGGCCATCATCAGGGCTAAGGCCAATTTTTCCAATGGTAAGTACCTGGTTTCTGCGCTCAGCAAGGTTTTGCTGACATAAAAGATGGGCAGGTGTTGGATTCCTTCCACTCTGACCAACACTGCGCTGACTGTGTGCTGTGAAACTGCCAGGTACAAAAAGAGCTCTTCACCAGGTATTAGGGTTATTAGCAACGGTGGGCAAGACATGTATTCTTTCAGGCTTTCTAGGGCATGATCGCATTCTTCATCTCACTCAAACTTAGCCTTTAACGCTTGAAAAAATGGTCGACATCTGTCTGACGACCGACTTATGAACCGGTTGAGCGCAGCTGCCATACCAGTGAGATACTGCACTTCTTTTACTGAGTTGGGCCTCTCTAGATCCTGAATTGCTTTGATCTGAGAGAGGTCTACCTATATACCTCAGTTGGTCACTAGGAAGCCTAGGAATTTGCCAGATCCTACGCCGAACGCACACTTGGATGCATTAAGACGTAACTTGTTCTTCTTTAGGATCTGAAACATCTCACCTAGGTCCCTGAGATGGTCATTCTCATCCTTGCTTTTGACCACCATATCATCTATGTATGCCTCCATTGTTCTGCCTAACAATGGTTCAAACATCTTGGTGATCATCCGCTGGAATGTTGCCCCTGCGTTTTTTAGGTCAAAGGGTATGACCTTGTAGCAATACAGTCCTCTTGGCATTGTAAAGGATGTAACCTCCTGGTTTGGTTCATACATAGCGATCTGATGGTAACCTCTGTACGCATCAAGAAAGCTAAGTCGATTGTGTCCTGCTATTAGGTCTACCAGTTGGTCTATCCACGGTAAGGGAAAGCTATCCTTTGGGCATGCCTTGTTGACTATTTTGTAGTCCACGCAGACACGCCATTTTCCATTCATCTTTAGTACTACTACAGTATTGGATATCCACTTGGGATAGTGCACTTCTCTGATAGCTCCTGCCTTTAGAAGGTGTAACAGGTCCGCGAGGGAACTCACTAGTTACAGTTCGGAATCAATTTGTGTCACGGTTCTTAATCTTGAACCAAAGAGTCCAACTCTGGCAAATCGTTTTGAGAAAAACAGATTTTGAAAAGAAGTGCCAAACATGGACTGCTTTGCGGAATCTGAGTCGCCACCTAAATATTTTTAAAATGGAAAATTTAGAAAACCTAACTTTCTTGCGTCAAGGTGTCCGTCATCACCAAAGTTGTCTTGGCTCGGGAGCTTGGGTACGATCGAGGAAGGTCAGCTATGAGCACCCCCTTTCGCCCGGTCCGAAGACGACCTCTACTAACTGTGATATCCGATTTTGAAAATGTTGTGTGTTATTATTTCGATTATTAGCCTAGAATTACTATGTTATGCGCACAGCAAACAAGTATAGACTAGATCACCTAATTTGAAAATAAGCATTGCATATCCGTTCGTTTTGAAAAGGCTTTGGAATTTGCTACTCGCAAGTAGGCTAAAACACGGATTTTGACGAATTTTTCCAACTCAAGCAATCCAACCTCCACTCACAGGCATTCAAACAGTTATATCATATAAGCAGCTAGCCGCATGGTAAGCCTACTATCATGTCAACATTCACACGCATGCGATATGCTAAAGCATAAATACTTACATCGTACTCCGTGCCAAAACAATAAACCAATTAGCAAACATGCATGTCCTAGTTCATGTTAAGTGACTAATGCATCGCATACAGGATGTGATTAGGATAGGCTCGGCTAACCCTAAAATGGCATGTGAAATGCAATCATTCGGTGCACGTATTCAAGTTAGATTTGAAGATACAATGCAGTTTGTATAATGTACCGAGCCCGGTGCATGTCAACAAATGCATGGATACACGCATGCATTGCATAAGGTATGCTAAAATAAACGTGCCCTAATCTACCATCGTAAGCAGGTAAATAAAAGAGAAGAAAGAAGTGGGGCTTGGAAGACATACACACCACTCACGCACGCTTATTACAAATTCGCCCTCGCTCGGAGGGACCAAAAGAATATACAAATTAACTAACTACACAAGCTAATTAAATATTACAAATTGCCTAATTAATTAACAAATTAACCATGCTAAGGAAAACAGTAAGCCGTCTCGGGGAGAGGGCTCAATGCATGCGCGCTCGGATTTCGCTCGGAATTGCACTGCCATGCCTAGCCTGCCTTTGTTTTCCCTGCTTTGCTTCTCTGAAGACTGCCAAAGTCTCAAGGATGCCTCTCTGGATACTGGGAATCACCACCGGCTAAGTAGAATGACCACCGGCAGTGAATTTGTGGTCGTCGGCACAAAATAAGTCCACCGGCCATAGATTGATTGCCGGTCGGCACTAAATACTACCGGCCGGCAATAAGTTCCTGCAGAACTTGCAACTCACAGCAGCAGAGGGCAAAATTTGCATGGCAGCTCAATTCAAGCAATGTATGCACCAAACACATTCCTTATCATGTTTGTGACTCAAAGGAGGATGTGCCTCGATTCTCGGACCATCAATCACGTATTTCCATGCATGATGGCCCAAAGAATCAAGTGTGCACTTCAATTTCAAATGAAATGCAAATCAAACAAATAAAGGGGCCCAATTCCCATCACCAAATCAAGGGACAAGGCATGCATGTCTATGTGTGCAATCCTAAGCATGTCAACTAGTATGCAACATGGGATGCAAACAAGAATGCTAGTATGCAAACACACATACAAGGCAAGCATGTAAACCAAGCAAGGGGGGGCTTAAACATGACTTAGGCAAATCCAATTAGGCCTAAAATCAGTGGCCAAATTGTTCAAAAATGGAGGCTAAACACACACGCACATGTGCACACATGATGGTCCAAACTTTAAGCATTAAACTAGCAACTTTAAAACACATTTAAAAGAGGCTATCATGGATAATTTGCATGCAACATTAACTCTGAAAATCATGCTAGAATGTGGTGCCAAACCAACTCAAATGAAGTTAACATTAGCATGCAAATGGCCCAAATACTTGAAGCAAGGTAATGAAGCTTTGAAGCACATTTAGCACAACAAACATGGCATGCATTAAACAACTAAAAACAGATTTTTAGCATGTTAAAACAAGGCCAAAGGACCACTTAGATGGCATCTAAGTGGCTCAAATTCAAAGGCATGCACAGTGGTCAAAACACAGAGCATACAACACATGCTCTCAAAGCAACAAAGAGGCAACTAAGGCAAGCATATGAGCATGCCAAAGGGATTGAAATTACATGTTGGATGGTTCCAAACCACCAAAATGGTGCAATCAACACATGCTACACATTCACATACTTGAGGCATACAAGCCCGACAAGCCACAAATACAAAGGAGCTATACTAAGCATGCCAAAATCGATCCAAACAACTATGGACAGACATAAAGCATGGCAAAATAAGCACAAAACATTCACAAAGCTAAGCCTAAAACATGCTCGAACAAAGGCTAACAAGCTAAGGCATGTTAAGGGATCAAGGAGGCATTACATGGCAACTATACTAAACATGCATGGAGTACCAAAACCAACTTAATACAAAGTTATAACATGGCAATATAAGCATAAAATACAGCCATGGCATGCTCAACACACACTTGAACAAAGAGTTCCTTAAGAGACCAAAAATGGTCCCTTTCAAGGACCACAAGGAGAGGGGGTGGCCCTCCCCTTTTGGAGACTTCAAGGCACCATCTCCACCACTGAAATCCCTCAAGATTTTAGTGGTGAAGAGGCCTAAACACCAAAGTCTCGAAACTTGCACAAAATAGCAGAAAATGAGGCCTTTCAAGGCCTAAGGGTGGTCAAACACACCCAAACCACAAAACACTCTTAACAAATAATCAAGAGGGCCTAAAAACAGAACTTTTTTATGTTATACACTAAACACAAAAATAGCTCTAAGATAGGTAGAAATAGAATGCAAAAATGGGGAATAAAAGGGAAGTTTCTTACCCTTGAAGACCACCTTCACAAATGATGCTCCAACAGCCCTTCTTGGCTTGAATCCACCTCCAAAACACTCAAACAAGCCTCCAAGGGTCTCAAGTCCAAGAGATGGTGTGTTAGTGTGTGTATGTGAGCAAAAGTGACACAAAACACACACTTATAGATATAGGAAATATTTCTAACCCTAACCCTAGAACTCAAGTTTCACCAAAGCTGTCTAAAATGTCTAAAAAATGTCCAACCTTAATGCCAAGAGAAGACTCTCTCCTATATAGGCAATTCCCTCTTGTAAAGCTTACAAAACAAGCCATCCAAGAGGGAAATCCCTCCATACACGTGTATGGAGGGGAAAGGGGTGGGTGCCAGCTATCACAGTTGGCAAGAAATATCTACAAAAAGTAAATGAACAGTGGTCGGCCACTCAAAATTGTCATTTTGACAAAATTGATGGCCGGCCGGCAACAAAGAGTGCCGGCCGGCAATATATATTGCCGGTGGCAAGAAAAACCAGCCGGTGGCCTCTAGCTAGTGCCGGTGGTGTGTGGGGATGCCTCACAAGGCATTCCCTGCCCTTCCAAGGCAAAACACAAGTGTTTGGTGCAAAACCAGACACAAAACAGTCGAGTTCGGAGATCTTGAGGCAAGGCGCGTAGCCGAGAACTCCGGGAACTCCAAACAAACACAAACATGGATAATCACCGAGTGTCCAAACGGTGACGTCCAAGTCTTGAGGACGGTCAAAAATGGGGTGTCTACAGAAGGTTTCCCACTTCTTCCGCCACTATCTCGGCGTCGTGGAGTGCTGATCTGCAAGTGCGTTGTATAATTGGTCTGGCAGTTGGGTGGACATTTAATTGGTGACAGATGAAGTTTGGGACAATGCCAGGCATGTCATACGGCGTCCAGGCGAACACTTCGATGTTAGAGGTTAAAAATTTCATGACCTCTATTCTCTCAGTGCTGGACAATGACGAGTCGAGCAAAAAGAACTTTTCTGGGTCTTTTTCATCTATCCTTACCTGTACCAAGTCTTCCACCGGCTCTTGTTCAACTACTTTGCCAACATCTGCGAACAGCTCATTGCTCTCAGGTTCTTCTACCATCTGTACATATCCTTTGGCAGCGTGGCTGCCATTTACTGTAACGAAGCATTATTTGGACATAATTTGGTCTCCAAAGGCCTCTTCAATTACTTCGGCTTCGTTGGGGAACCGCAATACTTTATGGTAGATTGACGTTATTGATCGCATGGCATGCAGCCATGTCCTTCCCAAGATTATGTTGTAAGTGGAAGAGACCTTCAATACCCAAAATTTCACTTGTTTCGTCATGCTTCCTGCTTTGATTGGGAGGATTATCTTGCCCACTGGCCACTCTGGCATTGAGTTGAATCCGATTAGGGGAGATGTTGCAGGTGCCAAGTCTTTGTCCTCCAGTTTCAATTGTTTGAAGGTTTCGTAATACATTATCTCACACGAGCTTCCTTGGTTGATCAAAATCCGTTTGATGTCGTAATCGTTGACGTGGAGTGTGACGACCAGTGCATCATTGTGAGGGCAATATATCCTTGCCAAGTCTCTGTCTGAAAAAGATATGACATTCGTGACTTCTGGTCTCCCCTTTTTGATGGTAGGTTGTGCACTTAATACCTCCCTTAAGTGCTCAGCCTTCTTGATCATTTCCCTGAGCTCACATACTCGCTCAGGTTCAAATAACCCATGTATTACGTTAATCACGCCTTGAGATGGGGCGTCGATCGACATTCCGTTTGGGTTGCCGTGGTTTTGGGGGGCTGGCTGTGTCCCTCCTTCTATGTACTGGTCCAGGTGCCCAGTTGCCACTAACTCCTTCAAGTGTTGTCTCAACGACGTGCAATTCTCTGTGCGATGCCTCTTTTCATTATGGAAGGTACACCGGGATCCTTCATCATAGTCTTTTTTTGCTTCTCCCAACTTAGCTGGCCATCAGACGAAAGGTTCATCGCGTATCTCACTGAGAATTCGGTAGATTGGTTTTTTGAACATCGTGGTATTGGCAGTGCGAACTCTTAGCCACCTTTTGTCTGGATCCTCTTTGTTGGCCCGTTTGCCTCGCCCATTCCTGCTTGGTCGTTCTACCGTGTTGACTTTTGCCAAAGTCTTTTTATCTGGTATTGCTATTGTGCCAGATTTCGCCTTAGCACGGGCGCCATCCTCTTCCACATGAATATGTTAGTGCACTTTCTCCATTAAGGCCTCCATTGTGAGGGGAGACGTCATAGTAATTAAATCCCTCAATTTGTTGCCGACTGGCAAGCCTCGTTTGTATTGTGCGATGGCGAGGTTTGTAGGACAATCTCCTATCTGGTTGAAAGTTTCCCAGTAGTGACTGTTGTAGGACCTCAATGTTTCTTTGTCGCCCATGTCAATGGAGAGTAGCTGATCGACCTCCACTGGTGTCTTGGTGTTCGTTCTAAACCTTGTCACGAACGCCTCTGCTAATTGTGCCTAGGAGGCGATGTTGCCTTCTGGTAGCCTTTCGAACCAAGTTAGACCCAGGTTGCCTAGGCTGGACGGAAACAGGATGCACATTAAAGCCTCGTTTCACCGGTATACTACACTTGGCGAAAGTGGCTCAAGTGCATGTAGGGGTCCATCTTCCCCTCATAAGTGGTGAATTTGGGCTGGTGAAAGCCCGAAGGTAGTGGTGCATTCTTAATTGCTGGAACGAACGGCGAGGTCTACAACCTTGCTAATGCTTTGTCTGTTGGTTCGTAAGCAAAGCGCGGTATTGGCATTCCTACCTCAACGCTCCCATGCGTCCAAGGAGCCAACCGCTGAAGGGCTGAAACTCTACGCGGGTCGCACGCCCTGGTATCTTCCTTTCATCGTGCCCTTTCTTCTAGCACAGTTTGCAAATCGGATGATCTAGGCAACTCCGTCTGCCTAGATGACGTCTGGTGCGTGTGCGAAGGTCGATAGGTGCTTCCATCAGTATATGACCTCTCAATTCTCGTTCTCTCAGACCTAGAGTAATGAGTCTTGGGAGTTCTTGACTCAGTGTCGCTTGTTCTCAAGCTCCTACTCTCTGCTTGCGATGGTGTGATATGCCTACCACGATCTTCCGAGTGGCGATGAAGCGTGTTGCTTTTGCGCCCCTCTCCTATCGCCACCCATTTTCATTTGATTTGGCGCTTCATAGACTCCATGTCTGCCGCCATTTTCCTTATTAATTCGTCTTGTTCCTTTACGCGATCCTCCAGAACTTGAGGATCCATCCTCCGCCTCTGTCTTTCAGGACTTTGAGAGCGACGGGGGCTGTTAGCCCGCCTTCCCCTGGCATCCCTCCGGGGGTTTTGTCGCTAGGGCTCTAAATTCGCCATGGGAGAGATAAAAGGCAAACCTTCGCGCCTCCCACCCCCCTCTGGGGTTTGTCTGTCGATAGCGGATTACGACAAATCTTCATTGTGCGCCATTACTTCCAATTAGAGAGAAAAACTTGATTAAGAGGTTTTGTTCTTTTTGGTTTTCCCACAGACGGCGCCAATTATACGAGCAAGAAATAATGTTCTCGTATAATCTTGTTGATCAAGTTTGCGCTCCTCCAAATGTCATCGGTTTACTCCCTGAAAACACAAACGTGAACTAGCCGGCGGGTGTGTGCCGGATATCTCTCCGATGCCTAAGTCAGTAAAATAGACAAATAGACAAAAGCTCTGTGTATTCGAAAATCAAAGTTGTGTTACCTCTTCCATAGGTTCTGTTATGAGCTTTTATAGGTTCCACGTGGCACAATCCTAGTAGGACTCTTATTCCTCCATGTAGAGTCCTCCTAGAAATCACACTCCTGAAAGATAATGCTTATCCTTCAATACCCCCTTCACTGCTTAAACCAAGTGAGATGGTTTTACCTCGGTAGTATGACAAAACGACCGACCTAATATAGCCATGCTAAAGCGGCAAAAATGACCGAGCTCCAACTAGCTCCGTTCTTCTTTTCATTGCTTGTACCTCGGTTTGGTCCATCGAGACCGAGCTAAGGAGAGCTAGGTCCATCATAAGAAGCCCAAATACCTCGGTTTTGAATACCATGACCGAGCTAATTATTACTATACCGACCGTGGTAGTTGTATCTACAACTGGACCGAGCTAACTGCAAGGTCCTTTCTCTCAGCCCTTTTTACCGCGGCCCAAAGAACAGCCCACCAACGCACCTTAGCCTAGCTCGGCCCTAGTGCATATAAAATCTCCCTCTCAATTATATAAACAAAAGCATTATTGTATGTATCCCCGTAAAAATTTTATGTTTGCCAAGTACATCTATCAATCTTGCTATATATTGTATATAAGTAAAAACGAGTTTTTGGGAGGAGTTTTATGAGAACTCCAAAATTTTATAATAAATTTGTGAATTTATCAAATTAAAAAATAAATTTAAATAGTATTAAGATTGTAATTATATTCTAATCCTAACATTATTTATACCGTACTTTCAGGCACGAACATATGCTAGTATATATATATTTCTTGAAATTCTCTGCAGATTTGTGTAAAGTTTATTTTACTTTCAATACTTTTAGAAATTTCCACAACACTGTAAAGGTAATATGGTAATTTTCATATTTTTCATCAAAAAGCAAAAAGTTTAAAAAGGTCTATAAAACTTTCTCCGCAACCAAAAGAAAAAAAAAATAAATAAATAAAAAAAATTGAACCATTATCAAACGCATCTATTTTTTTTTTTAGATTCTAAAAAAGTGTATATATATATAATAAAATAAAAAAATTGTCAAACCCCAATTTTTTTTTTTTTTTGTAAATGCTTAATTCTGCAAATAAAGACCGGAGGCCATGATACAAGTGATTTACGTTGAAGTAAAATAATTTACAATTTAAACACTTTATTGCATGCTAATGGCATTCTTCAGTAATGGAAGATGTAAATAAGCCATGGATAATAAAATGTTGCTGGTTGATATATATATATATATATATGTATGAAAAATTACAAAAAAAAAAAAAAAAAAAAAAAAAATCAAAATGTGAGTCTTGTAATAAAATAAATTTTGATTTTTTTAATTTATCAATTCAAACTCTAATCTTTTGATATGTTTTCAATATAAACTATTCACCTATTTTTGTTAAGTAAAAATATCGAAAAAAATATATTGTAGTCATTAATTCAATAAAAATAAGTATTTTAGATATTTTTCGTAGACCAACATTAAGCTTAATGACAAAAATATACTTTTTCAACAACTTTAGTTAACAATAATAAGTAAATGGGTTACATTAAAGATAAATCAAAATATTCAAATTTAAAATGACAATAAAAAATAAAAAATATATTTTGTTACAAGGTTCAAATTCTGAGATTTTTTATTTATTTATAATTTGCCCACATATATATATATATAAGAAAACATATAACATATTATCACGTACCGACTCGTTGACAATGCAAGTTTTACACCAAACACTTTGTACACGCATATGTATGTGAGCGGTAAGACAGACAAAGTAGATTCCTATTGCATTACTTGAATTGGATTCTCAAGTATAGTACACATAAATATATAATACCACTTATGAAATTGACTTTTCAAAAAAACAAAAAAAAACAAGCGCCGAGTCCGCGACCATATGCTAATAGGTGACTTTGCATTTTGCAAATCCACACAAATCCACTCTAATGATTGCCTTACGCTATGTTTGGTTAAGAGATTTTGGAAGGGATTTGGAAAGGGAAAGGGAAAAAGTGTGTGAAACTATGTGAAATGTAGGTATATTTTTTTTCACATTTCACCTACCTTTTCCATTTCCTTTTCCAAATCCCTCCTCAAATCCCTCCTCAAATCCCTCAACCAAACACAGCATTAGGAACCCCCTTTTATATATATATATATATAGAAAAAAAAAGGCCTTGATGCTGATTTTTATTTTATTTTGGAAGATATGTTATAAAGAGGGACATAACAGTTGGCTCAATAATTTATTTAACTGTTCCTTGAGATAAGATAAATTACACTTTGTTACCTTTATATTTGGTCACTTTCTCACTTTGGTCCTTATAGTTTTTTTTTTTTACCCTTCATATTTCAAATTTTTCTCAGTTTATTCCTCAAACTAATTTCTGTTAAAAATTAGACAAAAATGACACATTAATAGTCATGTGACATAAAAATATTTTGTATTTTTATTATACATAACTCACACTTCTGACCAAAACTCAAACCCCAATATAATAATATATTTTTTTTATTATGTGACAATTTCTTAACATTTTCTGTCTAATTTTGAATAGAAGTTAATTTTAAGAATAAATTAAGAAAAACTTAAAACATAAAAGGTCAAAATGAGAAAAATAAATTTTAAGGGCCAAGGTAAAAGACTGACCAAACATAAAAGGGCAAGGTGTAATTTACCCCTTGAGATAAGATAGTGACAAGGTTAGAGGTATAATATAACCATAGAATTAGAAAGTAATAAATTATAAGATAGAAAAATATCTCATAGAACCATGGCAAGTTTTAAAGAAAAATCACCATGCAATAAATTAAAAAGCAACATAGAAAAATCAGATGAAATTTAGAAGGCACAAATATAGAAACAATCTTATGGCAAAAATTAACACAAAAAACTCCCAAAGATAGCAACACAATTTATAAGGAATATATAACAAGGATAAATACCATGTATCCAATAAATTGCTCTCAGTAAATGAAAATAAAATACATGTAAATTTCTCCATATATACATGAAATTTACATACTATTTTGCATGCCTAGAACTCTAAATTTGTTTCCCACAAATTTGTTACAACACTGGATTCAAAAGCTCCAGTTTCGATGGGTGGCCATTCAGGAAGGCCCTTGGGGATTTAGAAAGAAAACCTACAGAGTGGACTGACAGGGCGGGAGAGATGGGCTCTGTATACCGGTGGGAGTGTTAAAAATCTTATTAGAAGAATATGAAGTTTCTATCCGTTATGCTATGAACTTGCGACAAAAATATAGACATGTTTCGACTTAGCCCTCAGCCTGGTACGCCATCCTTCATTGCAGAAATGCATATCACCGAGGGAAGATTAATAGGATTCTGTTGGGAGTCTAAGGAGGAGAACGACAGTTTCACTATGGTCTTGGTGTTCAAAGTTCTGCAATAATCTAGAAAAGAATCAGATTACATTCACTCAGTATTTTAAATATTGTT
The DNA here is from genome assembly GCA_025200525.1 of Camellia lanceoleosa. Classification (NCBI taxonomy): domain Eukaryota; kingdom Viridiplantae; phylum Streptophyta; class Magnoliopsida; order Ericales; family Theaceae; genus Camellia; species Camellia lanceoleosa. The sequence continues at coordinate 175,730,081 of CM045760.1, forward strand.
GTTGGCTTTTTTAGCTTTCGAAGGTTATTATTGTAATTGCGAGCGTGCTAGCAAGGATCAATCAGTCCTTACAGAGAATTAATTGCCAACCAATTATCAGACGATTGTGTTTTAGTTATTTCAGCCTCAATGAAAAGGACTTTTACTGGTGGCTTGATTTAGGAGAATTTAAGCAATATAACAATTAAATAAAGAACAGTTGAAGTATCTCATAAAAATGAAAAACTTACAATGATCCAAACTCAGCCTCGTAGAGGTTTACAGCAACAATCTATTTGAAACTACTCCCATGAACGAAGTGCAGGAATTTAAAGTACAGGAAATGTAAGACTAGAAATGTAAAACTGGAAAGGAAAATAAGTATAAAAGACTGGTTTTTTGGATCTGAATCTGGGGGCTTTTTCTAGGGTCTTCTCTGCTATTTATACTGCTCAAGGATGACCATCGAATTGCATTTCCAACCGTCAAACTGCTCTTCCATGATCGCTGATCGTGTTGCCCCAATATTAGCTCAATTACGCCATTACTCGCAGTTAGGCTTCCCTCCTAAATTTGAATTTGAAACGCGAGTAACCGTTGAAGTCACATCACCTTGCATCTCTTTGTTGATCCACTGCCACTCAGATCTCGTAATAACCAATACTAACTACCACGTGTATGATCAGGATCAAAGACTTGAATAGTCTTCCTATATCACCCTTATTTTGCCACGCGTCGAATTGTAATTGGCTTGTACAAAATATGTAGCCAACATTATCCCCCGCACTAATATATCCAATACTTGGTGATATTAGTGGATCAAGGTCTTTTTCCCACGTCATAGAACGTGCATGGGTTTTGCATTCCCCTAGAAATGCAACTGTCATTCACTATTTGCATTAAACTCTCCTTTAATCTTTTGAACACCCCCGCCATCTTAGCATTCAAACAGACTGATACATTTTATGGCCGAATCAATTTTCTCCTCCAATGATCGAGCACACGAAGAGCCATATGATGATGCTGTTCCTCCTCGAAAGAACCTCCATGCATTAATTAGCCATCTTTACCCCCTTTCTATATTCAGGTCATGGATGCCTTTGCAAATTATCAACCCTTGGACTTTGAACATATTGCCCTTAATCTTTCAATTCAGAAACTTATAAATATGGACATGGGAAGTTCTTCTTCTGCCTCACCCTTGGACTACGAACAAACTACTCTTAATCCTTTGATTTAGAAAGTCGCAAATATGGACATGGGAAGCTCTTCTTCACAAACCTCTGCATGGGATAAGGCTACAGCTTCTTCCTCTTCTGGGGCTTCTGGCTGGACAATTTGGTCAAAGCCTGAGGCCTGTGATTGGAGGGAACGAATCAACCATCACTTTGTCGAGTTTACTAACCCTTTAGAGTTCCCTTCCTATGCGCGAAGCTCAGTGGTATATCCCTGCGTGCCCATTGACCATCGACGCAGTTTGGAGGAGAATCTGCTTGTGGGATGGTATACATCCTCCATGCCTACAAAGATAGTGCACACTGCCCGACATCTAGAAGAGGCACAAGAGTACAATCCATCATTCTTAGCCCAGAAGGCAAAGATTTGTTCTTCTGACTGGCTTAATTATATCAATGCCTTTGTTCCTTCTGCTCTTGCTTCATCTCCTGAAATAGAAGCATCCACACATTCTCCTCCGCCCAATCTTTGCTGGACAAAGAGACTGAGGCTTGCCCTCTTCACGGATAAGGTCTTTCCATCTTACAAGCCTCCACCTTCCCCTACTCCGGCTGAGCGGAAGCAAGCTCAACTTCTGCTCGCGGCTTTCTCCCACTTGCCCTTCAATGTTCTTGATGACGAAATCCCCCTTAAGAACCTTCGATAGACTTGTGATATTCTGACTCGGGGTCATGTCTTCAATCGCCTCGCCCAAGTAGAGCTTCACATGTTTTTGGACCAACTTCCATTGCTTCTCCACTGGCATGGGACCTCTATGGCCACCATACAATCTTTAGACCAACTCTCGTCCCTTCGAGTTCATGCCCAGTACGAAGTAGAAAACTTTATTGAAGAATTCGATGATTTCAAGAATAAAGATTCTGCGTACTGGGATGACTTGGATATAGACGAATTGGAATAAGGATTGAGAGAAACAGCTTTCGAAATAAAAGCTGAAGAGCTCTTTTACGAAGTGAGAGCACATCAACTTATGCAGCCAATGTTAGAAGAAATAGAAGACAGAATAAAGAAAGAACAGAAATTCATTGATCATAGTTGGACTAAATTTCATGATCTTATTATTTACTCCATTCCCTATTTTTATGAGCTTGAGTTTGTACCCAAATAGGGCCATTCGATGTAACTGCTTTTACTTTAATACCACTAAGACTTTTTTTTTTTGTTTGGTATGGTTTGATCTTGTCTCCATTTGTCTTTAAAAGCAATTTCAGAGCTTCGAACTGAACAATCTTATCCTTTGAACTTGGATTCAATCGTTTTAAATGAACATCAAACAAAAACTACCATGAACTTTTCCAATTTATGGAATGCAGTTGATAGTTTTTGATGTTTTTTCATTTAGGACCCATGCTTCGAATCGAACAACCTTACTCTTCAAAACTTATTTCAATCATAACCAACATATGGTCAATGATTTAGTATGATCAATCAGTTTTAAATTAATCCTTTTGCCTTGAACAACAGTCTATACTTTCAAAAATAAGGAAGCTCTTTTTGAGGGCTGCACTGTTTTAGTCTAGAAAGAGAATCTTTCTTAAACATATATAAACCAATTATTGGTTTTAATGTTTCGAACAACAATTCCCATTCTTAAGGGATTTCAAGTTTTGCTTCGAAGGACATTACCTTCATTGAGAAACCCTACAACAGGTCTTTAATCCCTTCGAAGTAAACGAATACTTGAGCATTCTTACATCCATAAGTATGAAATGTACTTCGAAGCTAGCTTCTTAGTTTTCGAAGCTGTTTATTATTTGACTTTTGGTGCCAAAATCTGGTTTCGAAGCCAAATACTATACTTCCAAGCTGGCGTCAACACCTGGGATGTGTTTTTCCCTCCAAAAGTATCAATATTGAAAGAAGCTCATCAATTATTGGTTTCGATGTTTCGAACAGCAATTCCCATCCTTGAGGGATCTCAAGTTTTGCTTCGAAGGACATTACTTTCATTGAAAAACCTAAAACAGGTCTTTAATCCCTTCGAAGTAAATGAATACTTGAGCATTCTTACATCCATAAGTGTGAAATGTACTTCGAAGCTGGCTTCTTAGTTTCGAAGCATTTTATTATTTGACTTTTGGCGCCAAAATCTAGTTTCGAAGCCAAATACTATATTTTGAAGCTGGCTTCAACACGTGGGATGTGTTTTTTCCTCCAAAAGTATCAAGATTGAAGGAAACTCTTCGTATTCGTACTTTTAGTACTTAACGAATTACGCGATATATCTTTCGGATACAAAGGCTTTTAAAACCCTTTTATTTCGTGTTCTAAAATCACTTGCTCGCTCAACACACAAACCCTTTATCTCTACCGATGTTCTTCTTCTTTCTACTCCCTTTCCCAACTTCGTCATCTGAGAAGGCGTGCTATCAATGGCTTCCTCTTCATTGAAAGTGTCAGTTATAGAGCGTGTGAGCCCGTCTGTAGCCTTGAAAAGACTCATTGATGTAGAATGTGAAAGTACAAGGCTGGGGAGAAAAGTGCCATCGACGGACGCATCTTCATCCCTCGTCGTCATGTGCAACAAGACTATGTGCTTGGGCCCATATTCAAGGAGATTCCTATTGAGCTTCCAGCTCTATATCCTCGTCTAGAGGACCACTGTCTTCTTTACGAAGGCGGCCTTGACTGGAGGAACTGGAGGACGAACCGCCCCTACTGATGCTGGCCTACGGTGAGACTGGAGTGGCAAGAATGGTATGATCGAGTTGTTCCTAGTAGGACCCTGGACCTTCAAGAACTCTACCTTCTCGACGCCCTCCGGCTATCTAGGCTATCCATCTCAGAGAACCCTTTTTTAATCCCTACTGCTCTGTGTTTTTGGAATTCTACTTTTAACTTCTTTCAATTTAGATGTGGGATGATGGCCCCTACTGTTCTTGACATTTGCCACCTATTAGGATTATCTCCCATTGGAACCCCCATTGGACTAGATTATCCTAACCTAGCAGTCCCTTTTTTCCTTTCTTCTCTTAACTTATCCTATAGTGACTTTGTCAAGGCTGAGAATAGAAATGAGGGTCTTGTGACTGATAGGGGATTCTTCTCTTTCTTATTATATTGGCTTTGCAAGTTCCTTTCTGCACCTCCTCTCAAAGAATTATGTCTGAATTTGCCCCTCTTGCCAAAGCCCTTGTTTTATAGAAGAGAATGGCTTTAGCTCCATACGTTCTAGGTCATGTATATAAAGCCTGCTCTCTTTTCTGTGAGAAGCCCTTAGATACCAATCAAGGGGGGCCATTTTGGATTCTTCAACTTTGGCTTTTTGCTTATTTCACTAAGTTACAGACCAAATGACTTAAATTTTTTGAGCCAAACCCTTCTACTCATGGCATGAGACTAGCCAATGCTTCACTTTATTCCTCTACTTTTGCTTTTTACTTCTCTTTCTTCCACTAACTTCCAGCTTCTCCTCCTTCCTACTGCTTTCGTCCCTTCGAACCCATGACCATTGGCCCAACTTGGTTGAAGAATTTCCTAAGTGATAAGCTCTGTGCTTCACTTGCTCACAAAGACATATGGGCCTCTATTTTAATCCCCAGAGAGCTATTCATTGGGACCCTGAACCCCAGAGCTTACAAATGCATTGCTGAGCCTTACTGTCTTGCTCAATTTGCTAGACAATTTGGTTTCTCACAAGGGGTCCCAATATCCCTCTGCAGTAATACCAATCTAAGCCTTACCACCAGGGATTTGAAAGTTCGACGGTCTAGACTAGAAGAGGCAACTTCTAAGTTTATACAAGACTTGATCAATTTTGAGTATACTCATTTTCTTTCTCAAGGTAACATGTTGAAGAGGTATCACAACTGGTGTGTGACTAATATGGAAGTACACCTGGCCATTTCTCCTCAAGACCTATTGATGGTGTTGGATGTGCCTAAGCCCAAAGGAGCTGGAGTTGTTACTTCTTCTAGTGTCCTTACCACTTCAGTTCCTGTACCTGCTAACACCCAGTCTGCTCCTGCTGCCTCAACTCCTCCTAGAGTTACCCGGGCAGCCTCGAAGAAAGGTATATACCCTTGTCTTTTCTTCTTTTGTCTTCTTGATAATGCTTTTAGCCTTATCTTAGTTCTTCTTTTGTGAAGGTGGTGCGGGTGCTTCACATGGAGATTCTCCTTAGAAGACCCAAGCTCTAAATCTTCTCAAAAGCAAACAGCAACAAAAGAAAAGAAGATTTTTACTTAAGCCTGAAAAGGAAGTTCCTGAGGTTCAAGCAGAAGAAGAAGAAGAAGAAGAAGAAATTCAAGAGCAAGAGTCACCCTTGAAAAGAAGAAAAAAAGTGACCATCCCTTCTTCTGACTTTGTTCAAGATGAGATAACTGTCAGAGAAGTGGAAGATGAGCTCACTCTTAAGGAATCCGGATCCTAGATTGAAGAAGTTGAGGAGGAAATTGAGAAGGAGCAGACAATACCAATACAGAGAAAAAAGAAAAAAAAGATGACTGTCTCTCATTCTGATTTCGTCGAGGATCCTGTATATGAGGCAACTGCCAAGGCAGTAGAGCAGGAACACTCTAAGGCCATAATCGTTTTCGAGAAAGCTGAAAAGAGACGGCAGCAACAATTTCTTAAAGATGAAGTTGCTGCTGCTGATGCATTACAAAAGGAAACTGCAAGAAGGCAACAAACTGCCAAACATTACTCTCTTCGTAGCTCTCTTATCATTGCCAACACTTCTGAAACAAGTAATTTCTTTTATGCTTATGCTGTTTTTGCTTGTCAAATTTTGGTATTGAAATTTGACATTACTTTACATTTCTTTCTTTTACAGCAACAACTACTGAGCCTATTCTTCCAACGAGGACTCCCTAAGTTTCGGTTGAAGTTGATCAGCTGCAGAATGTGAGGACTATTCAAATCATCCTTCCACTTCCCAAGCCTGCATTTGATGTACCCTCTTTGAGACCAAGCATTCCTAGATTTCTTTCTTTTGGTTTGACTCCATATCTTCCTTGCCCGTCCTTTGATCTATCCCAATTCAATTCTCTTTCGAACCTTGCTCTTCCTCCTTCTTCCAAGGAAATTCCAACTGCTACTCCATCTCTAGTGGCAGTTGATTCTCCTATAAAGGGTGCTGACAGCTCTCTGACCCATGGTTTATTACCTCTGCCTTGTTCCAGCCCCTCTTCTCTTGACCTATTGGTGGCTAGGACCATAGAGACTGTTGAAGATGCTCCACTCATTTCTCCTATCCCTATGCAGTCTTCTGTGCCTTCCACCACAGCTCTCTCTGCGCCCCTCATGTCTACGGATGAGGCAGATATCTTCGAAGCAAGACTAGCCAGTCTTTTCGACATACCCCTACCTCTCCGATAGCCAATGATGAAGCTGAGCCATTAGTCTTGGCTAACTCCTTGCTAGAAATTCTTGAAAGCTCCTCTTCCTCCAATAACAAGCCTTTTGCACCTCTAATGAACTTAGACACCTGCCTGGAACTATTAATCTCTTTTTCGAGGATCCCTTTTGAGGCTTTGCAAAGGCCTATAATAAGAAATGGGTTCCTTCAATGCTGCAAAGTTGCTGAGCAGTCCGGCATGAACGTCTCGAGTCATCTATCTCAGGCAGCAGCTACCATCGACTTCTACATCAACATTTGCCATGCTGCCAAGGCTGCAGAGGAGAAATTAGTGAGAGACCAGAGCTTTGTTTCCATAGTACATGCTGAAGTCTCAGGACTAAAGGAACAACATTCCTCTGCCTCCCATTTTCGAACTCAACTACTGGAGAAGAAAGCTCAACTTGAGGAGGAGCTATCTGCAGTGAACCAGGCCTTAATTCAAACTGACACCAAACTGCAAATCACCAACCAAGGATTGACCGATCGAAAGGAAGAAATGAGTGCAGTTATTCAGTTGTTTTCATCATTTAACAATAAGAAATCTGTTGTAAAAGAACAATTAAGACATTGTAATGATTTCTGGGCCAATTTATGGCAGAATGTATTTAACTCTTTATGAAAAAAGAAAAACAAATTTTGATTTATCATTTGAGTACTTTTGTGTTCTTTGCTTGTCATTTATTCTATTTCTTGTGTTTCCCAAATAGTTGAAAAATAAGGTTTCAAATATCTGCCATTAATCTTTTTGAGATGTATGTATCCATTCAAATTTCTCAAATGGTATGCTCCAAAATGAAGGACTCTATGGACTCGGTATGGTCTCTCCTAGTTAGGTGACCATTTGCCAAACTTATGGCTTTTAATCCTTATTGGGAGTATGGTTTTCCACACCAAATCTCCTTTATTAAAGCCAATGTGTTTGACTTTCTTAATATAATTTTTGGTTGCTTTCTTTTTTTGCAAAAGAATGCTATTTAATGCCAGAATTCTAGCTTCATCTATGCTTTCTAACTCCAAGCACAAACTCTGATGGTATTGCTCAGGATCTAATTGGTCTTGACATCTTACTCTCAAGGACTTAATATTAATTTCCACAGGTAGTACTACATCATGCCCATTTACTAAGGCACAAGGAGTGACTTCTGTGCTTGACCTTAGAAAAGTTCTATAAGCCCACAACATATTCAACAATAAGTTATGCCAATCCTTAGGATTGTCTTCCACAACCTTTTGTATTCCCTTTTTCAAGGACTTATTGGATGATTCAGCTTGACCATTGGCCTGTGCATAATAGGGGGTGCAATTAACAAGGCTAATTCCAAATTCTGCCACAAAAGACTTCACCATTTTCCCATTGAACACAGTCCCATTATCAACGGTTATAGTTTGTGGAATGCCAAATCTATAGATTAAATTCTTAATAAATCCAATAACCTCAGTCTGGTCCACAGCCTTGTATGGCTTAGCTTCGACCCACTTAGTAAAATAATCAGTGGCCACTAGAATGAAACAATGATGCTTCGAAGAAGGTGGGTGTATTTTTCCCATCATATCTATGGCCCATCCTCTGAATGGCCAAGGCTTCACTACTGCATGTAAGTCAGTTATGGGCACATGCCTTATGGTGCCATGCTTTTGGCAGGCCTGACAACCTTTTGCATATTCTATGCAATCTTTAAGGATAGTTGGCCAATAGTAGGAATGCCTTTGAAGCAACCATCTCATCTTCACACCAGGTTGATGAGCACCACAGATGCCTTCATGAACCTCAGCCATAGCTGTTAATATTTCTTTTGGGCCTAAACATTCCAGCAATAAACCATCTCCCCCCCTTTTGTAGAGAACATTACTGTATATGATGTATTGCATGGATTGCAATTTAATTTTCCTGCTAGCCTTCAAGGATGGGCCAGTCAAGTACTGCATTATTGGATGTCTCCAATCTTGTTCCTGCGAGTCATTATGATTGACTTCCAGGGCCACATTCCTTTTATTCAAGGGTGATATTAATTTCTAAGATATTGTTTGGCTTATGTCCCTTTGAACATTATCCCTTTTCTTGAAATTCGAAACTTTCTGAGCCACATCATTAGCTCTATTATTCAAGAATCTTAGGACATGAGTTACATTAGCTATTTCAAATTGAGAAAGCAGATGTAATGCAACAACATAGTATGGCAGCATACTTATACTTTGACATTTGAAAATCCCTTTCACTTGGTTAACTACCAATTGAGAATCTCCAAATATGTCAACTGCATGAACTTGTAATCCAATAAGAATTTCTAACCCCACTATTAAGGCTTCATATTCAGCTTGGTTATTAGAACAAGTAACTTTATCCACTCTGAAACCATGTGTGGTTTCTACCCCTTGTGGTGATTTAATCACAATACTAATTCCAATTAGGCCATTGGCTTTTGATCTATCGAACCACATTTGTCATGGTTCAACACTAGCCATACCAAGTTCCATTATCTCTTGACTTTTTGTTTGAGATGGATGGTCTACCAAAAAATTGGCTAAAACTTGTCCTTTTATTGCCTTTTGGGGAATATATTCTAAATGAAATTCTGATAAGGCTAATATCAATTTACCAATTCTTTCTCTCAACATAGGTCTAGATAACATGTACTTAACTAAATCTGTGGTTGCAATTACCAAGACAGTTGTAGGCAAAAGATAGTATCTTAATTTCATTGCAGCAAAATACAATGCAAGGCACAGTTTTTCTACAGCTGAATATTTACATTCACAAGAATTTAAAAACCTACTAAGGTAATAAACAGCTTGCTTCTTGCCTTCTTCATTGTCTTGGGCTAAGAAAGTTCCTAATGAATCTTCTGCTGCAGCTATGTACAACTTCAAGGGCTTATCACCCTTTGGTGGCATCAACACTGAGGGATTGGCCAAGTAGGCTTTGATTCCTTCGAAAGCAATTTGATGCTTAACTGTCCACCCAAATTCTTCTTCATCTTTTAGCCTTAACAAGGAAGTAAATACTTTAGTTTTCCCTGCAGTGTTAGAAATGAATCTTCGAAGAAAATTAACCTGCCCAAGGAACCTTTGCAATTCTTTCTTACTTGATGGAGGTTTGGCTTCAATAATAACTTTGGCTTTATTTTGGTCAATCTGTATATCTTTCTTGTGTACTATATAGCCTAAGAAGTTTCCAGATGATACGCCAAAAGCACACTTAAGAGGATTGAGTTTCAACTTGAACTTTCTCATTCTTTCAAAGGTTGCTTCTAAATGAAACAGGTGCTCCTCCATGGATTGGAATTTCCTTACAATATCATTAATATAACAATCTAAATACCCTCTAATGAGGTCATGAAAGATAGTGTTCATGGCCCTCTGATATGTAGCCCTAGCATTTTTCAAGCCAAATGGCATTTTAACCCATTCGAAGGTATCAATATTCCCAGGACATCTGAATGCTGTCTTGTGGACATCCTCCTCTACAATGCAGATTTGGTTGTAACTAAAGTGCCCATCCATCATTGATAAGATTTGATGACCTGCTGAACTGTCCACCAACAAATCCACTATAGGCATAGGGTACTCATCTTTTGGAGTTGCTAGGTTTAAGTTTCTGAAATCAATGCATACTCTCATTTTACCATTCTTCTTAACTACAGGCACAATATTGGATAGTCATTCAACATACCCGGCTGTCCTAATAAAGTCTGCCTTGAGTAGTCTAAGAATCTCCTCCTTAACTTTCTGAATCACTTCTGAATTCATTCTTCTTGGTTTTTGCTTGTATGGCTTGAAATTAGGCTTCATAAGGAGCCTATGTTTCACCAATGACTTATCCAATCCTGGTAGCTCATTATAGGACCATGCAAAACAACCTTTATATTTTTTCACGACAACCAACAACTGGTCCCTGTCCAGAGCGTTCAAACAAGCACTTATATAGGTGGGCTGTTGTATAGAACCTTCCCCTAAATTTACTTCTTCTAAGGGGTCTTGTGTTTGAGAACTTACTGAAACTTCCTCTTTGATCCCTTATGCCTTCGAAGCAATCTTCTTGCTTTGTTCTGCTTCCATGTTCTTTAATTCAGCATCTTTACCCTCCTCCTCATAGACAAAGTCTGTCCATAAGGCTTCTTCTTCCTGTATCTCCTGGACTTTTGTTTCAATGTCCAATGCACAGTATTTGTTAAGGGCCAAAACTCCGGCCTGTTGCTGCTCTTGCTTGCAGCCGATTATCCTGGCTTCTTTCTTTTGCTCATGTACTCTCTAAACTATTGATTTTACATCAAATATTGAGAACTTAATTAGAGCCAAAGACTTGGCTTCTTAGACTTCATTTTTTTGTCTACAACCAGGCATCATTGTCATCCTTAACGACAACCTCCTCATCATCACTCTCTTGGACTAAGTGTTTCAGGTGTGTCATTTCCTCATCAGCCGTCACTTCGGCTGAGCCATCAGGTTTCTTTAGTATACTGAGTGGTTCACTTCCTCAATATACAGTTTGGCCTCTGCGAAGTCTGCACAGGCTACGAAGGGTTGAGTATCTGCATCAATTTCCTCTGTCTCCCCATTGCCCAAGGCTATCATTATTTTCTGATGCAAAGAGGAAGGCACACACTTGTTAGTGTGGATCCAATCTCTACCAAGTAAAACATTGTACTTAATATTGCTATTGATGACGAAGAATGCTGTCATGCAGTCTCTAGTTCCCACACTTAGGTTGATGGGCAGAATTCCCTGAGCCATCTGTTTGTCTCCAGCGAAACCAACGATGGTTGTGCTGGTTGGGATTAACCTGGGATTCCTTTTCCCTAATTTCTTCAAGGAAGATTTCGGTAGTAAGTTCACTACTGCCCCGTTATCTATTAAGACTCGGTTCAATTGTATCCCATCGAAAAAGGCCTTGATATATAAAGGCTTAACATGCTGTGTCATAGAGTTCGAGGGATACTCAAAGGGATATGAGAGGTTAATGCTTACCTCTTCTTCACTCTCATATTCAGTTTCCATTAGGGTAGCCATTCTGTAATCATCTTACACCATACTCACTTGTGAGTCTTCACTAGAGACTGGAATTGGGTCAATTTCTTGGCCCTCTTGATTCTTATCTCCAGCTTGGAATTCATGCGATAGTATGTGTACCATATTCACTGACACTGAGCCAAATTGAATGGCTGACTGTGCATGTTTCTCCTCTCGGCCACCTTGTTCAGTTACTTTCGAAGCATCCTTCATGCTGCATTCTGGTATAACATTACTAACGAGTTCCTTCGAATGGTTTTTTCTGACTGGTTTCTCTACCAAAAATGTTTGTTTAGCCATGAAGGCTTCGAACATTTCTTCCTCAGCCATTTCTTTCTTTTGGCCTAAGCCAACTTCTTTCTCTACTTCGCTGTCACTCTCCATCAACGCCTTCTCCAATCCTGCTAAACTGGACTTCTTTCTGGCTTTTAGTTCAGAGTGAACTTTGGTCAACTGTTCCCTGCTGCAACCCATCTTGCCTTGTGGAGTTGGTTTTGGAGTATGGCCTGACTTTGGATTCTTCTTTCCTTCTGTCTGAATCAATAAAGAACTCTCTTCACTCTCCTTCAGGTCTTGCTGGTACTGAGTGTACTTACGCTGAATTTTCCTCCTTCGTGATCTAGAAATTACGGAGACCATATCTGGTTCCTTTGTTTTTGGGTGCTTAAGCAATACCCAATTGTTTGGACCACCAAAGGAGACTTGATCATCCTGCCTTGGCTTCCAATTACATCTCTTTGGGTAACACTTACCTAGGTTTGTTCTGCATCACAAACCAATCTGGGACCCTAGGTACCCACGAACTTACTGACCCGGCTGTCGAACTACTTTTTTTTTCTTCGAAATCACCTTCGAAGCTGGTTGTGAAGGCCCCTGTTTAGCCCTGACTTCATGCTTTGGGCCTAACTCAGACCTTTGCTGAAGGTGTCCACTTTCTGTCCTGCGTGAGGCTGGCCTAGGGGGCCAATCTCTGGCTTTGATCCCATATACTGAACCTTTCTCCAGTCTCCTCTCAGAATGACTGCTCTTCATTCTGTAATAATTAGGTGGCCTGGATTCATATAAAGGCCTCTTGCCTTTGGAATGCACTCTATCAGCTGTTGGTTTAACCGTCAATGGCTGCTGCCTAACACCAGATAGATATGGCCTTTTATTGTAAGCATTGGTTGGTTTAGGACGTTTTCGCACATCCCTGTAATATTGTTTTCCATCAATTGAAAACCCTTTCAACCATTTGTATCTCAGTCTGCACCTGGGACACATTCTCTGCATTACAGCTGCTTCTAAGGAGTCGTCATCCAGTGCTTATTCATCAAAGTCTTCCCTCTGGTGTGAAAAATGTTGTCCAATAGCTGGCGGATTTCCAGTGTCTTTCTTGGTAGTTGTCTGGTTAGCGACATGCATCTGCACGTTGACTTCTTTCAATTCTTTCAATGACAAGCTCTGAAAGTCTGGCATAATGACATTGGCTGCCACCTCTCTAATTTCTGGAAATGGATTACTGTCGATCCCCACAGCCTTTTCTGTTTTGGCTGGAAATTTCGAACTTCCTTTCCGAATTTGTTCTTGGATCCTGTCTTGAAAAACAATACAGTTCTTAGTCGAGTGAAACCAAGAATTATACCATTTACAATATACTTTTCCTTTAAGTTCATCGGGAAATGGAATTTTGACTCCTTTTGGTAACTTAAGGAAGTTGGCCGCAAGCAAATGATAAAAAATGTCATCTGTCTTAATTAAATCGAAAGAGTATTTCCTGTGAAGGTCTTTCTTTTTAAATTGCTGGTCAATTGTTGTGTCCTTATGAATTAGCGCTTCACAGATCACAGGCTCTTTCCCCACAATCTCTGCTGCATCGATCTCATAATTAGGATCTTTATAATATATCTTGTACGATGCGTTGTTTCAATCTTGTTCCTCCTCTAATAATGCTTCGTATCTAGACACCTTATAAGTGAGTTCTACTAAGTCTCTGAACTCAGTTGAGTCAAACTTCTTTCGAAGCCAAAACTCCAAGCCATTTTGAGCTAATCTTACGAATTCTGACTCTGACAAGATGACTCTACATTTATTTCGAGCCCTTTTAAATCTGGCAACAAACTGAGTAGCTTTCTCTTCAGGTCTTTGACTCAATCTTGCTAAATCTGCTATGGAAATCTCTGGCTCCGATTGGAAGAATTGGGCATGAAATGTCTCTTCCATTTATTGCCGAGTTTGGATAAAGCCAAGTGTAAGGTTAATGTACCATACAAATGCTCCCGCAGTTAGAGAGTTTGGGAATAGTCTCATCTTAATATAGTCATTATTAGTGAATTTGCCGCATTGAGCAGCAAACCTAGCAATATGCTCCACTGTTGATTGGTTTCCATTCCCATAAAAAAGGGCAAAATTTGGTATCCTGAAACCTCATGGGTATTCATGTACCCTGTCCACCTATTCTGGGTATGGTTTCCTGTACACTAGAGTCTGGACCCCCCGAGCCATTGGTCCACACATCTCTCTAATAATGTCAGCAATTTGGTCCCTAGGGACCATATTTTGTGCCTGCTGAACCACTGCTGGAGAGGCAAACATAGGATTTGGTGGGCAAACTTGTGCCTGTGGTCCTCTTGGTCCATAAGGTAGTATATTTGGGACTGGTTGTCCGTATAGTGCAGGTTGCTGTTGGGGGTGTGGGTAACCCCTTTGAGCCTGTCCTGTGAAAGGACCTGCGAAAGGTGCTGGGACTGGTGTTGTGTCTCTTCCATTTGTAGGAAAACTTTCCAACCCCCAGGGTATAAATTCGAATAAGGGATTAGTGAACCCCCTTGTGCCAGGTATGACATCGAACATTGGATTTGAAATCATTCTTATGCCATTTTCTTGTACTGGGGCAGATCCACCAAATTGCATAGCTTCACTGTTAAGTACTGAGGCATTCTGACCTGCTATAGGCCTCGGAATGGGTTCATACCAAGACTGAGGTGATGGTTTTTCTTAGTTCTGATTATTAGTTTGACCATTAGAATGTCCATTAACTTGCATAGTTTGTTTATCTCTAGCCAATCTTTGCTGAGGGACATTCGAAACTTCCTCCATACGTCTTACGTTTGTTGGTTGGTGGTTATTCATTCGATCTAAAAAGGACGTTGCCTACATTTCCATTGTGTTCATTAATTACTGTCCCATAGCATCTACTAGGCCACTCCATGGATTTATTGGCTGAGTAAATGGAACAGTGGATAGTCCAATTCCTTAGTCTCGTCCAATATTATGAACATGTGGTACTTGTTCTGAAGTGCTAGTCTGTTCGACCATAGGTTCTGATAAAATGAAAATTTCCACAGGATGTGTTAACACATTATCCTCTGGATTAGGTATCTTTACCTCTTCTTCCACACATTCTTCCAAGCATTCATTTTCTCCTTGTCTCCTACGTCTAGCCATTTCAATTAGTTTCACTGGACGTGCCAAAAATATATGTTGGCTTTTTTGGCTTTCGAAGGTTATTATTGTAATTGCGAACGTGCTAGCAAGGATCAATCAGTCCTTACAGAGAATTAATTGCCAACCAATTATCATACGATTGTGTTTTAGTTCTTTCAGCCTCAATGAAGAGGACTTTTACTGGTAGCTTGATTTAGGAGAATTTAAGCAATATAACAATTAAATGAACAACAATTGAAGTATTTTATAAAAATAAAAAACTTACAATGATCCAAACTCAGCCTCGTAGAGGTTTACAGCAACAATCTACTTGAAACTACTCCTATGAACGAAGTGCAGGAATTTAAAGTACAGGAAATGTAAGACTAGAAATGTAAAATTGAAAAGGAAAATAAGTATAAAAGACTGATTTTTGGGATCTGAGTCTGGGGGCTTTTTCTAGGGCATTCTCTGCTATTTATACTGCTCAAGGATGACCATCGAATTGCATTTCCAACCGTCGAACTGCTCCTCCATGATCGCTGATCCTGTTGCCCCAATATTAGCTCCATTACGCCATTACTCGCAGTTAGGCTTCCCTCATAAATTTGAATTTGAAACGCGAGTAACCGTTGAAGTCACATCACCTTACATC
This sequence comes from Camellia lanceoleosa, assembly GCA_025200525.1. Taxonomy (NCBI): domain Eukaryota; kingdom Viridiplantae; phylum Streptophyta; class Magnoliopsida; order Ericales; family Theaceae; genus Camellia; species Camellia lanceoleosa. The sequence goes on from CM045760.1 coordinate 175,745,704, forward strand.
TCTTTGTTGATCCACTGCCACTCAGATCTCGTAATAACCAATACTAACTGCCACGTGTATGATTAGGATCAAAGACTTGAATAGTCTTCCTATATCACCCTTATTTTGCCACGCGTCGAATTGTAATTGGCTTGTACAAAATATGTAGCCAACAATTGTATTTTGAAGTATCTTAAAGCCATGTCTGAATAAAAAGTTTCTTCAACTTTCAAGAGAAGTTCAAGCAGGATAACAAGTACTACTAAATAAAGATGGGTAATAAACTAGTAAAGCATCAACGATCACCAACTGGTTTTAGACAGGTTGTTTAGTGGGATGCTTCGAATAATGTTTAGCATACACATGCTCACCTCTTGAACATTAATCGAGTTTCTCTAATCCTAATTCCTATTCTTGGCTAAAGAGGATGTGCACTCTGTAAGGTTTTCTGCATATTGGTAAAGCTGTTATATAATGTAAATTTGATGTCACAGATACCATTCGACAAGACAAACTTCAATACCCGCCCAAAAAAAAAAAAAAAAGCAAGACAAATTTCAATTGCAGAGCTACCATTAAGATATTACCAGTAGTCCATGCATGAGCACGATCCATTCTCAAAATGATGAAAGCGTTTTCGGTCCCTTACGGTTATTTTTCGGTTATAAATCTTAGAAATAAGCTTTATTGAGGAGTGACAGTCATCACATATTCGTAGGTTTTTAACTACCCAAAGTGGTGTTTGGGGGGCCGTACTAATTAATCCAAAGGCAATTGTGATTTTCTCACTATGATAGATCAAGGTGCTTTCCTTCTCTTCATCTTCCATGTTAAGTAAGACTTGTGAAGTGTCTGGTGTATAACCAAGCAAACACAATTGTCCCGACATCTCTTCCAACATCAAATGGATCTCTTTTGCTTTTGGATGGGAATCATCTTCCACAAGAAACTCATGAATAATTCCATCAAGCTCTATCCAGCTACATCCTGGATCTTTCCTTATGTCCATCTCCTTCATCATCAACCTCACCCCAGTAACAGCCTCCCAATTTCCTAAAGAGGCGTACATATTTGATAATGCCACATAAGCTCCACTGTCATGAGGAGCCATCTCCATTAGAAGTCTCGCTATGCGTTTGCCTACTTCAATGTTTCCATGTATCTTACAAGCACTAAGCAAGGCCTTCAATATTACATCATCCGGTTCAATAGGCATTTCCAAAATGAGTTTTTCGGCCTCTTCTAAAAGTCCAGCACGACCTAAGAGATCAACCATGCAACCATAATGTTCAATCCTAGGTTCTAAGCCAACTACCCTAACCATGTGATCAAAAATCAATCTACCCTTGTGCACTAACCCCCCATGGCTACATGCACTCAACAAAGCAATATATGTCACATCGCTTGGTGTCACTCTCGCTTGCTCCATCCTCCAGAAATGATCCAGTGCATCCTTTGCTCGACCGTGCATGGCAAGCCCGCTGATAATAGCATTCCAAGCGATTACATTCCTTTGTGGGAGGCTCTCAAAAACCTGAAGAGCCTTCTCTATGTTCCCACACTTAGAATACAAATCAATCAAAGCAGAACCAAGCACACCATCAATTTCAATCTTATTTTTCTCCGCATACAAATGTATCCACTTACCCAATTCAAGTGCCCCGAGTCGTGATATTGCCGGAAGAACACTAACCAGAGTGACATAATTTGGGGACACGTCTTCCATTTGCATATCCCGAAAGAGCTCTATTGCCTCCTTAAAGAACCCATTTTGTGCATACCCAGAAATCATTGAATTCCAAGACACCACACTTCTTTGAGGCATTTTATCAAACAGTTGCCTCGCAGCTTCGAAATCCCCAATTCTAACATACCCATCAATCATCACATTCCACAACACCACATTACTACCCAATTGCCTTGATTTGAACAACACATAGGCATCAATCATCACACAACACATAACATACATTCTCACAAGATTACTAACAACAAACTCATCAAAATCCAAACCATACTTTATTATCAAACCATGAACTTGCTTACCTTCTCGAATCCGACCCGTTCGAGCGCAAGCTTTGAGCACAGACGGAAAAGTGAAGCGATTGGGTTCGATAAACTCGCACTGAACCAATTGACGGAACACAATTACGGCCTCTATTGGGTCTTCGTCTGCGTTGTCGTTGCTCTCGGAGAGTGCTCTGATGATGGTGTTCCAAGAAAAGCAATTGGGTTGGTCCATGTGGTGGAAGAGGTGGCGGGCGTAGCGGAGGTCGCGGTGGGGAGGGGGGGAGAGAGCGCAGAAGCGGAGGAGTTCGGCGGCGGCAATGGGGTCATGAATGCGGGCGGTTTTGATGAATTTCGCGTGGAATTGGTTCAAATCTCGCATGGTTTTGCATTGTTTGAGGTCTGGGAAGAACGTTGATGGGTGTGGTGGTGAACAAGGAGGGGTTGGCGTTGGGTTGGTTTTGGATATGGTTGAATTCATGGTAGTTGAACAGAGGTTTCAAGAGAGAGAAACAGAGTCTCGAGACTCAATCCATACTGGGGGTATATTTGAGCTTGGTTTATTTGAGCTTTTTGAGTCAATATTCATCATTTGGTTAAATTTATTTTAAATAGTTCTTATTTTAATAACTTATTTTAATTAAAAAAGATTGATTTTGAAAAGTTGTTTATTTTTTATTTTTGGTTATTAATTTTTACTGTAAATATGTTAATTTATGATTATACTCTTAGATTTTTTAAATTTTATTTTTTTAAAATAAAAAAAATCCAAATGGACTATAAATTGTTATTATTATTATTTATGAGAAATATAGACAAGTAGTGAATAACAAAAAATAAAAATTAATTAAAAAAATTACTTCACAGCTTATTTAACAAACACTACTCATAATTTAAATCTATAATCTAACAATTACATCAAACAAATTAACAACTTCTAATTAAAGTCATAATCTATAATCTGTTAAGTTATAATTTATAATCATTTTAACAGTTAGAACAAATGGGGCCTCTATAAATATAGAAAAGAGTAACTACAAATACATCACTTAAAATTTGATTGAAATACAAATCACTTTTTATAATTTTAAAAATTATATTTCATCTCTAAGGTTCTTAATTGGGATTTTCATTTATAAATCTCATTTAGAAGGGTTTTAACCAAAGAAATCTATGAAGGAATTTTTTAACCCATTTTGTCCCATGTATTTATAATTTTATTTCATAAAGTTTTTTTTTCTTGATTTATACTATTTTGTCAAACTCTTATGCCCTTATATTTAATATTGATTAATGTTAGGGGAAGGAGAGACAAGGGAAAGGACCAATGCAAAAAAATTTCATACACAAATTAAATAACATTGATGTTATTATTTTATAATGTGAATATATTTTGAATTGACAACACATTAAAAATAATGTGAACATTCTCTCACATTGATGTGAATATATCTTTAATTGACAACACATTAAAAATAATGTGAATATTATCTCTCATCTGATATAAACGTTCACAACACTTTTTCAAAAAATTCTCTTTCATCTAATAAAGTGATGTGAATATTCACAACATGTGAACCTTCTTATTTTTAATTGACAATATATTAAAAATAACGTTCATTATATTTTTAATTGACAACATATTCTTATTCACAACATATAATGATGTGAACATTCTCTCTCATCTAATGTAGTAATGTGAACGTTCACATATGTATGTTTTAGTATAAATATTCACATCCGTATGTTTTAGTATGAATATTCACATCATGTAATTGACAACACAATAACAAAAATTCATTTCAAGTTAAGGCTTGTGGTTGTGTAATTTGATGCAATGCTGATGTGAACCTTAACATCACATTTATCACAACATCATCTGATGTAAACATTTACATTCACATCATCAATAAAGAATCATGTTTAATTTTGCGTGTGTAATATATATCAACATTAAATAGTGGTGTGTAGTTAATGCATTTTTTTGAGTGAAGATATAATAACAATCAACATTAAATATCAACATTAATCGGGACATGAAAGATTTAGGATATTTTGGTCTTCTTACCTCAAATAGAATCTAATGGAATAGTAAAAAAGAATATGGGTTAGATGGAATAAAACTCTTAGAAAATGGATTTATCAAAAAAGCTCACTTTTTAATTTCATAACAAATCATCCATTTTTTTAATATTAAAAATATGTTTCAATTAATAATTTAGATAATTTTATTATTGCATAAGAGAGTAATTATGAATTTTATTTTTTTAGTTAATTATATTAAATTAAAAAAATTCTAAGGTGGTGTTTGGTTTTCATTTTTGGCTAAATAATCACAAAATGAAAAAAAAAAGTCAAAAAATCACAAAAACACAAAAAAAAATCCACTATTCCAAAGCTAAAAAGCCAATCAAGAATACCAAACGAACAAAAAAGTCTCAAGCTAAAAAAGTCAAAAAAATCAAAAAGTCAACTAAAAAAATCATTACTAAACGAAGGCTAACAAGGGGATATCTGTAATTTTTCAAGCTACAAAAGATAATTTATACTTTAAGCAAACCTCAAGGGGTGTATTTGTAATTTAACCTACTAAAAAAAAAAAACACAGCTGAAAGGAACATGAGGGACATAATTAGTGAGAGAGTATAGTCATGTAGTAGTCCGAGACTATTGTATAATTTTTTAAAAAGCACATCTTTGCCTTCATTTTCAAAATATGCTTTTGAAAAAATTTCTAAAATTAATTTAATGAAAATGAATGAAAAAAGAAAAAAAATTCATTATTTTCATATGATTATTTTTTTGGATAAAAATTTAGGATCATTTAAAAATTCAAAAATGTTTTTTAATTATTTATTTTTATCAAATTAATTTTTAATTTTTTTTAAAAAAATTAAAAACTCAACTAGATATATTTTTCATAAACTTTTCTCAGAAATTTTTAATTTATCCTCGTTAACCTATCAGTTTATTAGTTTTTCTCAATTATCAATTTTAATAATTAATGCCTTACATTATTGAAGTTATTTTTATTTTTTTCCTCAAATGGTTAATAACTTAACAATTCTGACAAAAAAAATTACAAAGTCTCTTGAATTATTAGACTTATACGATTTTATATATGAATTGTTATTTTAATAATTAACATCTTGTTAAATCATTAACCACATTGAAATTGTTGATATAAAATCATATGAGCTAATAATAAGTGATGGTGTTAAGGGGTAATGGAGAGAAAAAGAGGTACACTGTAATTAAGGGCTATTTTGAAAAGATGGTTAAAAGTTATCTTTTAATTTTTAATTCATTTTAGATTATATCATCTCCTACATTTTTTAAATGTTTTTTAAAAAATGTGGGAAGGAATTGGTTGGCACTGAAATAGGGTAGGAAGGTGAAGAAGAGAATGAAAGGGAGAAAAGAGACAGAAAAGTGGACAAAAATGAAAATGTCAACATGCTTTTGCAATTTTTGTAATTTCTATATTTTTGCAGTTATTTTTCCTTCTTCCCATTTTTCTATAATTTCAATTTTTATTCATTTCAACTCATTTTCATAACGCAAAGAAAAAAATAAAGACATTCAGTGTGTTTTGATTTGAGTTTTCTGGATTTTTTAAAAATTAAATTTTTTGATTTTCGTATTTTTTTATTTTTAGTGAATATTATAAAATTTTAAACATTTTTTTTACGTTTTTTGGATGTACCTTACTTAGATGTATCTAAAAAGTAAAAAATTTAAAATATTTTAAAAAATTAATAAATACATAGAAATACAAAAAATGTACTGAATTCTTGTATTTTTTTTTTGTATTTTTGGTATTTAGCGAATTTTTAAACGATTTTTTTTACAATTTTTTTTTACGTTTTAGATGCATTTATGTTAGGTGTGTCTAAAAAATAAAAAAATATTCAAAATTTTAAAAAAATTCAGTAAAAACAAAAAAATATGAAAAATAAAAAAGTAAAATTTAAAAAAAAATGTTTTTAGAAAAATGGAACCAAGCATATTGAATATTTTTGTTAAGATCACCCTAGAAAATTCATACGTTGAGTCACGTACTCAGCGAGGCAGCTTAACTCAGCCCAAGCCTGTACATGCCAACCCAAGCCCTATATAAATATTGTATCATCACTAATCAGTGCCCAAACTCTAGATACATTTGGTGTCAATTGCCCAATGAAAGGCCCAAGCAATGAGGAGACGCTCTAAGAGATTGATCCTAATCCAATGCTCTAAACAACTTTCCATTTTTTGTTTAATTAATTGGAGGGCCAAATCATTCATCCAATCTTGTGGCTGTAACTAGCCCAAACTATAAAACGTTTCTCATAATTTATATTTTCTTTTTCGTACTTTGAAATATAAATTAAATTTGAAAGGTATAGAGAATGCCTGCACATAAAGGAGAAGTCGAACCTTATTTTAGTAAAGTGTAAGTGCGATGACCAACTAATCTGTTTGTTATTTGATAGAATATAGGAAACTTGATTTACTCTTCTTATCCATAGATTATCTCAATGATAATTTTGGTAGAAGAGCTAAGAAGAGAAATAAAGAGAAATTTTTTCATTTCTTCTCTCTCTCTCCTTTTGCCATTTGTTTTTTCCTGTGTTTTATTCTTAATTTAGAATACAAAAGAAAGAAGAGTAAGAGTTTCGTTTGTTTGCATATTGGTGATATAAATTGTTTATTTTGTAATCAATTAAAAGAAAAAAAAATTAGATTTTTTTTTTCTTTTGATGACCGAGGTATCCGGGCTCTAATTTTTGACCCGTCCGACTAATCTTCGGGGAAGCAATCACAGCAACCCACCGCCGCGACTTCCGCTTAAATCCCAAGTTTAATTTCAGGGGAATCGAACCCATGACCGTGCACCTTACCCACACAGTCACGTGTATTATGATACTTTTAACTCTAATATACTATGATTTATATCTTTTACCTCTAATTAATTAGTGATATATATCTTTTAACTCTAATATACTATGATTTAACTCATATCAATTATTTCTCTACTTGCATGCCTATAAAAAAAGAATCAATAACAAGATTATTACTATTATTTTTTCAAAATAGGCAATAAATTTCCCTAATGGGGCCAAGCGAAAGAGTGTGGATGGATCATATTCATGAATATTCAAATTCACAATTGATTGTACTTTTGCCGACATAAGTCTTCAATTTCATGAGTAATAATAAATACATTTGCATCAAATTAGCAAAAAAAGCAAGGTCAAAATTCCTCCACAAAAATACAAAAATAGGGGTGCAACAATCCACTTGGGCACAAACTATACCTAATGAATATCATTTCGTCTTTAATTTTTTAATCAAACAAGTGGTGTTGACTCATTTTGGGCTTTTGTTTTGATCCTTTGATGTGGATACATGGATTAATATAATTAATTATCTTTACTCAAAGGCTGCATGTTGGCCCAACAATCATTCTTGTTAGTTTCTCTTTGCCAATATATAAATCATCATTGGTTCTTGTCGATACATTCTCTCTCAACAACTTAGAAAAAATATTTTAAAAAGTAATTAAAATTTAACATGTATAGATCAAATTAATTAGTATTAATTATACCATATAAAGTTTAGTAGTTGTGGGGATGTATTTTCTGAGTACCAACACGTGGCCGAGGTGACACCGAAGTATCAGCTGAGGTGTCACGTGACATGACAGTTACGCTGAGGTAATATCGGGGTTGCCGAGGTTATCTCCGAAGATACCGGAATCCGAGATATGTAGATAAGGGACAGGAGTCCTAGAAAGAAGAAATATTACAAGATGGATATAGGTAGTACTCTCAGGGAGTCGATCCTTATCTCTTGAAAAGTCCAAGGTAGATCCGGAATTGGAGTCCATAGAAGTGAGACTTCTAGTGGGACTAGGATAGAGAAAGACTATAAAAGAAGGGCACCCCCGGCGGGTCTAAGGCACGCAATTGGTAGTCTTGAGCAGTAATTAAAGCACTTATATTATCTTTGAGAGATACTGACTTGATCGTTAAAGTGCCCCCGGGTGGAAGAACCACCGCCGGAGCCTTTTCTTTCTGTGTAGATTACAGGGTGCCATCTATTCTGCCTGTGTTCTATCGTTGGATTACTAAGGAGGGCAGTGTGATCGGAAATTCACTCACACAATTTGGTGCCGTCTGTGGGAACGAAAGAAGAGTGGATGGCCAGTAATACGTAGAATGAGAAGATTGGGGACAACACTCCTGCTGGGAGTGGAAGATCCGTCGACCCTAACGCTGAAGGAGGAGACCACAATGAAGAAGCTCGTGATCAGAATCACACAGAGAAAGGCGTCGGCCAAGATGGCGACACATCAAAGAAAGCGGACCAGGGCAAGTACTATAACGAGGACGACCTCCAGATCTGGAAAGACAAATGTCTGAGGAGGGATGAAGAAGTAAAGGAGATGGCGAACAAGTTGGCAGACCTTCAATCGGTCGTCAACTTCATGATGCAAAATAATGTCATGCAGCCGCCATACCCGCTACAGGACACACCAATGCCAGCAGTAAACGCCCAGAAGAAGGGGCAGAAAGAAATCTCCGAAGCCCCTCAGCACACGAGGAGTGGAAGGCACTCTCACCGAAACTCCAGGGAAGTCGGCCGAGAAGAGCCGAGAAAAGAAGAGTCCCGAAGGACATATCGCGAGAAGGAAGCAGACCCCAAAGAACATCGGCATGTTCCGGGGCGGATATTGTGTTTCGATGCGTCCTGCGGAGAAGGATCGAAAAGGGGCCACTATGAGGCCGAGAGTAGTGCGCCCAAAAGGCTGAAGTCCAAAGACAGCCGGGCTGCAGGGAGAAGTAAAGAAGACTTGAGAGATTACCTCAAGAGGAAGCAGGAGAACGCCGGAGCCGAAGTAACCTCTCCGGTTAAGCCGATGACACAATTCTCGATTGAATTGGACAAATTCGTCGCACAAAAAAGATTCAGTATGCCGAGGTTCCAGATATATGATGGTAAGTCAGACCCTAACTTCTATGTTAGATTATTTTTGAATTCAATGGCATTATACAGTGGGAACGAGCCGTTGCTCTGCAAAGTGTTCCCTTCATCCTTCGGGGAGATTGCATCAGATTGGTTCCACAAACTACCAAAGGGGAGCGTGAAGAGCTGGGAAGGCTTGGCCGAGATGTTTGTGGCCAGGTTCATAACAAACAAACTGCAGCCATTGAGGGTGGATATATTATTGGCCCTAATAATTGGCAAAGATGAAAGCCTTAGGGCCTATGCAAAGAGGTACTATGAGGTGTTCAATCGGATACCTGAATGCAACCAGGAGGTGGCGGTCGTGTCTTTCAAGAACGGCTTGAAGGATGACTGTCCACTGCGGAAGTCTTTGGCAAAAACCCTGCCAAAGAGCATGGAAGAGCTCATGGCGAGAATCGAAAAGTACGCAAGAGCCGAGGAAGATACGTCGGGAAATAAGGAGACGAAGCCAGAAAAAGGCAACGGCTCGCCGAAGCGAGGCCGAGGTAACAATGGACCCAACAAACAAGAGACGGAGTTGAGAGCGAAGCAGGCAGTGACGACGGTGTTCCGAATTCCGGTCCACAAAGTCCTTGATCAAATTCGAAATCAGCCCTACTTCAGGGCGCCAGCAAGAGCACCAGGAGAATTTATGGGGAGAAACCTTGGTAGGCGTTGTGCTTACCACAATGAGGAGGGGCACCCAACTCAGGGTTGCAGAGCCCTTAAAGCACACCTAGAAGATTTGGTGAGGCAAGGCCATCTGAGAGACCTTGTGGATGAGGCCAGAACCAGGGAAGAACAGGCACGATTGCCTCAAGCACCAGCAGCCCCGCCTCCCCAATAAGAAGAACCACAGGTGGACCTCGGGTGGTTAACGTGATCCACTCAAAGGTGAATGAAAACGACATACGGGGGGAGACACAGAGGGTAAAACACCTGCAGCACGTCAACCAGGTCGGGCTAAAAAGACCTCGGCCTGAAGTGTGCCAAGGACAGATGATAGCCTTCACGGAAGCCGACCTGGATATGGTTCAGCACCCGCACAATGATGCCTTGGTAGTATCCCTCCAGGTTGGGGAGTGCCAGGTGAAACGCATCCTGATTGATCAAGGTAGCTCCTGCGACATCATGTATGTCAGATGTTACAAGGAGTTAGGCCTTCACCCTGATGACATGGAGCAGTCAAACGGCCCGATGGTCGGCTTCAATGGAACGCCGACATGGCCATTAGGCGCAACAAGCTTGGAGGTACAGGCTGGCACGAAGAAAATCAAGACAGAATTCATTGTGATTGACACGCCCTCGCCTTACAACATCATCTTGGGGAGGCCGTGGTTGCATGCAATGGGACAGCTTCCTCAACATGCATCAAGCTATTGGTTCCCAAATGAACATGGGATTGAGGAAGTCGAGGAGATCGATTCAGAAGTAAAAATTGCTCCATGGCAGCAATGAAATTAACCTGCAGTATTCGGGAACCAGAGGAGGCAGAAGTCGGAGAAGAGGACATGAAGGTCCTAGATGATGTCGGCAAGGAGCCGACCGAGAAAAGTGAAGAAGCACTGAAGAAAATCCTTGTCCAGGAGGACGATGAAGAACGCTTCTTTCTTCTCGGCACAGGATTAACCGAAGAAGAGGAAAGGGAGCTGGAAACCTTTCTGAGGAAAAATATTGAGGTGTTCGCCTGGACACCTTATGAAATGCCTGGCATTGACCCCGAGGTCACATGTCATAGACTCAACGCGATGTGTCGGCCAAACCTGTAATACAACGAGCCAGAAGACCGACGTTGATGCACGTCGAAGCAGTGGAGGAAGAAGTAGACAGACTTCTGGAGGCCAGGGCCATCAGAGAAGCCAATTATCCGACATGGTTATCGAACACCGTGGTAGTAAAGAAGAAGAATGGCAAGTGGAGGGTCTGCGTAGATTTTACAAACTTGAACAAAGCTTGTCCCAAGGACAGCTTCCCTCTGCCAAAGATCGACTAGTTGGTGGACGCCACATCTGGACATGGAAGAATGAGCTTCTTGGATGCATATAGGGGGTATCACCAGATAGCCATGTACCCCCCGGATGAGGAGAAGACAGCGTTTATCACTTCCAAAGGTCTGTATTGTTACAGAGTCATGCCTTTTGGGCTGAAGAATGCAGGAGCAACTTACCAAAGGCTGGTAACCAAGATGTTCAAACACTTGATTGGCCGAACCGTAGAAGTCTACATTGATGACATGGTCGTGAAGACCAAGGAACCAAAGGATCATCTTGCTGACCTAAAAGAGGTCTTTGACATACTCAAACATATCGGCTCCGACTAAATGCATCAAAATGCGCGTTTGGAGTCGGATCCGGTAAGTTCTTGGGATATCTGGTGACAAGAAGGGGCATTGAGGCCAGCCCAGATCAGATCATGGCCATTCTGGAATTACAAAGTCCGACATCGGCAAAACAGGTTCAAATGCTTACTGGAAGGGCTGCAGCCCTAAACAGGTTCATAAGCCGAAGTTCGGACAAATGTAAACCTTTTTTCAATCTGGTGAAAAAGGCCACGGATTTTCTATGGAAAAAGGAATGCGAGGCCGCTTTGGCCGACCTGAAGAAATATCTTACCTCGGCTCTAGTCCTCTCAACACCTCAACCTGGGGAGGAACTGTTTTTATACTTAGCAGTTTTAGAGCACGCAGTAAGTGCTGTGATAATCCGAGAAGAGAAGGGAGAGCAGAAGGCTGTTTACTATGTAAGTAAAACCTTGGCCGATGCAGAAATAAGGTATCTACCACTGGAGAAATTGATGCTGGCCTTGGTAATGGCCTCAAAGAAGCTAAACCATTATTTTCAGGCTCACAAGATAGTGTTTCTAACAGAGCACCCACTCAAATCCTTGTTGCAACAAGGAGACTTAACTGGAAAAATAGCAAGATGGGCCGTAGTTTTGGGCCAATATGACCTGGAGTTCAGGCCAAGAACAGTAATTAAGGGCCAAGTCTTGGCCGACTTCGTGGCCGAATTCTCGCCAGAATACATCGAACATCGGGCTCCGTTGAGCCGAGATGAACGATGTCCAAACAAGGAAGGAGAAGACCAGCCAAAGGCTAAAGAACCAAGGAAGGAAAAACTCAGACCCTGCAGCATTTACATCGGCGACTCCTTTTAACTTTTTGTTGATGGGAGCTCAAACCGGCAGGGGGCAGGGGCAGGGGTAGTGTTAATATCCGTCGATGGAGAGATATTGGAGCAATCCATTCGACTGGGGTTCAAAGCCTCGAACAATGAGGCGGAATACGAAGCATTGATCGTTGGACTGAAACTGGCAATAGCAGCAGAGGCAGATGAGGTAATAGTTTTTTGTGACTCACAACTTATAGTAAATCAAACTACAGGAGAGTTTGCTGCCCGAGATGAAAGGATGTCGGCATACGCAAAAGAAGTCATCAGACTGGCTGACATGTTTCAAAACTACCGACTTCTTCAGGTCAGCCGAGACGATAACAACCACGCCGACGCCATATTAACTGCAAGTTCAATGCAAACCGGAAGACGAGGACAATAATGATCGACACTATCAAACCCGAGCATAGAGCCACCGAACACAATGCACGGGAGGCATTATGTGGACATGAGACCAAAATTGGATGGATGCAATTATTGCATTCTGAAAGAGGGAAAGCGCCGGAAGATCGAGAGGAAGCACACAAGGTCCGATTGAGGTCAAGATTCATCTGACAATGAAGGACATCTCTACAGAAGATCCTTCACTGGACCTCTTTTAAGGTGTGTACACCCTCTTCAGGTCGAAGACTTTTTGTATGAAATTCATGAAGGAGTTTGTGGAAGCCACACAGGGGGCAGATCGTTAGCTCACAGGGCCATTCCCCAAGGGTATTGGTGGCCCTATATGCAAAAAGATGCAGAAGCCTATGTGAAGAAGTGTGGACAATGCCAGAGGTTTGCACCTTTGATACATCAGCCAGCTGCTGACCTGAACCCGGTTTCCAGCGCTTGGCCATTTGCCCAATGGGGCATGGACCTCGTTGGACAATTGCCCCAAACAACTGGGCAGCGGAAATACCTACTGGTAGCAACAGACTATTTCACAAAGTGGATAGAAGCAGTGCCTCTTGCCAAAATCCGAGATGTGGATGTGAAGAACTTCATCTGGAAAAACATCATCACCAGATTTGGGATTCCAAGAGCAATCGTTTACAACGGAACACGCTTTGACAAAGAACTCATCAAGAACTTTTGCGCAAAGTTCAAGATAAAGAATTACTTTTCAACACCAAGCTTTCCCCAAAGTAATGGGCAAGCCGAAACATCCAACAAAGTCATTCTGGATGGAATAAAGAAGAGGTGACAGCAAAGAAAAGGAAAGTGGGTAGATGAATTGCCCAACGTGCTCTGGGCATATCGTATTCACGCCGAGAAGATTAACAGGAATCCCCTTGCCATGGCTTATAGCACGAAGCCATTCCATTGAAGATCGGCATCCGAGGATCGTAACACGGGAGTTGAGAACGGGTCTAATGATGTGCTCTAGCCCGAGATCTGGATCTACCGGAAGAAAGAAGAGAGAAAGTCAAAGATACCAAAGAACAAATTTTGCCAAAGCTTACAACAAGAAGGTCAATCCAAGAGATTTTCAAGTCAACGACTTAGTCTTGAGAAAAGTCGTTAAGCAATAAGAAGGATCCCGAGAGGGCAAGCTTGGCCCAAACCGAAGGTCCCTCTGCATTACTTTGGTGTTAGGAAATGGGGCATATCGCTCGAAGATAATGAGGGCAAAGCATTGCCTAGACCATGGAACACTTGTAATTTAAAGTTTTTCTATCATTAGATGTTCTTTGATTTTTTGCCGATATGATCAATAAAATCTTACGAATTTCTCGAACTTATAAAACTATGCATGATGTTGTTTTTGAATAATGAGAACCCAAGTGGAACTTAGGTTCACATTAAGGCAGAGAGAGAGAGTAGTAATGCCTAGCCGAGAAAAAGAGAGTAGTAATGCCTAGGGTTAAAGAGATTATGCTTAACCGGTTGTTAAGTCGAGATAAATTCCTTATCTTTACTTGTTGAAATTTGTAGCAATTTACAAGTTAAAGTTAAGCCGAGATAAATTCCTTATCTTTACTTGTTGAAATTTGTAGCAATTTACAAGTTAAAGTTAAGCCGAGATAAATTCCTTATCTTTACTTGTTGAAATTTGTAGCAATTTACAAGTTAAAGTTAAGCTGAGATAAATTCCTTATCTTTACTTGTTGAAATTTGTAGCAATTTACAAAATGAAGTGAAATCAAGTTTATTGATTCAGTCCCTTGTTAAAACTTGAGAAAAGTTTGTTAGTTAAAATTGTATATGCTTTATACTTGTTGAAGTATATGGAAAATTTACAGGTGAAGTCCTAGCCGAGATAAACCTGCAGATAATCATACCCAAGTTGTTGTACCCGAGTTGCAGTTAAAGAAGGCACTATGGCCTAACAAGTCAATTGTTCACAAGTGACAAGGAAGGGCACATTGGCCACAAAACAAAGCTTACATTGTTCAGAAAACAAAACAGAGTACAAAAGTTAAAGAAAAAATAAAAACTAAGTTTCTTCAGCCTCAGGAGCGGTTTGAATCTGGACCTCGGAAGTCTCTGGAAGAACAACCTCGGTGTCTTTTTGTACCGCAACTTCGGCGTGCTTTTCCACTTCAACCCCGGCCTCCCTATCTGCCGCAATCTCGGCGTCAATCTCGGCTAGAGTCTTCTCAACACTTCTCTCAGCCAGAAGAAGGTTGGATGATAACTGGACTGGTTGAGTTTCCTTGGATACCTCCTCAACCTTATCACCCTCTTCATCTTGGGTTAAGTTGATAACCTGCTCAATTAGAGGAAGGGACTTAGTCTCAATGGCATCCTTGGATTTCCTTACCAAGGCTTCGTCATTATCTTCATCTTCATCTTCGGCTTAAGACTCAGACTCAGCTTCTTCAGTCTGACTTGGAGGAGGAGGGGGAAAAGGCAAAGGGACAGCATCAGCCTTGCGCCATGGCGAGTCATCTGGGATGTTTAGCTTTTTGGCCAGGGACATCCAACCAAGGGAAAATCCCCTGTTGCATGCCTCCCTGACTTGAAGCATGTAGTCCTCAGCGACGTCGGCCATCCCCGTCATGAGGCCTTTTAAATCGGCGATTTGATTTGGCTACCTTGGTGGCGGGGCTTCTGCGGCCCTTTTCGGCTAATGCTTTTTCTCGACCTCCTTTTGTTGAGACACAAAGAACCGCTTTTAATAGCCAATGACCTCGGCTCTTTCATCAGCTATTTGTTTGTCCTTAGTTGCTGCCTCAGCCTGGTCTTCCAGAGTCTTCATTTTATTTTTAAGACTCTTGTTTTGTTTCTGAAGGGCAGCAAACTCCTTCTCCATCTCGGACAATTTCTCCTTCGCTTCAAATGCTTGCATGGAGAAGGTGTGGGCGTGTTGAATGGTCTGAAAGTTCACAAGGCATAGGTTATCACAAAATATTACAAGACTTTACAAGTATGAAGAAAAGTGGCAGTAAGAAAAGTTATCAAATTCAAAGACTTACTTGGACAGAGCGCTGCAGCATTAGGGCGTAGTTCTCGTATTCGTTCATCTTGGCATTACGCTCAAGATCACCCTCAAGGAGAACTGCAGTGCTGAGTGCCACGCCGATGTTGACATCGGCGGCGCTTTCGTTGGCATAGACGGGCCTGTTTTCAAGTGTAATTTTGGGCTCCCAGGGAACTTTGGGAACCCTGGACCCCGAAGTCGTCGCAGACGACGACCTCGGCCTTTTTGGCTGAGTTGACCCCGATGGCTGGGCCTCAGCAGATCTTTTGGCGGGTGCAGAAGTGGTCTTCACAGTTGAGGTTAGTTGGGAGATGGGCAGAGCATCTTCAACCTCGGCCTCAGTAGCTTTGGCCTTTGGCTGGGCCTTTTTGACTCTTTTTGGTTTTGGTGGAGGCACCGTTTGAGACGGTACAGCATCCACGTCGGTTGGAAGGTCGGCCAAAAGATCCCGCACGACTGGCTTCGGGCGCACCATTTCGGCTGTTTTAACAAGTCGTCGCCGACGTTTTCTTTCAGAAATGGGAACCAAGAATGATGCCGAGGTAGATGGCAAATCCGCTGGGTCCGACGTTGATCCCTGGTCCGTTCGTGATGTGGACGCAGTCTGGGCTGTGACAGACGGAGATGAGCTCTTTTTCTTCCTTCTTGGAACGTCGGGCAAGGTGGATTTGTAGGAGGGGATGAAGTTCAGCAGGAGTGGAGCTTTGCGCTTCTGGATTGGAAGGTCCAGGAGCTTCTTCAGGCCTTTCCCAGGAAAATAGGACTGGCGAAAGTCCTTGGGGGGCTTGCGAACGTCTGCAAAACAAAACATAACATCAGAAACAGATAAAATTTTTGAAAAAACTTGAAGAAAGCAACTAAGCTTGGCGTTGGGCTCTTACCCTTGCCCTCTTTACTGCTCGGGGAGAGGGAAAGATGGACTTCTTCATCCGGCCAAACTCCCAGTTACCAGATACAATAAGGTAGTCATCTCCAGCACCTTTGTTGGAGTCAGGAAGGTCGACTACAATTTTAAACTTGGTGGACCTCGGCTTGAGGTAGTACACATAACCTTTTTCCTTTAGGTTGAGGGCACACATGGTGTAATAGTATTGGATGTGGGCAAGAGTGATCCTGACACTCTCCTGCCGAGCTAAGGCTATTATACCATTGAGGGTTCTATAGGCGTTGATGGTGAGTTGCATAGGGTTCAGGGTATAGTAATGAAGGACCTCATGAAAAGGGATCTAGAGGAACCAAGCCCACATTCGACAAAGGCTACAACAGAAAGGGCATGGTATCATCCTCGGGCATAATGGAGTCGCCTCTCCCAGCCGATTTTATGAACATCGGCAGGGATGGAGAACTCCTGCCTAAAATATTCTAGTTTGGTTGGGGTGTTAACCCTATTTCTCCACATACCTATGGTTTTGGTATACAAGTACTTGGCTACAGAGACAGAATATTCCTAAAGGGCTCTTGGGACCTCGGCTTGAGCCTAAAGTATGTATTGGTAAATTTGTTTCAGTTTTTCCTAAAAAAATGAAGGTCCTACAGACAAATCCCAAACCTAAATCTACGAAGAACGAGTATGAAAGGTAGAAATCTAGAAAACAGAAAAGCAGAAACGAAGTTTCAGATTCAAGAACAGAAAGGGTGGAAGACCAAGAACAAGAGGTGCAACAGTGCGAGTGTTCATGACATGTGCAAAAAACCAGGAAATAATACACACTCAGGTGAACAATTCACAAATTAAATACTAGAGCAGAACAACGATGGCAAGAAATTCCAGAAAAAATTAAGAACTGAGAAACGAAGGACAAGTGGCTTACCAGAAAAGTTAAAGCCGAAATGAGTAACACCAATATGACAGAGCTTCAAAGACTTTGCTGGAGAGAAAGAACGGGATCAAACGCAGAACTTCGAGCTAGAACAATGGCAGACTCAAGACGAAAAAAGCCTTAGAGAGAGAGAAAGCAAGGAAATCAAACTGCAAAAGTGAAGCGAAGAAGAGAGAGACAAATGTTTTGTCCAAAAAGTGAAACGGCGGCAAAAGCAGAGCATTAAATGCGCCTAGGTTAACGCATGCGTCAGACGGCGCAAGTTGAGAAAAGATGGCTTATGGGCGCGTCACCAGCATGGACTAATAAGGAAAAAATGCGTCAGTGAAACGGTTGAAAAATGGTGTATGACAGCTCATGCGCGAAGGAAAATTGATCTGAATTCTTGTTCTTAAATGAAGGCATGTTGGCCTGAAAATAAATGATCTCGGCTAGAAAGTTCTTGAGCCGACGTACGAGAAAAAGTTCGAATATAGGTTCCATCATCTCCAAATGCCGAGGTAATAGAACCTAGGGGGCAGTTGTGGGGATGTATTTTCTGAGTACCAACACGTGGCCGAGGTGACACCGAAGTGTCAGCCGAGGTGTCACGTGACATGACAATTACGCCGAGGTAATATCGGGGTTGCCGAGGTTATCTCCGAAGATACCGGAATCCGAGATATGTAGATAAGGGACAGGAGTCCTAGAAAGAAGAAAGATTACAAGATGGATATAGGTAGTACTCTCAGGGAGTCGATCCTTATCTCTTGAAAAGTCCAAGGTAGATCCGGAATTGGAGTCCATAGAAGTGAGACTTCTAGTGGGACTAGGATAGAGAAAGACTATAAAAGAAGGGCACCCCCGGCGGGTCTAAAGGACGCAATTGGTAGTCTTGAGCAGTAATTAAAGCACTTATATTATCTTTGAGAGATACTGACTTGATCGTCGGAGTGCCCCCGGGTGGAAGAACCACTGCCAGAGCCTTTTCTTTCTGTGCAGATTACAGGGTGCCATATATTCTGCCTGTGTTCTACCGCTGGATTACTAAGGAGGGCAGTGTGATTGGAAATTCACTCACACAGTACTGTATCATATATTTAAATTCTAAACAATTTCTTGGATATTTTTCTAGTATGTAACATTTAAACTTATGAATGAAGTTTTTGTATAAAATGATATGACATCTTATAATCCTTTCATTTCAATCTAAAACACTCACTATATGTATCACGATCTGCTCCTCGTACTTAAGGGTTAAGTATCGTGATGACCAGTAATGAAAGTTACCTCTGGCTAATTCTTAAACAAATTACTAAACGCAAGCGGAAAGATATTTAAGTGAAGGTATTAAAATAATCATTGAAATTTCTATTCAATTGCAATACCAGAGCTGTACTATGATTACAAAGTGTCTTGTGCCTAACCCATGCACTGGTCCTGACACGTTACCTTAATGTTAATTTTAACTTTTACCTTTCGTTCACTACCACCCACTAAATACTCCAAACTAAAGTCAAAAGTTTTATTTATATAAACAAAACAACTAAAGGCAGAGAGGAAGAGACTAAAAGAGTTTGGGAAGAGATGATGAGGCTCAACTCATTGGCATGTCTATATAAATAGTGAAGAAGGCGTGGGTGGCATGACAGCGTGGGGCGCACGTATTTTGTTGTATAGAAAATGTTATGTTTCAGTATATTTTGGTCTAGGAAAAATATAATAAAAATATCATAATACTTAGAAAATAATATCGAATAATAATATAAAATTAAAATTATTTTTTTGAAATCATTTATAATTAAATAATACTAATATAAAATTTAAGGAATAACTTGAATTTTCGTATTGTTACAATATGGCTCATAATTTAAAAAATATCACTCTTATATCCTTTTGAGTAAATTTTTTATATAAAAATTTTGTTTATATATCATTTTATTTTCTTGCTTTATCAAAGAAACTAAACCTTTATATACAAGTTGAGTTAGGCCCATAAGGGCATGTCTAGTGCAATCATGATGGCTTGCAATTTGATTTGGGTGTTTCCAAGCAAAGTGCTTGCAAAGCAAAAAAACCACAAAGTTTATACCATATGGAACCTGCCTTTCTTCACAATTAACTTCCTCAAAGTGTGCATTCGCACACATGCACATTCCTTACTTTCACTCTCTTTCATGCAAGAGAGATAGTGTGTTTTTTGTGTATATATAAATGTGTGTGTACACACTGTATGGGTGAGATGATTAGTATGCTCAGTGCTTACGAGCTAGTTAAGCAATGTAATGTTAATATTAAAAATAAATATTTTGTTTACAATGAACAAAATGGTTAGATAGATAGATAAGACAAGATTATTAAAATATAGTTTGTTGCTATATTGTATTACAACATTGTCCAATTGACATTGGTTTCAAGAGACAAAGATACTAAACCTTTGGTAACTATGCTATGTATTAAGGTAACCTAAGATTAGAATAATGTTGTAGTTAGCGTCATAATCACGGGATTATCCATGTTCAGCACTCATGCAATTTCCTCCATATATATATATATATATATAAGATGTCTCTATTTATACACCACATTTAATCTCAAGGCACACTATTAATTGGTTATTTTTTATTACAATAATGACCTTACATAAAATGATCAAAATAACCACAAAAGAATATCAACACACCCCCCACACACCCCCACTCTCCGCTACCTGATTCTACCTTCGGTCACCGTCATCGAAACCCAGCCACCATTGCAACCTCCACAACCTTTCTACCTCGCCGGTGACCCCTTTTCTCTATATAAACCCTTCTCCCTCCCCCCATCAATGAACAACCCAGTCCCTCACTTCGGCCATGGCTCGTTTTTCTCTATTGCACAGAGAGAGAGAGAGAGAGAGAGAGAATCCTAGGGTTTTCAGATCTAGATCTAGTGCTTGCAGGAGTTCAATTGTGCAAATTAGATTCAAAGCTTCAATCTAGGATTTCAAGTTCTGATCTGAAGCTTTGCTGCTACAGTTGTCTTTGGTGAGAAGCTCCTCTCCGGTGGGTTGGGGAAGATCTTTGTAGAGGGAGGGTTGCGATGGTGAGGGTAGGTTCGGTAGTTTTTAGAGAGAGAAAAAGAAGTAGGATATGAGATCGGATGGGATGAGAGGTTGTGGCGGCGATGGTATGGAGGTGGTTGAGTCGGTGGTGGAGGGAAGAAGCGGGTGGAAAAGGATTTGGGAGTGTGGTTGGAAGTGGTAAGACATAGAGAGTGATGGATAGAGGAGTGCGGAAGAGATTCGTCGAAGAAAAAGAAGGGAGAGACAACGACCTACGGTGAGTGGCGGCGGCTAGGGTTAGGGTTAAGATTGGTGGGGTGGTTGAAGAAGATGAGGATATTTTAGGTATATTTGAAAATGGATGGTGTATATTGAGCAAAAATAATAAAGTTAAAATTGTGTTTGGTGTGCATTAAGTAAGTGATGTGCTTTGAGACCAAATTTGGTGTGTACATAAAGACACCCATATATATATTTTTGAACTTTTGCAGATAAATAATTGGTTATTGATGTGGGATAATGCACGATCCTTCTGTTTTGGATAGAGTTCAAATGTTTGCAAAAGGTTATTTATTTATTTATTTTTATTGATGTATTAGTATATCATAGAAAGACTAGAAATAGTAAACATTACCCAAGTGTCAAGATACAAGTGTACACATCACATGTAAATGTTTTTGTTGTGAGGTGTTTTTTATTTTTATTGTTCACTTAATTTTACTATGGGGGACTTTTTACAGAGATGGAGGGTTAACACTGCTACGTATGATGGATTTAATTTTATTCTTTCCACTGACATATGATGTTTCAAAGTTGGTAAAAAGTTGATTTTTTGATTTTTTTTTTTACCTTTTTTTGTATAAAAAAAGCTAAACAGTTAAAAGGCTAGCCTTTTTAGCTTCTTCCCAAATTGCACAATGTGTGCAATTTGAGTCACCTATACCTTGTGTTATATGTGTTTGATTAATTATTATTTTTTTACTATTTTTGTGATTGTAACTCTTTATTTTCTACTCAACAATTTCCAATTTGATTAAACATTAAGTTTTTTTTTTTCTTTCTTCTACAAGGATTGTGATTCTTTATGGTTCAAACACTACGGGTTCTATTTTAGTGATTTGAACTGTTCATTTTGTAAGGTCTTATTACAAAAGAAGTTGTTTTTGATCAACAAAAGAAAAGGAGACTTTATTGATGAATTAGAAGATTATTACATCAATAAAGGGAAAAAAGGGGGGATGAGTGCAAAAAGTATCATAACGAATCGAATTAATCCCAACTAAATTGGCACCAATAAGATCACCTAATCATATGTTAGCACAACATCAAAAGTCAGTGAGAAACCAACCACAAATATCAAAATCAACCTCATCCAAATATAATATAGCCACACCTAATACAAAATTACAACCCAATACTAACAACCAACCAAAAAACAGATTGACAGCAAAGAAGATCAGTAACAACAGCAACCCAAGTAGAGCAGTAATAACAACAACAAAACAATAAAGCAACAGCCATTATACACTACCCATATAAACTAGCAGCAACTCCAATAGAGCAGCAACGCCAAAGCAACAACCATTATACAACAGCAACCCAAGCAAAGAAGATCAGTAGCAATCCAAACAGAGCATCACCAATAAAGCAATAACCATTATAGACTACCCACATAAACCAGCAGCAACCCCAGCAGACCAGCAGAGCCTTCTTTAGACCTTAAATGATATGCCTCATCCATTTTATGTTTGAAATAATCTCTTGAATGGAGAAACAACACCCCACATCAAAAGATTTCAACCACATGGCCACTCGAATTTTAATAAGCTCACACAAAGCATCTATATTAGGTTGAGTATTACTGAATAAACAGTCATTTCTATACATCCACAAGGACCAAATAACAGAAATAAAAACAACCTTCCACACTTTCTTTTCCTTTTTCTTGAGCTTCCACCCCAACCACCATTGCATTAAGTCTTCAAAAGACCTAGGTAACACCCATTGTATTCCCCACCAAGCCATGATGTTTGACCAGACATGCCACACAAATGAGCAGAACAAAAAAATATGATTAGAGGTTTCCTCCTCAACTTTGCACAACACACAATGCAAAGGCCCATTACCTCTCAAAACTCCAATTTTACTGAGAAATGCAAATGTTTTCAACCTACCTTTCAAAGCGAGCCAAGAAATGAATTTAGCCTTAGTGGAGCAAAGTTGTTCCAGACCAAATCTGGATAGCTTAGAATAGGCCCGTCACTTTGTTTACACTAACTATACACAAATCCAACTGTGAAAATCCCTGACTGTTCAGCCTTCCATCTAATTGAATCCCTTTGACTAGCCATAAGGCATGGACCTACTCCCAGCAGAGATTGCAGCCTTATCACCTCATCCCCCTTCCATTCAAAAAGAGGCCTTCTAAAATTAAAGCACCAATTGTTGCTATTGTCTCTACAAGCAATTTCAAGGTTATCTCCTTATTTAAACTTAACTGATACAACCTTGGAAACTGAAATTTAAGCCTTGATGTTCCCAGCCAAGTATCCTGCCAGAATTTTACCCTATTCCCATCACCAATCCGAAGCTCCACATTTTCTAGAAAAAAATTATGCAGTTGAGGATTTAAATATGACATAGCAAGGACCTGTCTCCATATAGAAGAAACAAAAGCCAAAACATGCACTGGAGGAAACCAATGGCCCTTCGATACACCATACTTGGCAGAAATCACAGATTTCCACAAAGCCTCATCTTCAAAGGCATATCTCCACCTCCACTTAAGAAGCAAACATTCATTCGTCAATCTGATATCTCTGAGACCAAGACCTCCTTGCTTTTTATTCAGTTGCACCTCTTTCCATTTGACCAAATGAATTTTCCTTTTAGACTCATCCCTTTTCCATAAAAACTTTGCTTGAATCCTATCAAGTTCCTTAACAACACACTTAGATATCTTGAACAGAGACATATAATAAATAGGTAAGGAAGATAAAACAGATTTGATAAGAGTGACCCTACCAGCATAGGATAGCATCCTTCGCTTCCACTTCGATAATTTCTTTTTATACCTGTCCACCACTGGTTGCCGTGTTTGCTTCCGACCTGGGTTGGCTCTAAATGGCAACCCGAGGTACTTGAAAGGTAATTTATGACTCCGACAGTTAAGTATGTCTGCAAACTCCTCAACTAACCCATTATCAACTCCCACCCCACAAATCATACTTTTATAAAAATTTATCTTCAACCCCGAGGTTATTTAAAAACATCTTAAAATTCATTTGATAGCCACAATCTCAGCGCACTCAGCCTCACAAAATATGATAGTGTCATTCGCGAACTGAAGATGGGATACGTTGACCTCACTAGAACCCACTGTTACCCTTTTTATAATCCTCAATTCCTTAGCTCTTGACAACAAGAGATTCAGCAAAACATTGAACAAGAAAGAGAAAAGGGGATCACCCTGTCTTAACCCTTTTTGCGGACATAATTCGACTGTCGGTGAGCCATTTACTAAGATGAAAATTCTTGCAGATTTTATACATTCCTTTATCCATCAAATCCATCGTGAACCAAAACCAAAATTAGCTAACATCTGCAGCAAACAATTCCAGTTAGCAGAATCATATGCTTTTTAAAAGTCCAGTTTGAGAATAATACCCTTCTTCTTTGATATTTTCCACCAATCCAACACCTTATTAGCTATAAGCACCCCATCTATAATGTTTCTTCCCCCTACAAAAGCAGATTGAGCCTTATCAATCACAGTAGGTAGGACTTGTTTCATTCGATTAGCCAAAACTTTGGACAACAAATTATATGGGGAGTTTATCAAACTAATGGGTCTGTAATCAAGAAAAGAGGTTGGATTCTCCTTTTTGGGGATAAGAGCAACAAAAGAACAGTTTACCCCATATCGTAATTTACAATTGCTATAGAACTCCTTCATAAACTTTATAATGTCACCTTTTAAGAACTTCCACCCTTTTTGAAAGAACATCATATTAAACCCATCCGGGCCTGGGGCTTTGTTTCCATTACACTCTTTTATAGCAGTCCAAACTTCTTCCTCTATAAATTCTCTCTCAAGAATAGGGATGACAATTTGAACCCGGCCCGACGGGGACCCGATCCTCTCACCCCGATTTGAGCGGCTTTTTCCCGAAAAATACCCCTGACGGGACGAGGATGGCATTCAAAAATCAATCCCCGATCAGTTTTGGGCCGGGGACGGGGATAAGTGTCCAAGCCCCGTCCCTGTCTTCGTCCTCGTCCCCGTTCCAGTTTGTCCCCGAATTAAAATTACCATTTTACCCCTCTATATATATATATATATAAACTAAACCCTAAACATTACACATTACACCGCCTCTCCATCTTGTCTCTCGGTTTCTCTCTCTCTCTCTCTCTCTCTCTCTCTAAAACCCTTCCATACTACTCTCTCTCTGCAAATCCAACAACTCCAATTCAGAGGATGCCCTCAAAGGATAGGCGAAAATGCCCTCAAAGGACTTGATGAAGCTAGTGCAAGAGTCTGTTCGAATTCTCTCCTCTGTCCATCAATGCTTAGAGAAACAAAAACATGGTTGCTTGGTAGTGAAATTTCTACTTTCATACATAACCCATTTCTATTTGTTTGGTTGCCAAGAAAATTTGTTTGGTTACCAAACTATTGCAGTTTTAGATGTTTTGTGCTTAGTAAGACAGAGTTTCCATAGCCTTTGCTTCTTGTTTTAGTTGATCTGGTTCTAGAAATCATTTGCAATATATTTATTTTATTTCTTAATCAAACATGAGAACATTTCAATCTGTTGTTGTTGAATATATATGATGTTGTTGTTGTTGTTGTTTTTTATTTTTTATTTTATTTTTGGCCCGGGAATTTTCGGGCCCCGATCCCCGTTAGAGGGCGGGGGCGGTAATAGGCTCCCCGTTGGGGATCGGGGCTGGGGACGGGGAAATTTCTGCCATCGGCGACGAGGAGTGTGATCCTCGGCCTCAACCCGGCCCGTTGCCATTCCTACTCAAGAATAGCACCTAATTGGTTAGCATCAATCTTCTTAAAATCACCTCCAATACTTGGCCTAACCCTTCAATGTTCAGTAAACAAATTTTGGAAGTGAGAGCAAGTTGCTTGTTTGACCTCAGAAGGTTCATCCACCTCAACCTTATTAACCAAAATAGAAGAAATCAAGTTTTTATTGTGTTTCTTGGTGGCCATAATATGAAAGAATCGAGTATTTCTATCTTCTTTCAAAGCCGAGTCCATCCTCGATTTTTGCATTCATATCCACTCATTTCTTTTGCTAAGCTTCTAAATCAAACCCCTTATCTCCTTTCTTTGTCCCTCTTCCATCTCAGTCAGCACCCTCAATTCAGATTGTAAATCCATAGAAGTTGCCAAAAAATAAAGCGACTAAAGTAAATTTATTTTAGACGTGGTTCACATTTATTTATTAAATTTAAATCCATATCATACATTTTAATTTTTAGTGACTTGCTTAAACTGCATATCATTTTCCAAAATTTAACATTACAGTCTTAAGCATTTAAATCTTATTCCATTCAAATAGTATTTGTTTACTCGTATCTAATATTGTCTACATGTTAATGATTAAAGTAAGATATTATTTTGAAATTAATTTTACACAGCTATATTGACCAAAACAGGACCTGGAACACTTGTTCAATGCATATAATGACATTGATATAGATATAGTAAGATTATATTTACATCATGAATTTATATATGAATTTAGAAAAAACAATAAAAAATATAAATAAAATATAATTATATTTTATTTTTTCTTTTTAAATTCTTATTAAAATTCATGATTAAAACACAAAAAAATAAGCTTTAAAACACAAAAATACTATAAAATTTTTGCCTGCATGACTAATTTGAGATCATTGTTCTTACATTTATCCTTTCAAAAAAGATTAACAAGAAGCAACTTGGAATGATTAGACAGTTTAGACATGTCATATTCCACTGGTAAGAGAGAGTGAGAGGTTTGGCTTTCTCTCCACTTTCCAAGTCCATTATATAGAGCACTTCACAATCATTCCACATCAACACCAAGTACCTTTTGTATGATCTAATTGGAGTGGAAAAATAAAAAAAATAAAAAATATATATTCTCCAAGTGATTTAGAATCAAGTTGTATACATGATCAAGATTAAGGTTACTTATGAGTTTTGAAAAAAATGTCTTTTTGAATCTATAAAAAGAGATCAGATTCATTGTTTAAATTTTTTTAATTCGACCGTGACGGAGAAATTTTGAAATAAAGAAAATCTCTTATCCTATAAAACATATACCTTATACATCAATTATATTTTAGTTCAATTTTTTATTACACAATTAACCATCATTTCATAAAAGGTGAATTCACATAATTATATATACTGTATTCCATTTGATTGTACAGTTTTAATTATTTTTTCTACAAAAGAAACACAAAAAGCTCCAATGATTTAACTTTTTAATCACATCATCATGAAAGAGTAAACAAGACATCTAAAACTGCAAATATTCAATTGATCAAAACTCATTTAGGTTTTGAATTTTAAGATCCAAAACATAGGACCTAAATAGTTCATTTGAATATGTGCTGCATTTACACTGGTGTGAGTGAGTGGTTGCATCACACATGACCCAATGCTTCTCTAAGCATACGCCCATATAAAAAATAAATAAAAATAAAATATTTGGTTCCTTGGCGTTGTGACACAAGACAACAACAACAACTACCAAATACACAGCCCCCCTCTCAAAACCTCATCAAATGTACAAAAAAGAAAGCTAAAAGAATAATGTTAGGTATTCTGAAAATAATTATAAAAAAATTTTTATTATTAAATTACATATATAAAAAAACACCATACGTTAATTAAAAGATAAAAAATTTTTATGAAATATTTCATGATTTTTTTTTATAACTCCTAATATTATTTAAGCTAAAAGGGCCCGCTACTTTGTAGATAGCAAAGGAAAGGAATTAATGCTCAAATGCTCCCCAACATACAGTGCTCAATGGGCTCCACACACTTCTCGAAGGGCCTCACCACCCCTATCCCATCCTTACTCTCCCCTCAATCCCTACACGTGAGAATCTCCCAAATTGAAAACATTAATCATGAAAATTGTATTTGTATCATAAATTTAAATAAAAATTAAAATTTTTTTTTTATTTTTTTGAAAAATGTGAATGAAATTTAAGTTCATTTATTTATTTTTTCTTTACAAATTCCTATCTAAATTCATGATGTACACAATTTTCACACAAGAAAGGTCCAACTACTGACACTTGTAATAGGCATAAGGCATAGGATCTTCCCTAAAGCTTCGTTTGGGAAGCAAAAGTTGGGTTTTTTTTTATTATTTTAATCACAAAAAGTAAAATACATTTTTTGACCTAATAAGACAAAATATCACACCTAACCTATAATCATTACATTCATTTTCTCACAAAAAAGTTAAAAAAACCTAAAAACCTTCTCAAACCAGACTTTTTAACCCCAAGTTAAAATAATCAAAAAAATCAAAAAGTCAAAAAACCAATCCATTTTCCAAATCAACCCTAAAGAGAGGTCTGTCGATCAATTGTCTTTTACCTTTTGTCTTGTGCATTGTAGCTACACATGATTTTTAACTTTACAAAAATAAGATTATGTGGTTATAAATGATAAAAGAAAAACAGGTACATTTTTTTAGAGACAAAGATCCCAACTAAAGCACAAAACCGTTCAGTTTTCTCCCATTTTGATTCACCCAATATCCTTTCTTTTTGTGTGTGTGTGTGAGACTAATATGCACACCTCATCATCCGTTTTTAAAATTCACTATTCTCTTATTTTAGTGTATTTTTAAATTTTATATAATTTAATAATTATAAGTGCAATAAAAGTGAAGGATAAAGAAATTTAAAGAGTAAGAGCTTCAGACTATGTGGTAGGCTTGCATGGTGTTGCCTTTTCTTTTTTTCAAGTGTAAACATTTTGCCTTCAAAGTGCATGAAATCTCTATGTGAGATCAATAATCCAAGATTTCCAAAACATAAATGCCCAATTGAAGTGCCAATATTTTATGTTACAACATTTTGCTAGTAACAACAATAGTGGCATGTTTGGAAATAGATTATTTTAGTTTATTTTTTGGTTATTTTAGTTTGGCTAAAAATGTTGTGTTTAGGATGATAGTTGGTTTTTTTTTTTTAATTGATTTGATGGTTGTGAGGAAAAAAAAAAAAGTGAAATAATTATGATTTGAATATGACATTTGATCTTATTGACTATTTTAACTTATTTTATTTTTATTGACTATTTTAGCCCAAACCACACCTCCCAAACAGGGCCAGTGTAATGCTACATATGAATAATATTGGAGAGCATTACAAAAGCCTAACTAGATATTGGATCTAATTAATTTGGCAAACTAATTTCATCAAGATCATCCAACGACAAGAAAACTTCATCTAAGCACGAAAGCTCCGTTCCATCATCGTCGTCGCAATTTCGCTCGTACACTCGACACACTACCCATTTACTATAATCCTGAAATTTACAACAACAAAAAAAAGTACAAAAAAACATCATATTCAATTCAAATTTCACATTTCTTCCAGACCGATATGTTATATCAAATTAAGTTACTCACCACTTTTGGACTTCCTCGTCTTTTTGATGAATTTGATTTACTACTACTAGTAGAACCGCTATCGGATAGCCTGTACTCTTGCATTATCCAATTAGTTTTGCCTCCAGCCGGTGATTCACCAATGTAGAACACATAGTGTTTCTTCATACCAACTTTCTTGCTAGCACTATTGAAAATAGGTTCATCAACACCTAATGGCTTCCAATACCCATTGCTGGTAATCCGGTTCTGCGTCTTCCGGCTAAAGAAGTACCACTGGTTCCCCTCTGCCATAGCTTTACCTACAAAACTCAAACATACATATATACATACATGTACATATCATTTTAATGTCATGAATTGCCGATCAAAAAAAAAAAAAATTTTAATGTCATGAAATTAAAATTTTTATAATTTTTTAAAGAAAATATCAGTAACGATGAATGCAGTGCTGGCATCATTTTTTGTGTTCGTGTCACTTCTATTTGTGTACATAAATCAATAAACACATGTTTGTGATTAACAACTTTAATAGAAATGATATTTGTTTGTGTTTATACAATAAAACACTATGTGTATCACTTTTATTTGTGTACATAAAACATTAAACACTTCTTTTGTGATTAACAACTTTACTATAGAAATGCTATTTGTACTTATTTATATAATAAACACTATATGTATATTTTAAATTAATCATATTTAAAAATTATTGAGAAGTGTCATAACCTATGAAAAAAAAAGTCAATAAAATATTTCAATGATATATAACAATATTGTAACTAAACACGTACCATCTAGTTCCCAAGGATCATAAGGATAGAGATCGAGATCAGGGATGACATCAGGATGGCACGGTAAGAGAGCGGCCTTGCGATGAAGGAAATGGACGACGAGCTCTTCATCGGTGGGATAGAATCGAAAGCCGGGTGGGAGGTTGGCATTGTTATCACCCATATATATGTATATATATTGTATAATATGAAGATGAAGATGAAGAAGAAGAAGAAGAAGAAGAAGAAAGAAAGGAAGAAGAACAATGTTTGGGTTGGAAATGGTGTTCTTTTGAAGGTTTGGTTATGGGATGATATTTATAGAGTGAGGGGGAGAGGGGATATTATAGAATAATCTGGGAGTATCACGTATTCATTCTCTTTAGTCAATCATTATTGAATATGTTCCATCATATTTTTCAATCACCTAACACAATACTTCACTAATTCACTTTCTCCATCAATTATAATACTATGAAATACTATGTGTTTATATTCTAAGATTACTGAATAATTAACCGAAGGAGAGAGAGAAGTGACGTGAGATGGAAGGTGTGTTTGATCACTCCCATTCACGAACATATGAGCGAGTTTTGATTTATAGGTAGTGTTGGGTGCATCTACTACGATTGGTAAATATAGAAATCAATCGTAAAATTAGATATAAAATGTTGATGAGTGAATAAGATTTTTTTGAAAGGTATATTCTATTGGCAAATTTTACTAAATTTTTATGTGTATAAATAAGTATAAAGGGTAAATTAAACTAAATTTCGAAGGTTTTAAAACAAATATTTAAAGTAGGTGTTTGAATATAAAAATAAAAAATATATTTTACTGATAAATGATTGACAGTAAAAGGACAAAAAATATTATATGAATTTAAAATTTTAAGAAAGTATAATATAATTATATTATGTTTGTGCAACTTATTTTAAAGAAATTTTGAGTAAAACAAAATATATATTATATACATATACCGTGATGTGTGGGTCATCATCACACTTCATGCTTATATCATCCACAAGTTGGCATGAGTCATGGTTGTGGAATGTGAGTGATTATTCAATATTTTTAAAATATGATTATGTGGTATTTTATAAAGTTTTGATTGGTAAAGAGGGGTTGAGATTCACAATTTATATTAGAAATGAGAGAATAATATGATACTAAGTAATTGATGATTGACTTGAAATATGACCACGTAATATTTTGAAATTATCAAATGATTTCTTTTGTTGAAAGATTGGGTAAAGTTTCATATGACCCACTCTTTGGAGGGCCCAAAGTATCATAATTAAATCAATAATATCACATTTATTATATATTTTTTAATATTTTATTTTTTATTTGATACGATACATTAGATATTGATGAATAGCAAAAGTTGTGAATATGCCTTTTTTATTTGTAAAGATGGAAGTGAATTATTGTGATTATATTATAAAAAAAAAGGGTAAATTTTTTGATTTTTTACCATAAAAAGGATCAAAAAAATGATTGTATACTGTAGATGAAGATTTATTACGTTTTGGACCATACCTATAATTAATTTAATCCACACAATTTGAATTTTGGGTAAGTTTTTGTTTTATTTTTTCTTATTCTGGTTTGTAGTGTTGCAGTTAAATTATCTAACAATTGATGTATTATTATTATTATTATTATTTCATTTTTATTTTGACTCATTTTGTTTCCATGCTTAAGCTTATTTTGAAATTAATTTTTTTATTTTCATTTAAAAAAATATGTAAAAAAAAAAATAAAGAGACGATGCGACTTTAAAAAAATCAAAAAGTCAAAAAAATTAACTTTTAATTTAGTTGCCAAAGTCGACCTTATTATAATCACCAGTTTGGTTTATAATCAATGGATAACCCCCATAGAACTATCATAATATAAAACTCTTTAAATGAAGATATGGATTAATTTTTAGTTAAACTACAAAATATTACTATTTTAATGAAAAATGATATATAAGTCTACTTTGTAGATCTATTTTTTAGATTTAATGATGTATAAGTGATATAATTAATTGATGATTAAAGAATCTATGAATAAGTATTATTTTTAATTTTCTAATTAATTGTCACATTACTAAATTTAAAATTTTAATCTAATTTTTAGTCTTAAATAGTAGGGTTTATATCAAAACCTTATCTCCTATAAGCCACTCATTTCATTTTTTTTTTTTGTTTTGTATAAATGATAATAGAATGGGTTGATTTTAGTGGAGTATCACTGTAACTTGTAGATTAGAATTTATTAAATGATATTCACAATTATACAAGATAAATTATTAATAAGTCATAATAGTTATTAAAAATAAATTTTAATAAAATCATCGTTAAAAATATTTTTTTGTGACGATTTTATATATATATTGCTAAAAATTGATAATTAGTGACTTTTTTGTTACGATTTTTATAAATTGTTGCTAAACCTTACAATTAGTAACGCTTTTCTTTGACAAAATTTTGAAACTGTCACTGAAAGTTAAAAATTAGTAACATCTTTTGTGACGATTAAAACTTATAATTAATGTCATTTTTTGTGATAAAATTTTCAAACTGTCGCTGAAAATTAACAATTAGTGACTTTTTTAATAGTATTTAATGAAAAAACATTAATTCTTGTAGGACCTATTGGACAATAAGTCCATTTAGTAGGATCTACATATAAGTCTCCCAATTATAAATTGTGAAAATTAGTGCTCTAGGGAAAAAAAAAAAAAAAAAAAACTAGAAGTCTAAAAACAAAACAAACGGTAAACTACCAATAGGTCATAGTTTGACTTAATTCCGATTAAGTTCTATTGAAAATACGTCCTAATAAAATCATCACTAAAAATAATTTTTTGTGACGATTTTTTTATATAATCGTCACAAAAAATTGACAATTAGTAATTTTTGTCACGATTTTTATAAATTATTATTAAAACTTACAATTAGTTACGTTTTTCTGTGGCAAAATTTTCAAACTATTGTTGAAAGTTAAAAATTAGTGACTTTTTTGTATTTTTTTTAAACTGCCGCTAAAACTTATAATTAGTGACATTTTTTGTGATAATTTTCAAATAGTCACTGAAAATTAATAATTATTGACATTTTTCAATAGTGTTTGATGAAAAATGTCATTAATTCTGATGGGTCGTTTCACACACAAAAAATAAACACTAAACTATACCAAATTTCATAGAATAATGGTAAGTTTAGGTATCGACCCATAGGGACAAACCAGAAATTAAACTAATTTAATTGTTAAATTCCTAAATTAACTTTGATGAAAGAAATGGTTATGCATAACCTGATAACAATTAAATTAAACAAAGTGAATAAACTAGCAATTATAATTAAAGATGAAATTATTGATTTTTGCAAAAAAACCTAGGGTAATGAATTCACCCTAGTTATATAAGTAAAGCTTCAATTTAAGACTCAATTTTGTTACTGTAAACACTCAATTTTTGACTGCTTTTAAGACTTGAGCGCCACTGATTGTTTACTTGGTAGTGAAAGTTGTGCAGTGTAAATGTTCGATTTCTTCGGTAAGAAGAGAGTCAAATCCCAACCTTACACCCCAGTTGTGGACCAAAACTATTTTGACCAAAGATTTTAGACCTTAAAACCCTCTCTTTCAAAACATTTTTGAAAAAAAAAAAAAAGTTTCTATGCTGTTCCGAGGCTCACATTTCGTTAAATGTTGTGCTTTTCGGTAAACCGAGTAAGGATAAAGTGGAAATGCATGAAAGAGAGGTGAAATTTTTTTGAAAAAATCTTTAAAACACCTTATTTAGGGGTTTGGAGTTGAAGAAAATGAGGAGAGGGAAGAAACCAAATTGGGGAAGAAGCTGGGCATGAATTGTTAAGAGAGGGTCGAGCTGCCCTCGCTAAGTCAGGCCTATCCATTTGCACACTTGGATTTCAGTTATGAGGCCACCACCGTTGGAAAGTGGACTTCCGGGGCTTCATTTTGCACTCAAGAATCTCTTAAAGCCGAGTCCGGATGGGGGAGATATGGCTGGTTGAAGTTCGGCATGAATCCGGTTGGACCGAAACTGAGCAATCTTCAATAAAAGAGGGATATCTCTTAGCACACTTAGAATTTTGATGTGAGGCTTCCATCATTGAAAACAAGACTTCTGGGGCTTCAGTTTAGGGTCAAAAGTGACCTAAAAAGGAGTCCAGATGAAGGAGTTATGCTTGATTGAAGTCGGGGCCAGAACCAGTTTTTACTGTTGGCCTCTGGGGGAGTGTGCCGACCACAAATGGAGCTTGCCGGCCATAGGTCAGCCAAAAGTGACCATTATCGGCCAACATTAGTAGCTAGTCAGCCAATGTAACAACGCCCGCGGGGGGCCTCGCTACAGCTCGGACTCGATTTTTGTTGCGGTTCTCAATCTCGAACCAAAGAGTCCAACTCTGGCAAATCGTTTTTGAGAAAAACAGATTTTTTGAAAAGAAGTGCCAAACATGGACTGTTTTGCCAGATAACAGAGTCGCCACCTAAATATTTTAAAATGGGAAATTTAGGAAACCCTGACTCGGTGCCGAAAGGTCACGTGTCCGTCATCACCAAAGTTGGCTCGGGAACTTGGGTACGATTAGGGAAGGTCACATCGTGAGCACTCTCGCCCGGCCAAAGACCTCTACTAACCATGATATCTCGATTTTGAAAACATTGTATGCTCTTATTCCGATTATTAGCCTAGGATTACTATGTGATGCTCGCAAAGAAACAAGTATAGATCGGGCGTCTGAATTGGAACAAAACATTTCATGTTTGTTTGTTTGAAAATGGTTTGCTACCCGCAGTAGGCTTAAAATGTAGATTTTGCCACGCCTAGTGGGCTTAACAAACAATTGATGAATTGCTCCAATTCAGATAACTCAACCTCCACCCACAGCATTCAAGGCAGTTATATCACATAAGCATTTAGCCTCATGGTAAGCATGCTTTCATGGCAGTCACTCACACACATGCAAGGATGCTAAAGCATAAAACTTACCTAGTACTCCAAGCCAAAACAAAAGCTGATTACAAATCATGCATGATCCTAAAATATACAGAATGCCTAATGCAACACATGCAAAAATGCAACTATAGCAGGCTCGGCTATTCTAAACATGGTATATGGAATGCAACAGCTAACATGTATTCAACTTTAGAATTGAAATACAATGCAGTTTGCATGATGTCGAAGCTCGATGCATGCATATGTATGAATGATGCAAACATGTCATTACATCTTGTATGCTAATTGAAATATGCCCTATATCTAACCATTCAAGGCGGGTAAATAAAAGGGAGAAAGAAATGGGGGTTGGAAGACATACATCACACTCACACACCCTTATTACATTTATGCCCTCGCGCAGAGGGTCCGAATAAATATACAGTCCGAATAAAAGAATATACAGTCCGAAATAAATATACAAATTCTAATTAATTAACAAGTTAATTACAAAAGAATTAAATCGGCGTGCAAGCCGAGGATCGCCTCGCTGATAGATGATGTATCTTTGGATCGCTTGGCGCGGAAATCCACCGAATGCCCCTGATTAGCCTCTGTTTGCAATATTTCTAAATGCGCTACCGACTCAAAAGTTGATTGTTGATTTTGCCGCAACAGAGCGTGAAAAGGGCATAGCAATGTATTTTCACAAATATATGCATGCTCGATCCTCGTACCACCAATCACGCATACCGATGCATGATGGCGAGGAACCGGATTGCACAACTAAATATGGGGATGAATGCTACAACAAAACTTAACTCCATCATGGGTAATCCGAGTGTCGATGATCGGGAATTGAGACACACTCGTCGCCGTGAAAGTACGAATGTACCTCGCTTCCGTGCAATATGCATGATATGCATGAAATGCAACTAATATACAACCTAGCATGCTCAATGCTATGAATGAGATGCCTCAAATGCGTGTCCACGGCACGCAAACCGAGGCGATCTTGAATGACATGCGAAATGTAATGATGGGCTTATACCAACATGAGGAGCCTCACCACTTACATAGGAGGCCGAATGAAAAGAATGAGGTGCCCAAAATGCGTGCCTTCGCACGCAAACCGGTAATGATGAAATGCAAAATGGAAGAAATGGAAGGTGCCTCGGCGCATGCTCGCGCACGCAAAACCGAGGCGATGATGAGATGAGAATCGGATAAACCGGTGCCTCGCGCGTGCCAGCGCGCAAACCGAGGCGATGATGAAAGATGAAAATCGGATAAAACCGTAGGCCTCGAAGTGCGTGCCCACAGGCGCGCAAACTGAGGCGATGATGAAAGATGAAAATCGGATAAAACCGTAGTGCCTCGAAGTGCGTGCCCACAGGCGCGCAAACCGAGGCGATGATGAAAGATGAAAATCGGATAAAACAGAAATGCCTCGAAGTGCGTGCCCACGGTCACGTAAACCGAGGCGATGATGAAAGATGAAAATCGGATAAAAACCGAGGTGCCTCGAAACGCGTGCCCACAGGCGCGCAAACCGAGGCGACGATGAAAGATGAAAATCGGATAAAACTAAAATGCCTCGAAGTGCGTGCCCACGGGCACGTAAACCGAGGCGATGATGAAAGATAAAAATCGGATAAAAACCGAGGTGCCTCGAAACGCATGCCCACAGGCGCGCAAACCGAGGCGACGATGAAATGGGAAAATTGGATAAAACCGAAATGCCTCGAAGTGCGTGCCCACGGGCACGTAAACCGAGGCATGATGAAAGATGAAAATCGAATAAAAACCGAGGTGCCTCGAAACGCGTGCCACGGTAGCGCAAACCCGAGGCGATGAAATGGGATGTAATGGAATACGGTATGCAAAGATGAGCCTACACCAACATGGGAGAGCCTCACCACTCACATAGGAGGCCGTCGGATAGCAAAGTCGTTAAACCAGCGTGTCCGCGGACACGCAAATCGGGGCAATGATGTAGAAGCATGAAAATGCAAATTGGGCTTATGCCAACATGAGATAGCCTCAGCCACACTCACATAGGCTGCCGTCGGATAAAAAGAGGTGCCTCGAAGTGCGTGCACACGGGCACGCAAATCGAGGCAATGCATTAAGGCATGAAATGACATGGGAAATGATATGCAAGCATGCAAACCATATTTCAGCACCTAAATGAAGGGGGAAACAGCCCCGAAAGAATTCGAAATGACACCCGAAGCATGCATTCATCCCGAAAGTGTGAAATTAAGTCCCGAAATGGCCTATAGCCATGCTATACATGCAAAATATGATCATGGCAGCAAGAACAGTAGCAAGGCAGTCCCAAATATGGCATTTTTCAGTAACAAACATGGCCAAAATGCAAGCATAGATAGATCAACAATAGCATGCAAAATTAGTGGCCCAAAGAGGGGTATTGAGACAAGTGATATATGCAAACCCCAAATGGACAAACTTTCTTCTACAACATTGAAGATGAGATGAAAATAAGCACAATTGCAGAAGATGACATCCTCAAAATCAGAATACAAACATGCTAAAAAAACCATGCAAAGTAGGCTTCCAAATAGGCTATATCATGAGACATGCAATGCACACACCAAATGACAAAGCTTTCTTCATGAAGTATGTAAAGGAGGTCAAAATAAGACCAAAACCAGTAGGGGTCGAAGTCCCAAAAACAAACACAAATAGGTCAAAAATTGCATGCAAAAATGGCACACTTGATGAAATTTGAAGGGGGTGGTATATACAATGACCAAATGAGGTTGAGCCCTTCTAAAATGTTGTAGAGGGGCTCAAAATGAGCACAAAACCAGTATGGGTCGGACCCCTGAAAACAAAAGGAAATAGGCCTAAGCTAGCATGCAAGATAATGGCATAAAAGCTAGGTATTGAAACAAGTATATCATAGGAGCATCAAATGAAGTTGAGCCCTTCTACAAAGTTGTAGAGGGGCTCAAAACAAGCACAAAATCAGTATGTGTCGGAGCCCCAATTCTCAACCAATTGGAGTATAGAAATGAATCAAGAAAAAGCCCTAAAAGTTGGTTTTGAAGACTTACCCTTGAAGACTTGTCTTTCTTTGATTCTTGGCTTTGATTTGTAGCTTCTCAACCTCTGAAATTCACTTCCTAGCTGCTGGAATGGTAGTAGGGATGGTGAAGCTAGGTGTTGATGAAGAGAAGACCTAGAGACTTAGAAGCTTTTTGAGGTTTTGAGCTATGAAAATGGAGGAATTTGGAGAAGTGTTCTTGAGAATAAATTTACCAACCTTGAAGAAGGAGAGGAGGGTCCTTCAAATAGGCAAGAAATGGGTAAAATGGGAGGAAAGCACCCAATCTTTCCCTCGAATATCCCCTGATGCCCCGGATATGTTGGAAGATATCCTGACAAATTTGGAAAGCAAGAAGTCGCCGGCCAGTAAATTTAGGAGGTGGCCGGGCCGCCACCCCACTGTCGGGCCACCTCCCGGCCCGGCCGGCCATGTCACAAAATTGAAGTGAAGATTTTCCGCCGACCACCATGCAGAGTGTCCTCCCAAGTGTGTAGAATAAGGTCCTGTGGTCTAATCTGCAACGCCAAGGTAAGTCACAACATAGAGCTTGAAGGAGGCCCAAAAATGAAACCAACAATTGTGTCCGACCACCAACTTTTGTGTCCTCCAAGATGTGTAAAACAAGGTTCCAAGGTCGGAAATTGGCAACACCAAGGTGAGCCACAACATAGAGCTTGAAGGAGAGGCCCAAAAATGAAACCTCAATTTCTGGCCGACCACCAACCCTTAGGGTCCTCCTAGATGCCCTCATCACGAGATATGTAGCTTTGGTTGGAAGAAAATAACCCTAGGGTGTTCAACATTGGCGGGAAGTGAGCAAAACGGGCTCGGAGGAGCGAAACCGTTATCTCGATAATTGCTGGCCTCCCACCCCCAAAGGATCTTCCGATATTGAAACAGAGGTACCGCCAAGTTTGAACAAAAACTAATGAGAAATGAACGTCGGCCAAACCGAGCAAATCGATCCCAAAATGGACTGCAGCCGGGAAGTGGTGTTCAAGATCAAGTGGGTATCTGCGACCCTGGTCTCTCGAATGACAAAACAGAGGTACCGCCAAAACCGAGAAGATGGATGCGAAATGAATGCTCGACCAAAACCGCTCAATTTGGGGTCTCAAACCGGCTTATGAGCACCGAAGTGGCATACGGCCACGGTGGGCATCGGGGCCCAGGTTCCTCGAAATATTAAACAGAGGTCTCCGCCAAGAACCGGAGAAGGCCGATGCAATGAAAGCTCGACCAAAACCGCGCGATTTGGGGTCAAAATGGGTCACGGGCACCGGCGGTGTTCGGCCGCGAAGTGGGCATCGTGGGCCCTGTTCCTGAACATTAAACAGAGGTCTCCGCCAAAACCGGAGAAGTCGAGATGGTCA
The DNA here is from genome assembly GCA_025200525.1 of Camellia lanceoleosa. Taxonomy (NCBI): domain Eukaryota; kingdom Viridiplantae; phylum Streptophyta; class Magnoliopsida; order Ericales; family Theaceae; genus Camellia; species Camellia lanceoleosa. The sequence continues at coordinate 175,784,922 of CM045760.1, forward strand.
AGGCTCGGTCCCGACCATTGACGACAAAACCTGAACCGGTCCGAATGGCCACTTAAAAGTAGCTCACGGCCACCGAGAGATAATCTACGGATCACTCCCTTCCTCGTGAAAGAAAAACAGAGAAAATCGAACTCGTTCGCAAAACCGAGACAAGGTAGAGAAGATGGTTCGAAGTCGGAGTGGCACGCCGTGACTCGACTTCAACAAGCACAAGATGCAAGATCACCGAAGGCCAACCGGTGACGCTCGAGTCTTAAGGTCGGTCAAAAATGGGTGTCTCTGATTGCCCTCTTTGTAACTCCTAAGTCAAGAAGTGACGGAGTGAATGTCAAAGCCTAGAGACGCACCCATTTTGACAAGGTCAAGACTTAGACAAACATACGAGATAAACAGAGATATGTGCCCGCAGTGGCAAAATGCAAAATGATAGGCGGGGCCGATGATCATGCAAATGCAAAGAAGTCAGAATGAAGCAGTATTGACAAATAGATGCAACAGTTTAAGCAAGAATGAAAAGCAAACAACTACATTTCATGCAGCTAGGAATGCGAGAATCATTCAATTTCGCCGCTGCCTCACACGGAGAAGATACGATACTCAAGGCGATTCGCCGGGTCGCACCAAATTTCAAATGAACCGTACATACAATATCGTGCCTGCAAAATAGAGGAATTCAACAGGAACAATATGCCAACAACATATATTCAATGTAATTCCTATGATTCCAAAGGTTCGACACACGCACTGTCAGTGAACGAATGCAACACAACGCGAGATAATGCGCGACAACGCACGTCCAAGCATAGAAGTATTGTACACCGAGAAATCATGCATGACAATACAAATCATTCGTGAGAATGCAAATTATGAGCCAAATAACGTAAAACGAGCACAAATCAGGATGCCCATTTGACATGAAATGAATGAGAAACGCAGATTTTGGCGATTTTGCAGCCGATCGCGCCTCGATTCACCTCCTGAGAGGTCACAACATGTTTAAAAAGGATACACTCTGATTTTGATGAATAATGACGAGAGACATATCGAAATTGCGCTTAAAGTTCCGAGAGCAATTCGGCGCCTGTAGTGCACTTTTCTTCAACTTTTTCAGTCCCGAATTCGATCTTCCTCAAAATTTGCAGAGGTAGGGAGGGTAGGAAGATGGTCGGCCAGCTCTCCCTAGGAGAGGCCATCGGCCAGGGGGAAGGAGATGGCCGGCCGGCGTGTTAGGTGGTCTACCACGCCCGCCCAAAAGTAAGGGCAAATGGTCATTTTTCATGTTTCTATATATACACACCTCCATTCCAATTCAAATCACACCCAAAGTTGCAAAACTTCTTCCTCTTGCTCTCTAGACCATTTTCTCTCTCAGATCAAGATTTTATATACGCCCTGCCTCCCATAAGTTGTTTTTGAAATCTTTCAGATTAAGCACTTTGAAGCGACTAAATTTCGACTTTGGGGCTTCTCTTCTCATTTTCACCACTTGAGGTAATTTTGTTTCAATATTTGGAAAATTTTCGGGGTTGACTTTTGTTGACTTTTCATTTCAGAGTTGACTTTTGTTGACTTTTTTCCAATTTTGGCCCATTTTGCTCATTTTGCTCCTCTTTGCAGATTTCTCGAATGGCGTGTCATTTCCTCACGACGGAGGTTTTCCTGGTCGGAGATGATTTTGACTTTATGGTATTCCCCGAGGGTTCGCTCTTTCTTTCCCGGACGATATGCTCCGGCTCATAGGCTTCCGCGCCACTTTCCATTACTTCACCGATTTTAACGATCGGGCACCGAGGATCTTCTTCACGAGAGCCGAGCAAAGACTCTCTTATGACGAGAGGTATTTTACTTTATTGTCCGTGATCTTCATGCATTTCATTCTCCGCCATGCTTAGACATACAGCTTTAGCTTATGACACAATACTTGCATCCCGAGCACGCGACTTAAACACTTGAATTTCCTGAACACAGGGCACATTGAATAATTGTGAACGCACAAGGCACCTTAGTTAGAGATTGAACACACTACCATACATTGATTCACCGAACACATAGCCCAAGTTGAAAATGAGCACATAGCACATAATCGACCAAGAGCGAACACAGCCCCAAAACTCAGATCTTCAACACACAGCCAATTGAAGCGAACACGCAGTTTCAATCGATTGAGAGTAGAACACTCAGCCCAAACTTGAAGCGAACACACACTTAATCGATGTTGAGTAGAACACACAAATCCCAATTTGAAGCGAACACACCTAATCGATGTTGAGTAGAACACACATCCCAATTTGAAGCTTAACACACTAATCGATGTTGAGTAGAACACACAAATTCCAATTTGAAGCGAACACAAATTTAATCGATGTTGAGTAGAACACATACCCAATTTGAAGCGAACACACGCCCATCGATGTTGAGTAGAACACACAAATTCCAATTTGAAGCGAACACACATTTAATCGATGTTGAGTAGAACACACAAATTCCAATTTGAAGCGAACACACACTTAATCGATGTTGAGTAGAACACACATTCCAATTTGAAGCTTAACACATGTTCTTAATCGATGTTGAGTAGAACACACACAATTTGAAGCTTAACACACATTGCATCGATGTTGAGTAGAAACACATCCCAATTTGAAGCGAACACACACCATCGATGTTGAGTAGAACACACATTCCAATTTGAAGCGAACACAGTTCAATCGATGTTGAGTAGAACACACAATTCCAATTTGAAGCGAACACACGTTCTAATCGATGTTGAGTAGAACACACAAATCCCAAACACTTTATTTGCACATGTACATTTTTACTCATTTGCACATGTTTCATTTTCTCTTCATTTGTCGATCACGATTCATTCTAAATGCAGTTCATTCTCGCATGAGGCGAGGATATGGCTCCACCGCCCATGAGGAGTGGTATTTTGAGCTTCGGTGTCCGGATTGATTGACCTTGCGGATTTGGGCCATTCTGCAGAGGGTTATCTCATTGCGCATCAAGAGGACTTTATTTGTCGCCTTAGCAGAGAGATGGTGGGATACCACAAATTCTTTCCATTTCTCTGCGGGGATATGACCATGACCCTTGGACTTTATATGATCACCGCCTAGACATAGGCGGTGTATCCATTCCTTATGACGAGGATATGGGCCGGAGGTCAGCTGGATGCACTTATTGGGGACACACCAGAGACAGAGGTTCTGGAGAGTCCGACACTCTGGTTTGTCGCCCATTTCCATGGCCACAGATGGAGCTCGAGACTCGAGGAGGCGGAGCAAGATGCCATGGTTTCCTCATGTACCTCCTCGAGACCACCTTGTTCGCCGATAGAGGGAACATGGTAGGGTTGTACTTACTGAGCGCTCTAGTGGACTTATCACAAAGTTGGTCAAGATGATTGGGCGTGGCCTGCTACCTGCATCAAGATATGAGCTGGTCTCTCGCACGAGGGGACTTACTCGTGGCTACTGGAGAGCCCGGGAGGTACATTCTGTCCTCTTGATTTACATTTTGCTCCTCATTACTTGTTCACTGCACACACACGGCGCACTTTGCATTCTGTATTCTGCCTTTAGCACTTTGTACTCATATTCTGCATTGCTTTTCTCAGCTGTGGGTGTATGTGTACTTCCCCACACTGGCTCCGGAGATGGAGGTGGTGGGACCTCTTATGACTCCATTTTCATTGATGTTTGGGGGCGCGCACCTGGCGAGGCCTCGAGACTCTCTCTCTCGCGACGATACTTTGATACTGCTCGAGCGACAGAGGTATTGCTTGAACTCTCGGCCTTTTATTTTCATCTTTGATCCGCTCAGATATCGATTTGATTGATTTGTATCGTTATCCACAGATCACCTGGCAGCCTTGGGCAGTCTTCGGCGACGAGCTCGAGACTCAGTACCCTGGAGCGCCGAGTTGTTGTCAGTATAGATTCCTCGCCGAGGACCGGCGTGGTTTGTTCTGGGAACGCTTTCACGATATGGGGGCAATTTCGTGACACTCCTGCAGGCCTCCAAACACCATGCGGATCGCCGATAGATTATCCCCGAGGAGGTCGAAGCGATGTACGCAGGCGTTGATGCTTTGTTGCATCATCTCGATGGAACTACGCCACCTACCGCCAAGATATATTTGATGCCCCTTGACGGAGAGTGCGGCTCCAAGACGGAGATTCATCACGCACCATCTTCGGTCGCTACCATGCTACGATATCCCTTCTTCTAGCAGTATCGCACATCCAGAGGTGGGGGCCGATTCCTCCGATCCTCCGACTCTTGATCATCCAGGTGGCTGACATGCCGATCGAAAGGACGAATTGGCGATTTGGGACGCCTTACCAGATTCCGCTAGAGCCTCCTCTACCTGATCACAGATATGTTAGAGACCCTGACTCGCCTTTGATATGTTGTTCAAATTTTGATTTATCACCAAATATTTAGACATTGATTCCTTTATCGATAGTTTTGCATTTGTATTCGCAATTCTCCCGCTGAGTATACTGCACGAGCCGCCGGATGCCGCCACATTCGAGGGCATGATCTTACGGAGGGAGACGCAGATGAGCATCGTGGGTGTGGAGGTACTGTTCATTTTCCTCGTACTAGCATGTTTCTGATGATACTCCGGTTTTGAACCTTCACAGATAGAGCACATCCGACACACACCCTATTCACATTCTCGTGATTTGCACCTGCTTTTTATGTTTGAACTAATGCATTGCACCTTGCATTTTCAGATGCCTCCAGTATAATGCTTCGACGCGAGGTGGGCCACCCGGGCCTTCTCAGAGAGGTCGAGGCATCGGGCCATCCAGCCTTCTCGTGAGTCAACATCTAGGCCTTCTCGAGGAGTTCGAGGAGCAGGTCGCCTCGCAGACGCAGGCACCCATCGCCGAGGATGACGAGGAGGAGATCGCAGATCATGTGTCGAGGCATCCTCGAGAGGGAGGCCCCGTCTTGGTTCCGAGAGCGAGATTTAGCTCGAGGAGGATCCGAGGATGACAGCCCGATCCAGATGGTGATGATGATGTAGAGATTATCCCACGAAGAGGATGAGGGGCCTCCCCTTCTCGCCTCCCTAGGGCAATCGATGTTATTTCCTCGCTTATTCTACTTTTAGCTAGTAGTTTGTAGCACTTTGCACATTGTTAGGCGCTTATTTTCAGAAACTTGTACCTTTATTGTTGTAAGACATGATGAAATGAAACAAATTTTTGAAAAGATGTTGTATTTGAAATTCTCAAAGATCGCATCGCATTATTTTGCACAAAATGGAATTGAATGGAAATGCGCCTCATGTATTTACCGTTAGGTAGGGAACCGACGCAACAAAGCAAAACAAAACGACTCACTAAGAAATAAAACAGATCTTAGCGAAGTTTACAACTCGATAAACAAAGTACAATAATGTTAACGACTAATAGACAAGACTTAACAAATTTGTGTAATCAAAAGGTAACAACTCAAAACGCAAAACGCGACAAATGACAAAACTTACAACTCAATAAGCAAAACAACAACTCGATAAGCAAAAATATAACACGATGTACTTTGATGGACTATCCGGATAATGGAGTGTATCCAAAATTGATAGGCTCGATGCCTTCTATCGCCGGAGACAACCAGACGGTGGAGTCCACTATCGCTATAGGTAATGTTTCCCACCCAAGCTCACTTGTATTTGCTTACATCACTGACCCTGCTCGACTTTTCTCGCAAAACCCTTATCTTACTTTTCTCTCGTCAGACATCTCTATTCTTTATTCTCTCATTTTTCATCCCTCCCCGATATGGTTGACGGAGAAGTTGTAAGTTGTGGACTCTTGCCCGCCTATTCAAATTTCGCTGTTACTTTTCAAGAACGCCTAGTTAATGCTCCCGATGAGAGCCGGTGGCTCAATGGATGCGCAACTTGTCGCCAGATCGCATTGCATGGCGCCGCCTCGCTTACTCTTTTCAAATATGAGCTACAAAGATGTTCCAGATACCGATCCGTCTCGATCGCTTGACTCATCAGATATTTTATTTCCCATTCCAGACCAGCCTCGGCCATACAAGTTGGGCCTAAGTTGGCATCCAAGCTTCGACTAGCTCGAGGGGGCGCAGGACACCGACTAGACTATGCCCCAGATTTATTGCTTTATTAGTACTTTCAAAGTTTTTATGAATGTAATAAAAAGCAACTTCAATTGTATGCAAGAGCAGAGAACTCGCTTCAAATCAATGAAATTGAAGGTTGTGGTACTCAAAATTCTCCGCTTTTGGTCCAAAAATGGTCTTAGTTGTGAAAAGATTAATTTGAACAAAGTCAACTTTTATGAAAGCTTTTCAAAACTATTTTCGATATGGATCGAATCGACACCAAATCACACCGAGATACACAACCTCAATCCTAGCAACCGAAAGTTGCCCCTAGTTTGAAAAAGGTGTTTGCAAAGTGTGGCAACGGAAAGTTGCCCCTGGTCGGATTGATCCGGCAACATACCATTGCAACGGAAAGTTCCCCCTAGTTTGAATAGCACTGTACCGGAGATCGTAGTGAATGCTGATGAATAAAGATGACTGAGGTGATCAAAATGGACTAAGTTGATCGGGGAAAAGATTGTGACCGAACTTCAAGATGAAGTCGCCACGATCCCAAAGATGGGAATCAAGTCTTACGAGTTCAGCTCAGTTCGCCGAGTATTTTTGCTCTCCTTTGCGCCTAACTTTTGCCAAGGCCGCCTTTATGGTTTTCAACCTTATGAGCTCGCTTTTATAGTTTTCAAATTTTCTATGCTCGAAGTTTTGCCTAGGTCGCCTTTTCGGTTTTCGCCCAGCGAGCCTCTCAAGGGTAGTATTTCTTCAACTTGTCCATATTGATCGGTTGGGAAAACTCCAAGCCATCTAGATCCATCATAACCACAGCCCAATTCCACCGCATTGACTTGATGATGTAGGGACCACCAATTGGGTCCGAACTTGCCCTTGGGTCGTGGATGGGAGCTCGGTTGTCTTTGAGTACCAAATCTCCTTCTTTCAAGTTCTCGACTTAACCTTCTTGTTAAAAGCCCGGCGATTCTCGCTGATAACCCCGAACGTGGTACGTTGCTTTCAATCTCCTTTCATCAAAGAGCATGAGTTCTTCAAACCGCTGGTCGCTAATCCGCTTCGCCATCCGCATTCGCCAATACTGCAATGACAGACCTCAATCTCAATTGGTAGAACGCCTCCATCCCATAGACTAATGAGTACGAGTCGCCCCAAAGAGAAGTTCTCGATCAAGTCCTCAGAGCCCCATAGAGCAAACGGCAACTTATCCGCCACCCCGTAGGTTTCCACCATCTTCGTAATATGCGCTTGATATTCTTGTTGGCGGCCTCAATCGCCTCCGCTGGTTTGCGGCCGTAAGTAGATGACTTATGAAAAGCCACATTGTATTTCTCCAACAAGTCAATCACCTCCTTCTTGAAGTGGGAACCATTGTCCAAACTATTTCATTCGGACTCAGAATGACAGATGATGTTGTTTCGATGAATTTTGCAACGCAGAAGCCTTCAACACCGCATAAGATTGGGCCTCAACCCACTTTGTGAAGTAATCTATCGCTACGAGGATGAACTCATGCCCATTTTACCCTTTCGGGCGTGATTTGCCCGATCACATCAATTCCCAGATTGAAAAAGGCCATGGCGGTCATGTTGTACAATTTTGACGGCGGAATGTTCATGCGATTTGCATGAATCGACATTTGTGGCATCGCCGATTTAAACCGACATAATCCTCCTCCATGGTGGACCAAGAATAACCTTGCCTAAGGATCTTCCTAGCCAACATCACCCCATTCATATGTGCACCGATTCACCCCTCGGATGGCTTCCATCGACGTTTGACTCTTCAAAGATCAACACACGCTTTATGCATTCCCAGATGACCTCTTCTATACGCTTTACCCCGCAGATGATGAACTGGATCGACATTCTTCCGATTGCCCTCTTGTCTTTGGCATTTACCCTCGGCGGTATACTTCTTTCTCCAAAAGTTCCAAATGTCGAGTACTGTGGGTGTTCGCCCCGAACTTCATCTATGGTTGCAATCGACTCATAAGGTGTACAAATTTCGTCGATGATGACCGGACGATTCGACTCCACACGGATGTCTATCATTGATGATAGAGTTGCTAAAGGCCCATGAACTTGTTGTTCTCTTAGTAGATGAGCGAAATTCAAATTTTCGAACCGAGGAATCAAGAAATCCAAGGTTTGGTGATACATCATCATATTTTCTTTTTACTTTCCATTTCCTTTAGCTTGAGACACAATAAGATTCGAATCCCAATGACGCCCAAATTGCCTTCGCCCCTAGTTCTAGGGTCGCCCAAACCAAAGAATGCATGCTTCATATTCTGCTTCATTATTCGAGACTTTGAACCCGAGTTTGAAGGCGAGAGGGATACGGAATCGCTTGCTATCAAGAACACTCCTATCCCATACCCATGTTGATTTGACGCTCCAAAGTACATCGCCCAAGTTTCTCGCCGATATGCGTAATTGATTCATCCGGGAATAGATACTAATCGCTTCATCCTCCTCAACCGGTGGTCGGCAAGGAACTCCATCGCTTCCCTTCATCGACTTTGGCGCCACATATGTAAGATCGAATTCGAGAGCAACAAAGAACTAACGAAGCTAGTTACCGGTTTCTAAAAGATATTTGATGGGATCTAGTCGTGAAACCAACATTACAGAGTGAGCTAACAGTAGTGCCGCACTTCCGGTAGCTCATACCAAAGCCAAGCAAGCCTTTTCCAAAGGGCGATACCGGTCTCATACTCTAGCATTTTCTTGCTCAAATAATAGATGGCTTTCTCCACCCTATCTTCTCGATTCTTGCAAGCATGCAGCCCATCGTGGTCTCAACATCGACAGTACAAAATCAACGGCTTCGACTCGTGGTGATAAAACGGGTGGGTTCTCAGAGATATTCTTTAACTGCTCGAAAGCAATTTGGCATCGGCCCCATTGAACTTTTTCCTTTCTTCAGAGGCCAAAAAGTGGTTCACAAGTCAAGGTTAGTTTTGAAATAAACCGCCTTATGAATTGTTTTACCCGTAAAGCCTCGCACCTCTTTTCATTCTGGTGGTGGCATTTCTAAGATGGCCTTGATTTTGGAAGGGTCGACTCGATGCCCTTTGTGTAATCAAACCCCAAAGATTTTTCCCCAGAACACCAAACGACATTTCGAGGGTTTAACCGCAACTCAATTCCCCGATCCTTTGAAGAACTTAAGGCGCATGTAGTGGCCTCTTTCTTTGGACTTGACAATCATGTCGCCCACGCACACCTCAACCTCTTTGTGGATCATATCGTAATATTGTGGTCGCCCGCTGATAAGTAGCCCCAGTTTCTTCAACCCAAACGGCATGACCCGTAGCAAGATGTTTCTACGGGTGGTGAATGCGCTTTTTCTCCGTCCTCCGTGCCATCACAATCTGGTTGTACCTTGAGAAGCCATCCATGAATGAGAGCAATGCATGCCCTGCTGTGAAGTCCACTAGCTCATCAATGTGTGGCAAAGGAAAGTCGTCCTTCGGACTGGCTCTATTCAAATCCCTGAAGTCTACGCACACCCGGATCTTGCCATCTTTCTTCTAAGACCGCACTATGTTGGCCAACCAAATGGGATATTCTCGATACTAGCAGAAGCCCGCGCCAATTTGCTTGGTGACCTCTTCTTTGATCTTGAGAGCCCAATCCGCGATCCTTCGAAGCTTCGCTGATAGGTCGGGCCTCGGTCAAGGGGATCCGATGTCAGATAATCTCAGATCGATTCTGCATGTCTTCGTGGGACCACGCGAAAACATCTTTGAAATCTTTTAATAAAGCGACTAAGCGCCGCTCCTCCGAAGACAACGTGGACCCGATCCGACCACCGCTGGTCCTCCTCAAGACTAATATTCACGTAAATGATTTCATCCGCTAAAGGCTTAACAAATCTCTCCGTTTGCTCAATTAAACGCTAGAAACCGGAGGCACTTCGCCCTCGCTGCTTTGATCAAAATTTTGAAAGTCCTAACTAATGCAATAAATTAGGGCACGTAAAAGTACTTAAACCACAGATGATTCATTCTCATTAAGTACATCCAGATCATCCAATTCATCTTACAACAGACTCAAAAGAAAAGGAAAAGACGACCGACAAGATCAGGCATCCGTTGACACCCTCAGAGTACCAGACTCACTACCGAGCTGAATCGATTCCGACTCGAAGACTCGTGGAATCAGACCGCCACTACCACCGAATCTTAACCGCCGGATAAGAATCCTCCTCAGATCGCCAAGTGAGCGAGGGTGCGATCGATGCGCCCAAGATGGTCAGCTGGTTGGCTCGCACTGCTTTATCTCCAATCACGGAAACCGCGACGTTATTCCCTGCTAACTCGGTCGACGGAGGATCAAAGAGGAGACATGCCAAGCTACCCCCATTTCCAATTCAAGGCCCTCAGACTCACCGCTTTATTCCGCTGGCCTCGCTTGTTGGTCTGCTCGCTTTTCAAGAACGCTATCCCCGAACAGTTGCAGTCAAGAAGATTTCGAACCCACACGCTTCCTCCGCTGCTCAACCATGGTTCTGGAAGCCGCAAATGGAAAATCTTCCTCCCGGACGAAGCGTCTGCTCAGGTACCCAGATGGGCCTATGATTAGATCAAAAGGCTTCCACTGCTTCGCCTGCCCCGCCGCCATTTCTTTCCTTTCTTGCCCAGACTTCTTTGGTGGGCAGATAACCCAATCCAAAGGTATGTGGATTATGTGGCACTTCGGCCAACGCAGCGACACCTTTCCTGCCGCTTCTTCCCAATCCCATCCTGGATATGTCAGAGTTTGTTCATGAGGTAGACGGCTTGAGCGACATACAAACCCTCATTCACAAACCATTATGTTTTGCACCACCCGGCCTCAAATGCAAAGTAAATCCCGATATAAACATATCCTCCATGCCGTGTTCAATCTCCAGATCAAGGAGATACCTCCTGAGGGGATGGATTGATGAGTTCCCAAAAACAATGGCTACTCCTTTCCAAAGGGGTATTTCACCATTTGATGTAGAGTAGATGAGACGCCTTCACCGATGCAACCAGGTCGCCTAAAAGCATGTTAAAAGATGCAGGACCTCCAGACATGAAAATCTACTTCGTGTTGCCCAGCCCAATCTTGGTTTGATTTTCACCGCCCCTGTGACATCCCTACTTGTATTATCATATGCTCGACATTTGAGTAGTCGGTGAAGTCCGCAGTTTTAACCCAATTGCATACGCCTGCTCGCGGACAGACATTGATAGCGGACCCGTGTCAACGAGCACCACCGAATCCATTTGTCCTTGCATTCTACTTGAGATGTAGAGAGGTCTCATATGATCCACGCCTCAGCGGCAATTCCTTGTCCAGAAGGTCAATGCCGGGAACCTCCTCCGAAGACCAAACCAACTAGTTGTTCCCAGAGTTTCGATGGAAAGTTTCGCTCATTCATGGCAGATAAGACAACACGGCACCTTGAAGCCATAAGCAATTCCCCCAAATGGAGATGTTCGTCAGATTTTCTTTAGTCCGCCAAGATGTTCTTTCTTCCACTTGCTTCTTCTGCTTTCTGCCTCCTTATCTTCCCCGATGCCCTGTTGATCAAGGTGTGGGGGCTTGAAATACCGCCCACTTCTAGTCATATGGTCTACCTCCTCGAGGTACTGTGCATCGTCTGGCCACACCGCCTAGCCTTCGCCTCAGGTGGGCAAGATACAAGTCGCCATCTTCCCACCACATTCCATTAGCGCCTAGCAGCATCCGTCTGCTCGCTTGTTTGTGCTCTGTAATTTCATTCCTCATGCTCACAAAGATGTTCTTCGTGTCCGCAAAGACTCTCAACTTCCTCATGGTTCTTGCTTTTCTGCCTCTCGTAGTCCCATCTCTTTCTTGTTCCTCCAAAGAACAACTCAGGCGGTTCTCAAAATGTTTCGCTTGAGCGAAATTTCTCAGACCGCGCCTCCCAAGAATGTAATTCGATCTCGCCCTTCCGCCACAAATGGTACAATATCAGTCGATCATCCAACCACCCGACGACTTCGCCGACTTCATTTTCAACCAGCTTAATCGATGCATCCCCGATTCCTCAGAATTGAAGGTTGGCGAAGTCCTCTTCCACCGCAGCCAAATCATCCTCACGATTCAAGCTTGTCCTGATCATACACAACTCAAATTTCTTCCCAAGAACCCCATACTCAAATTTTAGATCGCTCATTGACAAGATATATCCACTGGATCATAAGCTCGCCACCAAATTCTCGATAGCTCCACCCCAGATTCAACAGCTTCGCTTCCTCGTGCTCGCCTGCTCCATTCTCGTGGTCACCACCTTTGGCTCAGTTGGGGAGGTGTCCAACACGCAAGTCAAGTCGTTGCTTTAAGGACCACCGCTTGGGTAGGTGGGAGGGAGTTATGTAGATATCGATCGTAAGATACGCCTCAAAGGCGGATAAGGTTGACTCTTTTGGTGGATCTTGGTTGTGTTTGGGGAGTGGGTTGTTTGTGACGTTGGGTCCTTGAGGAGGTAGAATGATGTTCTTGTCAATGAGGTCCTCGAATCTCATGACGCACTGTAACATTGGTCGGTGTCATGACCATGTCGCTGTGGTATTGGCAATATTTGGTCAAGTTATGGGAAGGGGAGTGGATTCGTAGAGGCCCTTGCCCAAGGGTTTCAGTGCCCTTTCTCGACTAGAACCCCGAGGACTTTAGACAAAGACATATAGAGTGGGGAGAAGGTTCTGACCCCGGGTTGGTATCTGGGGCTTGATTATCGCCTCCAGAGGCATCGAAAAGGTGTGGCCATGACCTTGGTCAGAGGGATTGGTGGTGACCATTCCGACCTCAAGTTCTTGTATTGAAGAGCCACTGGCCCGCATTGGTATTCCTGTTAAATGTTCTCCGGGGTTGATCCCGATCTTGGTCAAACAGACCCTGTTTCATCGCATCCTCTATTTGCATCCCCATATCATGCAGATCCGCGAAAGTGGGAAAGGGGACTACAATCATCTTCTTCATTAACGCCGGCTGGAGATTGCGCACAATCATCCGTGATTCGATCTCTATCTCATGGCCTTAAGGTCATCATCGATGCCTTCGCCTCCACCGTTACAAAGTCGAAAAGATTCTTTGGGCCTCGCTCGTTGTCTCGAGATCCCGAGTGGTGATCTCGACCGCGGTTATATGAGTATTGCGCGATGAAGGCCTCGCCATCTCATCCCAGCTTTGTTTTCACATCATCATCGAAGTTTTGAGTACCAAGTGGATGCCACACCGACAGGTTCGACCGAACAAAGAAAGCTTTTGGTCGGCCCGTTAGGCCCATTGGTCTTAAGATGTCCGAGAATAGCCGAGGTGGACCATAGGATCCTCGCACTCCATCAAAGCGATCGATCTGGGGCATTTTAAATCATTCTGCAGAGTCACGCCACATCAAGATAGCCGCTTTCAATATCCGATGGCCTTCACCCCTTGGGACTTCTTAAAGAGCTTCTCCAACTTGCTCAATTTCAGAGTCGTTCGTCTACCTCGAACTCAAATGGAGAGTCCGTGGTTAGGGGTAATGTTTTTGGACAACAGGTAGAAGGGGCGAGCCACTCGCTGGATGACCTGTGTCCTCTTGGGTGTTTTGTGGGTCATGAGCATTTTGTGGATTTGGGAGGGTAGCTTGGGTATTCGCAGATTTGAGGGGCATTCTGGGATTTGGGGAGGATTCTCGCCAGAGATGTTTGTTCGGCAATGGAGCCCCGTGGAGGGACTCGTGCGGCAGATGCGCTCATTGCTGTAATCCGGGCGATCAACTCAGATCATGGGCCATGACAAGGGCTCGTTGTTTGAAAATTACCAAGTGATAGCATCATCTTGCATTTGTTTATGCTTTCACCATCCGGGCGATCATCGCCTATTGTTGGGTTCGTTGTTCCATCTCAAAATCGCAAGTGTGTCTCTATAGCGTAAATAGGAATCTCAACCCGACTATCTGCTTTAAAGTAGACCGCTGCCAATAATTCGCTCGATGGATCAAGGCTTCTTGGTCTCCTTCTAATAACCGGTAGTGAGTGGAACACCGGATGTCCGGCTAACCGATCCCTGACGGCTGAGTCGGCGACCTCGTGTCCAGATTGCTTGGGGGTATCGACGGTTCGAAGCAATTGTGCTACAAACCGCCCTAGCAAAAGGATAAATAAAGCGAAAAAGAAATAAATAACCGTAAATAAACGGCAAAGATAACGGCTTAAATTGAATACACCACGCATACGGGTATACAACAACACACGCTTGGTAAGTCGCTATACATCGCCCTCAACATCGTCAATATTCTCAGATCATCGTTTCGATAAATCAATCGATATCCGCGACAATCGATTCCTAACATCGGATAATGCCCGCAGTTCGATTCCCAAATTCAAAACCGATGCCCGCAGTTCGATGCCCAAACTCATATCGATACATGCATTCTCGTAGAGGCACACTCTAACAAGCACATAGTATAAGTGAGAGCCAAACACCCCTATGTTGGGGTAGGGTTTCGCCCTATTTTGTCAAGAGCTAGGGTTTCACTACGCATCACAAATGCTTCAAACAACCTATATCGTAAGCAACCCGCCCTAGTTTGGAATGGTCACTATGGATCCGAATATGCACTAGGTCGAATGGTCGAAGGGTGTCCCAGAAACCGGGTTTGTGTTCTATATCGGCAGAGCTCAGAATCGACAAATTTTATGGACATGCCTTGATAAGACAAGCCTCCCAAGAAACCGCCAGAATAGCAGATGGCAAACACGGTGTCCTAGGCGCACCGATGCAAATGCAATGCAAAGAAGCACACAAGTGTAGTCAAAACAGATATCACGAAGTTCGAGTTAAGTTCTCTAAATCCTCAAAAGAGTCGCCAGAATCAGAATAACGCCATGGGCCTCGCCATACTGACTCGATTTTGTTATGTTCTCAATCTCAACCAAAGAGTCCAACTCGCAAATCGCTTTTGAGAAAACAGATTTTTGAAAAGAAGTGCCAAACATGGATCGCTTTTGCGATAATGTAGTCGCCACCTAAATATTTTAAAATGGGAAATTTAGGAAACCCCGACTCGCGCCGAAGGCCACGTGTCCGCTATCACCAAAGTTGGCTCGAACTTGGGTACGATTAGGGAAGGTCACATCGTGAGATTCTCTCGCCGGCCAAAGACCGCCTCTACTAACCATGATATCTCGATTTTGAAAACATTGTATGCTCTTATTCATTATTAGCCTAGGATTACTATGTGATGCTCGCAAAGAAACAAGTATAGATCGGTCAGTTCGATTGGAACAAAACATTTCATGTTTGTTTGTTTGAAAATGGTTTGCTACCCGCAGTAGGCTTAAAATGTAGATTTTGCCACGCCTAGTGGGCTTAACAAACAATTGATGAATTGCTCCAATTCGTATAACTCAACCTCCACCCACAGCATTCAAGGCGCTTATATCACATAAGCATTTAGCCTCATGGTAAGCATGCTTTCATGGCGCCACTCACATACATGCAAGGATGCTAAAGCATAAAACTTACCTAGTACTCCAAGCCAAAACAAAAGTCGATTAGAAATCATGCATGATCCTAAAATATAGTAATGCCTAATGCAACACATGCAAAATGCAACTATAGCAGTTCCTGCTATTCTAAACATGGTATATGGAATGCAATACCTAACATGTATTCAACTTTAGAATTGAAATACAATGCAATTGCTATGATGTGCCGAGTTCGATGCATGCAATACAGATGAATGATGCAAACATGTCATTACATCAGATGCTAATTGAAATATGCCCTATATCTAACCATTCAAAGCGGTAAATAAAAGGAGAAAGAAATGGGGTTGGAAGACATACATCACACTCACACACCCTTATTACATTTATGCCCTCGCAGAGGGTCCTAATAAATATACAATCCAATAAAAGAATATACAACGAAATAAATATACAATTAATTAATTAACAAGTTAATTACAAAAGAATTAAATCATGCAAGCCGTGGACCCGCCGCTTCGATAGATGATATGCCGATCGCTTACGCGAAATCCACCGAATGCCCCGATTAGCCTCGCTTGCAATATTTCTAAATGCGCTGACTCCAAAAGTTGATTGTTGATTTTGCCGCAACAGAGAGCGTGAAAAGGGCATAGCAATGTATTTCACACAAATATATGCATGCCTCGATCCTCGTACACCAATCACGCATACCGATGCATGATGGCAGAGGAACCGATTGCACAACTAAATATGGGGATGAATGCTACAACAAAACTTAACTCCATCATGGGTAATCCGGAGTGTCGATGATCCGGGAATTGAGACACACTGCCGCCGAGTACGTAATGTACCTCGCTTCCGCGTAATATGCATGATATGCATGAAATGCAACTAATATACAACCTAGCATGCTCAATGCTATGAATGAGATGCCTCAAATGCGTGTCCACGCACGCAAACCGAGGCGATGCGGAATGACATGCTAAATGTAATGATGGGCTTATACCAACATGAGGAGCCTCACCACTTACATAGAGGCCGTAATGAAAGAATGAGGTGTTTTAAATGCGTGCCCACCGCACGCAAACCGAGGCAATGATGAAATGCAAAATGGAAGAATGGGTGTGTTTCGGCGTGCCGCGCACGCAAAACCGAGGCGATGATGAGATGAGAATCGGATAAACCGGCAGTTCGGGCGCGTGCCCACAAAGCGCCGCAAACCGAGGCGATGAT
The DNA here is from genome assembly GCA_025200525.1 of Camellia lanceoleosa. NCBI lineage: Eukaryota > Viridiplantae > Streptophyta > Magnoliopsida > Ericales > Theaceae > Camellia > Camellia lanceoleosa. Next base: position 175,801,732 of record CM045760.1, read on the forward strand.
GAAAGATGAAAATCGGATAAACCGGCAGCCAAGCGCGTGCCCACAGCGCGCAAAACCGAGGCGGCGATGAAAGATGAAAATCGGATAAACAGAAATGCTCGGCGCGTGCCCACGGCCACGTAAACCGAGGCGATGATGAAAGATGAAAATCGATAACCGAGGTGTTTCAAACGCTGCGTCTACAGCGCAAAACCGAGGCGACGATGAAAGATGAAAATCGGATAAACTAAATGCCTGGCGTGCGCACGCACGTAAACCGAGGCGATGATGAAAGATGAAAATCGGATAATCGAGGTGCCAAACGCTGCGCCACAGCGCGCAAACCGAGGCGACGATGAAATGGGAAAATCGGATAAAACCGAAATGCCTCGAAGTGGGTGCCCACGGGCACGTAAACCGAGGCATGATGAAAGATGAAAATCGAATAAAAACCGAGGTGCCAAACGCTGCTACAGCGCCGCAAACCGAGGCGACGATGAAATGGGATGAAATGGCATACGGAATGCAACGATGGGCTTACACCAACATGGGAGAGCCTCACCACCACATAGAGGCCGCTTGATAAAGCAAAGTCGTTAAACGCGTGTCCGCGACACGCAAATCGGGCAATGATGTAGAAGCATGAAAATGCAAATTGGGCTTATGCCAACATGAGATAGCCTCAACCACACTCACATAGGTCAGCCGTCGATAAAGAGGTGCCAAGAGCGCATACACGCACGCAAATCGAGGCAATGCATTAAGGCATGAAATGACATGGGAAATGATATGCAAGCATGCAAACCATATTTCAGCACCTAAATGAAGGGGGAAACAGCCCCGAAAGAATTCGAAATGACACCCGAAGCATGCATTCATCCCGAAAGTGTGAAATTAAGTCCCGAAATGGCCTATAGCCATGCTATACATGCAAAATATGATCATGGCAGAAAGAACAGTAGCAAGGCAGTCCCAAATATGGCATTTTTCAGTAACAAACATGGCCAAAATGCAAGCATAGATAGATCAACAATAGCATGCAGAATTAGTGGCACAAAGTGGTGTATTGAGACAAGTGATATATGCAAACCCCAAATGGACAAACTTTCTTCTACAACATTGAAGATGAGATGAAAATAAGCACAATTGCAGAAGATGACATCCTCAAAATCAGAATACAAACATGCTAAAAAAACCATGCAAAGTAGGCTTCCAAATAGGCTATATCATGAGACATGCAATGCACACACCAAATGACAAAGCTTTCTTCATGAAGTATGTAAAGGAGGTCAAAATAAGACCAAAACCAGTAGGGGTCGAAGTCCCAAAAACAAACACAAATAGGTCAAAAATTGCATGCAAAAATGGCACACTTGATGAAATTTGAAGGGGGTGGTATATACAATGACCAAATGAGGTTGAGCCCTTCTACAATGTTGTAGAGGGGATCAAAATGAGCACAAAACCAGGAGGGGTCGGACCCCTGAAAACAAAAGGAAATAGGCCTAAGCTAGCATGCAAGATAATGGCATAAAAGCTAGGTATTGAAACAAGTATATCATAGGAGCATCAAATGAAGTTGAGCCCTTCTACAAAGTTGTAGAGGGGCTCAAAACAAGCACAAAAGCAGTAGGGGTCGGAGCCCCAATTCTCAACCAATTGGAGTATAGAAATGAATCAAGAAAAAGCCCTAAAAGTTGGTTTTGAAGACTTACCCTTGAAGACTTGTCTTTCTTGATTCTTGGTTTTGATTTGTAGCTTCAACCTCTGAAATTCACTTCCTAGCTGCTGGAATGGTAGTAGGGATGGTGAAGCTAGGTGTTGATGAAGAGAAGACCTAGAGACTTAGAAGCTTTTTGAGGTTTTGAGCTATGAAAATGGAGGAATTTGGAGAAGTGTTCTTGAGTCCAAATTTTCCAACCTTCAAGAAGGAGAGGAGGGTCCTTCAAATAGGCAAGAAATGGGTGTAAAATGGAGGAAAGCACCCAATCTTTCCTCCCGAATATCCCCTGATGCCCCGGATATGTTGAAGATATCCTGACAAATGGACAGCCGAAAGCAAGAAGTCGCCGGGCCAGTAATTTGGGAGGTGGCCACGGCCACCCCACCGGTCGGGCCACCACTCCCGGCCGGGCCATGGCACAAAATTGAAGTGAAGATTTTCCGCCGACCACCATGCAGGAGTGTCCTCCCAAGTGTAGAATAAGGTCCCAAGGTCGAATCGCAACGCCAAGCATAAGTCACAACATAGAGCTTGAGGAGAGGCCCAAAATGAAACCAACAATTGTCGGCCGACCACCAACTTTTGTGTCCTCCAAGATGTGTAAAACAAGGTTCCAAGGTCGAAATTGGCAACACCAAGGTGAGCCACAACATAGAGCTTGAAGGAGAGGCCCAAAAATGAAACCCCGACTTCGCCGACCACCAACCCTTAGGGTCCTCCTAGATGCCCTCATCACAGATATGTAGCTTTGGTTGGAAGAAAATACCCTAGGTGTTCAACATTGGCCTTAAGGAGCAAAACGGCTCCGAGGAGCGAACCGTTATCTCGATAATTGCTGGCCTCCCACCCCAAAGGATCTTCCCGATATTGAAACAGAGGTACCGCCAAGTTTGAACAAAACTAATGAGAAATGAACGTCGGCCAAAACCGAGCAAATCGATCCCGAAATGGGCCGCAGTGCCGAAGTGGTGTTCAAGATCGCGGGTATTCATGACCCCTGTCCTCTAGAATGACAAAACAGAGGTACCGCCAAAACCGGAGAAGATGGATGCGAAATGAATGCTCGGGACCAAAACCGCCAATTTGGGGTCTCAAACCCATGAGCACCGAAGTGACATACGGCCATGAAGTGGCATCGGGCCCTGTGGTTCCTCAAAATTAAAACAGAGGTCTCCGCCAAGAACCGGAGAAGGCCGATGCAATGAAAGCTCGACCAAAACCGCGATTGGGTCCCGAAGGGTCGCCGCACCGAAGTGGTGTTCGCCAAGGCGGCATCGGGGCCCCAGTGTTCCTGAACATTAAACAGAGGTCTCCGCCAAGAACCGGAGAAGGCCGATGCAAAATGAAAGCTCGACCAAACCGCGCGATGGGGTCCCGAAATGGGTCGCCGCACCTAAGTGGTGTTCGCCGCGGCGGGCATCAGGGGCCCCAGTGTTTCTCCTTACATTAAAACAGAGGGCTCCGCCAAAAATCTCAGAAGTCGGAGATGGTTGAGCGGTCCCGGGCCGAGGCACACGGCCCGACGACCAAAACCGAACCGGCCCGAATGGCAAAATGGCCTACGCCACGAAAAGTAGCTCACGCCACCGGAGATAATCTACGGATCACTCTTCCTCAGAAAGAAAACAGAGAAAACCGAACCTCGTTCGCAAACCGAGACAAGGTAGAGAAGATGGTTCAAGTCCGGAGGCAGGCACGCCGCGACTGGACTTCTGAACAAGCACAGTATGCAGTATCACCGAGCGCTCAACCGGTGACGTCTGAGTCTTAAGGTCGGTCAAAAATGGGGTGTCTACAGCCAACAATGTGGCCGGTCGGCCACAAATGCCCAGAAAGCTCAGAATTTGCAGATATTTCTCCTCCAACTGTCCTACACTGCTCCAGATATTTCTAAATCAAATATTTTCGACCAAGGCTTGTATTTTTGCTATATATGGAGGCCATATCTCTCATATTGGAAAGTTGGAGAATTTCGGGAGCTTCTCTCTCTAAAAAGATCTCTCTCTCTCTCTACAATCCTCTCTCTTTAGAATTTTCTCTCTCCTTTTGTTTTAGGCATAAAAGCTAGAATTCTTTACACATTTGCATACAACCCCTTAACCAAATTGGATCATCTTGGAGCTGAGGCATCTTGGGACCTATTTTGGGCTATTGAAGGGTTATTTGAGCCAAGAAAGTGGTTGTTTAAGTGCTGTGCTTCAAAGGTATAAGTCTTACCTCTTGTAAGCTCTTTGTACATAGTTGTTTTTCCATCTTTGTATGCTGTTTTGAGCTTAGTTTTCAACTACAAAAAGTTATGATTTTTGGGCCTAAACATGTTTGTTTAAAGCCATTTTGTGCTAAGGGGTTGTATCCCCCTTCTTGTTGCCTCTTTGTATGTGCCTTTGCATCATCTCTTAGCATGTAAAAGTCAAACTTTTTAGGCCTTTTTACCACTGAAATTCAGAGTTATTTCAGTGGTAAAAAGTGTGTTTTGAGGTCCAAAATAAGAGGGGGTGGCCTCCCCTCATTGTCTCTCTCTTCCATGCCTAGTTGGCATTACAAAGTAGCATGTTTTTGTGGCTTGTGTTAGCTTATTTCAAGCATGTTTTAGGCCCTATTTTGACATGTCTCAACTTTGTTTTTGGTTGGTTAGAGCTCTTGTTGCTTGCTTCTTGCACTTGTAGTGTAATTATGCTTACTAGTCTAATATGCCTAATGAGTTAGCCTATTATTCTAGCTTGTGTTAGCTTGATTCTAGCACATTTTAGCTACTGTTTAACATGATTTAAAGGGTCGGTTAAGTCCTTCGAGGCTTGGTTTGCATGGCTATAGTGTAACGGTCTTCACTAGTCCATTGCTTTGAGGTCTTGAGCATGAAGTGTTTGAGTTATTTGCATGTTATTGCCTCATTTTGCATGTAATTTCAGCACCATAACCTCTGTCATGTGCGCATGTATTTCACTTTTTCATTGCTTTTGAGAGTTGTGCTTTGAGCCTTACTTGCGAGCTGACATATAAGCATGTTTTTCTTGTCTTCTATGCTTTAATCTCAGCATATTTAGTCATTATTTTGACATGTTTAAGCTCTGTCTAGAGTTAGTTTGATCATTTGAGCTTGATATTGCATGTGTGATATCCCCATTCCGTAATATGTTAATTAGTCCTTAATACGAATGTGATTATGTGTTTTGATATGATTTTGTATGCCATTATGTGAAAATATGTGGTTTTGAATTTCTATCTGTTCACCGTAGGATTATCTGTTTGATTATCTGCTTTGGAAATTAAATTGAAGGCCCTATCAGCCACCGAACCCGAAATTGATTGCGCCATTGTGATTAGCATAATTTTTAGAGCCTACGGTAAAATTTAATTGGATTCGGGCCAAAATAATTAGATTCAGAATTATCAATTTAGTACTCCATTATCTAATATTAAACTAATGGGTTAGTGGGGACATATGTAAGAAAAAAAGGCACTACATATCTAGTCTCTCTTCTTGCTTTATTTGACTGAATTTGGGCTCAAAATAGAGGGAGAGTCGACTATAAAGAGAGAGATGAGAGAATTGTACAAGTTTGATCTTGAAGACTTAGAAATTTGAAGTCCAACTCTAAATTGGACCATAGAAATAAGAATTGGGCTTCTAGGTAAGTATTGATTCTTGAATTCATGAGTTTAATGTGTAATCTTGTGTGTTGAAGATTTATTTGTGATCTAGAGTATGTAGTGAGTTAGTTTTGTTGAATTGGAAGACAATATGTGCATGCATGTAAGAAATTGCTTTAAAATGTGCATATTGAGCACAAATATGTATAATCCATGTGAGATTTTAATGGAAACTCATGTTTTGGCCACCTCTTCACCAATTAAGTTGAGGATAATGGGCATCTCCCACATGCATGTACAAATCATGGGAGAATAAGTCTTGAATGTTTGAATTTGAGCATGTTGGTGATGAGTTTGAGATATTTTGGGACATGCATGTAGATAGATCAAGAAATTGAGCTTCCTAATGTTGTAATTTGGTATTGGTATCATGTTAGTATGTGAATATGTGATATTTGAGCCATTGCATGCAAGAAATGTTGTTTGAAAGTTGAATTGGAGCTCAAGAACACAATCTGGAAAACCCAGAAAATTGAGGTCTACTCGAGCAGAGAACCCGCCGCTCGAGCGTGAATTACGTGCTCCCAGTACTTTTTTGCAGACTTACATGTTCGCTTGAGCGGGTAAGTTTACGCTCGAGTAGGGAACTATTTAGACAAACCTTCAGCTCGAGCGCCAAACCTCACGCTCGAGCGTAATTTTGATGCATTCAGCACTTTTTGCAGACTTGGTGTCCGCTCGAGCGGGGAGCTATGTAGACAGGCCTTCCGCTCGAGCGCCCTATTTCTCACTCGAGCGTATTTTTGATGCAACTAGTACTTTTTGCAGGTCTTAAGGGTCCGCTCGAGCGGGGGAGTCCACGCTCGAGCGGGGACCTTGTTTTTTGAAATTTTGTTTTCGCATTCTGTGTTTCGTTTTCCGTTCTCTTTTGCTTGCAAGCACTCTTAGGCATGTATTAAACATTGTAAATTAGTTGAAGAGATAAGAATAAAGCCTAAAGAAGAATATGTGAATTAAGGAACGGATTGAATTGTTAATGACCCTTTTGTATTCATGAAATGTGTAGGGTCGAGCTCCAAGGCAAACCAACCAACCGATCACTGTGAGTAATATCTTATCAAGATATCTGAAATATACTATTGTCTAATTGCTTACTGCTATGTAAGTTTTGTGAATCCGTTGATTCAATTGGTGGACAACGTTTTGGCATAAATGATTGGACCAAAGGTCGTTTTGGCATAAATGATTGGACCGAAGGTCGTTTTGGCATAAATAAATGGACTAAAGGTCGTTTTGGCGTAAATGAATGAACCAAAGGTCGTTTTGGCATAAATGAATGGACCGAAGGTCGTTTTGACGCAAGTGAATGGACCAAAGGTCGTTTTGATATGAATGAGTGGGCCGAAGGCCGTTTTGACACGAATGAATAGGCCGAAGGCCGTTTGGACATGAACAAATGGGCCAGAGGCCGTTTTGTCATGAATGAAAGATAAATGGGCCAAAGGCCAGTATGTTTGGAACCACAACCACTTGAATTAAATTATGTATAAATGTTAAATAGAAATATGAATTGAACCCAAGGCCGTTTGAAGCATGTTGTTGTTCCTATCGTTTATATAACTTCTGCATTCGATATTATTCACTGGGCTGTCGCTCACGCTCATTCATGTATTTGTAGGTGAGTCAAGAGAAGTCCAAACCCAGCCCCAGTGAAGTCTGTGAAGAACAACAAAGGTTTTGGAAGAGTCAGCCCTTGTATCTCACGCATGAGACCCGTCTTTGCCATTTTGTTATGTATTTAATTTTTGTTATGTTGGCAAGGACTTTATGTATTTCTGTTGTGTATAGTTCATGGGTTGACTTAGTCTCGGATGATCCTGTTGTATAGCACTGTATGATACTGTGTATTTGTTGTGGGTTATTGACGCACTTATGTATGGTTTGTTTTGATGTGCATATAAGCACGGCTCTATGGACAAAGTTTTAAATTATGCTTCCATTTGGCCCCTTTACTTTGATGAGTTATGTCCGTTTTGGTTTGAGGCCGTAGGTAATCTCAGGATTACTGGCCGGTTATGTCCTTAACCCATAGGGGCGGGTTCGAGTCATGACAGCATGTCTCTAGTGTAGTGCTCTTCACTAGCTTTGATGTTTTTGGCTTTGAACATGTTGTACATGTGTTGCTTGCATGTTGTAGTCTTATTTTTCATGCCATTTCAACACTGAAAAATCTGAAACCTCCCTCATTTCTTCATTTTTCTATTTATTTTGAGGGTTGGTTAACCTTATGATTGTGTTTAAGCTTGAGATAGAGCTTGTGCTCAATGGCTTTAACTTTCTTTTGAGGGTTTCTACTAGTCAAAGGCATGATCTCTCTCATGTGTTAAACCATCCTTTGGTTGGCCTCTCTCTCATTAGAGGACAATCACATTGGACTTAATCGGTTAAAGGATTAATCGGTAATGTAAAATGTGTAAATAAAATGAGCAAAGTAAAACATGAACAAGATAAGTATTTGTGTTGCATTGCATGTGTTTGGATCGGACGTTAATCCAAACACAAGAAATGTGGAACGTTTTATACTCAAAGTGATGAAATGTGTCACATTTCTTGGTCATTATCATCCTTGATCATGCATGATAGGGTGGTGACCTTTTGAGTCTTTTGTGCGCATTCATTAAGCTTGTACAAGCTTGACTCTTTGGCCATCATGCATGAAAATGCTTGATTGGTGGCTTGAGAGCCAAGTGTCACACTCCTTTGAGCTTGAGAAATGATGAGGGGGTAGTGGTACACACATTTCCTTGTAAATACATTGTTTTGCCTCTGTTGCTCTCTGTTGCAGCAAAAACAGAATTTTGGAAAAAATGGGTGGCTGACCGGCCACTTGAGGTAGCCGATCGACTAGTGTTTGTGGCTGACAGCCACCTTTTGTGGCCGATCGGCTACCAGTCCATTTTTGTGCAAAGTGTTCCTGTCTTAGAGCAAAAGTAGTCTGGAATGTGGGTTCGATGTTCAGTAATCAAGGCGAGTGCAAACAGAGGCAGCTTGTGGCAAGGCAATGGATTTTCCGGAGAAAGCAATCGAGCATGCATGTCTCCCTTGCCCGCGAGGCCACTTTATCGCTTTATTAGCTAGTTGTAGCTAATTATCACATGTGTTGTAATTAATTAGTTCAATTCGTTTTTGTAATATTTTAATTAGCTTAGCATAGCTAGTTATTCAAATGGTTTGTAATATTCTAATTAGCTTAGCATAGTTAATTAGTTTCGTTTTGTAATAATTAGCTTAGCTTAGATTAGCTTAGTTTATTTATTCGAACCTTTCTTCGAGAGGGCACAATGTTGTAATAAGCGTGTGTGTGTGTGCATGTCTTCCAATCTCACGTCTTTCTCCTTTTTACTTAACCGCTTTCGATGGTTAGTTTTAGGGCACGTTTTGATTAGCATACCTGATGTTTTGCATGCGTGCATCATTCATTTGTATTGCATGCACCGGGTTCGGCGCATCATTCAAACTGCATCGTATTTCAACACTTATTTGAATACGTGTATCAAATCAATGCATTCATATGCCATCTTAAATAGCCGAGCCTAGTAATTGTATATTGCATGTGTTGCATTAGGCATCTTGTATAGTTAGGATCATGCATATTTCTAACGAGCTTTTGTTTTGGCTTGGAGTACACTGTAAGTTTTACGCTTTAGTATACTTGCATGAGTGTGAGTGTTGCCATGATAACATGTTTACCATGAGACTATTTACTTAAGTGATTAACTACATGAGTGCCTGTGGGTGAAGGTTTTGTTGCTTGAATTGGAACAATTCGATAATTGTGAGTTTTAAGCCTACTTTGTAAAGTGGCAAAATCATGTTTTAAAGCCCATTTGAGGGTGGCAAATTTGCACTTTAGCCCACTTGCAAGTGGCACTTTCAAACCATTTTCGAAAGCAAACATGAGTCGATTTCGTTCTAATTCTCGCGACTTAGTCTATACTTGCTTGTGTGTGTCACATAGTAAAGTTAGATTAATAACCGGATAAGAACACATGAAGTTTATAAAACAACATATCATACTTAGTAGAGGCCGATCCTCTGATCGGGCGAGCGAGGGTGCTCATTTCAGAACCTTCCCCTCTTGTACCCAAGTTCTCGAGTCGAGGCAATTTTGGTGATGACGGACACGTGGCCTTTCGCACGGGTCAGGGTTTCCTAAATTTCTAAAAAATAAAATATTTAGGGGCAACTCTGTAATCTGGCAAAGTAGTTCAGTTTTTGGCATTATTTGATTCAAAATTGATTTTCCAAAATGATTTGCCGGATTGGACTATTTGGTATTTATTAGTCTCACATTGCACTTTGTAAGATTAGATTCAAAACCGTGACAGGAGTCCAAACTGTAGCAAGACCAATTCACGCCTCTCCAAAAGGGGGACGCGCGAAGAAAGTCGGTTCTATAGTTACGGTTCGAACTAAACAATACTTCGCAACTACAAATTCGAAGCATTTATCAAGAGAATTAACATGTTCAATGTATAGGTACGAACCATCTTAAGTAGTACGAATCGTTCGCTCTAAACTATGGTAGCAACACGACTCGTCCCTCATGATTGGTCTCATACCTTGAACATGAAAGGATAGAAAACCATTGTATGAAAATGATTCAACAATCACAGAAAGTAGAATACTCAAACAAAATAATGGAAAATTATATTAAAAAACTTTTTGAAAACCATGCAATTGTTCAAACCATTACATAAAAGAAAATCAAAAAGAAAATATATTTACTTGGCTAGGGTTTCATTAAAACCCTAGAAAGAGGAGCCTAGCCACTCATGGAGGAATATGAAGAAGTGGAGGGAGAAGAAACTAACATGGGAGACATTCTTCAAACTTCAAGTTCTTTTTCTTCCAAACCCTAGCCTCTCTCTTCCTTTGAAAATTATCAGAATTCTAATCCGGATTTTTTTTTTTTTTTTTTTTTTTTTGTGGTCTTTTTATACCTTTACTATTTTCCCCAAATTCAAAACATCGGGCATACTTCCTGAGGTAGGGCCGCTTGTGCGGGAAATTCTAATGGGCCTCCGCATGTGCAATTTTTTCAGGCTCTGTCTTGTTACGATGAATGGGCCGTACGTACAAGAAGCAATTTTTTTCTACAATTTCTGCATTTTTGCTCATTTTATGCTCCAACCGCATCCAACCTACTTGGCATTAAACATAGATAAAATATACAATTTTGACTGGCAAGTAAAGTTAAGAGATCTTAATTATTGACCTTGATGTTACACAATTTGGCCTCAATCAAATTCTTACAAAACCTATTAAATAACAAATTTACCTATTAACACCTGCACATAAATCCCCCTCCAAAAAAAAAACCCTGTTTATCCAAAAATGAGTACTATGGTTTGGCATCAAGCTGAAAAAAATGGTTTAAATTTTTTTTAGTGATTTTGTTAATTTATGTTAAAAAAATTTATTTTTCTAATTCATTTTGTATAGAATGATCTAAAAAGTAAAAATCAAAATTCTAAAAATGTCTACTAAAAAAAGTCAACTCTTTTTAGCCATTTCCTTTTCTTTAGTGATTTTTTTTTTTTTTTTTAGTCGAGTATAACTTAAAATGTAAATTTATTTTTAAAAAATTACTTAAAAAAAATCCATTAAAAAAGTAAAATCTCAAACCACCAACACACAAAATAATTTTTTTAACAATTAGATATCTAATAAAATATATATTTTTCTCTAAATTAATCATGTAGCAACACACTTCTATGAATATAATGAATTTATGATCATTTTTTATAATTATTTTATCATGTTCAAACTTTACTTATCTTAGATTTTAGTTAATTGATTCGTTAAATTTATCATTTTAAAATGAAAATGTATCATATTTTGAAACGTATATTTCAAAACACAATTTGTTAGAAAAGTGTAGAGATTGAGAAGTGTAAGCTAATATCGGTTAGGGATAAGTGTTTTTTTTTTATAACACTGGGCAAAAATGAGCATAATTTGGAAACATATTCTATACTAGTACAATAATTCTAGGTACACAACAAATCATAGAAAAGTGTATAGTTTAAAAAGTCAAAAAATAAAATAAAATAAAAAATAAAAAATTACACAATTTTAAGAGAGAATTATAATAGTGACTCTTTCACAAAATAATTATAAATTTATAAAAATGTTAATAACTTTAATTATTAATATTCATAAAGTTGATCATTTATTTGAATTTTTTTATATATAAAAAAAAAAAACAATTACACTGAATTGTAATTTTTTTAAATTTTAAGACAATCATTAAAGACAAAAAAAAAATGTAATATTACAGTTTGCCCTTTTATGTTTGGTCATTTTCTCATTTTGGACCTTCATATTTTAATTTTTTTTTCTTTCTAATTTACTCCACAAGCTAACTTATGTCCAAAATTAGACAAAAAATGACACATTGATAACCACATGACATAAAAATATTGTATTATATATAACTCACATCTTTTGTTGGAAATGGTTATAAAATTCTGGGTAAAATAAAAAAAAATTTCTAAGTTTGGTCTATTTTTTAGGTGGGCCCCGTGCGTCGATTTACGCGGGTCAAAGTGGTAACGCGTTCTATGCCGCATTGTGATTCATGTGGTATATTTGGTTGCTCAAAACCATTACCGAGTGAATAGAAAATTGAAGCCAAAGTATGCTCTATGGAAATGGAAGTTTTGGTGTAAAATCCTTAAAGGTATTGAATAAGGCTTGTCCCACATTGATTTAGTGGGAAGTTTTGAATGGGTTTATAAGGCATAGGTTTGGTACTTTGGGTGTGCCCCAAGGGGTACCCAAGTGTTTTAGAGGGAGAGGTTATGGGCAAAATGGGCTAGACCCATTGGACCCAAAAATCACCACACGCGCCGTCCGTCCGTCCGATCGATCGGGCGGAGTGTGGTTGGGTTGGGCTTGTTTGGCCCAATACTAATCTTTTTGGGCCAAAAACATTTAAACCGGAAATAAACTGGTTTGGTTTTATTGTATATTCAAACAGGGCCCTTCTTGTTTTTTATCTATTTAAATTATGAACCCAACAAATTCAAATCTGTTTGAATTCAAAACCAACAGGTTTCATATCTGTTCAATTCAAAACCTACAGCCACCTTTACATCTATAAATAGGACAACCCTCATTTGATGTATTACATTCAGAAATTTCGAATTTCACCTCTGCAAATCCTGTTCTTCATTTTGCTGCATTTTATTTTTGTGAGAGAGAGTATAAACACTTAGTGTGTTCAACGAACGAATAAATTGTAGTGCTGCTTTTATTCGTTGATAGATCATTTAATCTTGGGAGATAGACGTCCACATTCTGAAAGCACAGAGGAGAGGATGAATCTGTCTTAAGGACACAGTGTCAAACACTGAACTTGATCAGATTATAATTTAAAGAAATTAATCAAGTAAGTTATTTAATTTATTTTCGGTGTTTTATTATTTATTTAAATCAGATTTTAATTTTGTTTTTATAACAAAATAAAATCAGTTTTTATTTATTTATTTTTATTTCGAGTTTGATTTTTGTAATCAAACAAATTCTCTCATTTCCTTTATTTCTTTTATATTCTATTTGTTGTTAAGTACACAAACTAAATTAATTAATTACAGTGAAGATTGTCCAACAATCTTAAGACAGATTCCTTTTTTGGTATCTTCATTGTATTTAATTTTCTGTAATTTAATAAAGACATATTCTGGTTAGAAAAACAAATAGTGTTTATACTATTTGATAGATAGTAGTAATATACTGTCTCTTTTCTTTGACAACTAGTAGTAATATACTGGTGTCATTAACAATTACAGAATATTAATTTGTATTACAGAAAATTATTGTGGTATTTTATTTTTCTAGTTTTAGTAACAAAGAAAATAAAATTATTTTGTGTTATAATTTATTTTCTGGTTTTAGTAACTAGAAAATTAGTTTGTGTTTTAATTTTTCTGATTTTTGTAATCAGAGATTATGGCTACTACAATCAAATCGCGATTCGTAGTGGTACTCCTATTGTTACACCAACACCGTCCCTATCCGTAACTATGTTCATGTACCAATCAATCATGGAGAAAATCGAAAAAATTTAATCTGCATCGAAGTTTAAGAGATGGTAGCAGAATATGCTGTTCTATCTTACAACTTTTAGTTTGGCCCGGTTTCTCCATGAAGAGGCTCCAGCACTTAAAGATGGTGAAAGTGATCGACAAGTTGTTGCCGCTGTAGATGCTTGGAAACATTTAGATTTCCTGTGCAGAAACTACATCCTCAATGGTCTTAACAACATGTCAGATAATGTTTACAAATATCCTAAGTCAAGAAAAGAATTATGGGATTCTTTGGAGAAGAAATACAAGATGAAGATGCCAAGACGAAGAAATTTGTCATCGGTAAATTTCTAATTTTGTTATGGTAGACTCCCAAACGGTAATATCTCAAGTTCAAAGTTTTGATAATTTTGCATGATATTCATTCGAAGGTATGTCTTTAGCGAGTCTTTCCAAGTCGCCGCAGGGAAAAGTTACCACCGGCTTGGAAAGATTTCAAAAATTATTTAAAACATAAACGCAAAGAGATGACCATGGATTAGTTGATTGTAAGATTAAGAATTGAGGAAGATAACCGAAAGGCTGAAAAGAGGAATGGGAAAAATCCCATTGAGTCCAAGGCTAATGTGGTTGAACAAGTTCATAAACCACATAACAAAAAGAGAAAGTTTACTGGAGATGGTCCTAAACAAGGCAACAATAATGGTAACAAGAAGTTCGAAGGAAAATGTTATAACTGTGGCAAGACTGGACATCGAGCTTTTGACTGCCGCCGCCCTAAGAAGGATCATAGAAGTACAAGTAAGAAAATCACCAATCAGGCCAATGTAACAGAATTGGATTACATCTCTGACGGAGTGAATGACATCAACCTCTCTGCTGTGGTGTCTGAGACTAACTTGGTTGGAAATCCCAAAGAGTGGTGGGTTGACACTGGAGCAACTCGTCACATATGTGCGGACAAGAAGATGTTCACTACCTACAGTGAGGCTGCCATTGGTGAACAACTGTTCATGGGAAATTCTTTTACTTCTACTGTGGCTGGACAAGGAAAAGTGATCTTGAAGATAACATCAGGGAAAGAACTGACCCTTAACAACGTACTGTATGTACTTGACATCCGGAAGAATTTAGTTTCTGGTTCTTTGTTAAGTAAAAATGATTTTAGGCTTGTTTTTTAGTCTGATAAGTTTGTATTAACAAAGAGTGGTATGTATGTTGGTAAGGGATGCATGAGTGATGGTCTCTTTAAGCTAAATGTAATGACAGTTATACCAAAAGTTGCTATGAATGAGAATAACACATCTTTTGCTTATATTCTTGAGTCGAATTTATGGCATGGTAGATTAGGTTATGTAAATTATGATGCTTTGTGTAGATTAATTGGTTTGAATTATATGCCAAAGTTTGAAATTAATCCTAATAATAAATGTGAAATTTGTGTAGAAGCGAAACTAACTAAGGCTCCATTTAAATCGGTTGAAAGGAAAACCGAACCTCTAAAATTAATTCATACTGATGTATGTGATCTAAAATTTATTCAAACTAGCGGAGGCAAAAAGTATTTCATAACATTTATCGATGATTGCACAAGATATTGTTATGTTTATTTACTTAGAAGTAAAGATGAAGCCTTAGAAATGTTTAATCTCTACAAAACAGAAGTTGAAAATCAACTTGGTAAAACCATTAAAATGGTTAGAAGTGATAGGGGTGGTGAATATGATGCACCATTAAATGAATTTTGTGCACAACATGGCATTATTCACCAAACTACAGCCCCTTATTCTCCACAGCAAAATGGAATTGCTGAAAGAAAGAATAGAACCCTAAAAGAAATGATGAATGCCATGTTACTAAGTTCAGGGTTTACCACAGAACTTGTGGGGGGAAGCAATATTGTCTGCTAATTATGTTATTAATAGAATACCCCACAAGAAAACCAATAGCACTCCTTATGAATTGTGGAAAGGTTGACTACCTTCCTACAAGTACTTAAAAATGTGGGGGTATTTGGCAAAAGTTGAAGTTCCTGTTCCTAAAAAGACTAAGATTGGACAAAAAACAGTAGATTGTGTGTTTATTGGTTATGCTCAGAATAGTAGTGCATATGGATTTCTGACTTATAAATCAGAAATACCTTATATAAATGTGAACATTATTATAAAGTCAAGAAATGCTGTATTTTTTGAACCTGTCTTTCCTTACAAGAAAGGACAGAAATTAAGTTCACAGAAAAAAACTTATGATTGTACACAAAGTCAAGAGACTAATGACAATCAAACACAAGAGACTAGTAATGGTCTCAACCAACAGGATTTAACTGATGATGAACCAAGAAGAAGTAAGAGAGCGAGAACATCAAAATCCTTTGGTCCAGATTTTCTGACATACTGGTTAGAAAATGAACCTCAAAGCTTTAAGGCAGCAATGACAGGTCCTGAAGCACCTTTGTGGAAAGAGGCTGTTAATAATGAAATTGAATCCATTATGCAAAATCATACTTGGGAATTAGTGGATCTTCCACCAGGTTCTAAACCTCTTGGATATAAATGGATATTCAAGAGAAAAATGAAAGCTTGACAAGTATAAAGCAAGACTTGTAGTTAAAGGTTACAGACAAAAGGAAGGTCTGGACTATTTTGACACATATTCCCCTGTGACAAGAATAACATCCATTCGCATGCTTATTGCTATAGCAGCGCTGTTTAATTTAGAAATACATCAAATGGATATTAAAACAACTTTCTTAAACGGTGATCTAAATGAAAAGATTTATATGGAGCAACCCGAAGGGTTTGTAGTGTTGGGGCAAGAAAAGAAAGTTTGTCAGCTTGTAAAGTCTCTTTATGGATTAAAACAAGCACCTAAGCAATGACATGAAAAATTTGATCATGCAATGCTTACTAATGGTTTTAAGATAAACGAATGTGACAAATGCGTCTATGTTAAAAACACTGACCAAGGATATGTCATAGTTTGTCTTTATGTGGATGACATGCTTATCATTGGAAGCAATCAAAACATGATCAAATCAACTAAGCAAATGCTTAACAAAAGATTTGATATGAAAGATATGGGGGTTGCTGATGTTATATTAGGAATGAAAATTACTAAAACATCTGACGGATATGCATTATCTCAATCTCATTATATTGAGAAAATTCTTGATAAATTTGTCAAGGATGATTTGAATTTAGCTAGAACACCTGTAGACATCAGTCTTTATTTATCGACAAATAAAGATGATGTAATGTCTCAGTTAAAATACTCCTAAATCATTGGAAGCCTAATGTACCTAATGAATTGTACTCGTCCTGATATAGCTTACGCTATCAGTAAATTGAGTAGGTACACCAGTAATCCCGGAGAAGACCATTGGAAAGCGATCATTCGGGTTCTTAGATATCTAAGATTCACCCGTGATCATGGTTTGAACTTTACTCGATATCCAGCAGTACTTGAAGGTTATTGTGATGCAAATTGGATATCGGATACTAAAGATTCAAAATCTACAAGTGGATATGTCTTTACTCTAGGAGGCGCTGCTGTTTCTTGGAAGTCCACAAAACAAACATTCATCGCACGATCTACAATGGAATCCGAGTTCATTGCTTTAGACAAAGCAGGAGAAGAAGTAGAATGGCTTCGTCACTTCTTAGAAGACATTCCAATATGACCAAAACTTGTGCCAATTATTTGCATTCATTGTGATAGTCAATTTGTAATAGGCAGGGCATAGAATCATATGTATAACGGTAAGTCACGACATATTCGTCGTCGACATAATACCGTTAGGCAATTGTTGTCAACTGGGATAATCTCAATAGATTATATAAAATCTAAAGAGAATATTGTGGATCTGTTAACAAAATGTTTGTCAAAAGAGCTAGTGTATAGTTCATCGAAGGGGATGGGATTAAAGCCTATTACATAAGAGTCGTCATAATGGTAACCCTACTTATATGACTGAAGATTCCAAGAACTAAGTTCAAAGGGACAACTAAGTTATGTATGGCTCGCCAGAAATCACCAAGGGATTAAAATTCCCTACCCATTCCTATGGTGAGTGTGATATCTGCAGCATATGTTGTATGCAGGGGCATAAGGATAAGCTTTGCTTTTAATGATTACTTATATCTTGATTGAGGCATAAAATCAAGACGAATATAAGGAGATACTCACAATAAGAATCATCTATATAAGTGTTGAACTGGGGCCGGTTCTATGAGAATGAAGAGGCTAAATTCTCTAAAAACACTTATAAAAACCAGGCACGTTCAAGGCCAAAATGAACACAACAGTGAGAACCACGATGTGTTAGAAGATATTTTGTGTGAAATCTATTGTCTTGGTTTACACAAATGGCTGAATAATTTAAGGCATCACGTCCATTGGTTAGCCAGTAAGTCCGATAGGTTATCACTAGGGAAGGTTCAAGGCCGAAAGTTACCTATCTTGATGCAAGATATTTTCGACTTATACTCTTTCGATAAAGTCTGCATATTGTTGCATTTCCGTTGTCATCAAATTCCATTCATGTAGGGGATTGTTAGAAATTGTTATAAAATTCTGGGTAAAAACAGAATTTTTTTTCTAAGTTTGGTCTATTTTTTAAGTGGGCCTCGTGCGTCGATTTACGCAGGTCAAAGTGGTAACGCGTTTTATGCTGCGTTGTGATTTACGTGGTATATTTTGTTGCTCAAAACCATTACCGAGTGAATGGGAAATTGAAGCCAAAGTATGCTCCATAGAAATGGAAGTTTTGGTGTAAAATCCTTAAATGTATTGAATAAGGCTTGTCCCACATTGATTTGGTGGGAAGTTTTGAATGGGTTTATAAGGCATAGGTTTGGTACTTTGGGTGTGCCCCAAGGGGTACCCAAGTGTTTTAGAGGGAGAGGTTATGGGCAAAATGGGCTAGACCCATTGGACCCAAAAATCATCTACGCCGGCTGGCCCGCCTAAGCTGGGCTTGAGCGTAGTGTGTGGTTGAGTTGGGCTTGTTCGGCCCAATACTAATCTTTTTGGGCAAAAAACATTTGAATTTAATTTTATTTTTTGGTAAAATAAAATCCATAATTCAAATTAAACCGGAAATAAACTGGTCTAGTTTTACTGTACATTCAAACAGGGCCCTTCCCGTTTTTTATCTGTTTAAATTATGAACCCAACAGATTCAAATCTGTTTGAATTCAAAACAACAGGTTTCATACCTGTTCAATTCAAAACCTTTCAGCCATCTTTACATCTATAAATAGGACAACCCTTATTTGATGTATTACATTCAGAAATTTCGTATTTCACCTCTGCAAATCCTATTCTTCATTTTGCTGCATTTTATTTTTGTGAGAGAGAGTATAAACACTTAGTGTGTTCGACGAACGAATAAATTGTAGTGCTGCTTTTATTCGTTGATAGATCATTTCATCCTGGGAGATAGACGTCTACATTCTGAAAGCACCGAGGAGAGGACAAATCTGTCTTAAGGACACAGTATCAAACACTGGACTTGATCAGATTATAATTCAAAAAAATTAATCAAGTAAGTTATTTAATTTATTTTTGGTGTTTTATTATTTATTTAAATCAGATTTTAATTTTGTTTTTGTAACAAAATAAAATCAGTTTTTATTTATTTATTTTTATTTCAAGTTTGATTTTTGTAATCAAACAAATTCTCTCATTTCCTTTATTTCTTTTATATTCTGTTTGTTGTTAAATACACAAACTGAATTAATTAATTACAGTGAAGATTGTCCAACATCTTTCACACAAACCAATCCCAATATAATACTATATTTTTCATGTCATGGGTAGCAAACGTGACATTTTCTATCTGATTCTGAATATAAGTTAGTTTTATGAATAAATTGAGAAAAATTTGAAATATTAAGGGTCAAAGTAAAAGTAAAAAAATAAAATAAACTTCAAGAACCAAAATGGAAAAATGATCAAACATAAAGCGAGCAAAGTATAATTTACTCATTATTATTATTATTTTATTTTTTTTTTAAATTTTAAAAGTTGACCCCAAACTTAGCCTGAGCATGTATGAAATGCAAGAAGTTACTAGATACTTTTTGGAGCGATACTTCACACTATTTATCACTCGACACTTTCCCTTCTTTTTTTTTTTTGACCCATGTCAAGTGGTCTTCTCAAAATCAAATAAAATTACTAATGTTGTATTTAGTTGGGAGATTTGAGAAGAAATTTAGAAAGAAAAGAAAAAATGTGTATAAAACTAGATGAAATATAAGTATATTTTATTTATATTTTACTTACATTTTTCTTTTTCTTTCTAAATCTCTTCTCAAATCTCCAAACTAAACACGACATAAATCCCAGTACTTCGACCAATAAATACCGAATTAGGCCAAATACCACACTGCCTTGTCCCAAGACCAGTAAATGATTTTTCATGGAAGGTCATAGTGGAGAAATAATGAGAAAAAGACTAGGAAGTTGAAAACAGGACAACGACTTCATAGCATGAGGCCAAGTTTCGGCAGAACCCCCACATTTCTCACTAAGGAAACCTACTGGTTGGTGGGGTTGCAATAGGACAGGTACCCAAAAAAGAAACCCTAGGATAGGAAGGTGCTTCTCTTCTCTCCTGTCCTCTCATCAATGTCCTATTACCACCATTTTACATTGGTACATTATAACAAAAAGACCCTTCTCCACTTTGCAATACATACTCATTGTGGTATATATATGTCCCTGTCACGGCCAAAACCGATTTGTATTCTACTTTTACAAATTTGTACTGTACCCTGAAGGGTTGTTTGGTACGGTTTATTTAATCTGTTTATAGTTTGTTTGTTGTTTTTATCTTGATATTCCGTACTTGACTGTTTAGTGTGAAATAATATAAAAGTTGATAATCAAAGCATAAAAGTCAAAAGCACCGTTTCCTCAATTTCCAAATAAACAACTTTTTTTTTTCTCCCATCTTATTTAACTTGTTTATCAATACCTAAGTTGTACTAAACAGTCAGACATAAACTCCAAATATAAGAAAAAGCTATAAGCAAATGAGCTCTACCAAATAGCGAAATTGTACCTCTTCTTTTACAAGACCACTTCTTTCTATAAGACTTACAACTGACATATTGATTTGATTTTTTTTAATAAAAAAGTAGATAAATAATATTTACACTATTAAAACAACATTATTATTAAAATATAACATTTTTTATACTAATTATCAAAAATTGGCTTTAACTAACACTTTTACAATGCATTAATTGAAATGCGCATAGCAATATTATACAACCAATGTCAAACTACTTATGCTCCTAGATTCACCAAAACTATATGCATCTAAGTTCAAATGTGAAATCAATTGAAGAACATGTCAATTAGACAATGTCAAATCGAACTTTTCATGCACTATGTTCATAAAGGAAAGATCCTATTAGTGTCAATCACACTCATAGTGTATGACATGGCACCTTCTAACAAACTCTTTAATAATTTACTTCTAACAGTTAGCTTTGTCACCGACTATATATATATAAAAGCAAGGACCCTAGTTGAAATCCATGAATGAAGAATAAAATATGCTTTCATGTACTAAATAATGTAAAACACAAGAAAATGTTTCTACTGCAAACAAAAGAAAGCAATAATTACATTGTCGCGTATTGAGAAATTTTCTTTACAAGATTATTTTTTAATTTAAGATTCGAAGGGAAATTCACAACAAAAAAATAATAATAATAATAATTAGAAAAGTGACAAAAATTTAACCCCTTCCTTTCAAAAATCCATCCTCAAATCTTAAATTAAAACATAATCTAAGAATTTTCATAATGCAATGTTGTCAGCAATCCATTCGTTTGTCAACTTTGCATTATGAAATTTTTTTTGTGAAAAATTTATGAGTTCTTAAACTTACTTATAATGATATCTAGAGTTATTAAACGAACCAATCTATTCAAACTTAATTTTTCGGTTTGTTATATAAACAAAAGCTTGGACACAATTTTGAACTCATTAAGTTTTTAAACCTAGCTTAAACGACTTACTAGTCAGATCGATAAATTATATGCATTATAAAATATCAAACTACTCGAGCTTAACTCGTTAAAAACTTGTTTGAGATCAACTAGCTATGTAAACAAGATAAACTTACACATAATTTTAAGTTAATTAAGTCATCAAACAAAACTTGAATAATTTATTATTTGACTTGAATCCACTCATTTTTTACCCTAATTATACCCTATATAGTTGGTGGGTCACCTTTAAAAAGCACGGGTTATGGTTTAAGTATGAACCAAAATGTGCACTTAAGGTGTTTTAAGAGCCGTAATAGACTTGGTTTTGGGTAAAGATAGATGTTGAGTGTGACAGTGACGAGTTATGTAACTGTGTGGATTGCGGTGTTCACTTTTTTAATTCTTTGAGGTTAAAAACCACATATTTTTTATCCCAACTTTTTCATCATTTTGTTTTTATTACCTTTTTTGCCAACCATTTGGCAACTTGTCAACCTTGTGAAAGCAATGCTAATCTTCATCACCTTTTTGCCTAACCATTTGCTAAACTTTTCTACTTTGTGAAAAGCAATGGTCTAATCTTATATTTATCTAATAATAAGTCCACTAATAGAAATTAAAGTTTAGGTTATCCAACGGGAAGTGATTCCAAAAAGGAAGTAGAAAATTACAAACTAGCAAACCTATAGTAAGTCATAAATTTGAACGTCTTAAATTCGACTCCCACTTATTAGATATTCGAAGTTTACTCTGTAAAAAAATGTAGAAAATTTCGTAATTTTAAAAAAAAAAAAAGGCAAAAACAAAAAATGAAAGTTGAAATGACAAAAGGATTGTGGCTTGTGCTTTCAATTTTGAGGTGTAGAGGTGTCCCATCTTATGACATATATTTGGGCACAGCTAACCAATGTTTTGTTTTCATTTGGATGAATGAAAGCAATGGTATGTTAAGGTGGTATGTCACTGTCTCAGCATAAACAGATGGTTGCAAGGGCTACTTTCATAGTCCAGCAGAAGTCTACCATCAGTTTTAGTAGAGAAGCCAATCATTATGTCTTTGTATATATATCGAGTAAAAAAAAGGTTGGCGGGGAACGTCTACTGTGTAACAATTCTCTCTGAATGTAATCATATAAAGGGACCCGACAGCGTAAGGTACCACACAAGAGGGATCCTGACTCTAGGCTCATTAAGGATATAGCAGCAAGGACTGATGGCCCAAGATTAACGAGCATGAGTCTTGCACCCGAGCGTCACCAAGCCAAGAGACTTGAACCCATGTCCTCCTGGTTATCAGACCACTTGAGAGTGAACCTCCAATCATCAGACTATCACCCTCATCCTTGGGTAATATACATATAATATGTACACAAAATACCATCTACAAACTTATCTATATGTACTCGAACATAAATAGATGAATATACAAATTACAAAGCATTGATGATATTCTTTTTCTTTTCTTTTCTTTGTTTTTTTTTTTTTTTTTTGATAAATAAAAGCATTGATAATATTCTTAATAAGGATATTAGCTACCAAGGTTTCAATGAGGTAGAATCAGTTAGCATTGCTCTTGGCACTATCAGATTAGCAGTTATTTCCAAAAATTAGATAAGCCAAACATTTTGTATATGTCAAGACAAACTAATCAAATCAAACCAAACCCTTTTGTCCCATCAGCAACATGAAATCATTTTCTTCTATTCTGCTCTATCAAAAGCTATCTGCTCAACTATATTATATAAATTCATATCTTTCTCAACTACAATATCATATGTCAATTTAGATCTTCCCCCTCTCTTAAACGTTTTCATTATTCATGAGTCTATCACATTTTCTTACTGTCATCATCAATCTTTGTTGTATATGAACAAACCATTTTATTATGTTCTTTCTTCAACTTAATTCCATTTTTCAATTCTCATGTACAACTACCAGCAATAAAACAATGATAGTTTTTTGAACCCTTTTAAAAAGGCCTACAAAAGATTCCTTCATTGTGTGATTAGAGCAATTTTCCAACTAAAGTATGAGCAAGACAAATTATCCAAAAGATAGATTGATTATCAAGTATGACTAGGACAATTATCCAAGATAGATTAGTTATCAAGTCAAATTTTGATAGGAAGATAGATTAGTTATCAAGTCAAGTATGAGTAAGCCTAGTGCTATTAAACAATTAAGATAATTCATGCAATTTAGCCTTAAAGCATCACTTGTTGCAGCATATTGTTTGGATCAATGCACTAACTTCCTAAATAAATTAAAAATTTAAAGACTTCTCAACTAGAGTAACACAAATGCTGTTGGAAGAGTAATCCATAATGCAAGAATTTGCAAATGAATAATTTTCTTGCAAGCCAAACGGAAGCCACAACATTTCTACATTGTATATTAATCTCCACCATTTAAAAACTAGAAAAACCAGTGGTAAAGAAAAGAACAGCAATTTTTGTTTGCATAGTTTGCAGTGCAATAACAATACTGCATTTATGTAATAAGCATATATAGATAACAATAACAACACATCATTCCAGCTGCAAACTCTCAACTTGGCTCTAAATAACTATTTCCAGTTCATATCCTTCGCGGTGTTCCATGATGTATTAAGCAACTTGTAGTCCAAAAGCTAAACATTAACTTTCTTAACACTTTCTGAAGTACAGTACTGTTTTGAAATTCCCTAAAAGATATAATAATCCCAATGATTTATTTGAAAAACATTAACTAAATCAGAATTATTCCCTGCTAGGCTTATAATGCATGAAAGCCGATGAATAATCAAAACATGAACAAAACTGTAATCCCAATACGATTACATCAGCTAGTACATAGGTTTTGATTTATAATGAGTAAGATAATCTATTTTACAGGCTTGCTGCTATGATTCAGATATCAACTTGCTTTCTCATCTCTAGATTCCAAGTAAATAAATTAGGCATTTAGTACCTTGATTCCGCAGAAACATCTCTCCATTTGCATTTATTTAATGTAAACAAAGTTCTAATATCAATGGGATCTCCTCTGTTAAGCCAACAGAACATCTAGTTTTGTAGGCACACTGTTTCCTCCACTTGCTTGAAAAACCAAGTAATGGAAATCCAATGCCAGGGTTAATATGGGGAAGACAAAAAACCCACATAAACAACTTCAAATATGCAAGGAAGCTATCAAGTTATATTGGAATATAATGACGAGAAATACAACAGAGCTACTAATTTTAGAATTATTAATGGCTTATGTTTATCAAAATCAAACTAAAAATGTTAAATTTTCTAATAACTTAAACTAATGTCATAACAACATCAAGCTTCAAAGTAAGAGGAAGAATAGTACAAGCCTTCATCAATGAAAGAACTTTCATTTTGTAGATGTCAATTAAAGAACATAAAACTATTATAGGCTGCCCTTCATAGCAAGTTTTGCTCAAGTTCCAAAATCTATGGAACTCAATTCCTAAATCTAGAGTTTCCTTCTGCACCCTTTTCTTTTTCATCCATAAATCCAAGATCCCAACATGGCCTTCATATAAAAATAGGCATACACATAGTCAGCTGTTAGGGAAGTGAATCACATATATACTCACTAGTGTTCCTAGTTTAAAAAACCTCTCATTAGAAGGCATCCCTATGGCTAAAACTCACTTCACAAACATGGCAGCATTTTGCTTGTGCCCGCAACTTCTACTCCTACAGTTTATCAGCTCAGAGATTAGTTTCACATACAATGGTTTTATCCAAGCAAATCTGAGCCTGGATGGAGCTTCCTATGTAAGGTCTGATGGCATTTTGGTTGTGACAGACGATACAACAAAGCTTTTTGGACATGCACTCTATCCATCTCCCCACGCTTCAAGGAAAGCAGACCTAACGATAGCAACAACAAATCTTCTGTTGTCACCTTCACTACTAACTTTTATTCTCTATCAACCCCAAGTATCCTCATCTTGGAGGCCATGGCCTTGCCTTCGTTCTATTGTCCACCAAACAACCCAAAGGGTGTCTTCCAAACCACTACTTTGGCCTGCCAAATGACTCCAGCAATGCAGAATTCAAAACAAAAGTATTGGCAATCGAGTTTGATGTTGTCCAAAATGTGGAGCTCTTTGACATCAACAATAACCATATAGGAATAGACTTATCCAGCTTGATCTCCAACATTTCTCTGCTTATTACTTACCCAGAAGCAACAACCACAACTCCACCATTATCCTCAAGAGTGGACACCTCATTCAAGCATGGATTGAATATAACAGCCACGAGAAGTTGATGAACTACAATATCTCCTATTACGTTCTGAGGCCAACTCGGCCTTTGATTTCTTTCCCTATTGACCTCTCATCGGTGTTAAATGAATACATGTATGTAGGCTTCTCTGCTTCAACAGGTTTGCTTTCAGCTGCTCATAATGTGCTGGGGTGGAACTTAAGGATCGGGGGAATGGCACCTGACTTAGATCCTTCAAAGCTCTGATCTCACCAGGTAGTGCATAGCAAGGGATTCACCGCAGGTATCACTATAGCTTGTGTGACTTTGGTCTTGTTGGTTATATCTCATGCAAGTCACGTCCTAAATTGATTTTAAAATGGGGAAGAGATCTTGGAAGATTGGGAAGTGGAGTATGGAGCTCGTAGATTCAAATATTCTGAGCTCTTTGCCACCACGAGGTGGTTTGGAGAAAGAAACCTTATAGGTTCTGGAGGATTTGGGAGAGTCTACAAGGGAGTAATCCCTAGTACTGGGCTAGAAGTGGCAATAAAGCGGATTGCTCATGATTCCCGGCAGGGTATGAGAGAATTTGTAGCAGAAATAATGAGTATGGGACAGCTTAGGCACCGGAACCTGGTGCAGAAGACGAGATGAGCTCGTCCTTGTTTACGACTACGTACCAAATGGAAGCCTCGATAAACTATTGCTCACTAACCAGAACCAGAAGAAGAAAGTACAAACTTGGGAGCAAAGATATAAGATCCTCATTGGGATTGCACAAGCATTGCTGTACCTCCATGAAGAATGTGACCAGAGGGTAGTTCACAGAGATGTGAAGCCAAGCAATGTTCTAATAAATGCAGAACTCAATCCAAGGCTCAGTGATTTTGGCCTAGCAAGGACTTATGAACATGGAATCAATCCACAGACAACCCACATTGTGGGGAAATGGGGTACCTGGCCCCCAAACTCACCACAACAGGGAAGGCTATGACAAGAACAGATGTGTACGTTATGGTGCACTTGTGTTAGAGTTAGCTACCAGAGGGAGGCCAATTAAGCCCCAGAGGAATGTCAAGGAACTGGTTTTGGTTGATTGCGTTAGGGAACTACATTCTCAGGAAGCCATCTCTAAAGCCATTGATCCCAGATTGGAAGAGTACAAACCAGAGGAAGCCGAGCTTGTGCTCGGCCTTGTCTTGCTTTGCTCTCATCCGAATCCGGATTACGGACCAAGTACGAGACGAGTTGTGCAGTTCTCTTTAGGGGATGCTAATCTCCCTCAGCTGCCTCATGATCTTTATCTTGAAGCTGCCGGGGTAATAACAGACTACTCGGACATTTATGCAGATGACTCTGATCCTTCCTGTGGTAGAGGGACTTCATCTACGAGTACCAGTTTCGCAATCTTTGACAAGAAGGTTTTTTCTAAGCAGGCTACAAGGGTTACATTCTAAATTCTAATCATACAAGTACGGATTTTGTTTTAAGGTTAGCTGCTTGTAGTGCAACTTCTATGTTGTTTCAAACTTAAGAGTGCTTACAGTGATTCAGCTTTTGTAAGTGTATTTTGGGAGTTAATTAGTTCAAAGAATCCCTTGGCTACAATTTATTTCTCAATCCACCTCCACAGTATCTAAGTTTTAGAGTTACAAGAAAACAGGTTAATTTTTTGTGGAAACATTCATTAATTTTTCTGTTCTCTGTTTTCTGTTTTCCTAATAAAGTGCTAGAGTTACTAAAAGCGCAAAGTTTCTGATTTCGCATTATTCTCTAAAATAATTTCCTAAGAGAACGCATCTCTGGATAGCATAATTCCCTTAATATAAAAAGGACAGCTGGTGATTAAACCTAATAGGGAGTTCACAAATTCTGCTGTAAATGATGTTCAAGGATCATTGTTAAGAAGCAAAATCTCAAAAAAAAGATTTGATGGAAGAATGAAGATGAGTTGCAGGTTCTGCAAATGTTGTGGACAAGAATACTTGCAGAACCATCCTTAAAAGGACATGTTAATGAGTAGCAGCAGTAATATATTGTTTAAACTCACTGCTAAGAAGCATGGACACGGACATGGATACGGACACGTGACACGACACAACATGGACATGCTGACACGCTAATTTTCAAAAAATGAAGGACACGACACGTGAGAGACACGCATGAAATATATAATTTTATATGTTTATTATATGTTATATATATGAATATATCAGTGAAAGATAATAAAAAATACAATATGACACTACTTCCTATAAATTTATATGATTTTTATTTTATTATTCTATCTTAAGTTATTTTGTTCAAACTTATAATTAGTTTCAATTGTGTCTAATTGTGCGTTTAAGCGATAGACATGTGTGTCCTCCAAGTGTTCAGAGAGTGTTTGGATCTTTAAAACAAACTAAAAAATAAGATACATTTTGAAAAGTGTCGACACGTGTCGGGAAGTGTCCAAAGAGTGTCGGTGTCCCGACCTGCACACAACATAAATACATCACCTTCTTAGAAGTATCTGTGCTTCTTAGACTCACTGTGTGGTTGGATTAGGTTGGCCAAATTTTGACTTGAAAAGGATCATGCTGGGACAATTTTGGTGGGAAAATGCAACAGAAAAAAAATTAATTGAAAAACTAGGAGAGAGAGAGAGAGAGAGAGAGAGAGAGAGATTTTCTATGATATTCCTATATGTTCCACTAGTTGCCCCCTTCTACCCTCATTTGATGGGGAAAAATATCATACTGTTTTTAGTTCAAGTGAAACTTAAATTTGAAAGAGCTCATTTCAACAATAGAAAATAAAATGATGCAACTTATAGTGCATATTCACTTTGGAAGAGACTATAAACCATCTTATGACTCCAAGCTCCAATATTTCTTATTAAGTCTTTGAACTGCCATAAAACAACCCAAAAACAAAAATCTAGCAAATATAAATCACATTGAAAACTATAGTTCAAGTCAATAGAATTATGGCCAAGTAAACAGACACAAAAATATATTATTTTTAAACTAAGGTACAAGGTATCTGCCAATATAGGTACAAGGAGTCTAATACTGCTACCAAAATAACTCTTCTTTCAAGGCAGCAAAATAGATAATTTGAGCAAAAGAAGAAATAAGTAAAGAATCATATCTCACACATTTCATTCTTATCTGTAGTTGGGATGATAAATGTCCATTTCACATCAACAATTACTCAGTAGGATTCAGAGTCACTAGCTATGTCCTTGACACGACCTGATGCAAATTAAGCTGCTCGTGAATCTGTCTGAATTTTTCTTTAAGCCTTTGTATCTGCAAATGGCAGCATCATTAACAAACCAAGAAGAAAGAAAATGGATAGTTCCATAGGGGTGAGGAGGGCACAGATAGATTAGTACCGCTTCAGCTCAATTTCTGTTTCTCGCTTCTGTTGCCCCAACGAATGCCGCAGATTAGTAATGTCAAAAACATTGTCCATATCATCTTCAAATGCAGATTCTAAGTCCTCCGAAGAAGTGCAGGCAACTTGTCTACAACCGGCATCAGAAGAAAGCAGTTGAACTGCAAAATGTGGATGTTAAAAGGATAAAAGAACAGAGGGATGGCCAAAAATTTGCAAAGTAGAATCAACAAATTATCCTCCCTCCCCCTCTAATAGTTGAATAGAAATTTTGTAACACATCAATCAGTCAGGTACCATGGAACAAAGTTGTGTGGGAAAAGCAGGAAAAAGAAAGAAAAAAGTAAATAAAATGAGGAAGCATAATATCTGTAAATAATACAAAAATAAAAATGCAAATACTGAGGAAAACCCTTCTCTACTGTATCAGCTAAATGGCACTTTCTACTCTCCCTCATTAATCAGTTTAGGATGAATCCCATCTAATGAATCCTAAAAGATGCATACAGAAAAGAAGTACCATACATTAGTGCATACCTTTAATTCTGCAGAAACCAGAAAATATTCTCTAATGCCATGGAATATCTGTTGTACCAAAGCATATACAATCCTTTCTGATGAAGGGGCAAGCCTCCTGTTCCAAAGCTGCTATCTAAAAGGTCAGCTAGCCTCATCTCTGTTGTCTGCATACTGGTGCTGGAGTCGATGCCTGAGGCCAAATGACTGAGTTTTACATCTGACCTCTGCTTAGTGTCGTGCTTGTCATTGGCCATTGACCCAAATGATGACTCATGAGAAAGACCAGGGGATGCAGAATTGCCACCAGTAGTAGACTGCTCTGTTCCACCAAATGAGTCTAAGAAATGACGTAATCCAGCCCGATTCTGCCAATTGGACATAAAATCAAATATGGGCAAATCCACCACAAGTATCAGCCAAGAAAAGCAAATCATCAACATATGCATTGTTTTTTGAGATGATTCTTGAAAACATCCCATTACAATAAAAATTAATGGTAATTTTAATAGCTTCCTGAAATGCCTAGGAAGCGAAATATGAGGGTTTGAATCTAATGCCCAACATTAGATAATGAATGGCCCTTCTCAACAATAAAATTAGTTATATTTCCTATATCATTTTTAAGGCAAGTATATACTTTTAATAGGACCATCAATCAGATTGCGGGGCTGCAATTAATTGGTCCCAAAAATATCATACAGACCCTCCCCAAACTAAAAAATAAAAATGAGTAAAAATAAATAAAGAAAGAATGACATTGGAATAAAACTGACACTATTTCTTAAATTCATTGAAAAGGCCTAGCAGTGTCAATGTAAATGATCGAGAAATTGATAGACCCATTATAATTTCAAACAATTTAAAGTTGAGCATAATAACCTTATTGTGGAGGGACCAAGTCACATATCGTGTGGTGCTCATTAAATCCTCCAAACATCTAGCAACAAAATAATAGAAAATAAAGAGAGTAGATTATTGAGCATTACTAGCAAAAAGTTAGTTATTCAATTAGCTGAATAGAACTTTAGTTGTACCGAAGTAAAATCTGTGAACATAGCCTCCAATATGGTGTAAATCATTTAAACAATTAATAGCCAGTGGAAAGGATTTCAAACAGAATTACTTTATAGAGAAATGGGATGGTAAGATGAACTGAATAAAGACAAGTGACTAACTTTTCACGGCATGATCGTTCAGTGGATTCTGCAAAATTGTTGAAAGCAGATGCAACACGCCTTAGAAATACGTCATGACCGCTTAAAACTTCACCTTCTTTCTGTGGAAACAAATTACAGGGCAATGGATCAGTTGTCATAAGAGGGGAAAGCAAATCAAATAGGGTGAACTTTCAGGATCTATATCAATGTTAGAGATTTAGCCTAATAATCCACCAGATAAGAAAACCCATACCTGAAGAAGATAGACAGAGATGGGAAGCAATCTCTTCAAAATGTGCAAGAGTCTAAATCCCAACTGTAGAAATTGATTTCAATGAAGAAGAAGAAATTAGAAGGATAAGAAAAGGAATTGGTGCAATAAAATTACATGCTAAAAATAAAGAACAAAAAAAAGCAACGAACATAGCAATAAAAACATTGTAGTCCGATGGCATGCCCCAAAGTACGAGTTGTATTAGTTTATCAATGGAGAATGCATGATGCAGGCTTGTTCACAAGCAATCTGCATGGAAGTGGAAGAAGAAGAAAAAAAGATAAGGGTCGGCTTAGTCACTGAGAATTTGTCCACTCACAAAGTTTTAGGCTTCCAAGGGCATGTTTGACTCCCGGACATGATTTTGGTGGGATATGGGGATTGGCAGTACCCTGGGATTACAGACAAGATTAATAATACCTATGATATTGGATGAGACTATATATACCAAAAAAGTACTTGTACTATGTTTGATTATGGTAGGATATAGCATGAGATGAGAGAGGAGAACTATTTTTTACTATTGGATGGAGTGGTGTGGCTAGACACAGGAATGCCAATACGATGAGGGTGTGGTATTGATAATTTCATCATTTTGTAGGATTAGCAATACCATTAGACTACCAATCCCTATTCCATGTACTTTAGAAGCCAAATTGAATTCATCACCTGATGAAGAAAAGGTTCAAATGTATCATGAGCCTTTGCAACAGCAATCACACAAGCTGTTCTAATTTCCGAGAGAAAGAGAGAGGATAAAATTAGAACAATGATATAAGAAGCAATATCAACTTTGATATAATTGGAACCAAGTTCTTGAAGAAGCCAGAGAACCATGGCTACCTAGAATAATTTGTTCCATCATGAATATCTTCAACTCCACATGCATTTACAATTTCTTCGCGTGTAATTGGAGGGCATTTGATTCCTCCAACAACAAAACGGAATTCAGCCATTGCACGGTGATATTGAGCACCCCCATAAAGACGCATTCCCGCATTCTATACACAATACAAAACAAGTTTTAATACACAGCACAGATCTCCAAAATTTCAAAGAAAATGGATAGCAGATATTTTAATCCATGATAGCTCTTTTGCATTCGCTGATAGGGTTCAGGCATGTAATCAATGCATTGGTAAAAAAAAAAGACATGAAAAGAAACATCAAAAAGAGAAATGTGAGCCAACTTCCTAAAAGCCACGCCTGAACAAGTGGAAGAGGAATCACCAAGTTAACAAACTGTGATTATATATCCAAGAAAGGCTACAAAATGCAACCCATTTCTACATTTATATCCAGAATTAAAAGATTTTTCAGCAACCCAAAAGATTTTCAAATTTATGTTTAATAAGGAGTACACCTTAGGTAGGTGAATGAATGCTTTAAACAGCAAAATTCTGAAAGAGTTTTGAGAAAAAATTTATGTAAAATGTGATCAAGTAACAAAAACTTGCTTAAAATGGCCTTCTGTCATTCATTACCTATAGAAATTTAGATGAGATTATTATTTGTAGTTTATCTATAGATCAGTTAGCAAGAAAAATATCAAAAACTACGCCATGAGAGAAGCAAACATGTTCTATTTATTTATTTTTTTACAAAAACATGTTATGTTGAACGAATGTGTAATGAATAAGAACAATCTATGAAGCACGAACACGGACACGGACACAGACACGCAACAAGACACGGACACGCTAACACTTCTATTTTCAAAAATGCCGGACACGACACGCGAGAAACATGCATAAAATATATAATTTAATATATTTATTATATGTTATATATATGAATATATCATTCAAAGAAAATAAAAATTGCGATATGACACTAATTCTATAAATTTATGTAGTTTTTGTTTTATTATTGTATCTTAAGTTGTTTTGTTCAAACTTATAATTAGTTTTACCTATGTCCAATCGATAGACACATGTGTTTAAGTGATAGACACATGTCCTCCAAGTGTCCAAACTGTCTCTAGGTCTTTAAAAATATATATATAAAATAGGATACGTTCTGAAGAGTGTCGGACACGTGTCGGGGAAGTGTCCAAAGAGTGTTGGTATCCAACATGGACACGACAAGGACACGGACACGTCACCTTTTTAGAAGCGTCCATACTTCTTAGAGAACAATAATAACAATAATTAAAGAAATAAAAATAAGAAGAAAATGTTCTAGATTATTTTCTAGGTACCATAGTTCATACAATGTGGAATGCACCAGACATGCACAGGTATCAAATAAATCCAGCTTAGACAGACATCAATGACATGGCAAGATCAAAGCTTACAGGTATTAGCTTGTGTGGAAATTGAAGACCATCAGTGCCTATGAATGCCCCTCCATTAATCCTCTCATCTTGTAGTGCTTCCCCTGCAACCATAAGATACCAAAGCTAATGCTGTTCTAACAAGGCAACCTAGATAAAATCGGGAAAATAAATCCTAAAAATAATACATATTTATAGTATAAATGAATTTTTTTTGGCGAGAAATCTATACCCAAAAAAAATAAAAATAAAAATAAATAAAGTGACAAGTGAAACCACCACAAAACAGTGTCTACCATATTATAGGAAAGCAACATCATGATGATTTACCAAATTTATCTGGGGGTGCAACAACTGTCCCTTTCAGTAGCAGTGACAACTGAGTAATAAAGTAAACTTTAGTCAGAACACAACAATATTGAACTACTCTCAAAACCAAATCATTTAAAGATAAATTAATAAATAACTGAAAGAAATTGTCTCACAAAAACAATAAACTGTCTTCACTAATTCACATGAACAATGTCCATCTCAGTACTTGTATAATCTTCTGATGATCCTCATAAACTCACAGACCATATGAGTAAATGGAATATTATTGAGTAAAGAACTGAGTAATAGAAAGTATGCCCATTTGAAAGAAACCTTGGTCAGCAACAGATCATGGAAAGCTCTTCCTTTCTCCTTCAATTTTACTTCATCAAAAGTGCTGGAGGGAGGGGAAAAAACAAAAAACAAAAAAATGGAATATAATCTAATCATAAAATGAAAATATTAGATGATGAAAAAAACATAAATAACGGGTACCTACCAACCCTCCACCCTCCCTTTTTTCTCCTTCCTTCTTGTTTTCAGTAAATGTGCTTTTGAAGGTTATGAGTTATTTTCCACCTTAACTTCCTCAAAAACCATGAGTTTAATAAGTCAAAATACAAACCTGAGTTCCTCATTTATTTCATTTAGCTTTCTTGTTGTGCTCCTATATTCTTTTTCAAGAAGTGGAATGATCAATGGAACACTATCCATATACCTTGAAACAATATACATATCAAATTTTCAGTTACAAAATAGCAAAGAAACATTGAACTGAGTCAACTGACTGTACTTCAATCAGAGTAGAATAAAAACTGCCTACCTTTTCTGTAGCAATTCCTCTAAGAACAGCCTAAGGCTGCTCACACCTATCCTACTTCTTTCCTGCTTTGAGAGTGGTCGACCCAACTTCTCCTCCAAGGAGGCTACATCTTCCATCTCTCTCAAAGAAATAGCCTGCAAGAAGAAGCACAGAATAGAAGTCATCAAGTTCTGGAATGGATTTTCAAACATGATAGTGCAGAGAGAAGAGACAATCCATCTGTTAATGTACATTGCGACCTAGCATAAAAAACACATAATATAAACCGAACCAAGCCTTAAGTCCCATCAAATGGGTTCGGCTACATGAATCCTTCTTTTCTACGTGGCCCTATCAAAGGCCATTTCATTAGTCAAATTAAATAGATTCATATCTCTATTTACAACACTAGCCAATGTTAATCTAAACCTACCCCGTCCCCTAACACTTCCATCTACCGTTACAGCATCGCATCTCTTCACTATTGCCTCTGTTGGTCTTCGTTGAATATGACCAAATCATCTCAATCGATTTTCTCTCAACTTATCTTCTATCGGTGCTACTCTTACCCATTCCCGAATACACTCATTCCTAATTCTGTCTTGTCTAGTCTTACCACACATCCACCTTAGCATCTGTTGAATGTATAGATGATGAGAAGAAGAAGAAAAACAAGAAGAATAACGAGGGAGAGCTGTTGTATTTCTCTTAATTCAAAAGCATAGGGTTTCCCCCTTACACACAACTATTTATACTAATAAGAATAATACATAAAGACCAAATTACCCCTAACACTAAACACTCCCCCTCGAGTTGGTGCAAAGATGTTTCTCATGCCCAACTTGCAACAAATAAGGTGAAAGACTTTACTACTAAGACCCTTAGTAAAAACATCCGCCAGATAATCTTCAGACTTAACAAAAGGCATACATATCACACCTTTATTCAACTTCTCCTCAATGAAATGTCTGTCAATCTCAATATGCTTAGTCCGGTCATGTTGAATAGGACTGTGTGCAACACTAATAGCAGCCTTGTCGCAATACAAAGTCATGGGACCACTCCAATCAAGCCCTATATCACTCAACAAAGATTGAAGTCACATTAGTTCACATGTTCCATGTGCCATAGCCCTGTATTCAACTTCAACACTAGATCTGGAAACTACCGCCTGCTTCTTACTACGCCATGTAACTAGATTTCCCCCTACAAAAGCACAATAACTGGAGGTAGAGTGTCAGTCATCTATAGAGCTCGCCTAATCAAGATCTGTGAATGCTTCCAACCTCAAGTGACCATGATTAGAGAACAAAATTCCTTTTTCAGGGGGCAGATTTAAGGTACCTCAAAATGCGATAGACTGCATCCAAATGAGTTGCACAAGGATCATGCATAAAATGACTCACTATCCCAACTGCATAGGCAATATTTGGACGAGTATAAGAGAGATATATCAATCTTCCCACAAGTCTTTGGTACCTTTCCTTCTCCACAGGCTCACCAACTCCACTACAAAGATGATAATTAGTCTCAATCAGTGAATCAGCTGGTCTGCAGCCCAACATGCCCGTTTTCTCAAAAAGATCTAGAATGTACTTCCTTTGAAAAATGAAGATGCCTTTATCAGATCTAGCAACTTCAATCCCAAGAAAGTATCTCAATGGACCAAGTTCTTTTATCTCAAACTCCTTGGCTAATTACATCTTGAGATGGGTCACCTCATCATCATTACCTGTCACAACTATGTCATCCACATATACACTAAGCATCAAGTACCTTATGTACATTATGCTTGACAAACAAGGTGTGATCCGCATTGCTTTGTTGATACCCAAATCTCAAAGATTGCCTTTAGGAATCTACCAAAGCAGCTCTAGGAGATTGTTTCAAACCGCATAAAGCCTTCTTTAATCTACAAACCTTTCCAAAGAGATCGAGATGAGAATCTTGGAGGTACATCCATATATACCTCCTCCTCCAAATCCCCATAAAGAAAAGCATTCTTCACATCTAGCTGCTATAGAGGCCATCCCAAATTAGCCGCACATGACAGAATAGCTCGAATGGAATTCATCTTTGCTACTGGGGCAAAAGTTTCTTGATAATCTATTCCATATGTCTGGGTAAATCCCTTGGCCACTAGTCTTGCTTTGTACCGTTCAATCATCCCATCTGCATTGTGCTTAATAGTGACACCCACTTACATCCGACTGGTTTTTTTCCATTAGGAAGAGACATCAACTCCCATGTGTTATTTTTACTCAAAGCTTGCATCCCTTCTACCATAGCTACCTTCTACTTAGGATCATTGATGGCTTCTTTCCAACCCTGCAGAATACACATAGAAGAAAGAGACGAAACAAAAGCACGATATGGAGAAGACAACGAATCATATGACACAAATTTAGAAATAGGGTGTTGAGTACAGGCTATAACCCCCTTTCTGAAAGCAATAGGAAGACTTAAATCATCAGGAACAGGACCATCAACAACAGGTGAAGAAATGGATTGAGGATCATTACCTGTAGAGTCCGTGGAAAATGGGTGTGGAATTGGCATAGGAGATGATGATTGACTTGGTAGCACAAGAGAAGCCGGCTCTTTCTGACGCCGTGAATAAGTCTTAAGATCAGCTCCGTCCAAACGACCACCGATATCCGACTCCTCATCAACAGAACTTCTAGGCTCCCTTTCACCACAAATAACAGCCCGCTAAGTAGGAAGGAAAAAAGACAACTCATGTTGATATGACTTATCCGCAATCTCATCGATACCACTCTCCCCTTGAGGAGATAGCGGAAGACCAGAAAAAAAGGACTCAGATTCACGAAAGGTGACATCCATATTGACATACAGCTTATGAGAGTGAGGGTCGTAGCATTTGTAGCCTTTCTAAGTAACAGGATAACCAAGAAAGACACATCGGACAGCCTTAGAATCAAGCTTCCCACGAGTACGAGGTTAAAGATGAACAAAATAGACACTACCAAAAACCCGAGGCGGAAGGGAAGAAGTGGGATAAGTCACAGGAAGAAGCTCAAGAGGAATTTGGAAGTGGAGGACACTGGAGGGCATACGGTTAATAAGGTAAGCAGCGATAAGAACAATATCTCCCAAAAAAAACTTAGGAACATTCATGGTAAACAAGAGAGAGCGAGCAACCTGAAGGAGGTGGCCATTCTTACGTTCAGCAACTCCATTCTGTTCAGGAGTGCCAACACAACTAGTCTAATAAAGAATGCCACGCTCCTCGAGGTATGCCCGGAAAGCACCATCAACATATTCAATCCCATTATCACTCCTAAGAATTTTGATAGTAGCATTGAAGAGATTGGATACCATTTTATAAAAACTTTTGAAACACGAGAAAACCTCATTTTTAGTATGAAGTAAATAAAACCAAGTCACACAGGAATAACAATCAATAAATGTGACAAACCACCAATAACCAGAGGTAGAAACCACAGGGGAAGGACCCCACACATCAGTATGTATAAGCATAAAAGGAAAAGTACTTTTTTTATTAATTGAAGGATAACAAGTACGTTTACGCTTAGCAAACTCACAAGCATCACAAACAAAAGTATTCCTAGGACAATCACAAACTAATAAAGGAAAAAGTTTCTCTAAAATGCTAAAGGAATGATGCCCCAAACGGCGATACCACTGATGAAGGAGACGGGCGAAGGAGCCGGCGTATCAAGAGCCCGAGAGGACAAAGGTGAGGCAGAATGGCATCCGTAAAGTATAGTCTACTTTGTGCTCTACCACTGCCAATCATTTTCCTCGTAGCCAGTTCCTGAAAGACATAATGAGTCGGAAAAAATGATACAAAGCAATTGAGAGCAGTAGTAAGGCTACTAACAGAAAGTAAGTTAGTTGAAAAATTAAGAACATGAAGAACAGATAAAAGCGAAAGTAAATAGGTGGAATGAACAGAACCCTTGCCGGAGATAGAAGATAAAGTGCCATTAGCCACTCTAACCTTATCTCGCCCAGAACTAGGTGAATAAGAATGGAAAAAACTAGAAGTACCCGTCATGTTATCGGTAGCACCAGAATCAATGATCCAACGAGACGACGAAGAGGCACTGAGTGCACTAGCAGAAATACCTATGTGGGCAAAGTTGGAAGAGGCAGAAGAGGAAGGAGCTAAGCCAGATGAAGAATCAAGTCGAGCCATCAAACGTCTGAGAGTGTGAAGCTCATCCTGGGAAATAGAACCAGCATCATTTAAGGCACTAGCAGTAGTCTCAGAAACATGTGCTTGAGGACGAACACCACGACCACGACCACGGCCTCGAGTAGGTCGGCCATGCAACTTCCAACAGTGTTCTTTATCATGTCTATCTTTCCCACGATATTCACACTTCAATCGGTCCCGATCAATCAAAGGACCTTTACCACCACCTTAAGGCGGACAAGGCGGAGTATCACGTGACTTGGGGCCGACAACCATCGCTGGCTGATATGGAACAGGAGCATGCACCATAGCACTACGACGACTCTCCTCCTGCTGAACCAGGGCATAAGCCTCACGCAATGTAGGATATGGAAAGCAACCCAACGCTTGAACCCGTGTCTAATTATACTCCAAATTCAGACCAGCAAGAAAGTCATACATCCACTCCTTCTCCACAGCCTGCTGAAACATAGTGGCATCCATGGAGCAAACTGGCTGGAAACTCTAGTAGAAATCTAGCTCCTGCCACAAACCACTCAACTCAGCATAGTAGACTGCCAAAGAGCGATCCTTCTAATCCAAACCCCTAATCTTCTTATGCAATTCATAGGCATGTGCATCATTCCCCTATTGAGAATACATCTGTGAGGCAGCTATCCAAATCTTGTGAGCAGTATCCATCAAGAGAAAAGTCCGACTAATGATAGGCTCCATAGAATTGATGAGCCAGGTCATAACTAAAGCATTCTCAGAAATCCATTGAGCAGATAAAGCTCTATCCTCAGTAGATGGCTGGGTATTACCAGTAATATAGCTTGTCAACCGCCGGGCGGCAATGGCAAGACCTTAGTTGCACGAAGCGGG
Source organism: Camellia lanceoleosa (assembly GCA_025200525.1). Classification (NCBI taxonomy): domain Eukaryota; kingdom Viridiplantae; phylum Streptophyta; class Magnoliopsida; order Ericales; family Theaceae; genus Camellia; species Camellia lanceoleosa. The sequence goes on from CM045760.1 coordinate 175,841,105, forward strand.
AGCGGGGGCGAGAGCGAGGAAGCATGAGCCGATAGAAGTTTCTTAGGTTGGGAGCGCCTCGGGAAGCAGTAATATATATATATATATTTTTTAATACACATTAGAAGTTTTTTTATAAATACTTTTATTTTAATACACATTAATTATTTTATTTATTTATTATATTTTTTAAATAATGTGTTATTGTTAATTTATTTTTATTTTATTTTACATATATGTGTGTGTGTTTTTTTTATTAATATGTATAATATGTACTCATATATATATATATTGTATTTGTATGTGTTAATGTTTTTTTATGTAAATATATTATAAAGATTATATATATTAATATTTTTATTTTTTTTATTATATATTTATATGTATATATATGATATATATTAAATAATAATGTGTTAATGTTTTTTATTTTTTTATTTTTTAAATATATATATTTATTTAAAGATTTTATATGTTATATATATATATTATATTTAGTTAAAGATTTTATATGTTTTATTATCTTTTATATATATATATATAAGTTAAAGATTTTATATGTTAGGTATACATTGTGAAGGCCAGAGAGAAGCAAAGGAGACGAAGGCAAAGGAGACGATCTGCGAGAGAGAGAGAGAAAGACGATCTGCCAGAGAGAGGGAAAGACGATTTGCGACAGAGAGGAAAAACACAAAGAGAGAGACGAACTGCGATAGAGACGAAAAACAGAGAGAGAGAGAGAGACGACCTTCGAAGTGATGAAAGAAGAAGAAAAACGAAGCAAACGACATACCAGACACAACCTTCAGGTTCTTCACTTTCTTTCTCCTCTCTCTCTTTGTTGACCAACAAGCTAGGGTTTTTGTTCTTCTTGACCAACGATCCCATCTTGGCTAGGATCGCGTTTCTCTCTCTACGGAAATGCGATTCCTACACGTTTCTTTCTAAGAAACGCGGAATCGCATTTCTTACGAAGATTCGTCACCTGTTAGGACGATTCCTACAACTAAGGGCAAGACTACAGGAGCGGGACCAAACCAAGTAATTGGTACCATTGCGCTTGACCGAACTAATCTGAAGAGATGGACTATCACCAAGAGTCATACCACGACTCAGTCCACTCTCCTCCTTGCCCTTACCCTTACCCTTACCCTTACCCTTACCCTCATTGGTAGCCATGAGATGAGAGAAAGATGGGCAGAAACACAAGCAAGAGATCAAACAAATCCAGAAAACACTGAACCAGCATAGCAACTCACCTTTTAAGGCTAATAAGGGCAAGATTATCCCTGAACACAGTAACAGATCACTTACAAGCCCAAAAAACTGAAGCAGACCATCCAAAACGCAGAAAAAAAGCCAAGGTAAGGCCAAAATACTTCAAACTAGGGACAAGAACCTTGTAAGGGTTCCCTGGCTCCCACAGGTATGAGGAGAGGGGACAAAACCAAGCCAAAAGGGTTCAAACAGCAACTTTCAAAAAATCACCCAAAATTGACGAAAAATCAAAAAAATTAGAAAAAGCAATCAATAATGATCAAAACATCAAAAGGAGATTACAGGGTTAATACCCATTAAATTTCAAGCATGCTGATATTTTTTTTTTTTTGCTGCAGAGGTACCCTAAAGAAAAAGATAAATCATCTTCAAGGAGGAAGATATTGCTTTGATACCATGTTGAATATATAGATAATGAGAAGAAGAAGAAGAATAATGAAAGAGAGCTGTTGTGTTTCTCTTAATTCAAAAGTATAGAATTTCCCCCTTACACACAACTATTTATACTAATAAGAATAATACATAAAGACCAAACTACCCCTAACACTTAACAGCATCCTCATCTCAGCCACACTCATCTTATCTACATGTTGTTTCTTGGTTGCCCAACACTCTGTCCCATACAACATTGTTGGTCTAATAGCTGTTCTATAGAACTTACCTTTTAGTCTAGTGGGTATTCGTTTATCGCACAATACCCCAGACGCACTTCTCCACTTGTACCATCCCACCTTAATCCTATGGACACATCTGCATCAATCTCCCTTGCTGTTGTGATAATCGACCCTAAATAACGAAAATGTTCACTCTTAGACAGTTATTGGTTCTCAATCTTCACTTCTCCTCTGCTTTCATTGCTACTGTTACTAAATTTACACTCTATATACTTTGTCTGAGTTTTGCTTATCCGGAATCCTTTAGATTCAAGAACTTTTCTCCAAATCTCCAATTTTGTGTTAACTTTTTCTCTAATCTCATCCACTAACACAATATCGTCTGCAAAAAACATGCACCATGGCATGTCATCTTGAATATTTCTCATCAACTCATCCATAACTAAAGCAAAAAGATAAGGACTTAAGGTAGATCCTTGGTGTAACCCTACAGTGATAGGAAATTCATTGGTCTCTCCAGCTAGCGATCTAATAGTAGTCACTACCCCTTTATACAAATCTTTTTGCTTTAGTTATGGATGAGTTGACGAGAAATATTCAGGATGACGTGCCGGGATTGTTAACAACTCTGTCGGTCCCAAGCCTGGGTTAAGGAGGAGGGTTGTGTGTTAGGTAGCCGACAGCCAACATGTAAAAAAGTAGCTCGAATCCCTTATGACAATTAGCTGACCCCATTTGATGGGACTTAAGGCTTGGTTTGGTTTGGTTTGATTTGGTTATACTATAAAATCCAAATGTCAGGCCGTGGTGTCGCAATAAGGTTGCTTCATTGCAATCTGGGTGTCACGAGTTCAAAACACGAAACAAGCTCTCCACACACACGGGTAAGATTGTGTTAATCTTCCCTCCCTAGCCCCCACAGAACCACGCAAAGTGAGCTACCCTCTTAGAAGAGGTAGATACTATTTTATTTAATCGCAAACTCATAATGTCTATTATGGTTCCTTTTCCTTTATTGATAAGTAAATTAAGTTTATTTGAAAAGGTCCCTAAGGTGACAGGAAGTATATAACCAAACAAAAAAAAATCAATTCCCAAATATCTATACCACTCTCAAGTCTCAAACCTACATAAATGGGTACACTATTCCTATGATCCAACTGTACAATAAGCTCAAAAACATGCACTTCACTTCATGCATTGGAGCCTCTATGCCATCAAAGGGCTCTATTTCTTTCAACCCATAAGCCCGCGTCACACATGGGAGCTGCCAACCAAGCCTTCCTTCTTCTCTTGCCAACCTTGCACCAACTCTAACAAGGGCATAAATCAAACACAAAGGGTTTGTTTGGTGCAACTTTTTGTAAGCTAAAAACTAATAAAAGAAAATATAAAGCACCTTTCCTCTAGCTGTCAGATAATCAGCTTTTCTCAACTTATTTAAGCTATTTTTGCATAATAAGCTCTACGCAAAAACTACATCAAACATTCTGGCACAGACTCCCTAAATAAAAAAAGCTATTGCAACTCATATAAACTTGCACCAAACAGCCCCAAAACAAGGGAATGCTAATGAAATAGAAAACAAAGTCAACATTCGGTAACATACCTCTCCACAAACCCAACAATGAATAATAAGGTACTTCCCTAATTTCCAAGCTTCCAATTGTTTTCTCATTTTAATCAAGTCATCAACTATCAGTATCTTCCAATGTGCTACCTCCCACCCAAAAAATGCCACCTTGGAAGGAACATTAACATGTTGAATCCCTTTTCTCAACAACTCCTTATAGAAAGGTATGAGCTCAAACCTCCCAACCATGGAAGGAGTTCATCTAACCCCATGATCTCCCTTCCCTAAAGTATCCTCTCTAGTCTTTATACAAACTCAAGAAAATCCAACAACCCTCAAAATAAATTATGGATCAGTTTGTGAAAAACCACGCTCCCCTAAGTACGGACACGTACACATAACACGACAATCCATTAACGACAACAACAGAATCACAAATATAGAATATAATCATGGTTTCCACAGTTTAAGAAGAGAGCAAGTGGTGAACACCTATACTTTATGAAAACTAAGTCGATTTTGTATGTTATAAGTTACAAACTTACAGCCAATCACATTGAATACAAAGTATGGAATTGTAAAATTTCATCAGTATTACCTTCATCCTTAGAAAGCAACATAGAAGCAAGATAAAGCCCTAATGGTAGAAGGTTAAACCTGTTTAAATTCTTCATTTGATTGGTAAACTGATTCATGTCCAGGACCAACTCTTCCCGAAGGCACAGATGTGAAAAAGGGTGAGTCTCCTAACATGAAGCCATCAAGTGTACTTGCAGGTGGTGAAAGAAAAACTTCCACATCCGAAGCACGTGCAAACTGAGGTATTTTTGTATCAAGCTTTGTTGAGACTATCACAGTCCTTGACAGCTCAGGATCGATCTGCATATGATTAATGAGGAAAGCAAACCCTTCACAACCAATACCAAATATTCAAAAGAATCCAAACATCATAAGATGCAGTTTTCACCAGTTTGGCATGAAAAAGATATGGCTTTCATTTGTTATAGGTAGGTACACTGATGGGGGAAAGTAATGATTTGTGTTTCTCCTCAAAAGAAAACCTTCTATACAACTTGCAACTAAGTACCCGCAAGTAAATTTAATAAAAATGGCTCTAGTACTAGAAAAACACATACTTGCATTACCACCCTCCGTGTTGTTGCATTTATCCAGTCATTACAATCTTCAAGGCATAATATGATGAACTCCCTATGCTGCATTTTAGCTCGTACTAGAGAATCCACTGCTCGAGCTTGGCCTGCCATATATAATTTACGCAACATTCACTCCCATGATGAATGATGAAGTAAAAATGGAAATATATTACCGATTCATTGGTGTGAGATTTGACCTGTACCTGTAAAGATCGATTTTTACGACCAGGAGCAGGAGCAATAAGTCCTGGAGTGTCTATAATGGTGAGGTTTGGACAATATTTATATTCTACTCTAATTATTATTTCCTTAGCAGAGAATTGACATGGCTCATGCTCCAACCTCATGTTTTCAGCTTCAATGTATGCCTACATAAAGTCACGGGTGAAGAAATAATATTTGAATCACCATTCTCAAATTGGAACCAAAGTACCTGTTAACAAACATAACCTCGGGTAATTGAAAATTTTCAAATTGTGATATGTGCATGACCTTGTCCATTGGACATTCTTCCATCTAACCCTCACTAGGGTGAGGCAGTTTCAAATAAATTAATTAAATCATGAATAAAAACAATTCAAAGTCCAGATTTCATAAAACACTAGACACAAATTAGAGGAACCCCAGGAATGAAATCACGAGCTTGAATATGGGGAAAGCAATGCAGGTTACGAAAAAACAGTACAATTAGTGAACTGTTTCATATTAAATAATTCAAGGAAGTTGTTACAAATAACAAGATCATGAGATCATTCATACCACATATAATAATCAAATGATTTCAAACCATTTAAGTAAAAGATTTTCTTTAATTTCTAGTCAATCCCCCACCAAATGCAGTATAAGTATAGAGCTATAAACACATTGTCACACAATTTCCAAATCTTGAAGGCTATAGCCATTGACTAACAAAAGGAAAAAGTAGAGCCAGGCTGAGGGTAATTGTAATCCTAACATGGATCATTCTGGTACATGGAACGTAAACAAAAAGATGGTGTGCCACATACTATAAAATACGGTGCAATGGGGATAGACTAGTAGAGATTACACCATAACAATTTAACTTACTTGTAGAGATCCAATATAATTTTCATTATTCTAATAACACATTTTTACACACATTATGACCTTTTTTTTTTTTTTGGTTGAGGTTTTGTCATGTAAAAACTTCATTCACCTTAGCCTTTAATATTGGACAAATTTCACTTTACCCCTAGTGGTTTGTAAGCTGAAGTGCATTGTTAAACATTTTGTCTAATTTAAAAGCAAGTGTGAAACAGTGCCAAACATAAGCAGTTATATGTTCATTTTCAAATTCCAATAGGATAAATCGTACATGGAAAAAAACACAGGAGTAAAAGTGCATTTTACCTCCAAAACAAATGTCGAAAATATCCGTATTTCACACACTTATTAGTTGTTTATCGGTGTACTTTGGTCCACAAACCACATAGGCTATGTGGTTATTTTCAAATGAGAGGAGGATAATCCACACATATAGGCCAAACCACAACAAATAAAATGAAATTTGCCCTTTTTTTACTCCTAACAAACTTTACCAAATATATTGCAAAATTTTTTTTGGGTAAATTGCTAAATTTCCAGTAAAAGCATATCATATTTCAGAAATTTGAAAACATATAATTCACTGGGTATTAACATTGGGGTAATCATTATACCAAATGGGTTATCAAATTCCCTACTAAATTAATTCACCAATGTACATAACATATACACAAGTATTATATATATATATGAATGTATAGTTAGTGAGAGAATGTTGCCTGGATTTCTTGGAGGGACTTTTGTTGGGGGAGGAAGGGTTCGGAATCGGAGAGGAGGTGACAGAGAAGGGAGTGAGAGTCGGGATTGTACTTCATGTGGAGGGTGATAGGGCGGCGCGTCTTGGTTCCGCCGCCGACGAGGTTGAACTGGAATCCCATTAGGGCTGCTACGAGGGCGCTCTTACGGTCTGTCTGGTGGCCCACCACCAGCACCGCTGGTGCCTCGAATGGGGTCTCGAATTCCTGAGCTAGACCGTGAAGCTCGTTGTACGCTTCATATAGTCTTCCTCGCTCTTCGTCTGCTCCGTTGGGAGACCCTTTTTCACCTCCTCCATTACATGAGTGAGTGAGTGAGTGAACTGTGTGTGAGAGAGAGAGAGTGAGAGAGAGAGAGGTTTTGTTGGTTTGTTGGATTGGAAAGTCTTATCTACAAAACCTGGGGTTTTGAAAATTGGGACATTTGGGCGGTAGTTCGTTGCGGACAAAGGCAGCGAGTCTGAGTTGGGTTACAGCCCACAAATTTGACAAAGCCCGGTTCGATTTATATAGGGAAAATTTTTGTGGTGGTCTATGGGCAAGCTCACATGGGGTTCTAATTAATTAATTTGTTTAGTTTCAGTTTTTTAAATTTAGTTTTTAAAAAATTAAGTTTTTTATTTTTGTATTTTTATATTTTTTATTTTTAGTGAATATTTTTAAAATTTTAAGTAATTTTTTTTACTTTGTTATATACACCTTATTTAGGGGTTGTTTGGGTGTCTTAAGTAAGTGTACCTTTTGTCTTTTTAGACCAAAAAGTTGAGAAAAAAAAATATGGATGTTTGGGTTAACTTTTTAACTTTTTATGAAAAAATGTGTATTAAAAAATTGTATAAATAAGTAGGTAGGAGAAGATAGGATAGGAGGCCGTACAGACTGACAGTGGATTGGCAGTGAAGTCGGCTAGGTGAGTAGATGAGAAAATATTGTCTCCTTCTCAAGCTTTGATTGGATAGTGTTGTTTGGCCCGTGGGGGCCCACCACGGGTCCCGTTTTTCTAATCGGAACCGTTAATGTATAGAACTCGTCAAGTACTATATACTTGTAAAAATTGGATATCAATAGCTATATGATCGTGTTAATTTTTTTGTTAACTGTTAACTATAACACTATCCATTTTTATACAAAACTGATTTGATCATACAGTTAGCGATATCCGATAGACGTGATTTTTTGCAGACATATAGTACTAAACGAGTTCTACATATTGAACAGTTCATATTATCAAAACGAGACCCATGGTGGGCCCCCACGGGCCCAACTTTACCATCCAATTTTGTGATTGGCCAGTTGTAATTTTTTTTTTCTCTGTCACTGACTAGTTGATCACGTCAGTACCAATCTTGGGCCAAAAAGTTGATTTATTTTAATATTTGTATATTAATTTTTTTATTTTTTTTGGTAAATAGTGATAACTTTTTGACTTTTTGATTTTTTCTAAGGTTGCCAGACCAGCCCTTAGATATATCCAAATAGTAAAATATTTGTGAAAAAATATTTTTAAAAATTAATAAATATATAAAAATATAAAAAAATGTACTAAATTTTCGTATTTTTTATATTTTTGATATTTACTAAATTTTTTAAAGATTTTTTCACAAATATTATACTTTTTAAAAATTAAAAAATTGCTTAAAATATTAAAAAAATAAGGAAAACGAAAAGGCAAAATTTTTTAAAAAATGAATTTTGAAAATTGAAACCAAAAAGAGTAATTATTATTATTATTATTATTATTATTATTATTATTTCTTTTTGGGTGGCATGGTGTTCTAATTTAATGTTATTGGTTGAAATTGTAGAATTTAATATTTTTTGTTAAGATATTAAGAAACAACTTGATAACTGTCAAGTGGCAAGTGATGTGAAGTATTGTTCCTAAACCATTAAATAACCTCTCGTATGGACAGTTTGATTTAGGATTTAAGGTGTAATGTTTCGATTCCATTGGAATTGAGAGAAAGTTTAGCATCAAATCAAAATTTTTAGTTTTGTTAATTGAAGAACTGAAATGAGTAATTCTATTTACATACCACTATTTCTCTCAATTCATACCATTTCTCCCAAAAAAATTTATTACATCTCTATCTTTCAATCAAATTACCAACACACATCTCTCTCTCTCTCTCTCTCTCTCAACTCAACCCTACATTTGCCAATCGACGCACCATCTCCCTTCTTCCGATCATCACCACCTTTATAGCATTTCTCTCCTCCTGCTATTGCCTTCTCATCGCCCTCTCCAAATACCATTTGCCCACCACCAACCCTTCTCTCAGTCTAGCCTACTCTCTCCAATCCGATCGTGCCTACCCAACTCCGTCGTCCATGCCTTTGTCGTCCTTTGCCCTTCTCCACCTTCTGCAACTAGCCCCATCTCCTTAATCCCCAATCCCAATATCTCTCGTAACCCATTCTGCAACCCCATTTTCTTCTTCTTCTTCTTCTTCTTCTTCTTCTTCTTCTTCAAACCCTAGATCTAGTAATCCAAACCCTTATTCTTCTTCTTGCTCAAACCCTAGATCTAGAAACCCAATCCCTAAGTTGGATGAGGGATAGATCATGACGGAAGGTTATTGAAAGGGGTTGTTAGCAGTGGAGGGCTACGGCATTGTCGTCGAGAATGAAAGGTTAGAGGGTTTGTCAGCAATAATGGTGGCAAAGGCTGATGGTCATTGTGATTAAGAGAGATAGAGAATGTCACGACCCAAACTCGCCCCCTATAGATTTAGAGAAATAACTGGCCAGTAATCCGTGATTACCGAAGGCCTGTTTAACAATACTGGCAATAATACAATATAATTTGGCAAGTAAGCCAAATAATAACAACATACATCGTCCAATGAGTCAGAGAACTGAATGGAGATAAACTTTCATGTACATAGCCATATACATAACCGCTAAGACCATAAACATATATACAAAACAAAACATAAGTTAGGGAATCAATCCTATCATCCGAATAGTATTGGCATTAGTCCTAAAACGCCCTTTTCACTTAACAAACTCAAAAGGGTGAAGTCGAGCCACCCAAAAGCACCTTGACACATACTAGTTCAAACCTCGCAATGAGGACAATAGGCTTGACAAAACAAGGGTTTGGTCGACGCCTCTAGCTTTGATCTGGTGCTTGGCCACCTACATATATATAACGAACTGTGAGCTAAAGCCCAGTGAATAACAAATGTGTAAAAAGGTTAAGAATGATGTCCTTTACAGTCTTTGAAACAATCGATTAGCATTAGAACACTTTAATCACTATCATTTGTCAATCAATCGTTCAATTCACTCGATTCAATCAATCTTATTCTTATAGGTCATACGTGGTACATCCCATAGCAACAATACACTAGGTCTTAAAAAGACCGAACAATCAATTGATGGCCATCAAACAATAACACTAGTTCCAAGATTTGGAACTGACAGAGATCTCTGTAACAATAGCAATATCAATAACAATAACGATAACACTACGTTATGGATGCCACGAATACAATTTAAAAGAGAATCATCATTCAATCGATAGAAAGTAACCGTTCAGAAACAATATAAGTTATCATTCAGAAAATAAATGCAATTTGAACATATCTTTACAACATTGTTACTCACAGTGGACTCTTCTAAGACATCGCATTAATGGTTCGGCGTCCGACCTAAACAAATAAAGTCAAGCACAACACAATTACAATCACACTCTTACAATTCTATTCAATTCAATCGTTCGATCTCTATTCGTTTTCTCTCATTTGATTCTAATTGTTTTATTCAGTTATTCCTATTTATTTTTCTTCCATTCCTTTTAAATATAGATGACTAGTATTAGGAATAAATTAGATTATTAACCTCCAATTAAGATATGTTTAGCTATCTATTAACCAAACTAATTAAATATAAATAATCTAATCATATACCAACCCTTATTAACTTCGCTAATTACATAATCAAACTTAAATTAGGTTCATGCACATTAAATTATAATTATTCAGTCATGTTTAAATTACCGAATCAGAAATTCATAAATATGTACCTTTTGCAATTTCAACTTCATGTTTAAGAAAATCAATGCCCAAAACCTTCCATAAATGTTGAATTTATCATCTATAGCTTCCAACAATCTCATAACTTTAAATTGAAACTCAAATTCCATGAAAAGAGTTCAAACCCTTAAATTAAAACATCAAACTCATAATCTTTAACTTTAATCTTTGACTTCATGGAGGTTTCCTCCTCAAGTTGGAAAACTCATGCATGATTTCTTCTTGATTAAATTTAAATCCTCAAAATCCATGACATTTCCCTTCAATCTTGAAAACCCATACATGAATTGCAAAATATATAAATAAATCTTCATGAAATCATCCATGCATGAAGGAATTCAACTATGTCTTGATTTTCTATGACAAAATATATGCAAGAGACCAAATTACTTCAATGAATTCAACACTAGAACACATAAATGTTCATGCATGTAAGCTAATCTTCCATATTCATCATCTATGAGCTCTCTTACATTAACTCCATAATTTCCTTAAATCTAAAGATATGATGAATCTAATTCATAAATAAACACTTACCTAGAGCTTGATTTCAGATTATAGGATGGTCTCTTCCAGCTCTCTCTTCTTCCTCTTCAAAATCTTGAGCTCTTTCTCTCTCTTTAGATGAGTTCTCTCTCTCTCTCTCTCTAAATTCACCACATTAATGAACCAAATGAATGAAAACCTTCATTCTAAGCATCAGATTATACACACACACCTCTCATTTGAATTGCACATCACGTAGTCACATACACACACCCACACCGGTTTCTCTGCATACACACACCCGCATCTCAAGATACCCACCAAAGATAATCTCCTACACTCACCATCACAAAATGCCCAAACACTTACTACACTTAATCAAATTTTTAATCGAACTCCCAAAAGGCTCCAAATATTAAATTAAATTTATTTCCATCATGAATTTCGGTTCTTCAAATCATTAAGGTCTTCAATTCAGTTAAACTTCAAAATCTTTGTCAATAAATTACATATTCAATTGAACACCTCATAAATAGATTTAATTCATAACAATCTTAATTCCTAATTCGTATAACTTAATTAACTCCAATTCGAACCCAATTAATTAAATCTCACTTTTATAAATCTAAATCGAATATTTAATTAAACTCCCATATGGTCCGATATTCCAAATTAAAATAATTCAATTCACTATTTGTACTCTCTTGAGCCATTTAGGTCTTCAATTTCTAATTTTAAAATAAATCCTCAGTAGAATCATATGCGAATCAGTCTCCATAATTTTTATAAATCCCGGATTAAATCAGAGTAATGGGTAATTAAATTCAAATCTCTTTGATTAATTAAATGCTAATTATTATACATGGTGGGGTCATTACAGAGAAATCGCAGGTGGAAAAGAGATTGCGATCTAATGATATCGACTGAATGGAAGAGAGCTACAGCGGTGGTGGCGGAAGGAGACAATGATGAGGGACTATCACCTCCTCTCCGATTCCAAACCCTTCCTCCCCTAACAAAAGTCCCTCCAAGAAATCCAGGCAACATTCTCTCACTAACTATACATTCATATATATATATACTAGAAATAACCCGTGCCTTCAATTTTTTTGATATCACATCTGTTATGGAATTCAATTGTAATAAATTAATTCAAAATAATAATATTATTTCAATTTATAACTTCACATATAAGAAGCTAAAATTGTTTTTACACATTGAACTGATAAAAATATTCATAAATCTCAAATTGCAAACTTCAAAAATAAATTCCAAATAATGAATTCTATATTTCAGTGTACATAAGCATGAGAGTAATCAATTTAAGCTTTAAAAAAAAACACCCCTAGTTTAGAGAGAGAGAGAGAGAGAGAGAGAGAGAGAGAGATTAATTATCTAGTTTAGAATGAAAGAGCCAACCATCAACACACATAGAAAAACAACACAATCCCAACATTTGTAAGGTGGATTAGTCACCTGCAACAAAATCACTCTAATACTTGAATTCACTTTAAAAAATCAATTAAAAGAAGTCGCAACAGAAAAAAAATCATATCAAAATACCTTTGAAAAACAGAGAAACCAATGACTATGAATTAACAGGAATTGAACATATGATCAAACAGCTTTCAATTTAGTTCCCAAGTCTCTTGATTAGTGTATATCATGACTTGTGAGTTCATATGTTGCTGCTTAATGAATATGAATATGAATTGTATCGGGAAAAAAAAAATTGACTATGAATTGTATTGGAAAAAAAAATGAATATGAATTGCTAAGTATAAGTCTTCTTTCTTTTCTTTTTTCAATTTTACACGAAGAATTTAATAATTTAGATAATACCCGAAAACAAATGAAAATAAATAATTACGTCTAATTTGGAATCCCAAGGATTCACAAAAAAACAAAACAATTACATGAGATTGAACTATTTATGTGTAATAAATTTTTATATTACAATTTATTAGGTAGTGCCTAATGAAACGATTAGAAGGCTTTTTTAAATTCAACAATTAGAAGGCTTAACCATAAAGTGAAAATTACCACCACCACCTTAATAAGATAAAAAACTGGAATGATTGAAAAGATCATACTTGAGTGCTCAAAGTTGTGATTTAAAACATTCCCTACAAAAACCATACACATTGTGTAAAAAAAAAAAAAAAAAAAAAAAAAAAAAAAAAATTTGAATATGGTTTTTTTTAAAAAAAACTTGGAGTGCCATAGGCACAGGTGGTTCTTTTACGATAAAATGTGGTTCTTTTACGATAAAATCATGAAACTGTCCTATTTATATTCAAAAGACAGTATAAATTGATTTTATATTACCCAATACTATCAATTTAACTGAATTAAATTAATCTGACAAAGACATGAGTTATTGCACACTGTTTGCCTATGCATTTTATTAGTTTCTTAGACCAAGAATCAAACCATCTAATTTAAGCAATCAATCAAAACCACACACATAATAATACAAAATTCTAAACCTGCAATATCAATAATATAAAATTTAAGCTAAAGATGCACTGTTTTATGTCAATATCAATAACCTGCCAATCAATAATACCAAGAACAAAAAGAGATCAGATTCCACAATAAACATAGTTAAATCATTACACTATGAAAAAAATAGAATTTGAAAGTAGACTAACAAATAGAAGGCTTCTTTGTTAAATCAACTGATAATGATGAAATTATAAATAACCAATTAAAGGATTCTATGTAAATAAGAGGACTTTTGTTAATGAGATTAATCAAAGATTCAACAGGATGATACTACAAATCCAAATAATTAAGTTATGAAATTCAAAACCAATTAACTGGAAAAAAATAAAAATAAAATATCTATCATTAACACAAAGAAGCCATGAATTTAAATCTAAGTAGCTAAAAACTCTTACTCAACTTCTATAAGTATAAAACAAATTAACTCATGAATTTACCTTTTATATCAATAACTCATGCCATTTAAACAATATCAATAACTCAATAAACCAAAATTTTATAGATATTGAATTTACATTTGGTTTATTGAATTTACCTGCTTGCTTACATTGGTAAAGTTTCGAATTCTATGGAAATTGAATACATTCGTACCAATTAAACAAAACCAAAATTTTAACTGAGATAGGGGGTGGGAGTGAGTGAGAATCATTCTATTATGAATCTTCAGCCTAAACAAAATCCAAACACACGTGCACTGAACTGGTGGTCTATGATGAGATTACAAATATACATTAAATATTGAGAGAAAAAAAAAAAAAAAAAAAAGGTTGCACATTGTTTCCCTATGCATTTTGTTAGTTTCTTTAAACCAAGAATCAAATCATCTAATTCAAGCAATCAATCAAAACCACACATAATAATATAAAATTCTAAACCTGCCAATATCAATAATACAAAATTTAAGCTAAAGATGCACTGTTTTATGTCAATCAATAATACCAAGAACAAAAATAGATTAGATTCCACAATAAACATAATTAAATCATTACACGATGAAAAAAATAGAATTTGGAAGTAGACTAACAAATAGAAGGCTTCTCTATTAGACAAAGTATTGATTCTATTCACAAATAAATTTAGCACTGACAAAGCATCATAATTTCTTAAATTTTGGGTTGAGATCTAAGTACCAAAAAATGGAATGCTCTAATAAATTTTGAAGAGAGAAGTAGAACCTCATGAGAAATGAACAAATATAGTCATATTGAAGAAACTTTGTGTGTGTTTGTGTGAGAGAGAGAGAGAGCTAATTTCACGACCCTATTCCGCCCCTAGTAGAATGGTGCCATGATGGCCTGTAATCCGAGATTACCAAAGGCCAACTTACAAAGATTCACACACAAACAAAGTATACATATGGGGCTTACATATGCGGAAGCAATAATTTAATTCTAATTAGTCCATAAGAGCTGTACATAGATCAAATGAAATGGCATACATCTTATCGAGGTCTTACAACTTGAATACAAATGAATAAGTACATAACGCATCTTGATCAAAAGGCTTCTCAAGCCGACATATGCAAAATACAATGAATCACAAGCCAAGAAGCATAGTCTTCAAGATGCTATCAAAAGTATGAATCCAAAACATCATGCCAAACGCATCTAGGCGTCACCGTCGTCCTGCTCATCACCTACATATATATATAGAGGGTGAGCTTGGATACTCAGTGAATGATATAATTAATAAAGGGGTTTGCATGAATGATATCCGAGATCTTTATCAAATCAAAACACATCATATCTTGTACGAAATCCAAGGACAAATCAAGTTCATCTAACAAATCTTTCAAGTCTCAAGGGATGCTTACTAGCATCAATAATACAAGGGATGACATAATCAAAGGTGCTACAAAAGTTTAGAGTCCCCTAGCACGCATTTGACTTGTGCTACAAATGCTTATAGTCCCTTAGCACGCATGCACTTGTGTTACAAATGCTTATAGCCCCTTAGCACATACGGACTTGTGCTCCACATGCTAATAGTCCTTAGCCCGTACAGACTTGACAAGAATGTTATCACAACTAAAGCTGATATTTGACACACAATATAGGGACAGTCATTCGTGCTTAACAATTGCTTTTCCAAAGCAAGTAAGGCAAAGCTTTATCAAAACTTTATAACATAACTTTATTAAAAATACCACTCACTTAGTTCTTCGTTGGGGTCAGTCAAAGCAAGAGTCCAAGTCCTACAAACACATGGCAAAGTCTATTGAATGCACTCTTAAACAAGCTTTACATGAATGCAAATGATCTCAGATTCCTTCAAAGCTAAGTCAAACCAAAACAAAACACTGTTCTCATCTCGAGAAAACATAATAGGCACCAACCAAGGTCTTGGCGAGGTCCCACACCTCCTTGCCGAGGTGTGGTCCCGATGGCCACATTCAACGAAATGAAGTTGTGAAAACTGGTTTCCATCTCAAGAACATGAAAAACATGAATGCTCAATCACAACTTGTTATTATGAAATCTGGGATTCCATGAGATGAGTTCGAAAACATGGACCTGGTATCCATACTAGAAGATCTTATGAAGACAAACACAAAAACATGAATCTTGATGCAAGCTTCCTAATCAAACAAGGCTTTTATTCAAAAACACATGAATAGCACTTTCTTTCTCAAATCGAACTTTAAATCAATGCATGGCTTACAAATCGTGCTCGATCATGCAATGCAGCTAGATGAACAATAAGAACAACAAGAGTAGATCAAGATTCTAATCTCAAGACACGAATCTAACGGCTCAAGGTGTGAAGATCAAGGTTAGAAATCTATTCCCTCTCTAAGAACTCCTCATTCTTCTTCCTAGAGCCTCTCTCTCTAAAAGACAAGGATATGATACAAAATGATGTGTTTCTCAACAGCTCACTGACTTAACCCTCTACTGGGACACGTGGCATCGGCTGGTTGGCTCCTCTCAAAAAGGTGACTGAGTGAAAAAAACAAGACTATGACAAAGTGTGTTCAACAAGCACGATGGCATAGGCACTCCGGCAGGTTATGATCTCGGCTAAGGATAAAGCTTCAGCAAAAGGTCTCAATGATCTCAGCTAGAAAGGACAACACTTGACTTAGTTGTGCCACACCTCGGCCTAGATGTGCCACACCTCGATCTAGGTCATACAAATCCAGGAACAAGATCACTAGGCGCAAGGGTAACATCTCGGCCTAAATAATACACATCTCGGCCAATATGCCAAGGTGCGAGTGGAGGTTAACCAAAAGATTCCAAGATAGTCCTGGGTATAACAGATTCAAAGGTGCGACCCAGGCTTAGGATGACCTCGACTAAACCCACACCAAGCAAGGAACAAAGCATGCAAGCAACACTTTAACAAAACAAATCAAGATCTGCAAGGATGCAAGCTTAATCAATACAAGGATCATGCAAATGCACGTAAGCATGACTAGGGTAAAATGAGGGTTGCTACAGCTAACCTATTGAGCATTGAGAAAGTGTCACACCCCAAACCCGCCCCTAAAAGTTTTGGGCATGACCTATTCAGAAACGGACACTTAACTTGTTATACATAACATATGGGGCCTGAGCGGAAGTATTACCATTATAAAATAACATAAAACATCATCCATTGAGCTACCACTACCATGCCAGGACCACACACATTGCATTAGGTACATAATACATAGAAACATACACCCGAACTTCGGTTACACACTTATACATTCATACTTAGACCCACAATTGGGTGTGTAACAAAAATATTAATGCAAGACAACCAAAGCATAAGGCAATAACCTAACAACACTTTACAAAATGCACGGCTTCAGGTAGGTGCCTGGACGCATCAAAGTTGACAAGAGAAAGACGAGCCTTAGAGGTTAGGACTGAACTCCTGGTTGATTACCTACAGAAATAGACAGACAAAATACAGAATGAGCGAACTCAGTGAATAATAGTATATAAATAATGTAATGTTTAACCTGGATAATAAAACATATAACTGCAGATATATATGATTAACTACATTCGTAATTATTTCCAAAACAGCCATGGGTCTAGTTTCCATGACAGAGTGGCTTTAAGCCCAGCATATACAGAACAACCATAGGCCTACAGATGCAGAACGACCATGGGTCCAGAAATATCAGAACGACCATTGGCCCGGAAATATTAGAACGGCCATCGGCCCAGAAATAACAGAATAATGAACGGCCATCGCCCAGAATAATAGAACCCTAACGCCCGAAATATGAACGCCATTGGCCCAAAAATATGAACGGCTTAGCGCCCAAATATGAAACTAACGCCCGAAATAACAAAACGGCCTAACGGCCCAGAAATAACATATGTATGGACTCAAGAGGTGGCTCGTACGGATTCTAGAGGTGGCTCCCACTAAAGTGTAGCACTTAGTTCCGTACAGCACTTTGTTTCATACCATAAATCAATAAGTCTCATCATGTCATAATATAAACAAAACGAACATCATAACGGAATAACGACAGATATCATCAGAACAGACTAGTCTTATAGTCATACAGAGGCACATAGATTATTCCAATCATTTACATGAGTTAATGTAGTTAGTTTACGCGTAACAGAATACCAATGGTAATCATTAGCAATATGTATTACGTATCTCACAAATTGTACATGTGCCATCACAATGCTATTTGTAGGCACAAAATAATTATCTCATAACAGTCTTAAACCATCCTTGATAAAACTGAATAGTTCGGGATACGTAAGCATCATTGTTCCATTTGTTCACCATGAATCATTAAAGTTAATCTACGGATAACAGAACGTTAATAATGTCTTTTAACAGGAAATAAAACACACTACTATAGTATTATCCAATTCTGTTAATCCTCTTTAGACAGACATCTACGTCACAAGACATATGTTGAACTAAACAGATGGTAGGAGTCTTTGATAGAACTTTCAAGGTATTGTGTTCCCATTTCAAATATCAAGTTCCCAGTAACCGGGATTACTTTCACAAACTTTTTCTGTTAACCATTCTCATGGTTTCATAGCTTGTATGCAGTTCTTATACGGAATCATGGGTAATTTATAGATTATAGCACATTACCGATAACCATTAATCGTAGGCGGAATACAAAATAGTTTTAGAGTCATATCAATGGATGCCAAATCCTTCAATGTTCACAACAATTCTCAAATACAAACATGTTAACATAATTGCCATGGAAAAACAAAATGTTAATAATAATAATAATTATTAACGGTAATTGATGTACATTTATAGTACTATTACTCACAGTGGTAGGTCTCTGATAGCGGTGGAATGATGTCCTCGTCTTGACCTACAAACACAATGCACATAACAGAATATGAGGATAAAACCAATCTCTTTCTTATTCTTTAACCAATAGCCATGGTGGTTCTAGCTTCATTAGTCCTCCCTAGGTTATAATTCATGTTTCAGAAAATAGGAGAAATCGATGGGAAATGGTTTAGGTGGAGAAATGGTACAAAGCCGGTTGACAAAAAGTGAACAATCGTCACTAATTTGGGCATAACTATTTTTGTATTTATAATTTTGGAGTGAGATCACTGCCATTGGAAACTAGACTTCCGGGGCTTGATTTTAGGCTCAAGAATCACTCAAAACGGAGTCCGGATGGAAAAGATATGCTTGTTCAAAGTTGGCTGGACAGAGTTGTCTCCGCACGTGAACAAGACGTGCAAAAGACGGTTCTTGCAGTCCGAAAATGGCTGAAAATTTGGGACTTCTCATTTTCAAAATCAAACCTTAATTACATGTAAATCAAAGCCCAAAACCCTTTAATACATGACCAATTTCATATATTTAATCTCCATCAAACATCATAACCTCAAAATATTATTCAATTCCCAAACACAAGAACACAAGAGCACCAAATAGCCATAGTTGGGGTTCAAAGTTCACATCTTCCATATCAATTCTTGATTTCATGTAATTGATGCTTTAAACCTAAAGATTCAAGATAGATGATCATACCTTAGTTCCATCCTTGTCTTTCTCTTAGCTTTCTTCAATTTCTCCCAAGCTTCCCATGGATGATCTTCTTTTTCTTTCTTCAACCCCCTTCAAGCATCTTCAAAACCCCATGAGTGTTGATTAGAGGAGCTTGCCTCTTCTTCTCTCCCTCTCTCTCACGGTTCTCTTTTCTCTCCCTCAAATATTTTATTTGACTTCCAAATGATAAGTTCACCACTCACATAGCATAACCATATATACATATAACCAACACCTAAGCTTTTAACAATAGGAATAGCCAAACACGCTCTTACGAATCGCGAAAAATCAAATTTCAATTAAACGTCCCAGATGACTATAAAAATTGTGTTGAGCATAAATATGTCCCCTGTTCTGGTTTCTGAAGCCTCTAGGGCCTTCAATTTGCAGTATAAAGTTAACCACCCAAACATGCATTAACGAATCAGACAAAATAGATTTCCAATTAATTTTTCCAAATAGTTTTAAAATTCCCATTAACATACCCGAATACTCAATTTTGATTTTTGAACCCATAAAGGTCGGTAATTTCTATTTTAAGTCCGTAACTCAACTGATAATGCTTCAATTCTAATAGATATAATTAAATTAAACCACATCATTTCATAGGGAAATAAAGATGATTTCTTATACGCATTTTGGGGTCATTACAGAAAGTGATGATTAAGGTCAAGAAAATCTTCTCCTCCGATTTGTTGCCGCGATGGCTCCGATTGGACCCACCGATCTAGCAAGGTTAGCACCCAATAGACCCACCGATCTAAGGATAACTCGTGCTTGAAGGCACTGTGAACAAATTTTTTTTGATACCACACATGCTATGAAATTCAATTATAATGAATCAATTTAAAATGATAATATCACACTAATTTAAAACTTCACATAGAAAGAGGAACAAAAGATATAAAGAAAACTGAAATAAATAACTATAATGAATTTATCATGAATGTAGGCTTCCCACCTCATTCACATAATTAGGGTGGTGCTTTCAAGAGTTCCCACCTCATTCTCTAACGTATTTTCAAAATTAGCCCTGTTTAAGGAATAGTTCAAATCAATCTAATAAAACATCAAATATCAATAGGAATGGTTCAAATCTTTCCAACTTTTTCACAGTTTCAACTAACTATTTATAAATAAATGAAATAAAACTAACCCAAGTTACTTTGAAGACTAACCTTATTGTTGATACCAGAATATCATGGATGATATGTCATGACACAAACCTACCCTCATGGGTTTAGTATCGTAACTGGACAGTAATTCTTGGATTACCAAAGGCCTCTTGACAGATTAACATAAAGTTAGGGGTTGTGAAAGCAAATATACAAAATATATACAGTCCATTGAGCCGTGAAGACGTATATGATACGCATCATTTAAAACTTTTATAAACTTATGCGTGATGTCAAAAGATATACCATTTACATATTATACTAAGGCATATACGTCAAAAATCTCGCCCACAACTTAGCAAACAAACATAGTCTAAGATGATTACAAAAACAGCCACAAAACTTGACTTCATCCGAAACCTTCTTGGAAGGCACAAAGGTTGGCTGACAAAACTGAAACATGGGCTGTCAACTCTGGGCCTGGTCACGTGCTTGCTTACCTACACACATAATATAAATAGTGAGCGAATGCCCAGTGAATAATAACAGAGTAAAGACTTTAATGAATGATGCCCATAACATATTTCAAGTCTCATAGTAAATCAGAATCATAATCAGATGACGGAACAGAATCATAATCTTGTCCTTATTCAAATCATGTGTGGTACATCCATTAGCACAAGCATGTCTCCTTGGTTAAGCATAATAAGTTCCATGAAGGAACCTCCGGTACTGAGTAACATATCTCATACATTGGCCACAGTATTGTTTCCCCCAGGCTAGAGCCTATGCCACGGTATTGTCTCCTCTGGGCGAAGGCCTGGGCCTCGGTATTATTTCCCCCGGATGAGGGCCTAGGCCACGGTATTAAACCCCGGGCAAGGGCCTCATGACCATAAGCCACAATATTATGTCCCCTGGGCAAGGGCCTCTGCTAAGGATACCACAATTACGTTTCAAAGAAAATTGGACAATAATTCATTCATACAAAACATAGCACTTCAGAAAACTTATCATTTCGGATCATCGGAAAATAATTAAAGTTAAACATAACTTTACAAAGTTATTACTCACAGATAATTGGTAGCTCCAATTAGATGGCAAGGTGGGTAATTCACTTATCTTGAGCCGCGTGACCTACATAACATAGCAAATTCATACATTGAAACACACGCTCGATTGTACATAACTTATTCATTGTTCTTAGTGTGTTTCTAGCCTTTGACCTCATTATAGAGTCTTAAGCATGGCCTAAGAGTGCCTAGGATAGAATGAGGATGCAAAAATGCACTTGAAGACATTTTCCAAAACTTGCTGAAAGTGGGGTCCCGTTCGAGCGTAGATTCCCTCGCTCGAGTGGTCCTACAGACAATGAGGCTTTGCTCGAGTGGACTGCAAACTTTTGAAAAATTACTAGTTGCTTGTATTTCACGCTTGACGGACGCTTGATCTCCGCTAGAGCGTGAGACTCAGTCCCTCACTCAAGCGTGACTTCTGTAGCTCGAGCGTGCTACATGATATGCAAACTTCTGGGTATATGCATTTCACGCTTGAGTGAGAATCAGGTTGCTCGAGCGGAAGTGCACGCACTCAGAGTGCTCGCTTGAGTGTGAAGTCCCACGCTCGAGCGTGGATGCAAATTCTGGAATTTCCAGATTTGATCTTCAAGCTCAAACTCAACCTTTAAAGCATCAAACTTGATTTTTCTGGGCCAAAACTTGAGAAAATACATGAAAATCCTTAAAACAACATGAATCAAAGATCATTTCAAGAAATCATAGTCCAATGGCTTGCCAATTATGCAAAATTCAACTAAAAGTTTATGAATGATTCAAGAACATGACATGCATGAATTCTCTTGAACGCAACCTTTTCAAAACATGATCAAACTTGGCAACTTGATAGAAAACATGATGAATTCCCAAAATATAAGTGAGATGAACACATGCATAAAAGAATTCTTTGAAATCATGCTCAATTTGTGAAGAAATGAATATGCATGTGAGAATTCTCATGAAAACAACTTCAAACTCCATGGTATGGACATGCATGCATAAATTGACTTAGCTTCCTTAAATTCTAGGTCAATAACCTCATGAATTCATTTAATTTCCATGAAGTCTTGCAAAAACTCAATTACACAGTTAAGAGGTTGGTTCCTTACCTAAAGACTTGAATTCACAAGTGTAGATGCTTAACCCTCCAAGTCCTCTTCAATTTCCTCTAAATCTCAAGCAATTCTTTTGTTGAGTTCAATTTCCTCCTTACTCTCTCTCCCTCTCACGTTTTTGTGTCTATGAGAGCTCAAAGATGCATATAAGATGAAGAAAAAGAGTGAGTGGGGAACAAAAAGGTGCCTTATGTAGGCTTAGTTAAAGTGGTTTAACTAAATTGACTTAAGTTAATCACATTGGCACCAACTATTCTAATTTTATCGTTCCGAATCGAATTTCAATTAAACTCACCATAAAATTCTATAATTCCTAATTAACATATAAATCAAGTCAATTTCTGAATTGGATGCCAATAAGGCCTTCAATTCGCAAATCAAAACTAAAACATGAACAAATCTTTGTACGCGGAACAGATATAAACACAAAATGATACAATGCACATATAATTGACTCATGATTCCTTCTTAACTACCTATTTGGCATACTTAAACATGAACTAGCGTTAATCATAGGTCGGGGTTGTTACATGATACAACAAACCCAAGCTACTTTCACAACCAGTTGTATTAGAATTTCAGAGGTCCTGAAAAGATAAATGAATTCAGAAACAAACCATGAAAATAGTGCATCAAAATACACTGGTTTTTCTTAATCAAGAAACATAAAATTCATAACCATGATCAAATTGGGGAGGGATGGAGGGAACTAAAGTCAAGTATATAAAAATTAAGAGGCAACAATACTATAACATCCTCCTCCTTCAACCCATTAAAAAATTATTCTTTTTCAAATGTAACTCTAACATCCTGCACAATAGACACTAAATTTACACAAACATCCATGTCAAGCACATGTGACTTCCACCAAAATATGCAAAGATATTAAATTAAATTATTGACAGTCCACACTCAATAACCATCCATAAGGTCCAATCTTTTACATTGATAAGAGACTTTACAAAAATATTAGAAATCCATTGAAGTACACATCAGTAGGAAGCTTTATAAAAGTGGTTAACATCAAGGATATACTTTACAAAATGTATGCCATATAATGTCTTCAAACTTGTTCTTTTACAAAAAGTACTTGGACGCCTCTAAAATGCTTGAATGCCTTTAAACTTGTTCTCCATCATATTCTAAAATGTCCATGTATCAATTTTTGTGTACTTTTTCTAGTGAGGAGCATGCACAACAATCTAATCTTTGAAAAACAATAACATTATAGCATATTGAAATGATATGAAAAATAGATATTGAAACAATATGGAGTAAGGATACCTTATTACAATTCCATCGGAGTAATGTAGTCTTATTTATCCTCTTGAGCTCCATAGCTTTTTCAATTCAATCCTACAAAAGTTTGACCTAATCATAATTTAAACAAAATACACTTTAAACTTTAATTGCTTCCCTCTTCTAATTGGAAAATTTGATATATCTTTGTAAAAGATCCTATATAATTTATTTAGTGTATTGTTTTTTAAGGACGCATAATTTAGTTTGGAAATTAGTAATATTAAGGATTAAAAGCACCATGCCCATCTTCACAAACTTTACAGTAAAAAAAAAAATTACACAGATTATGCGTGCTTCAAAATATCACATTCCCCCATGATTTTCTTTACACATGCTCCAAAACAAACTTCAAAATAACCATTCCACTTGTGTATTTTTTATTCCCTTTCTTGAGTAGTTTTTCTTTCCTTTTCCTTTAAGTTTCTCATTATCCTTTGCCCTAAAAACAAAGGGCTTACCCCTTGATTAGTGGGCTTACCCTACGAACACAAAGGACATTGAAGTCCTGTTCATTATGGATCACAACACTAACATTTTTGTTTTGAAGAAACTGAATTTGTGTATATATAGAAATGCATTTGAAAGGTAAAAAAAAATTAATATTAAGGAATGTAGATGAAAAAAAAATGAGCATAGAGAGCTAATATTATTGTTTCCTTTAACATATCATCCACCTGTAAAGAATAATACAAAAGCATTTGATAAACTATAAACTAAACATACATAACCAAAAATATGAATGTTGTCTGTGATTTGAATTAAAATGAACTCCAAGGTTGTTGAAGAGGTTGAAACACCACAGACCTCTAGTGCAGAAATAACTCATTTAATAATGCTATAAATAGATTAAGTTTAAATAACAATGGGTTGTACAATGATTATTTGATTGCTTAATCGTGCCATAAGTTAAATATAATGGGCTATTTCTTTCTCACTATAATTTTAATTTTTAACAATTAAATAAAAACAAAAGATCACAAAATCAAAAGAAAACCCAATTCACACATTTATCAAAATCACCCAAATCATTTATCAGAACAATAATCAGGTTACTTCAATCTCATTTATGCTTTATTTGGTTCGGTGGAATGAGATGAAATGAAATGAAATGAAATGAAATGGTTATTCCTTACACTTCAAGCTAATAAGTTAGTTTGGTCTGCCACAAAATCAAGTGACTTCCCAGGATTGCCACTATGGAATAAATATATGTACATAACCTGAAAATGTAAATAAAAATAAATATTGTAAATTTAAAAAGTCCCATCAAGAATAAATATTGTAAATTTAAACAAAAGTCCTAATTGTGTGTATATTCAATGTATTATCAATGCACCAGTTTGTTGTGTGCATATTCAATCTATTTTGATTTATTTTGAAAATGTGTTAACACGCACGCATCGATGCATCGATGATGAGGAGAAGCCTAACAAACATGTAATAAAATGTTGTTGGGTGTAATGGAAAATGAGGGCAGCTCACATGGAGGTGGTGTGTTGTGTGTATATCCATCTATTTTGATCTGGATGATGTGGTGTGTTGTGTGTATATTCTTCTATTGTAAATTTAAACAAAAGTCCCAATGCACAAAATCAAAAACAGAGCTTCCTTGGCCAGGGAAAAAGAATAAAAGACATAAAAGAGAATGTGCTCAGACTTCAGCATTCAAAAATTCATGCATAACACAATCCTAGTGTACATAACTTGTTTGTGGTTAAATGTTAGCACCAATTTACAAAACTCATCCATGTCATAGTGGGTATAATTAACCACTAATCAGGGAAAGATCCATGTAAGAATGATATTGATAGTCAAATTAAACAAAATAGTATAGCAATTTATGTGTGTTACTGAGATAATAAACATGAAAACAATATTTCTAATTAGCCCCCAATAATGAGGATACATCAATGGTAATTGTCGGTATTTCTACAGAGGCCTATTAAAATCTTTAGGTAATTTTGCTTAAGGCCCAAAACACTAAATATTGGCCAAGGAAAAAGAATAAAAGACATGAAAGATAGAAAGGAAGACATCACACCAAGGAAAGATATATGCCCTGTTTGTGGGTAAATGTTAGCACCAACTTACAAAACTCATCCATGTCTATCTCATCCAATTTACAAAACTCATCCAAGATACATGCCCTATTCTTAAAATCTAGAAAAACCCTCAAAATCCATATGAAGAATAATTCAAACTTTGAACAATCCTATTTGTTTGCAGCTCAATAAATTTATATATGAACAAGTTGTATTTTCTTAAGCTGCAAACAAACTTTGCTTACATATGGTTTCATGGTGGATTTGTTTGTTATACATTGATAACTCATTGTGGTTGCCTTGTTTAGCCTGCTGATTAAACAGAAATAAAAAAATTATAAAAAAAAGAATGGCAAAATAGGCAACCCAAAACAAAAAATTGTCTAGATTAATCCCTAAAAAATTGTCTAATTTTGATACAAAAAAATGTCCGATTTGTTGATTAAACAACAAATTTATAAATGATTAAACAACAAAGAAAAATTCTTTACCTTAGTGGATTTGAAGGAGGGTTCGCAGATCTAACTCTTCATTTTGGATAATTGAGAGAAATTCTTTACCTCTGTGCCAAAGCCACGCCAGTTGTAGAGCTCGGATTCAACCAGCGGCGAAGTTGAAGACTCGATCTTGGGATTCGAGGCGGAGGGGCGATCCTAGATTTGGGATGCAGTGGAGCAGGTGATTGAGATGGGTTTGTTGGAGCAGTTCAGTGGAAAGGCATTCAGGTGGGTTGTAGAGTTATTGAAGAGGTTGAAATGGGTTTTGGGCGGTGAAGGGAGAGTGAAATAAGTTTGAAATGTTTTGAAAATCTGAAGACAGTGAAATGGGTTTCAATAGTGAAGATAAGAAGACACCAAATTTGAAATTAATCTCAACCTTTAAATCTATTGCCACCTAGGATAGATGTCCCATCAATAGAGCTGTTTTGTTATATAGACTATTGGTGTGTATTGAGATAAAATTAAAAGTTATAATTTGTCTATGGTGTGAACTAAGTAAATGATGTATACTAAGACAAGTAAAGGTGTATAAATAGAATTACCCAACCGAAATAGATCATATATTTGATTTTATCGGTTTGATGTAAATAAGAGATTCACATGAAAATTTAAAGAGTTTCATAAAAAGTTATAGAATTTCACATAAAAATGAAGAAAAATGGTAAAATTTTCTACAAATGCTTTTCTCCATAGCTTTTGTTACAAAGCGTATATTGTTAGTCACTTATCTTCTATTACTTAAGAGAAATATTTAAATATAACAGTTCGGTCACTTCGATTTGTATTATTGTAAAAAAATTTAAAATTGAAACAAACCATACATTATGAAAAATATACTATATGAAACAACAAACCAAAAATCAAAATTTCAATCTGCCTCAATTTAATTTTATTGATTTTTCTTCGCCATGTGTATATATGTTAATTTGTGGTTTCTTTGTTGTAGTGTGAAAGCAAGCCTAAAAAACCCTCAAATTGTTACAAAACTACAAAAATATTGAATAGTTTTAAGAAAATGATAAAATGTTGAAAACAAAGGAAGATAAATAAGTTTAGGAATATATATTTAGCTTTTCAGTAATTTTTAAGAATTAATCTTTAGAATTATTTAAGATTATTTGTTCAATAATTTATACAATTCTCTCTTCTCATTTTTTGCATTCTCTTTTTCTTCTTCACTCATTTTCATCAATTTATCAATAATATTCATATTTTAGGCAAGAATCAAATAGTAAAAATTAGTATTTCATTAATCAAGAATATTATTGCAAGTACCTTATTGGTTTTGGCTAATGCCATTTCAACTATCATTATGTTTGGAAATAATTTTTTAGTGATTTTTTTTTTTTAAATTTTAAAAAAATTTATACTTTTATATTCTAATTAACTGTTAGATAAACAAGAAAAATAAAAAATAAATTTTGTAAACAAGTCCACTAAAAAAATTTGAAAAAAACAAAGTAGTGAACTTTCTTTGAATTTTTTTTTTTTATTACCAATCCCACCCATCAAAGCTCGCATCATCCCAGCTTAGGATCCATATTATACTCAATGTGTATCGCATTTGTATAAGAGTAATAATATGTAAATAAAAATTTATACATAATTTTGTTGGAACAATCTTCTGTGTAAATAAAATAACTTGAAATAAATTCAAACAAAATAAATAAATAACATACTGGATTTATTTATCAAACCGAATTAAAATTAAAACCAAGTCAGTGTGTGACACTGGTCCTTAAAACAGATTAAGCGCTATGGTGCTTATGATTGAGTGGCGTCTATCTCCCAGGATACAATGATATTCACAAATTTGTAGAAGTACTTTAAACAAATTTGTTCGACGAACTAAACTTGTGATCTATACTCTCTTTAAATTATTCTAAAACTAAATATGAAGAATAAATACACTAGAGAAAAAAAATTAGACAACAATGAGACAAAATAACAGACTGAATTTCCCCCCCCCCCAAACTGCTGGAATCAGATTGTATTTATAGGCAAATTTCCAAAGCCTCGAACAGGTACCAAACCCCGAAGTCAACAGGTGTAAAACTATTCACAATTTGAATATATAAATTGACCGTTGGTCAGAACAAAATTTCAAACAAATGAAAAAAGTGAGCCGTTAATGGAACAGATTCCTTCTACCTGTTTGGAAAATTTATTATTAAACTATTTGGTATATATATACTAAACAATTAGAATATATATATATATTAAAAAATTTGAATAGTTTAATAAATAAAGGAAGATGTACAAACTAAAGGAAATCACTTAGAAACCCAAAAATTTGAATTTAGAATTAAATTAAATTCCCACAATTACAAACTTTAGGAAACCACTTAGGAATCCAAAATTTGAATTTAAAATTAAATTAATTCCCACAATAATTTTTATTAAAAAAATTCAAATGAATTTTATCTAAAAAATTAATGTTAGACTCGAAAAACGACGTCAACTTCCCATTTACTCATAAATGATTTTGACGTTCTGTCTTCACCTTTTCAGACCCACCCCAAACAACGTTTGGGGCCCACTCAAATTTGGGCTCAAAATATGCCTATATTAAACCATTTTTCCAACAATCCTCCACATGAATGGAATTTGACGGAGAGAAAATGCAGCAACATGATCTAATTACAGAGAGTACAGAAATTGGAAATATTCTGCAAAGGATAGGTAGCTTTTGGCTTTAATCCTTCCCTTATGAGACACTATCGGATTTATTAGCTAAACAGTGAACATGATGTCTTGAACTGTTCAGCCGTTTGTGTAAACCAAGACAATAAAACCCATACAGTATATCTCCAGACACAGTTTAGTTCTCACTATTGCGTTCATTTTGGCCTTGAACAGCCTGGTCTTTCATGAGTGCTCTAAAGACTTGTAGCCCTTCACAAATCTTATAGAACCGGCCCAGTTCACACTCACATAGGTGATTCTTATGAAGAGTATCCTGCCATATAAGAATCATTAAAATTTTACTTAACCTCAAACGTTGCAGACATCACTATTTCATTAAAGAAATGGGTAGGAGACTCCCCAGTGATCCTTCTGAGTCATTCACAACTCGGTTGTCCCTTTGAACCTAGATCTTGGGATCTCCAGTCAACTAGGTTGGGTTGCCATTGTGGTAATTCTTATTTAATAGGCTTAAGTCTCATTTCCCTCGATAAATTCTCAACTAACTCTCTTGTTAACCCTTTGGTTAGTGGATCCGCTATGTTGTCTTTAGACTTAACATATTCTATGGAAATAATTCTATTAGAGAGTAGTTGTCTCACGGTGTTATGTCGACGACAAATGTGTCGTGACTTACCATTATACATATGACTCTGTGCTCTACCTATAGCTAATTGATTATCGCAATATATGCATAGAGCAGGCACCGGTTTTAGCCATATTGGAATATCTTCAAGGAAGTGGCGAAGCCATTCTGCCTCTTCCCCTGCTTTGTCTAAAGCTATGAATTCAGATTCCATAGTAGACCTAGCAATACAAGTCTGTTTGGAAGATTTCCAAGATATAGCCACTCTACCAAGAGTAAAGACATACCCACTGGTGGACTTCGAGTCTCTAGTATTCGATGTCTAATTTGCATCACAGTATCCTTCAAGTACTGTTGGATATCTAGTATAATGAAGCCCAATGTTACAAGTAAATCGGAGATATCTTAGAACCCTTATAATTGCTTTCCAGTGTTCTACTCCTGGATTACTCGTATATCTACTTAATTTACTTACTACATAAGTTATATCTGGGCGAGTGTAGTTCATCAAGTACATTAAGCTTCCAATAATTTAGCATACTCTAATTGAGAAATACTTTCCTGTACATTCTTAGAAAGATACAAATTAACATCTACAGGTGTTCTAGCAAGATGATCATCATCTTTGTTGAATTTGTCAAGTATTTTCTCAATGTAATTAATGAGATTGTGACAAAGCATATCCTTCCGATGTTTTGGTAATTTTCATACCAAGAATTACATCAACAATGCCCATATCCTTCATGTCAAAATGTTTATTCAACATTTTCTTAGTAGTTTTAATCATATTATTATTACTACCAATGATAAGCATATCATCTACATAAAGACATACAATGACATAACCTTTGTCTGTGTTTTTAATATAAATACATTTGTCACACTCATTAATTTTAAATCCATTGACATCATTACCTTGTCAAATTTCTCATGCCATTGCTTTGGCACTTGTTTTAAACCATATAATGATTTAACCAATTTACACACTTTCTTTTCTTTTCCTGGAAAAGAAAAACCTTCTGATTGTTCCATGTAAATTTCTTCATTTAACTCACCATTTAAGAAAGCAGTTTTCACATCCATTTGATGAATTTCTAGATTGTATAGAAATGCAATGGCAATTAGCATTCTAATGGATGTTATTCTAGTAACCGGTGAGTATATGTCAAAGTAATCAAGACCTTCGTTTTGTGTGAATCCTTTGACCACAAGTCTTGCCTTATATTTGTCAATTGATCCATCCGCTTTCAATTTTCTTTTGAAAATCCACTTGTACCCAAGAGGTTTACAACCTGGTGGCAAGTCCAATAATTCCTAAGTGCGATTTTGCAAGATGGATTCAACTTCACTGTTGACAGCTTCTTTCCATAAAGGAGCTTCAGGACTGGACATAGCCTCTTTAAAAGTTAAAGGCTCATTTTCTAACAAAAATGTTAGAAAATCTGGACCAAAAGATTTTGAGGTTCTAGCACATTTACTATGCCTAGGTTCTTTTTCCTCATTTTGGTCTAACTCTTGCTCTTGATCATTACTAGTAATAGCATCAAAAGATCTCTTATTATTACTAGTCTCTTGTCCAGTCTTATTTGGAAATACATGTTCAAAGAATGATGCATTCCAAGACTCAATAATAGTATTTACATGCATTTCGGAATGTTCTGATTTATGAATCAAAAACCGATATGCACTACTATTCTTGGCATAACCAATGAAAATGCAATCAATGGTCTTAGGACCTATCTTAGTCTTTTTAGGACTAGGAATAGCCACTTTAGCCAAACACCCACACACTTTTAAGTATTTATAGGATGGTACTCTTCCATGCCACAATTCGTAAGGTGTTTGATTCACTTTCTTTCGGGGTACTTTATTTAGTATATAACTAGCAGAAAGTATTGCTTCCTCCCACAAGTTCTGAGGTAATCCAGAACTTATTAACATAGCATTCATCATTTCTTTTAAAGTCCTATTTTTCCTTTCAGCAATTCCATTTTGCTGAGGTGAGTAAGGACCGGTGGTTTAATGAATTATTCCATGTTCTTTACAAAATTCACCAAAAAGTGATTCATATTCATCACCTCTATCACTTCTAAGTTTCTGAATTTTCTTACCAAGTTGATTTTCAACTTCATTCTTATATTGAATGAAAGTTTCCAAAGCTTTATCCTTGGTTCGAATTAAATAAACATAACTATATCTAGTATAGTCATCTATAAAAGTGATAAAATATTTTTTCTCACCTCTAGTTTGAATTGATTTAAAATCACAAATGTCACTATGAATTAATTCAAGTGGTTCTGTACTTCTTTTAATTGAATGAAAATGAGTTTTAGATAATTTTACCTCAACACAAATTTCACATTTATGATTTGAATCAATGTCAAATTTAGGTAAACATTCCATATTAATTAATCTACGCAAAGATCCATAATTAACATGTCCTAGTCTACCATGCCATAAATTTGAAGACTCAAGCAAGTAAGAAGAAAATGTATTATTATTAATAACTGAAGGTACAACGGTTATTACATTTAACTTGAAAAGGCCATCAGACATGTAACATTTTCCTACATACATCCTGTTAGTACAAATTTGTCACTTTTAAAAACTAGCATAAACCCATTCTTACTCAACAAAGATCCGGAAACTAAATTCTTGCGAATGTCCGGTACATGTAGCACATTGTTGAGAATGAGTTCCTTTCCAGATGTCATCTTGAGTACAATCTTTCCTTGTCCTTCAACTTTGGAAGTTAAGGAGTTGCCCATAAAGAGTTGTTCACCATTGTCCACTATAGAATAAGATGTGAATATCTTTTTGTCGGCACAAATATGGCGAGTAGCACCAGTCTCCACCCACCATTCTTTAGGATTTCCGACAAGATTTGCCTCAGAAACAATTGCAGAAAGATTGATATCATCTATACCATTGGAAATATTGTCTACTTCAGTCATGTGGGCTTGAGCAGGTTTCTTGCTTGTTCTTCTTTTACTTTTGCCTTTGCTACGGTAATCTTTGGCCCCATGTCCTTCTTTGTCACATATGTAACATTTGCCATTAAACTTGTACTTTTTATTATCCCTCCCTTTAGAGCCTTGTGATGAACTTTCTCCAGAAGACTTTCATTTCTTGGTTTTTGAAGCATGTTCCACCACATTTGCCTCAGACTCCATAGGATGCTTACTAGCCTGCTTTTCAGAATTGCAGTTGTCCTCCTCAATTCTTAAACGCACAATTAATTCGTCCATAGAAATTTCTTTGTGCTTGTGTTTGAGGTAGTTCTTGAATTCCTTCCAGCCTTTTGGTAATTTTTCAATCAACAATGATAGAGACCACTAATTTTGGAGCTCTAAAAAGACCACTAATGACATGGCACTCAATAAAAAAAGAAAAAAAATACAACACCAAGACCAAAACATCAAATCATTCATGGTGGGGCTTACTGCCACATCATTAGTGGTAGCACTAATCAGTGCTTCCACTCATTTTCCTTTTTCAATTAAGGCTGCAACTTGGAAGGATTCATTGAGTGACATGCCTTCTGCGTGAATGTCATGTAGAATGAGTTGGAAATCTTGAGCTTGGCTGATCACAGTTTTTGAATCAACCATTACAAAATCAAAGAATCTGCCAACCACAAATTTCTTTGAGCCGGCATCTTTCGTTTTGTACTTTTTCTCCAACGATTCCCAAAGTTCCTTTGCTGTCTTGATTGGACTGTAGACGTTGTATAATGTGTTGTCAAGTCCGTTCAAGATGTAGTTCCGACAAAGGAAATCGGCATATTTCCAAGCATCAACCGCAGCAACCACTTGCCGGTCGGTTTCATCATCTTTTAGGATAGAAGCATCTTCACGGAGGAAACGAGCTAGGTTCAGAGTTGTAAGATAGAACAACATTTTCTGTTGCCATCTTTTAAAGTCAGTTCCTGAGAACTTTTCTGGCTTCTCTCCATGACTTATTGGTACTGTCATCACAAGAGAGGGGGTTGGTGCAATCGCAGTCACCATAGTAGTACCTGTTTGGGTATTAGTTTCAGTAGCCATCAATTCTATTATATAAAATAAAATTATAATTAGAATTTACACTACACAGAAAATTAAACCAAATTCACAGAATTAAATTCTGTAAAAATAAAAGAAACAAGAATGTAACTTTTATTTTTCAATTAATTTGGAAATAAAATAAAATTTTATTCAACCAAATTAATTCCACACAAGAAATTAAATTCTGTAAAATAAAATAAATAAGAATATAACTTTTATTTTCTCCAATTAATTTGGAAATAAAATAAAATTTTATTTAACCAAATTAATTTCACACAGAAATTTAAATCTCTTGTTACTCTCCAATAATTAAAATACTGAAACAGAATTTTAATTAATGAAAACTAAGAAAATAAATTCTAAAAATCAAAATTAATTTTCTGACAAAATTCCACAAAAATATATTCTGAATTGTTAATGACACCAGTATCGTACTACTAGTTGTCAAAGAAAATAGACAGTATATTACTACTATCTGTCAAATAGTATATAATCACTATTTGTTTTTCCAACAAGAATATTATTTTGTAAATCCACAGAAAATAATTTTCTTAAAAAAAGAAAGAGAAAAGGAAACAAACGAAAAAATTCTGTAAACAGAATAAATTCGATTCTGTCTCAAGATTGTTGGAACAATCTTCTGTGTAAATAAAATAACTTGAAATAAATTCAAACAAAATAAATAAATAATATACCGGATTTATTTATCGAACCAAATTAAAATTAAGACCAAGTCGAGTGTGTGACACTCTGTCCTTAAGACAGATTCACCCCGCTACGGTGCTTACGGTTGAGTGGCGTCTATCTCCCAGTATACAATGATCTTCACAAATTTGTAGAAGCACTTCAAACAAATTTGTTCGTCAAACAAATTTGTTCGGCGAACTAAACCTGTGATCTATACTCTCTTTAAATTATTTTAAAACTAAATATGAAGAATAAATGCACTAGAGAAAAAAATTAGACAGCAATGAGACAAAATAACAGACTGAATTTTCTCCCCCCCAGGCTGCTGGAATCAGATTGTATTTATAGGCAAATTTCCAAAGCCCCGACCGGGTACCAAACCCCGAAGTCAACAGGTGCAAAACTATTCACAATTTGAATATATGAATTGACTGTTGGTCAGAACAAAATTTCAAACAAATGAAAAAAGTGAGCCGTTAATGGAACAGATTCCTTCCACCCGTTTGGAAAATTTATTATTAAACTATTTGGTATATATATACTAAACAATTAGAATATATATATATATTAAAAGATTTGAATAGTTTAATAAATAAAGGAAGAGGTACAAACTTTAGGAAATCACTTAGGAACCCAAAAATTTGAATTTAGAATTAAATTAAATTCCCACAATTACAAACTTTAGAAAACCACTTACAAATCCAAAATTTGAATTTAGAATTAAATTAAATTCCCACAATAATTTTTATTGAAAAAATTCAAATGAATTTTATCTAAAAAATTAATGTTATACTTGAAAAACGACGTCAACTTCCCATTCACTCATAAATGGTTTTGATGTTCTGTCTTCACCTCTTCAGACCCACCCCAAACAACATTTGGGGCCCACTCAAATTTGGGCTAAAAAATATGCCTATATTAAACCATTTTTCAACAAATTTTTATATATAATCTATATAATAAGAGAGCTCTGTTTTTTCAAACCAGATGGGACATTTGTCCCTTTGTCCAAATTGCCACCATTAGATTGATTTAATCTGAGGGTCAAAAACATCTCACTCACATCTCTTTTAACACACACTCTCTCAACACACACCTTCTCTCTCTCACAGATACGCCTCTCCTCTCTTTTTGTTTTCAAATTTTGAACTCTCTCTCTCTCTCTCTCTCTCTACCTCCATTGGAGCCCAACCCAACCCTTGCCGTGCTTTCCTGTCTTCATCTTCTCTCTGCCGTCAACAGGGGTTCGTCACTGCCGGAAGTCACTGCCGAAGTCCCTGCCGGAAGTCACTGCCGAAGTCCCTGGTTACCCCTCTCTCTCTCTTTCTCTCTCTCTCTCTCTCTCAAGCCAATATGTATGTATTTGTGTGTATAATATATATAATTTGCATTTTGGATGTATATATATGTATACATATATATACATAGTTTGAAATGTTGAACATGGTTAATCTGAAATGTTTGGGTTTGAAATGTTTGATATGGTTAATTTGAAATCAAACATTTCAATGGGTTTGATGATTAAATGGGTTTGATGATTTATGTTGAACATAATTTTGAACATAATTTATGGTTAATTTGAACATAATTTTCATTTATGAAATGGGTTTGATGATTTATGTTGAACATGTATGTATTTGTGTGTATTATATATATCATATATGTAATGGGTTTGATATGTTGAACATTGTTTAATGGGTTTGTACAAATAATCTGATTAATGGGTTTGTACAAATAATCTGATTAATCTGATTAATCTAATTAATGGGTTTGTACAGATTAATGGGTTTAATCTGATTAATCTGATATGTTGAACAAATAATCTGATTAATTTGATATATGGTTAATCTGATTAAACAATGTTTGATATATGTAATGGGTTTGATGATATGTAATGGGTTTGTAATCTGATTAATGGGTTTGTAATCTAATTAAACAATTTGTGTGTAATGGGTTTGTAATCTGATTAAACAATTTGTTTGTAATCTGATATATGTAATCTGATTAAAC
Organism: Camellia lanceoleosa; assembly: GCA_025200525.1. Taxonomy (NCBI): domain Eukaryota; kingdom Viridiplantae; phylum Streptophyta; class Magnoliopsida; order Ericales; family Theaceae; genus Camellia; species Camellia lanceoleosa. The sequence goes on from CM045760.1 coordinate 175,877,697, forward strand.
AATTTGTATGTAATGGGTTTGATATGTTTCATATGTTTGAAATGTTTGATGTTGAACATGGTTTTGATTAAACCAAACAAGGCCATTAAATTTGAAATGGGTTTGATGATTTATGTTGAACATGTATGTATTTGTGTGTATTATAGATGATGATGTTGATATGGGTTTGATATGTTTGAAATGTTTGATATGGTGGGTTTGATATGTTTGAAATGGTTTGATGTTGATATGGTTTGATATGATTCCTATGTGCAACTTATCTTAAACTTTTTAGTTCTTATCAGAGGTAATAGCTGGTAGTATTCTCTCTGCAAACCTGTTGTTTAAATGTTCATATGTGCAACTTATCTTAATTCTTGAACCTGTTGTGTTTCCCTCTAGCCATTTCCCCGACCCTTAATGTTTTATGCTAAGAAATATGCATAATAATGTCAATTGAAGGTTGTGCTATGGGTGTAGGTACAATAATGCTTATAATGGAGAGTTATTGTTCGTATTTCAGATAGTTCTGTAGACTAGTATTACCAAAATCTGTTTTTGGAGGGAAAATTGAATCCCTTAATTACTTTTTTTATATTATATTTATCATCAAGTGTTTTTATTTATTTAATGGGTTTGAATTGAATCAAGTTTTAATCCAATTATTTTATTTTATTATTACATTTTGGATGAATGTAAAAGTTAATAAAGAATTACTTTTAGGTAGACTTAGGATTTTGAATGATTTTATTTTAATTGTATTGTTGGGTAGTAGATAAATAGTGAATGAGATTGATAGTCTAGATGATGTTGATATAGATGATGTTGATATGGTTTGATATGTTTGAAATGTTTGATGTGTTTCATGTTGAACATGGTTCTGATTAAACCAAACAAGGCCATTATAATAGTAGTCATTGAGACAGTAAGGAGGGTGATGGAGATGATGCACGTATTGAACAGATAAAAGGATTAGGTTTTGGCAGAAACCCTGTAATTGAGGGGTGGGTTTTAGGGTAGGAATGAGACACTGTTTGGCTCACTGATTGAGTGTTTTATTAATTTTGTTTTGTTTTACTTTTTTGAAAATATGTGTTGAAGTGTTTATTTATTTATTTATTTTAATTTCTTAATAGTGTAATAGGTAAAAAAAAAAATACACAAATGAGACTTGCATCCCTATAACAGAATCACTTATATCTCATATGTTTGTATTTTTTTTTTCTGTTTCACTGTTAAGTAATTCCCCCATTTTTTAAATATATGTACTATATGTAAATTATGATATTTATAAAATTAATTAATCATTATAAATGTCATAATTGAATTCTTTTAATGTTGTAAGTAAAAAAAAATTGAGTCATAATCAAATATTACATAAGACATACATAATCAAACTAATATTATAATTAATATCACAGTAAATTTAATTTATTTATAACTAATATAATTGGAGTACTCCTAACTAATACTATTAATCAAAGTGGTACTATTTTTATGAAATTATTTGTTGGCTTTTTGACTTTATGAAACAAAATTTGCTATAGAGGATCAATAGATGTATTCCATTCCACCGCATTATTTTCTGTGAGTTGGAGAGGCATTTGAGTGCGAACCCCAAACCCCAAACCCCCTATTTATGTATGATTCCAGTATGTATATATAATATTGAGAAGTCATGTCTAAGAAAGCCATGTCTAACAAAACCTGTGCCACTGGAAAATTGGAAGAATATTAATATTAATTTATGTTTTCTAGGCAACCAAACAAAGGGCTTTTTTTTTTTTCTAAATAAAAAAAATGGAAAATTGGAAAAAGAAAATAAACATACCTTCCTCTGCCTCTTAGGGCATGTTTTTTGTGTTGAATGGGTTTATTTTTTGTATTAGTTTTTTACTTTTTATCTAATGTTTCAAATTTAACCAATATAGATAGGAGTTAAATTATTCTTTGTTTTTTTTTTTTTTCTTCTTGAATGACACTTGGGGTATGTTTGATTAGTTTGTATAGCATTTTGGTAACATTCGAATTTATTAGTTTGTATAGCATCTTGATAACATTTGAATTTTATTAGTTTGTAAAATTAATCTATTAGGAGTTAAATTAATCTATTATTAGTTTGAATTTTATTAATTTTATTAGGAGTTAAATTTTTTTTTTTTTTCTTCCTTTTCTCCTTCAAGGACACTTAGGGCATGTTTGATTAATAGTATTAATGGTACTATTTTATTAACCTGTTAATCAAAGTGGTACTATTTTTATGAAATTATTTGTTGGCTTTTTGACTTTATGAAACAAAATTTGCTATGGAGGATCAATAGATGTATTCCATTCCACTGCATTATTTTCTGTGAGTTGGAGAGGCATTTGAGTGCGACAAGATGAAAAAAGAAAAAGACAGAATGTGATAGTGCTATCTATATAATAAGGAAGGGTGCTTTTTGAATTGTGATGGGACTATTGTCCCTTTGTCACAATGTAAATCGTTAGATTGATTCAATCCAATGGTTAAAAAATATCTAAGAGGAAAATACATTTTCTGATTAGGTTTCTTCTTCCCTTCCATCCATCTCTCTCTCTCTCTCTCATTCAAAATTTAAAATTGAGTTGTCTCCCTCATCTCACTCTCAGAGCTCACTCTTCATCTTCAATCTCCCCCAAAAACATAGTAGATCGGCAACTTCGCAGGAGTGCTAATCGACGACTTCGCAGTGGAGAGTTTGTTGGGTGCTAATCGGCGACATCGCGGCAACAAATCGGTGAGGTTCTCCAAAATCTTTTGTTTGAGGTTCTCCAGAATCTGTAAATTAATAATAGTTGCACAGGTACTTTTTTTTGAGCGTCTCTGTAAGCCAATAAAGTTGTATCTGATCATATTATGTTTGATGGTAATTTGTGTGATTAGGCTACAGAAGCTTTGATTGTGTCATGGTAATTTTGTGTCTGTCAAAAGATGGATTTCCACAGGTACTTTTGAAGCTTTGATTCAAATTTCTAGAACAAAACTTATAGATGATGTATTGCAAAACTTATCCTAAAACTTTTTAATACTTTTTTGAAACAGATTCAAATTTCAATGGAAGATAGATTTCCAATACTTTTTTGCTTTTTACTCTTTTTATAGATGTATAAGAGCTTTACCAATCTTTCTTTCTTTCTTTCTTTCTTTTCAAATTTGAGTGAAAATTTAATTAAAAGCTTTATATGATATGAAAATTTGGCTCAAATTTGAGTGAAAATTTTGTTAAAAGCTTTATTTTAATTTGGAGTTTGGTACTGTTTGGAGTTTGGTAGCTTATATTAGGCAGTACTAATTTAATTAAGTTCAAAAACTATTGATTATCTAAAAGCAGGGAGAGAGCTGCTTTAACTCATGGGTTGGTCTAGGAAATGGGTTGGTTTTTGATTTTTTTTTTTTTTTTTTTTTTTGACTATTTTAGTATGGGTTTAAAAAGTTTTATTTGGGAATATTTTTTTTTGACTTTTTTTTATTTTTTATGAAAGAAATAATATAATGATTATGAGGTAGAGGTGAACTAAAAGACTTATTTTATTTATTTATTTATTTAATTAAAATAGCCCTAAACCCAACCCTACCTCTCTTCTCAAACGAAGCCTATGTGATTTTAGTTTCTAATAATCTAAACCAAATAGGTCCAAAAAACACTCCAACCCTTAACTTTTCTTTCTTTTTTTTTTTTTTTTTTTTGTTTGCATAAAATCTTATGAAAAGTTGCAAAACTTATCCTAAAAATCTGTTTTAACCATTTTGAAAAAAGAAAACCATCTTCAATCCTTAGTCCTTTTAAAATTTCATCAAAATTGAGAAAGAAATTTTGAGCATCTTCAATCTTATGAATTTTGGAAATTTGGCGAAGGAATTTGCTCATCCTTGATTTAGAGAAAAAATTGCCTCTACCTTGATTACAGATTTGATTAAATGGTTGAAATGCACTTTTAGCCAATTTTTCATCCAATTTGAATTTTATGAAAAAATTTGATGAATGATTTGAAGATGCTCCAACTTGAAGAACAAGGTTTCCGTTTTAATCATTTTGAAACCTTTTGAACTGATTTTGGTTTAGTTTTTGTTCTTTTTCATGGGCAGGATTTTCCTGTATTGACGTTTGAAATTTCAGGCCCTGTAATGGGAGCATTGTTTAATTTGTTTTGCTCCCACTAACAAAAATTCTGAACTTTGTTCTATGAAGACCTGGTTTAGGGAAGTAGCATAGAATGCAAATATGAAGAGAGATAGGAAATCTATTTTGGTTGAAACCCATAGTTCAGTTATCCTAATTTGTGTAGAGACTGGAAATAAAAGTCCTGAATTGGTTGCTAGAACTGAATACCAAAATCAGTTTGATGGTTAAGCCTACTTCATTAATACCATGCAAACGTTCCAAAGGAATACCATGTAGTGAAATACAATAATTGCTGCAATATTTGAACTTGATAAAGCTAAAGCATTTTAAGAAATGTGAATTTGAGAAAATTTTTGGATTGATCGGTGTAAGAGGGGTTAACTTGAGCCCATTGAATTCTAATAGATATGAACAAGGTAGGTGATCACATAATGGGACTAGCAAGCATTATATTTGCAGTGGTGTTTGATACAATTTTACTTTCTTAAACTAATTACAGTATTTGTGTTGTTGCCCCATTTCTTACTTGCATTATAATCTGTCCAGCCCTTTGTTTTCAATGAAACCAACCTTGAGTCAGTTTTTCTCTCTCATTATGGGTGATTAGTAGCCAGATTTTTTTTGTTTTTTTTCTTTGAAGTCACAGAGATCATCAATTGATCATTAGTGGAGTAGAGAAAGAACGATTCACAAGATCAAACTATGAGTATTGTTTTTCTTTAATTTTGGGTACACTTTTATGGGTTTGATTTTTCTTATACAGATTCCCAAAATCAGCCTGATAATATACACATTCTATTTTTCTTACACACATTCTTATATAGATAATATATACACACGAAACCATTCTATATCGTATTGATTTTTCTTTAGTTACTTTATTGAATTTATACTCTATCAGCCACATAGTATTGTTTAGTTACAGATAATATGTACTCTATCAGCCAGATAGTATTGTTTTGTGCAACTATTGTATTGAGTGGTTGTTGTGCCATTAACCATTCTATTGAGTTACCCATTAACCATTCTATATTCCTTGCTTATTAAGTGTTTGATAAAATGTTTCAATGGAATTTACACACAACAAATCCAGTTGATGGTATCCTCTCTCATATATAGATTTTTCGGTTTGATTTTGTGGAGAAATGGGAATCATCCCAATAATTTTTTAACTTGCTTTTGGATAATGGGAATCATCCGACTACCAATATTATTATTCTCTTGATTTCTACTTCTGGGTCTGTGTTCTGTTATTTTTTTGCGATTTTTCTATGTGGGTTTTCTGAGTTTAGGCTTAAGTTGCAATGATGTTTTGTATATTTTTTCAGATTCACTTGCATTTTTTCTTTGTTAGGAATAGACATCATTTCTTTACTTGCATTTAGCTGAACCTTTCAGATTCACTTTTCATGACACATAAGCATTCAATTTTGCTATAGAATTGTTGGCTATCTTCTTCAACATTACCTTTGGTCTGGTAACTAATTGCAAATTTTGTTAGAAAGTTGTGGCGGTTGTTTTTGATGGTCAAATTTTGGATGTTCTGTAAAATGTCTCAATTAAAATAGTTTATTTTCTTATATAATTATACTTTTTTGTTGTTCAAATAGTGAATGAATCTATCAAGCCAAGTAAATGACTAAACAACATTTCCTACAAAGAGTTTGATTAACCATGCTTGAATGCACTTAGTGCTGGTAATGTGAATGTCCTAATTGATCAAAGTTATCTTATAGTTTATTCTACATACCCCCCCCCCCCACACACACACACAAACACAACAAAAAAAAAAAAAAATTAGTGAGTGAATCCATCATAGTTTATTCTACATTCCCCCCAAATAGTGAATGATACATGCCTTGGATATTTGGTAAGGTTAACAAAAATATAAGTATATTCAAATTGGTGAATCAATCAATGGGAGTTGGATCTTATTTTTAATAATAAATAGTGGGCAATTTTTAGGGAGTTGATTTTAGATAATGGATAGTGGATAATGGAGCTGCCTTGGCTTAAAGGTGTGTTTGATTAGCTCATAAAAAGTTGTTATGGCTTTGTTTGCTACAATGGTTGATTAGGTAATTGGTCTGCCTTCTATTGATGGATTTGTCAATAATTTGTTGTTTATCTATTGTTTAATTTGGCTTCATTTTTACTAGCTAGGCTTCATTTTATATGTTGGCTATCTTCTGGATTATTAGCTACATGCAATTTATGTTTTTTGTTCAGAGACGGTAGAGAAGCAAGAACCAAGAAGAGCGAGTACTTGATTTTTTTATGCTAAAAATTTGGGTCTTCTATTTTAATTTTTGAATTTCATACTATTTTGATAATAATCATTGTGATAATTTTTACTGCAATTTTAAAAATTAGCATTGTTTAGAATGCCTTTATGTTTGATTTTATTGTTTTTCAAAAACAAGATGTTTTAGTTTGTTTTGATTAGACTTGAAAATTTCAAGTTAGACAATGAATGGAAGTGTTGTGTGGGTCTATTAGTGAATGTTTCAAGAAATGGAGAGTAATGGCACAACGGCCCATTTAACAAGTGAGCCTTTTTTTTTTCCTCTCATTTTTTATTGAATGTTTCAAATTTTTATTGAATGGGTCTATTAGTGAATGTTTCAAATTTTATTTTTTTTGTTGATTTTTCTTTTTCGGCTTTTTTTTGTTTGTTTGTTTTATGTGTCTCTTTGTATGCATTCACTATGTGATTTGTAAAATGGGTCTCCAAAATGCCTCAAAATTTTTATTTGGGTTTTCGTTGGGTGTCTAAATTTTTATGTGATTTGTTTCTCATTTGGGTTTGATTGTGTTTCTCATTTATATTATGTGATTTGTTTCTCATTTAGGTAAGACTTCGAACTCGCTGTACAGTATTTTTTCCCGATCGTTGTTGTTGATTATGTTGTGTTTTTCCCTTTCTCTGCTCTTGCCGATAAGATTTATTCACTCTTCGTTGTCTGCCTTTTCACTTTCTCTGCTCTTGCCTATAATTTTGATTTGTTGTTTAAATTCTAAATCCTGAAGGAGTTGTTTGGATTTGTTTTTTTGTTGTTTGATATTAATTTTTGGTTTTGTAGTTTAGGTGTTTGATTTTTGTGAGGGTACTTTCATTATCCCATCTATGATTTTTGTGGGTACTCGCAATTGCTTAGCATCAAATTTGTTTGATCCGTATTGAGCATCAAACTATGAAAATTAACTCTGTAGATCTTCCTTGGTTTTGCTTCTGTTACTATGAAAACATTTACTAATTATTAGAGCCTGCAATTATTACATAAAACATTATTTGGCTTGCATAGGCAAATACAATGTTCACATGTTCTTAAAGTCATGCCATAATAACTGCATCTTTTTCACTCAAATTTAAGCTTCGAGTAACTCACTTAGAGACCAATTAAGTTGAAAAACTAACGATATATATTAGAAATTGAAACAGATAGTTCAGGGAAATCTACTATTGCATATAAAGTTGGTTTTGTAATAATTGTTTACATTGGTTGTTGATATATATTGTCTTGACATCCTATACTAACCTCCATCAAACACATTGAAAATAGTAGGTATGGGTTTAATGATTAGAAAACTGGTTTGTCTACTTGCAATGTAGTATGCTTAATACATATATGGTTGTGGTGATAGTGTATGAACACCACTAATCATATTGGTTTCTAATTTTGTGTAGAACACCATTAATTGTTAGTCTTTGTTACTTTTTAATATGGAAACTAGCTTAGAATGTTATTCTCTGCTTCTTTTCTTTTTTTCATTACTAAGATGAATTCAATTTGTTGTCAATGGTGAGTTGGTTTTGTAATAATTGTTTATGTTGGTTATTGATTTAGAATTTTTTTTTTTTTTCCTATTACTTGGTGTGCTTCTTTTATTTTTATTTTTTTGAAATACATTTAGTTAGTGTCGTTTGGTTTTATCAGTTGATACTTCTAATACTAATACAAAACCAACTCACCTTGAATGTGACTTTTTATTTTTCTCATATTTTTCTTTCCTTTCCAAATTAGAAGTAAGTTTATCTTCTCTGTATTTTGATTAATTCAGGAAAGGTGACTACTACCGGTATCTTGCTGAGTTTATGACTGACCAGGAAAGAAAAGAGGTTGCTGAACAATCACTAAAGGGTTATGAGGCATGTTGATCAATTGTCTTGACATCCTATACTAGAGATATGCATAGTGAATTGCTGTGTTCTGGATTATTAGTTAGGTATGCATTGATCAATTGTCTTAAATTTTTATTAGATAGGCTTCATTTACATATTGCTATCTTCTGGATTATTAGTTAGGTTCAGAACTAAGAAGAGCGAGTACTTGATTTTTTTATGGTGATAACTTGGGCCTTCTATTTTAATTTTTGAATTTCATACAATTTTGATGATAATCATTGTGATAATTTTTACTATAATTTTGAAAATTAGCAGGGTTTAGAATGCCTTTATGTTTGATTTTGCTTTGTTTTGATTAGACTTGAAAAATTCAGGTTATACAATGAATGGAAGTGTTGTGTGGGTCTATCAGTGAATTTTTCAAGAAATAGAGAGCAATGCCACAATGGCCCATTAAACAAGTGAGCCTTTTTTTTTCTTCATAATTTTATATCTTTGTTTGGGGAACTAGAAGTGTATTTATGGAGTTTCTTTTTATTGTAATTTTTCTTCTTGATATAGGTGATTTTGGGGGTGGAAGAGAAATTTAGATCAGGTTGATTTAATAGAATAACTTTGCCTACTACTTTTTCCACACCCTATAACTTTACCAGTGCTTATAATCAATTAAAATTTTCATTTTAAATTTAAACACTGTAGGTACAATTGTATATTCATTTTAAAATAGATGTGACAAACAAATATGATTATAATAAATTAAAATTTTGATTGGATGGGTTAGAGTTAATTTTTTTTTCTTCTTCCCTTTACCCCTGTGACTCTTAACTCAATATATTTTAGTTTTATTGGGTGAAAGTCATCTGTTATTTTGTACAAGAGTTTACCTTTCGTTTTTTTTTTTTCTTTTTTTTCTTTCTTTCTTTCTTTCTTCTTCTTCTCCTCTCATTTTTATTTTATTTTCAGAGTGAGGATTGTAAGTTGTGATAAATAAATAAATGAAGAAGGATAAATTACAAATACACCCTTTGAGATTTACTTAAATTACAAATTACCCCCTGTGGTTCTAGAAATTACATTATGTGCTCTAAGGTTTCTAATTTCCTAATAAATATGTCCTTTTATTAATAAATCATCAAGTTAATTAACAATTTTTAATAATGTTAAAATTTTATTTCAATTAATAATTCAGATAATTTGATTATTGTATAGGTGAACAGTTAGAAATTTTATTTTTTCAATTATTTTTGTTAAATAAAAAATTCTGACAGGGAGGTATTTGTAATTTTCTAAACTGCAGGGGACAATTCGTATTTTAAGCAAACCTCAGGGGTGTATTTGTAATTTATCCAAAAAAATTATACTTTCAGTTTTGCCAATTTTTTTGTAAGACTATAAACAATGCTGAGATTGGCTCAATGAGGTCTATAAAGAATTTGTAAAAGAAAAACAGTAAAGAGGTTTAGATTAATAAAAGCCAGTTTTAAGCCAATTGGTTGTTTCTTTTTTTCTTCAAATATTTGGTTTTGGAACTAAATTAATTTAGTAGACCATCTATGTTATTAGTTAGTCATCCTGGAGTAATGAGTGATGGCATAAACTTACTTTATGTTTGAAGTAGTTTAAACATACTTTATACTTTTAATTGGATGATTATGCATAATGGTACCTCATAAGTGAAGAAGAAGGCGGTTTCATTTTCAACCCTTAATGTTGGTGAAGTGCTCTCTTAAATGTTGTGGGCAAATTCTTGGTGATTGATTTGGAGTATACAACATGTTATTAATCACCTAGAAAGTGAAAAGTATGTAATTCTTTTTTATTTTTCCTTCTTTTTTTTTAGTAGGCAAGTCAATTGATTGGTTTGAGGCAAATGTGGTGTTGGGTATGAGGTAAGGAAAAGCTGTGAATTTCACGTAATAATTTTTTGAAATGGTTTACATTTTAGAAACCTATCTTCAAATGGGTTAGATTTAAATGTGTTTCTGAATGGTTTTGATTCCAAAAATATTAAAATGATGAATGAACTAGCACAAGTATTTGGTTGTAATCTTTGTTTAAAAAAATAGTACAGTTAATTTTATTTAATGAACCTTGGGTTTAATTTTAGTTAGATTTGCCCATTAACATTAATTTCAAGTTTGATTCTTTTTTTGTTGCCTACTAATTGTTACACATAATGCTTCAACTAAAAAATGAGTTATGCATTATCACAGGAATAGAAACTCAAAGGAGCATGATCATCCAAAAATGGATACTTAGCACAAGGTAAGCTTTAATTGTTTAAAATTTTAATTTTGTTTGGTTTTACAACCTTCAAAAATTATTCTTCCTTATAACAAGACTCTCTTAGTCTTAATAAAGAAAATTATTCGCTCCCCTTACAAAATTTGAGTTTAATTCTATTTGGAGGTTTGTATGATTTATCGGCATTCTCAATTGATCCTTCTATACTATTATTTGCTTTTCTATTCATTTGTTTACCTTAGTAACGCATACAATTGTCTATTCTCATTTGTTTACTTTAGTAATGCATACATAATTCAATTGACCATAATAGTTATGTTCAATTCTTTTTAATTCATAGCTATTGATTTTCCTATTTCTCATATGTATTTTGATGCGATTTTTCATGTTACAGTTTCTTTTGATGCAATTATTCTTCATTACAATTTCTTCCGATTTCTCATATGCATTTTGATGTGATTTTTCATAGCTATTGGTTTTTGGAAGCAAATTTAAGCGAGTAATTTTATTACAGGTCATTGATCCATATTAGAAACATTGGGTTACGTTGCTTCTACCAGTGTGTCATTGGTTGGCTCTCTCATGTTCATAATGTTCACGATGTTCATTGACCTTTATTTGAAGAAATTTAAACTTGATAAAGTGATAGGGTTACCAGTTATAATACTAATTCAATAACATTCTTTTATTGAAGGTTATCACATTCTAACTTGATAAAGTGATAGGTGTGTCATTTTGACGTGGATAAAAATCTAAAATTTGCTATTTGGACTTTTAAGTTTAGCAAATATTTCTAGATTATTTGCATATGGTACATTCAAATACATAATTAATTTTTTGGACTTTAATTTTGAAATTTACTATTTGAAATTTATATATGCTTTCGCTAATTCAATGTGTAGAAACAATTTCAATTTCTTATATGTGAAGTTTTAAGTCGGAGTGACATTACCATTTGGAATTGATTTATTATCATTGAGTTTCGTAGCACGTGACAGCAAAAAAATTGTTGGTAGTGCCTTCAGGCACGGGTCATCCCTAGTAATGTGATATAGTATGAATTTTTTTATTTTAAAATAAATAATTATAAAAATAAACTTATTTAAAAATTAATATGACCACATTATTTCTTATAAAATTTGTATAAATTTTATATATAAATAGAAATTTAAAAAAATAAAAATTCTCAAGAACCGTCAGACACCGTTATGAAGTTTTTATGCACCTTGATCAGTGGGCTCACTTCAAAGTCCACACTAATCCAAGATTGTTAAAACTGAGGTCCTACGTTGGATTGTTGGAGGTGTTTATAGGATCGAATCGTAAAATCGAATCGAATATCGTAAGATTCTATCGAAAAAGACAAATTACATCATAATTTAATTTAAATAAATATTTTTTAAAAAGAATTCACAAAACGAGCATATATTCTATTAAAAAGAAGTGAAGATATTGTGAAAAATATAATACTCCATGTAAAATGTACATATAATATTATACAATAGAAAACTCGATGGTAAAAGTTTTGTATTTCATCAAAAAAAGAAAGTGAAGAAGAAGAATTCTATAATAAAATATTTTACAATCTACAATAATGCATAAAAAATGAAGAAAAAATATTTGATAAAATTGGATATGAAAATATATTAAGAACTCAAAAGAGCGGCTTAACCAAATGATAAGGTTTGTCGTTAGCATCCTTGGTGAAGCGGATTCGAGTCACAAAAATAATTTGTCCAAAAATTGAGATAAAGTTGCAATCATTTTATCCTCCTTAGACTCCGCTATAGCTAAATTTATTTTTTCGACTAGTTAATTTTTTTAAATTACAGCAATATTTGAATGTTTATTTCCTAATTTATTTTTCTTAATCTATTTGATTCAATACTACTTAATTTTGTTGGAAATTGTTATAAAATTTTAGTTAAAACTAGAATTTTTTCCTAAGTTTGGTCTAATTTTTAGGTGAGCCCCGTGCATCGATTTACACGGGTCAAAGTGGTAATGCGTTCTATGCCGCGTTGTGATTCACGTGGTATATTTGGTTGCTCAAAACCATTACAGAGTGAATGAAAAATTGAAGCCAAAGTATGCTCCATGGAAATAGAATTTTGGTGAAAATTCCTTAAAAGTTTGAATAAGGCTTGTCCCACATTGATTTGGTGGGAGGTTTTGAGAGGGTTTATAAGGCATGGGTTTGGTACTTGGGGTGTACCCCAAGAGGTACCCAAGTGTTTTAGAGGGAGAGGTTATGGGCAAAATGGGTTAGACCCATTGGACCCAAAAACCACCACACACGCGCGCCGCTGTCCGGTCGATTAGGCGAGTGTGAGGTTGGGCTTGTTCGGCCCAATACTAATCTTTTTGGGCCAAAAACATTTGAAATAAACTGGGTTTGAATTTCAAACCAAACAGTGCCTAAACAGTATGTATCTGTTTAATTCAAATTGAATTCAAATTGAACAGCTACAGTACCTGTTCAATTCAAAACCAAGAGCCACTTTTACATCTATAAATAGACTAAGCCTTCCATTTGGATTTTAACTCCAATTTTTGTACTCCATCCTCTGCTTTAAATCTCTGCATTTTGCTGCATTTTATTTCTGAAAGAAAGAGTGTAAACACTTAGTGTGTTCGACGAATGATTAAATTGTAGTGGTGCTTTTATTCGTTGAGAAGATCATTTTATCCTGGGAGATAGACGTCCAAATTCTGAAAGCACCGTGGAGATGATGAATCTGTCTTAAGGACACAGTGTTAAACACTGGACTTGATCAGAAAAGTTATTCAAAGATATTAACCAAATAAGTTGTTTAATTTTATTCTGTTTTTATTTGTTTATTTAATCAGATTTTAATTTTGTTTTTGTAACAAAATAAAATCTGTTATTTATTTATTTATTTATTATTTTGAGTTTGATTTTTGTAATCAAACAAATTCTCTCATTTTTTTAATTTCTTTAAATTCTAGTTGTTGTTTTGTACACAATAGAATTAAATCTTTTAAATACAGTGAAGATTGTTCCAACAATCTTAAGACAGATTAATTTTTTGGTATCTTCATTGTATTTAATTTTCTGTTTTCATAAAGACATATTCTGGTTAGAAAAACAAATAGTGTTTATGCTATTTGACAGATAGTAGTAATATACTGTTTCTTTTCTTTGACAACTAGTAGTAATATACTGGTGTCATTAACAATTGCAGAATATTAATTGTGTTAATAGAAAATTATTGTGCTATTTTATTTTTCTAGTTTTAGTAACAAGAAAAATAAAATTATTTTGTGTTATAATTTATTTTCTGGTTTTAGTAACTAGAAAAATAATTTGTCTTTTAATTTTTCTGATTTTTGTAATCGAGATTATGGCTACTACAAGCTAAAGCGCATCTGGCGTTGGTACTCCTATTGTTACACCAACATCGGTCCCTATCCGAACCATGTTCATGTATCTATCAATCATGGAAAAAACCGGAAAAATTTAACTTGATCTTAGAGTTTAAGAGATGGCGTGAAGATCTTGTTCTATCTTACAATTTGGCGGTTTCTCCATGAAGAGGCTCAAAGACTTAAAGAGGGTGAAAGTGATCGGCAAGTTGTTGCCGCTGTAGATGCTTGGAAACATTGATTTCTGTCTGAAACTACATCCTCAATGGCCTTGACAACATCTTTGTATAATGTATGATCCTCTGAAGTCAGCAAAAGAATTGTGGGATTCTTTGGAGAAGAAATACAAGACAGAAGATGCCGGCACAAAGAAATTTGTCGTTGGTAAATTTCTGGATTTTGTTATGATAGACTCCCAAACGGTAATATCTCAAGTTCAAAGTTTTCAAATAATTTTGCATGATATTCATTCAGAAGGTATGTCTCTTAGCGAATCTTTCCAAGTCGCTGCTTTGGTGGAAAAGTTACCACCGGCTTGGAAAGATTTCAAAAATTATTTAAAACATAAACGCAAAGAGATGACCATGGATGAGTTGATTGTAAGATTAAGAATTGAGGAAGATAACCGAAAGGCTGAAAAGAGGAATGAGAAAAATCTCATTGAGTCCAAGGCTAATGTAGTTGAACAAGTTCATAAACCACATAACAAAAAGAGAAAGTTTACTGGAGATGGTCTTAAACAAGGCAACAACAATGGTAACAAGAAATTCAAAGGAAAATGCTATAACTGTGGCAAGACTGGACATCGAGCTTCTGACTGCCGCCGTCCTAAGAAGGATCATGGAAGTACAAGTAAGAAGATCACCAATCAGGCCAATGTAACAGGATTAGATTACATCTCTGACGGAGTGAATGACATCAACCTCTCTGCTGTGGTGTCTGAGGCTAACTTGGTTGGAAATCCCAAAGAATGGTGGGTTGACACTGGAGCAACTCGTCACATATGTGCGGACAAGAAGATGTTCACTACCTACAATGAGGCTGCAAATAGTGAAAAACTTTTCATGGGAAATTCTTCTACTTCTACTGTGGCTGGACAAGGAAAAGTGATCTTGAAGATGACATCAGGGAAAGAACTGACCCTCAACAACGTACTGCATGTACCTGACATTCGGAAGAATTTAGTTTCTGGTTCTTTGTTAAGTAAAAATGGTTTTAGACTTGTCTTTGAGTCTGATAAATTTGTATTAATAAAGAGTGGTATGTATGTTGGTAAGGGATACATGAGTGATGGTCTCTTTAAACTAAATATAATGACAGTTGTACCAAAAATTGCTATGAATGAGAATAACACATCTTTTGTTTATATTCTTGAGTCGAATTTATGACATAGTAGATTAGGTCATGTAAATTATGATGCTTTGCGTAGATTAATTGGTTTGGATTATATACCAAAGTTTGAAATTAATCCTAATCATAAATGTGAAGTTTGTGTAGAAGCAAAACTAACTAAGGCTCCATTTAAATCAGTTGAAAGGAAAACTGAACCTCTAGAATTAATTCATACTGATGTATGTGATCTAAAACTTATTCAAACTAGAGGAGGCAAAAAGTATTTCATAACATTTATCGATGATTACACAAGATATTGTTAT
Organism: Camellia lanceoleosa; assembly: GCA_025200525.1. Taxonomy (NCBI): domain Eukaryota; kingdom Viridiplantae; phylum Streptophyta; class Magnoliopsida; order Ericales; family Theaceae; genus Camellia; species Camellia lanceoleosa. The sequence goes on from CM045760.1 coordinate 175,893,233, forward strand.
ATTTATTTACTTAGAAGTAAAAATGAACCCTTAGAAATGTTTAAACTCTACAAAACAGAAGTTGAAAATCAACTTGGTAAAACCATTAAAATGGTTAGAAGTGATAGGGGTGATAAATATGATGCATCATTAAATGAATTTTGTGTACAACATGGCATTATTCACCAAACAACAGCCCCTTATTCTCCACAGCAAAATGGAATTGCTGAAAGAAAGAATAGAACCCTAAAAAGAAATGATGAATGCCATGTTACTAAGTTCAGGCTTACCACAGAACTTGTGGGGGGAAGCAATATTGTCTGCTAATTATGTTCTTAATAGAATACCCCACAAGAAAACCAAAAGCATTCCTTATGAATTATGGAAAGGTCGATCACCTTCCTACAAATACTTAAAAGTGTGGGGGTGTTTGGCAAAAGTTGAAGTTCCTGTTCCTAAAAAGACTAAGATTGGACCAAAAACAGTAGATTGTGTGTTTATTGGTTATGCTCAGAATAGTAGTGCATATCGGTTTCGACTTATAAATCGAAATACCGATATAAATGTGAACACTATTATAGAGTCAAGGAATGCTGTGTTTTTTGAACATGTCTTTCCTTACAAGAAAGGACAGGAATTAAGTTCACAGAAAAGAACTTATGATTGTACATAAAATCAAGAGACTAATGACAATCAAACACAAGAGACTAGTAATGGTCTCAACCAACAGGATTTAACTGATGATGAACCAAGAAGAAGTAAGAGAGCGAGAACATCAAAATCCTTTAGTCCAGATTTTTTGACATACTTGTTAGAAAATGAACTTCAAAGCTTTAAGGCAGCAATGATAGGTCTTGAAGCACCTTTGTAGAAAGAGGCTGTTAATAATGAAATTGAATCCATTATACAAAATTATACTTGGGAATTGGTGGATCTTCCACCAGGTTCTAAACCTCTTGGATATAAATGGATATTCAAGAGAAAAATGAAAGCAAATGATTCAATTGACAAATATAAAGCAAGACTTGTAGTTAAAGGTTACAGACAAAAGGAAGGTCTGGACTATTTTGACACATATTCCCCTGTGACAAGAATAACACTCATTCGCATGCTTATTGCTATAGCAGCGTTGTTTAATTTAGAAATACATCAAATGGATGTTAAAACAGCTTTCTTAAATGGTGATCTAAATGAAGAGATCTATATGGAACAACCCGAAGGGTTTGTTGTATCAGGGCAAGAAAAGAAAGTTTGTCGACTTGTAAAATCCCTTTATGGATTAAAACAAGCACCTAAGCAATGGCATGAAAAATTTGATCATGCAATGCTTACTAATGGGTTTAAGATAAACGGATGTGACAAATGTGTCTATGTTAAAAACATTGACCAAGGATATGTCATAGTTTGTCTTTATGTGGATGACATGCTTATCATTGGAAACAGTCAAAACATGATCAAATCAACTAAGTAAATGCTTAACAAAAGATTTGATATGAAAGATATGGGGAATGAGATGTTATATTAGGAATGAAAATTACTAAAACATCGCGGATATGCATTATCTCAATCTCATTACATTGAGAAAATACTTGATAAATTTATCAAGGATGATTTGAATTTAGCTAGAACACTGTAGACATCGGTCTTTATTTATCGAAAAATAAAGGTGATCACGGTGTCTCGATTAAAATACTCCCAAATCATTAGAAGCCTAATGTACCTAATGAATTGTACTGCTCTGATATAGCTTACGCTATCAGTAAATTGAGTAGGTACACTAGTAACCCCGGAGAAAACCATTGGAAAGCTATCATTCGGGTTCTTAGATATCTAAGATTCACCCGTGATCATGGTTTGAACTTTACTCGATATCCAGCAGTACTTGAAAGTTTTTGTGATGCCAATTGGATATCGGATACTAAAGATTCAAAATCCACTAGTGGATATGTCTTTACTCTGGGAGGCGCTGCTGTTTCTTGGAAATCCACGAAACAAACATACATCGCACGATCCACAATGGAATCTGAGTTCATTGTTTTAGACAAAGCAAGAGAAGAAGCAGCATGGCTTCGTCACTTCTTAGAAGACATTCCAATGTGGTCAAAACCTGTGCCAGCTATTTGCATTCATTGTGATAGTCAATCTGCAAATAGGCAGGGCACAGAATCATATGTATAACGATAAGTCACGACATATTCGTCGTCGACATAATACCGTAAGGCAATTGTTGTTAAACGGGATAATCTCAATAGATTATATAAAATCTAAAGAGAATATTGTGGATCCGTTAACAAAATGTTTGACAAAAGAGCTAGTGTATAGTTCATCGAAGGGGATGGGATTAAAGCCTATTACATAAGAGTCATCATAATGGTAACCCTACTTATATGACTGGAGATCCCAAGAACTAAGTTCAAAGGGACAACCAAGTTATGTATGGCTCGCCAGAAATCACCAAGGGATTAAAATTCTCTACCCATTCCTATGGTGAGAGTGATATCTGCAACATATATTGTCTGCAGGGCATAAGGATAAGCTTTGCTTTTAATGATTACTTATATCTTGATTAAGGCATAAAATCAAGACGAGTATAAGAAGATACTCACAATAAGAATCACCTATATGAGTGTTGAACTGGGGCCAGTTCTATGAGAATGAAAGAGGCTACATTCTCTAGAAACACTCATGAAAACCAGGAGCGTTCATGGCCAAAATGAACACAACAGTGAGAACCACGATGTGTTAGAAGATATTTTGTGTGCAATCTATTGTCTCGGCTTACACAAACGGGGCATCGCGTTCATTGGTTAGCCAGTAAGTCCGATAGGTTATCACTAGGGAAGGTTCAAGGCCGAAAACTACCTATCTTGATGCAAGATATTTTCGACTTATACTCTTTCGTTAAGTCTGCATATTGTTGCATTTCCGTTGTCATCAAATTCCATTCATGTGGGGGATTATTGGAAATGGTTATAAAATTCTAGTTAAAACCAGAATTTTTTCCTAAGTTTGGTCTAATTTTTAGGTAGGCCCCGTGCATCGATTTACACGGGTCAAAGTGGTAACGCGTTCTATGCCGCGTTGTGATTCACGTGATATATTTGGTTGCTCAAAACCATTACCGAGTGAATGGGAAATTGAAGCTAAAGTATGCTCCATAGAAATGGAATTTTGGTGGAAATTCCTTAAAGGTTTGAATAAGGCTTGTCTCACATTGATTTGGTGGGAGGTTTTGAGAGGGTTTATAAGGCATGGGTTTGGTACTTGGGGTGTGCCCCAAGGGGTACCCAAGTGTTTTAGAGGGAGAGGTTATGGGCAAAATGGGCTAGACCCATTGGATCCAAAAACCACCACACACGCGCGCGTGCGCCGCCGCTGTCGGCCGTCCGGTCGGTCGGGCAGGCTGGGCTTGGCGCGGGTGTGAGGTTGGTTGGGCTTGTTCGACCCAATACTAATCTTTTTGGGCTAAAAACATTTGAAATAAACTGGTTTGGATTTACTGTTCATCCAAACAGGGCCCTTCCCGTTTTCAAACAGAATTAAACTGATTTGGATTTACTGTTTATCCAAACAGGGCCCTTCCCATTTTTGAACCCAACAGCTTTAAATCTGTTTGAATTTCAAACCAAACAGTGCCTAAACAGTATGTATCTGTTTAATTCAAATTGAACAGGTACAGTACCTGTTCAATTCAAAACCAAGAGCCACCTTTACATCTATAAATAGACTAAGCCTCCCATTTGGATTTTAATTCCAATTTTCGTACTCCATCCTCTGCTTTAAATCTCTGCATTTTGTTGCATTTTATTTCTGAAAGAAAGAGTGTAAACACTTAGTGCGTTCGACGAACGATTAAATTGTAGTGCTGCTTTTATTCGTTGAGAAGATCATTTTATCCTGGGAGATAGACGTCCAAATTTTGAAAGCACCGTGGAGAGGACGAATCTGTCTTAAGGACACAATGTTAAACATTGGACTTGATCAAAAAAGTTATTCAAAGAAATTAACCAAGTAAGTTGTTTAATTTTATTCTGTTTTTATTTGTTTATTTAATCAGATTTTAATTTTGTTTTTGTAACAAAATAAAATCTGTTATTTATTTATTTATTTATTATTTCGAGTTTGATTTTTGTAATCAAACAAATTCTCTCATTTTCTTTATTTCTTTAAATTCTAGTTGTTGTTTTGTACACAATAGAATTTAATCTTTTAAATACAGTGAAGATTGTTCCAACAAATTTTTATTATTTATTTTGACCACATAAATTGGTATTTAGACAACAAATATAAAATTTACAATAAAATATGTTATAAAATACAAAACAAGGCTTGTCAATTGAATTGGATAGGATCGAATTCAAATCGGGATTTCATGATCCTATAAGATCCAATTACTAGGATCGAAAGAATCTACCTATAAGGAATTTTTTACACAATTAAGATCGATTGTACTCAAATGGATCGTAAGATCCAGATTGAGATTTTGATAACCATGCACTAATCCTTAGGAATCCTGCAAAACACCATTTTTCTAGAAAAACATGTTAGGGAATGGGAAGGCTTTTCTCTGGTTTAAATTGGATTGGAGGTTATTGTCGGGTTTCCATCAACTCATTACAAAGTTTATATTGATGATCCAAATCGTTCAATGTATAAACTTGTTTTCATCCTTACAAAAAATCATGTTGATATGATCAAGTAATTATCGGTATTCGATTAATGTGATTTTTTACATAAATGAAATACTCAACGAGTTTATATATTGAATGGTTTGGATTATCAATGTGGGCTCCGTGGAGGCTTAACAATACCCTCCACTTTAGATACCTAACTAGAGAGAAGCCTCTTCCTTCGCCTACGGGGTATACCATATGTACGCTATCATAATTTTATCATAATATCTCGTAACATCAATTACAAAATATGTAACATCACCATAAATTAACAAAATAAAATGTCCAAAATTTTGTAACTAATGTTACAAAAATTTATAATTTGATTACGATATATTTTTTTATATCAATTTGTGATGAGATTATATATTTTGTAATTAATTTTACAAAATTTTATGATAAAATTATGTGGGTTTATAATAGGCTTTCCCAACATGTTAAATCAATTCATTAAACATAACCCTAACGCAAATAACACCATGTATTTGCTCCACCCAAACCTTCAAATAGTGACGTAGCTTTTGGCCACAACCACACCATCTCAAAATTGGAATGTCGTGTACTTCATGTTTTTTTTGTTTTTCTTCTCTTTTTCTTTCTTTTATTTATTTATTTTTTACAATGAAATCCAACTATGGTACACATTTTTGAAGTCCAAAGGTGAAAAACAATGAAAGCTAAATTCATGTCCATTAGTAAGCTAAAATCATGCCCATTATTAAGCCAAAGCCAAAGCCAATCAATGAAAACTAAACTCTTTTAGCAAGCTAACTTCTAGACGACTTAAATATAAGTTTGATTTTATTTTTTTATTTGCCAAAAGTTCCAAATTCAAATATTTTATGAAAAAAATGAGTGGGTAATTAGTTTGATATGGCACCATCACCATGACCTGTAAAGAAGCATATAAGAACAAATAGCACTCAATTCCCCTATTCTTTTCAAATTCAATTCTTTTTATATATGTTTGTGATTGTGAACAAGCCAAGGGTAGAAGTGATTAGGCTGAAATTGACCCTTATTGGATCGCATAAACCACAGCTTGAGGAGTGTAATTTGGACAAGTTGAATCCGAATTAGCTTGCAAAGGTTTGCCCTAGAAAATTAATCAGAAACTTAATCAAAATTTAAGATCCATGGTGCAGATTTAGGATGCGTTTGGCAATTAACATTTTAGTCAAAAAATCAAAATATTATTGAAAAAGTCAAAAAAATTATACAAAAAAATTAAAAATATTCTTTTTCATTCTTTTAAATTTTTTACATGTTTTTGTATATAAAGTTAAAAAACCATTCATAAACACTTTTTTTCACCTTATATTTTAATCAAAACACTTTCAAAACCAACTATTGTAGTTATAATTGTACTCTTTACGCCTTCGGTTAAAAAGTCTCCCTCGGAATGAAGTTTTTGATTTTTTTAACTTTTTGACTTGGGAATGATGTGTCCATAAGCAAAATTACAAAAATGCCCTTCACCTGCAGTGAAGAGCTTTTACAAATGAAGGCAATGAAACTGGGAGTAATTTGGTCATTTCGGCTTTGCCTGCAGCAGCTGTCCAAGCACGTGAACCAGCTTTGTCAGTTGTGACTAAAATAGCCAATTTTATTGTATGGGGCTAACGTAGCCCCAATTGGGTGTGCCAAACATAACTTTAAGTAAATCATGAAAGTTGATATTGAATTTTATGTAGTTTGAGTTTTTCTTTTTTGTTCCGAGGAGTGTAGTATTGCTCCTATATAAATTGGTGTGTGCGCTTATGGAGAGAGAGAGAGAGAGAGAGAGAGAGAGAGAGAGAATGGGTTCCAGATCAGCAGCTGATGAGAAACCTCATGCTGTTTGTATACCATTCCCAGCACAGGGCCACATAAACCCATTCCTCAAACTATCAAAGCTTCTTCACACCAAAGGCTTCCACATAACCTTTGTCAACACTGAGCACAACCACAAACGCTTGCTCAAGGCCAGAGGCACCACTTCTCTTGTTAGCCTGCCTGACTTCACCTTTGAAACCATCCCCGATGGCCTCCCACCCGATGCTGCTGATGACACCGCCCAACAACACATTCTGTTGTGTCAATCCACCAAACAGAACTGTCCAGTCCCATTCCGCGAGCTTCTCCACAAACTTAACCACACGAATGTGCCTCCGGTGACATGTGTTGTGTTGGACGGTGTCATGTCCTTCACTCTCAAGGCTTGTGAAGAACTTGGCATCCCCAATATGGTGTTTTGGACTACTAGTGCTTGTGGCTTCTTGGGCTACAAACAATGTGTCAATCTTATGGAAAGAGGTATTATACCATTCAAAGGCATGTCCCAATCAACTCATCATGACCCATTGAACCGTGGCTATGTCTCTAATTATTCTTATACTAGAGGTAATTTGTGGCTGTCTTTAATTATTCTTATACAAGACGTAATTTGCACCAACTACCCCTATGTTAAATAAAATTAAAGGATGAATTGACGACTACTGAATAGTTTACATCAGAATGTCAGACTATAAAAAAAGACTATTCCCATAATTTCTTTAAACGAGCTTGAGGGATGTCTAGGGATTCAACTGAATCTGTAAGCGGCGCAGGGCAGGATGGACGAGAAAAGCGGCGAGAAATTATTATGCTATATAAATAACTACAGAACTAAAAACCAACTCCTAGATCCAAACACAGCCTAAATATCCAGAAATGAAGAGGACTGAGGATGTGAAAAAGAAGAGACAAGTCTTAGACTTTTATCTTAACTGGTTAAAACTCTATGTCCCCGAATTCACTGGAAAAAGGATTTTTTAGATGGGATGGACAGAAAGAAGGAAAAGGTCAAACATGAATTGAATTCTTTTAATTTTCTTTTTTGGATTCCACAATTGAATTCAATCGAATTGGGAATTGAAACAAAAATGAGAATTATGTATTACTGTTTTTCAGATTCGAGCTTCCTAACAAATGGGTGCCTAGAGACCATGGTGGAGTGGATTCCAGGGAGAAAGGATATTCGAATGAAAGACCTTCCAAGGCTTATCAGAAAAACAGATCCAAACGATATCATACTAAACTTCCTCAAAGGAGAGATGGAGGAGGCTTCCAAAGCTTCAGCGATCATTCTGCACACTTTTGATGCACTCGAGCACGACATTTTGGATGCCCTCTCCTTGGTGTTTCCCTGCAAAATCTATGCGATTGGCCCTCAGCAGTTGCATCTCGACCAGAATACAGAGAACAGTACTTTGAAACACATCGGGTCTAATCTATGGAAATAAGAGGCCAAGTGTGTTGAATGGCTTGACTCCAAGGAACCAAAGTCGGCTGTTTATGTGAGTTTTGGAAAGAGTCTTGATGCAGGAACAACTTGTTGAATTTGATTGGGGGCTCGCGAATAGCAATAAAAACTTTTTGTGGATGATTAGGCCTGATTTGGTCATGGGAGGGGCACAGGCACTGCCAACAGAGTTCATTGCTGAAACCAAACAAAGAGATCTAATAGCAAGTTGGTGCCCACAAGAGCAAGTTCTTAACCACCCTGCCATTGCAGGGTTCATAACGCACAGTGGGTGGAACTCAACCACTGAAAGCATCACCGCTGGAGTGCCCATGATTTGTTGGCCTTTCTCTTCGGAACAGCAGGTTAACTGTTTGTATGCTTGCACTGAATGGGATTTTTGCATGGCTATAGATGGTGACGATGTTGGGAAAAATGAAGTAGAAGCTTGTGAGAGAATTGATGGAGGGAGAGAAGGGTAAGATGATGAAGAACAAAGCAATGAACTGGAAGAGAAAGTCACAAGATGCTACTGGTCCTGGTGGTTCATCATACTTGAATTTGGAAAGATTGCTAGATGAAATGCTGACTGGATCTATTAACTTGCAAAAATAAATAATAATAACAATAAGTGCATCTTTCTACTGAAAATTTTGGAGGGGGGAAAAAAAAAGAAAAAATAGAAAGAAGAAGAAGCAAGTCAGACCAACTGCAATTATGTAAATGTAAACAACAAGAGTTCATACTACAGGAGATAGAAGGGATTTGAGTTGTCATGCATTGACAACTCTTACTATACTAAAGGCTTGTATGTTTCTGAGAGTTCTATGATAACAATGCCATTGGCAAGTAGCACACAATTATATCCGACATTGCCCAGTTCCTTCAATTCTAGTTCTATGTTATACAATGTATTTAGGATGAACAAAATTTTTAAGTGCCAAAATGAATTGTTTGTTCTGAAACATCAGTGTAAGAATATGTATTTACCTTTGCCCCAAACTGAGCCATAGTATGTAAAATGTGGGAGGTTTATTCAGGAAAGAAGGCATCTACTCTGGACAAATTTCAGCAAATACAGGCAATCTCTTCCTTTGAGAAGGACCATAGAGAACATTATTTATGTAAGCATCCACGGCTTCCCTTGATGGAATTTTCTCAGGTGAAGAAGAAGAAGGTAAGGTGACCTCAATGCCATCATCCTTGGGAGACCAATCAGTGTTTGTGACAGTGACACCAAGGCTGCCGCTAGAGTTTTCTGGTTTGACAGGTGAGATTGCTTGGGTTTTCGCCAGTGCCACGTCTGTCACTGCTGGCTCTGTTGGTGATGCAGCTGCCACAACCTGATGATGGACAAAGCGGCACTTTGCACCGTACGAGCATGATCCTGAACTAGAGTACGACTTGCACATTTGAGCCTACGCACAGCCAAACACATTTACAAAAGAACCAAATTCAGTTACTTTTGAGAAAAATACGCTTAGCACATATGTGGTAAGATGCCACTCTCCTATAAACAAATAGAGGCTAATAATCACCAGCTTAAAAGTAGCATCAATCAACTGATAATGAATTGATCAGACAGATAAAATTTTAGACAATTGTTTTCACCTCAGATTTGTTCTTGATGGGGAATCGAGATGGGCGCACCTCTTCCTTTCCATGCGCGAACTGTAAAAGAAGGAACTTTAATTTTATGGTATCATCAACAGATAAGAAGAGCCAATATCGCATAGAAATTACATCACAATTAAATTAATTTCATCCAAGAACATAACTGATGCAGTTCATATTAGATAAAGGCGAGTAACACAAAACATCACTCAAGCATCCCCAAGGTTATGAATTAGGCTATAGACAGTTTACTTGCACACAGAACCATTATGTACAGTTTGAAGGTCCTCAATCAAGTTGTGATACAGCAACAAGAGGGAAAGAGTTTGGACTTTGGAATGAAAGACCTACTGTTTGGTTGACATATTTGAATGCAAAGCCAGCTCATATTCAACCATTTAACTTAACCAACTTTTTTCCCACTATATATATTTGTAAAATATATGGCTAGAAGCCTAGAACGCAGTTTATTGTTTACTATGTGCTAGGATAAAATTATTTTCATAACACTATGCTTGCTTGGTGGAAAAACAGGGAAGATAAAAAGGGAAAGGGGGGGGGGGGTGTCGGTGGAAGTATGATACTAGGAAGGTTAATGAACTGCACGAACTGTAATAAATCTCGTGAGACTCTGACCATTAAGTAGAATCACCTCATTATTCAACGAAAAAACTAATTAAGCATGAAACTCTACAGTAATTAGTGAGAAAATTGGGATAAAATCTAGCATTAGCGGTTGTATTTTGACAATAAGCCCATACAAATGTCTTGTACTATTTAGGTTGTCACTTGTTAGATTTTTTCAACACGTTTTTTTTTATGATCGGAAGGATAATCAAATTACTCAAACTCAGACTTATGTTTGACTCATTAAAAACTCGATCAAAACCAATTTGATACGTAAACAACTCATGCTTAAAATATTTTGAAATTCATTTATTTTTCTAAGTTTGGCACAATAAGTCAATATGCATTATTAAAAAATAAAAAAACAAAATTAATCAAATTTGACTTGTGATTAGATCAATTAAGCTCCATTGCAATCTATTCTAAAACTAAACGAGTAGAGTTTGAATATTTTTTAAAATTCATTAAATTCAAATTTAAACAAACTACTATTCAACAAGATTTGCACATCCGAACCTAGATCCTCGAATTCAAATTTGCTTACATGCTTTGAGAATGTGTGAACAAAGTACGAAATTTGATTGGTCCAAAATTGTGGACCTCTTATCCAAAAAAAAATGTATTAACCCCCCTAAAAATGTGAATCCCATTATTGTGAACCAATCAACACTCATATTTTGTTTACAAGCTTTAATAGAGTGTGAACAAAATCAGACTTTAGTACCTTTTAGAAATATGATTGTCTTACTTGACGGTCGAAGTCATTGGCCTATTCAGAATAACTTTTCTCAAGTTGAAAATTAATAATCAAAAAGGAAAAAGTTAAAAGCATCTCAACTTACAAATAATCAATTTATTTGAGCACTTTTTGTTTTTACTGGGTAAACTACATTCAAATTTCTTAAAATTTAAATAAAATATGGTAAGTTTCACAATTTTGACATAATTACATAAAACTCTCTTTAAATTTTAATTCATATAACAATTAATTCTATTTTCATTAATAATTTGTTAATTATATGAATAAAAAAAAAATATTATTCTCTTTTACACAAAAAAATATGTACTTCACCTTGTTTATTATTGTGTTTTTGCACCATCTAAATTATGATTTATTGAAAATGACCAAATATGAGGAGAGAGGTCAGTGAAATTTAGCCTTCAAAAATTGAAAAAATTTTAATATCCCCCCCCCCCCCCTCTCCCCCCCGCCGGGCGGCCGGCGAGTAAAAGGTGTATAATATGCAGTCTTTTTTTTTTTTAAGTTATGATTAATTTTTTTTAATTATGACTAATTTTTTTACTTATAAAATTATTTTAATTATGACTAATAAATTCTTTAATTATATCTCGTATTTTATTTTCTTTAATTATAAAGAAAAAAAATTAAAATTATATATATATACTAATTATAAGGTACATACCACAAACAATTGTTCTCCTAACAAGCGAGAAAGGGAGAGAAACGCACACCTGGCATTTGGAACCATAGCGACAATGACTGAAATCCTCCCACGACCGACATATCTCCGTCTTGAAAAAGCTATTACTCCCCGAAGACGACGACGATCCACCGGAATCTGACGACGTCAACGACCTCAACCTGACACCGGCCCCAGATCTCACCAGAATCCCGTCCATCACCAGGACGTCCTCCTCCACCTTCACCGGCGTCTTGAACACCGACGGCTCCAAATTCTCCAGGGCCGACAGCGGCGACACCGACGACGATCCTCGCGATCCAAATCCACTACTTCCTCCGCTATTGTAGTACTTCGGAGAGTCGATTGCCGGAGTTTTGAACGCATCGCCAGTAGTCGCCGATGCTGGAGATCTGGTTCGCAAGTACCTGATCAATGTGGAGTCCAAATTCTCTAAATTGTTTTTATCAATGGCTGAGCTCGGACTCTTCGATGGATGATGAAAACGTCCTCCGCCGATGAAGAACTGGTGGTTGTTGTCTCTCTGTGCATTGATTGGCGAAACGTTTCCGTCTAAAACCTTGAGTTGTGAAAGTCTCGAACTGGTGTTGTTACCGTGAGGAGCTTCCATGAATATTCCTGAAATCACGCAAAAAAACTGAAACTGTTATTAAACTGATGTTAATTAAATTCAATTTCAAAACATTTGTTGATAAATTTTCACTTTCGAGTTTGATTTTTGATTATTTTTAAAGTTTTGAACTCGCGCCTATATTTCCACCTTATGCGATATATATATATATATATATAGAGAGAGAGAGAGAGAGAGAGAGAGAGAGAGAGAGAAGAGAATGTATATGTGCGAGTGTGGTGGAGGATGTGAATTGAGAGAAGTGAAATAAATCGGAATTCAATGAAGTGAAAGAATTTGAATTGATCAAATTCAAAGTTGTTTTTTTCATTTGAATTTTGATTCAAGCAGCTAAAAGTAATGCAAACGAGAATTGAGCTCAAAAACAAGTAAATTACTGTAAAGAATGTGAAAACAAATGAAATAAACCACATTACGCAAAACTATCTCAATGAAAGTCAATTATGTTACTTGAATTTTGAATTTACTGGAAGAATCAGAGAGAGACAGAGAGACAGAGAGAGAGAGAACGAGCAGAGCACGAACTCAGAAACGGCTCTGGTTGATCGGAATTTGAGTATGAAGTTGTTTTTGTTTTGGAATAAGCCAAGTGTTTTTCGATTCTCTTTTTCTCTTTTCCGGCTGAACTGAACAGAGCATAACTCGAAGCAGAGATGGATCGTGTTTAGCTCTCAAGTAGCACTAACGCTATCTTTTTATTACTTAAAAAAGGTAAATTACACTCACCTCCTTTTAAAAAAAATAATATTACAATTAATCTTATATTTTGAACAATTAAGTCTTTTTTATTAATAATTCATTAGATGTATTAATGATAAAATAATTTTGTCATTTCTTTTATACTAAAATGTATACTTATCTTTATTTATTTCAGTGTTGATCCATCTTCCGCATTGATTAGGTCGTTTTAACCTTACTAAAAGAATTATCGGTATAATTATGTTTAAAACATGGAACTAATTAAATCTAAACTTTAAGAGAAATAAGCGTAATTTATCTTCAAAAAACGATGACCGAATTCCATCTGCCCTACATGTATCAATTGAGATATATTCTTACAAAGTAAATTCAAATACATGCAATCCCTTGTAAATTACGTACATCTATTAGTATTGATGCAACGTTAAAAAGATTTCTGAATTTACTGTTCATCTCAAAGCAAATCCCATTATTATAGAGTTACCGTGCAGGTCGAAGCCAAAAGACCATTGGGAAAGAGGATTTGCTAATAGTGCTTTTAAATCTCAAGACTAGATTTTGGATAAAAAGCAGGGTTCTAAAAAATTTGTTTTAGAAACAAATTAGATTCTTCAAGCTTTTCAATGTTTCCCTTTGATTTTGCAAGTAAGAGAGTAAAAATAATACCAAACTGATTGATGGCAGCAAAACAAGGAGAGCAATACAACATATTATACATTGATAGTAGGTGGGCTTTATTTAACAAGACAACTTCCATAAAGGCATCAATAGTCATATTACAAACATTTTATACACAGTTCCATCCATGAAAAATCAATAATTACCAACACAAAAGCAACTTCAGATCCTATCAAATGCATTCTTCAGGTTCCCACCAAGCAATGACATGAGACCCCCGCCGTGCACTCTCCCTTCTGTGATCACAAAGTCAAAGCTCTTTCTCACACCATCACCGCTGCCAATGCCGCCACCAATTCCGCCCTCAGTTCCACCCACAGCACTTCTTTCCCCTTGTTTCTCAGTACTCAATTGCCTTGAATAAGATGATGATGAGGACTTCATCGACAGAGGAACCAAAACCTGAGGTGGCATGAGATGTTGTCTTTTCACCGGCTTATCAAACGAATCAATAGAATCAGAGACGACACTCAGTCCCGAGGAAGAATAATTGTTCTCGAAGCTGCTCCCCATAGTTGATGATGCAGAGACAAGCCCGTGGAAGAGGTTTGGTCCAATCATTCCTCCCTTGTTCATCCCCTGCTCTTGAACCAAGCTGCTATGAGCAGCACATAGTCCGCTCTTCCCTCTCGCGAATTTCTCACAATTTCCCTCTCCTCCCCAGTTGCACCGCTTTCCCCCACCATGGGCCTTGCAGAAATCAGTGCTACCTTGGGCGCTCTTCCCACAATTTTCGAACTTGCAACGCTTCCCTCCACCATGCTTGACACAACAATCGGTACGGCCACGAGCACTCTTCGTGCACCCTGAAACTACACACCTCTTTCCACCGCCATGAGCAACGCAAAAATTCGTGCCTCCGTGTACACTCTTTGGGCAAATCCCACCGCCATCATGGAGACATCGCTTACCACCACCGTGCCCTTTGCACAGCGGTGTGCTTCCTTCGGCCCCTTTCGTGCACCCAGCAAATATGCAACGTTTTCCACCGCCATGAGCCTTGCAATACATGGTGCTTCCTTGAGCACCCTTGGCGCAACCTATGAACTGGCAACGACGCCCACCTCCATGAGAGATGCACAAGCCAATCTGCCCCTCAGCACTACGAGTGCAGCCTTCAACCTTACACCTTTTCCCTCCACCATGCCGAATGCAAAGCCCAGATTTGCCCCGTGCTGCCTTGGTGCACCCAGCTGGGTGCCCACATCGTCTCCCGCCACCATGTGCAATGCAGTAGTCTGTCCTCCCCTCTGCACTTTTAGTGCACCCCAGATGCTGACACCTCTTCCCTCCTCCGTGAGCTTTACAGTAGGCCGTTCGGCTCTCGGCACCTTTGTTACACCCCGGTTTCTGACATCTCTGTCCGCCCCCATGGCCTATACAAAGACCTGTTGCCCCTCGGGCCCCTTTTGAACACCCATCAAACTTGCACTTCTTAGGATTGCTGGTTCTGCGATCTGATGATATCCCGGCAGTTGCAGAAGGCTCAGAGATATTGCTGAATGAGTAATCCGATGAAGGTTCAGAGCTTATCTGAGAAGGATTGAAACAGTATTTGGCCGCAGGTTCTAGCAGTTCTTGCGTTTGTAACAGGGTTTTGCTACCATCCATTCTTGGAGCCAAAAGAAGTGAAGGCATGTAGCCACCTGATTTCTTGGCTGAGGTAGAACCTTCATCGACAATGGGAATCACAAGTCTATTACCATCAAC
Source organism: Camellia lanceoleosa (assembly GCA_025200525.1). Taxonomy (NCBI): domain Eukaryota; kingdom Viridiplantae; phylum Streptophyta; class Magnoliopsida; order Ericales; family Theaceae; genus Camellia; species Camellia lanceoleosa. The sequence goes on from CM045760.1 coordinate 175,908,548, forward strand.
AGCTACTTGGTTTGGGTGACGAGATGCATTTGGATTACTGTAGGTTGAAACTGAATGCTCAAATGTGCCTGAAACTTTCCCAGTCCCTCCAGAAAGGCCAAGTTGTAGGATTGAATCACCCTCAGATGACAATCCCTGGTGCACTTTGCTTTTGATAGCCTGACCAGAGTGACAATTATCAGAATACGTACTTGGTGTGGGACCCAATCCAAGTACCAACCTGCAACCGTCATCAGGTGCATTGAAAGGAATGATCCTGTCACTTGAGTTAGCACCGTCAAATCCAGCACGAACGCTTCCTCCATAACCAAAGCAATCCAAGCATAAAGTGGTATCACCAAAATTGTTTTTCGTAAGCTCATTGTTTATGTTGAGATCCATTTTTTCTGGATGATGTGTACTACAGTGCCGCAGAAGAAGAGACTAAACTAGCATAGCAAGGTTAATTACATAATCCTAGAAAGATCTATATTTCAAAATAAAAAAGCAGAGGTATAAGACTTCTGATGAGCTACCCCCACTACTCACAAACCCTGATGTGTCTGACCTGTCCATTTTTATTCCGGAAGCACTTAGATCACAAAATATATATATCTGATAACATTTCTAGGATAGAACCCTTTGATGAAATCAGAGAGAATTGTCGTGCACAGATCTGTGAAGTGTCTGATGCTCCTTGCTGGAAAGTCCTCAAGCGTCATTCACCTGACTAGGTGGACAAAAAAATGAACCACACCTCACAATGTTTAGCTAATTTTAAGTAACAATAAAGTTTCTACTTGCAAATATAAATGAAAATTAAACCAATTCATTCACATTCAGTCAAATAATCAGATGAAAAATAAGAGCTGCCAGCAAATATTTTCTAGAGCAGAATCCACTAATTGTCAAGAACTTATTTCAATATATGATTTCAAAGAGGACAATAAGAAAAAGCAATTTTATTATGTACAAAAAACAAATTAAACCTACTCCATATTTTAACTTAAGTAACACATGTATGTATGGACTAAATCTGAATATCTATACAATAGACACTAATACGATGGATCCAATTTTACAATATTACAGTCAAAAGATAAAATAAACCAGACAAACAACTAGGTGAGCATACTAGGGAGTATGCATATTAGATACGTTACCATCAATATTAGGTATACGACTTGGATAACAACACGCAAGCAGACTGAAGAACTTGCATTTTTTTTAAAAAAGTCGGCCTCAAAGGAATGCAGGTAGTAGTTATGAAGGATATTGTAGAATATAACTACAATCTGTGCATCATAATATTCTTTCTAATGAATGAATGATAGGATATAATCATATCATATGTTTACAATAAAAGGATTCATGAATTAAACAAAGTCAATTATTAACTAGACACCGCAAGGGGTAGTTCATTAATGTCATGCAACTTATAGAAGAGAACATGAAAAATTCAGCACCAACATTCTATATTCAGCACAGTTACCTCTCAATTGCAAATTGTTCACAACACCTAATTACATAGCCAAGTCGACTCAACCCAACTAGCTTTGTCCCAATTACTTGGGGTCAGCTACAAGGATCCATTTCCTCCAATTGGTTCTATTTGAAGTAAATTATCGTATTTAAGTTTAAGGAAATCACATTTTTTATCACCTCAACCCATTTCACCTTGGATTTCCTCTATTTGTTGTATCACATTCCACGTGGATCAAGGTGCAGTTGACATTCATGTTCTCAGCCTTCTTCTAATTACACAGCTAAGTAAAGAAACCTATTTCCTGATTCTAAAGTAGAAATTAAAATAGCAAAGAAAGCAAAGATTTTTAAAAGAATCTTTCCTACTCGAGATGCAGCAAGTCTTATTGGGAACACCCAAACTAAAGTCAGAATCAATGTTCATACTACCTCATAAAATAGGTCAACCTAGCGCATTATACTTGGGCATGTGAGCGTACTAATTGGACTCAGAAGAATAAATGAATGCATTAGTTGACGAAGGAAATAAGTTGGTATCTAGAAATTTAAGAGAACTATATTTTTGCACATGCTTTTACGCTTTCCTTGCTACATGGCTGATAATAAACACATTCAGTGTGAATGTGTCTACAGGTGTCATATATGGTAAGACCTAATCTTTACAAATAAGAACATATCAAAGAATTTATAGTTTTCTTTTTAGCAAACCTTAGTATTTTATAGTTTTCTTTTTAGCAAACCTAAGTATTTCAAGAGCAATGTTTAAGGCACATATCTAGTGGCTAGTGCAGTTATTTTCAAATCTTCAATTAAAGTGGGGGAAAACATATTTAAAGAAGTACCCATGCACGTTCCAATGTTGTAGTAATACTATCTCTTCCTTTCTCAAGCAAAATTGCAGTGTCTTGTCATGTCTGATTATTTTCAAACATTCAAGTAATGTAGATTCGTCTCGTCTCTCATCAGGAGGAAAGAGATTCAATCCAAAATAAATATTAAGAATTCACCAAATGAAGAAGTTAAAGCTCAAATGGGAAAACCATCATTTAAATACATTATAATAATAAATATTCTACTCTCTACTCTTTCTCATGCAATGCAACAAAAACTATGAATAAGTTTACATGTTGCAAAGTAAGATGTATTTACGATCACTAACCTGGGAACCTATATTAAATTAATAGTAATAATGATCTGTTATATTCAACCAAACCTAGAATTCAAACTCCATATAAATCAAAAATTGTAAATAATGATAGTATAATACTAATAACGATGGAGACCATTGATGCAAAAAACACTTTTACACCTTATCAACAGAAGATAGAGCAGGGATTGCAGAGGCTTAAAAAAAATATAATTACAAGGTTACCCCCCCCCCCCCCCCAAAAAAATATTATTTTTGCCCCCTTGAAAATTCTTCCACCCATTTTATTCCCAGCTTTGTCTATTGTGTTGTGTATGTCGTTGATCTGCTCTGATTGATTTGGAATAGTTTAGGAGTGTAATCCATCAAAAATAAATAAATAATGTATATTTTGAGGTTAGGATTTTGCCCCAAGCCTACTTGTTAAAAATTATGGCTTCGCCCATGACAACTAGCATCTACTGAATTCAATCGCTCCAGTCGTAAAAAACCATTTAGCTTTCACTTTTGATGGTGAAATATGACCAGGTGATGGATAACATAAAACATGAAGTACTTAAAATTGGCTGAAAATGAACAAATTGAAATTTACAGCCCTCTTCAGGATGAGAAAAAAGATAGGGAATCTGAAATGACCTATAATAAAATTACAAACTTAAACAGAACATGAATAATAAAAGGAAAAGCTAGCAGCAAAACAAGAGATCCACAGATCGGCAAGAAACAACATACAACATCAAGATTGGAGAGTTAAAATTCCAAACCAAAATACCCATATCAACTGCAGCAAAAAAGAAATAAATAAAATAGTAGCAATTACTAGAAGTATTAATTCATCAGTTGTTCTTTCAAGACTATAATAACAACACCCCACAATCAAAATTAACAGCTTTATGATTATTTTTTCATTTATTGAAATACCCAATAATCAAAACTTATTATCAGTTCATGAACTAATTAAACAGCACCAACAAAACAATAATAACAAAAATTGAACAACAGGCAACAAATTTTTTTTTTTTGTTACAGGGAAATCCTCTCACTCTGTAACAGGCAACAAATTAATATCCAATTCAACAGCAAACCCAAAACCCTAGAATCAGTCAATTTTATTGACCGATATGCGGAGAAAAGAACACGGCTGACCATTGAGAAGCACGTGAAGAAATGAAACAATTATGAACAATAATTTGAAAGACTAAATCGAAAAAGAAACCAAAGAAGTAGTACCACAACGAGACTTGAAATGAAATTCCAGTAAAATTGTGAGATCTGTGAAGCATAGAAGAAGACTCCATAATCCACCGAGCTCAACGCTAGAGAGAGAGAGAGAGAGAGTTTAGAGAGAGAAAGTGAACAGAGAGAAAATGAGTAGAGAGAGAAACAGAGAGAGTAGAGGAACTAATTAGGTATTTATGTACTGATTATTGAGGGAATTTGATTTGGGCGGCTCTTATGTTTTTACTAAATGGGGCTGCCTTGGATGTGAAATGTCGATAATACCCTTATATCTAGATTGGTGTTTGAAAATATAACTTAACATTTAAAACTAAAATATATTAAGTGATAATTTATTAAACTTATTTGATAATCTTAATTGATATCGCTCAAAATTTTAAATACCTCTTAAAATGTAGAATAAAATTAAAAAAAATTTAAAATTATATAAAATTTATTTAATTTTGACTGAATTTATAAATATTAAATATAAGTTTTGATATCTATTATTATAAACTCACCACCATCACCACCGTCATGTTATTGCCACCATTATCACCACTAATGCTATCGCTACCGCTACTAATATCACTACCACCACCACCACTACCACTACCACTACTACCATCGCGATTACTACCACCACCACCATACCACCACAGCTACTACTACCACTATCACTACTATCATCATGTCACCACCACCACTACCATTACCATTATTGTTACCATCACCATCACTACTACTACCATCACTATCACCACCACCACCACCACCACTGCCATTATCATGCTGCCGCCACCACTACCACCATTACTATTACCATCTTCATGACAATTTTCATTATTGTCATAAGTATTACTACCATTTTACTATCACTACCATTACTAAAGCTACTGCTATCGTTGTTACCATTGCCACCATTATACCGTTGCCACCATCATACTATCACCACCACTAATACCACCACCATCATAATATAAAAATTATAATATACAATTTAAAAATAATAAATTTTAAATTTAATCGTATACATATCAAACAAAAAAAAATTTAATTCAACACTTAAAAATTTTTATCAAATAGTTTTTTAGCTTAAAAAACTCAACATTTAGTTTTCAATATTTAATTTTCAGTCTTTAGTTTTTAGTTTTCAACTTTATCAAACACCACCTAATATATTTGACTTAAATTTTTGGAAATATATATATACACCTTCAAAAGGTTCATCATAAATTTTAGTCCTTAGATTTTTTATAAGATAGAAAATTGTTGAAAGTCTAATAGCAATTGTTTAAGGTATTAGATCTAATGGATATTTTTTTATTGGTGAGAAATTCAATATTTGTAAAATAATTTAGTGAAAAGTCTATTTAATATTTTGTAGGATATTTTATTTTCAATTTTATTCATTAATCTATTTGTTTGAATTTTTTTCCAAGTATCTATTCAATTTTTTTATGACTATTTGTTCAAATATATATTTTTTTTTATCTATTTAATTTTTTGGTTATCTATCAAATTTGTATCTATCTTTTGGAATATCTATGCTAAAAATCCTTATCTATTTAAATATCTGTCCAAATTTTATTATTTTTTAATTTTTTCACTTATCTGTTTAAATTTATCTGTTTAAATATTTTATATGTTTAAAATTTTATTCCTGTTCAAAGATTTGTCTTTTTTGTCATTTTTTTTCTTTTTTTAATTTGTTGCAATCTATTTCATCATCATTATCATCATCAACAACAACAACAACAATAACAAAAAAATAGATCTAAGCCAAGAGAAAAAGAAAGAAAGAAAAAAGAAAAAGAAAAAAAAGGAGAAGGAACTTGAAAAATGAAATGATTTGTTTATGAAAAATGTGAAAACGCAATATAGATCGGTATTGGTCACAAAGGCAATACCGATCTCAGATCAGTTTATGAAAAATGTGAAAATTAACATGATTTGTTTTCACAAAGACACTTTATTTATGAAAATACACCAAATCGGGTTCCAGATCCCATAAGAGCATCTCCAACGGAGAACCAAATGTTTCATCAGATTTAAGTAAAAAAGTAGCAATTTCCTTCATTTGATACTTCACGCTCCAACGGTTTAGCATCAAATCTTTTCATCAAATTTGTGCCGGGCAACCGGTTGGTTGACCGGCCGATTGACCGACCGGTCAACTGGTAACGTCAAATTTTTTTTTTTTTTTTTTTTTTCAATTTGAACCCTTTTTTTGAACTTTTTGAACTCTTTGGTGGTCGACCGGGTGGTCAACCGGCCGGTCGACCACCTAGGCAAAAAAATTTTTTTTTTTTTTTTTTTTACTGGTTTGAACCTTTTCAGTGAACGGTCTGAACTTTTTCCGGGGCGACCGGTTGGGCAACCGGTTGGTCAACCGGTTCGTCTCATCTCAACGGTCAGGAACAGTGATTTGGTGAAATTTGGTGAAATGCTTCGCCTGTACTCAGTTTAGTGAAAGATTTGCTGAATTCTCGATTTGATATTGATTTGGTGCCACCGTTGGAGCCTCAAAAAGTGAGTTTTTCATCAAATTTCAAATTTGATGTTGGATTTGGTTCTCCGTTGGAGATGGTCTAAATGATTGGGACGTTGTTGCTGACGATGGAATAATCCACCACCACACTTCCATCAGCACCGACAATTGCCGCTCTTCAGCTCGCATTAGCTACGACAATGTTGGCGTTAAGAGAAGCTGAGGGGAGAGGAATAGAGAGAGAGAGAGAGAGAGAGAGAGAGAGAGAACTTAAGGCTTAACAGTTAGAGACAGAGAAAGAGAGTGAATCTTGGTCCGAAGCTTTGTTTCCATGGCTGGCTTATTCTTGCTTCGGAGCTCTGAAACTGAGGTTTCGATACCAGAGATAAAGATAGAGAAAGAGAATGAGTATTGGCAGTGGTAGTTAGGCAGTGCAAAATACTGCTCAATTTGTTAAAATCGTATCGATTTGTATTGCTCTAATTACTAACTACGGTTTAAATTTTAAAATTTATAATCTGTCAATCAAATCGTTCCGCTCCGCTATAGTTAATACATATATATTTTTTAACTTTCAATGAAATATTAATGTAAAAATGAGCGTAAGAGAGATTTTAGATATGAAATTTGTTACAAATTAGTGGTATATATATGAAATATATTATGTAAAATTACTTTGTGTTATATATCTTAAAAATATTACACAAATTAGTGTTATGTATTATGTAAATGTACGATAATTAGTTAGAATATTTTTCAATCTGTTAATTTGCCAAAAACTATCCAAATCGCAATTTATCAATCCGCTAACCCGCCATTCAATTTGTAATTTCACTCTCAAACCGTCCGAACCACACTGTGCACATTCCTTGTAGTGACTAGGTTGGCGACGATAAAGGAGACGAAGCGATCGGTGACAGAGACAGCGACACCCACCACAAATCGTTGGTCCTATAGCGTTGTTGTGTTGCGCGGGAAGATGAAGAGGAAGAGAGAGAGTGCCATCGACAGAAAGATGAAGAAAGGGATATAATAAGAGAGAAGAGACGAACGAGAGATAGAAGACGGACTGGTTAGGGTTCTTTGTTTAGAAACAATATATATACATGAATAGTTTGATCATTTTACTGGAGTTTATCTTTATAGACAAAATATTTTAGAACGTGGACTTTTAGATAAGAAAAGTTTAAAATTGGTTTTATAGACCGAGTGCCATTCATAAAATGAATTTAAGTCATTTATTTATTTGATTCATAACCAACATCGTTGTTGGTCATAACCAAATATCAATTACATTTAACTACTAAATAACTAGGACCTATTTTTGGAACTTGATATACGCTGTTTTTTGGCTTATATCCAAGCTTTTAAATTTATTCACAAAATTATTTGGCAAGATGGAAAAACGTTGCTTTTTTGCTTTTTATAATATTATTTGTTTATGGGGAGCTTCTATTTATACACACCAAACCCACTCTATAAACACACTTAATGAAGAGAATGTACAAAAAGTGTAGTGAGGAGGATGTGCAAAAAGTGTATATTGTGGGGGTGTTTGTTTCAGCTTTTCAGAGCCAACTTATGGCTTTTAGTTTTGAAAAAGTTATTTTGGACTGTTTGGTTAAACTTATTTCAAACAGCTTATGATTCTAAGAGCTTATTTTAACTCAAAAAAACTGATTCTGAGAAGCTGCTCACCCCTTGCTTCTGATTATCAGCTTCTGCTGTAGACATGTTAATTTATGGTTATACTCTTAAATTTTTTTATTTTTTATTTTTTAAAAAATAGAAAAAGACTCAAATGGACTATAGATTATTATTATTATTTTTTATGAGAAATGTAGGCAAAAAAAAAAAAAAATTAATGGAAAAAGCTATTTCACAACTTATTTAACAAATACTACTCAGCAACTTAAATCTATAATCCAACAGCTACACCAAACAGATTAACAACTTCTGATTAAAGTCATAATCTATAATCTGTTAAGCTATAATCTATAAACTGTTTTAACAGCTACACAAAACGGGGCCTGTGTGTGCAAATAGAAGCTCCCTGTTTATGGTGTCATATCACTGGGCAAATGGGTAAAATAACCATATTATCCCAATCAAATTTGTGAAATTACAATTTTACCATCACAGGAGGATATTTTGATAATTTTAAAAGTTGGCTTATTCTAACTTTCCAAATAACTTTTGCTCAAAAAACAGCTTGTATTCTTATTTCCAAAAGGGAAATGCGTGAGACCTCGAATTTGTTGAGCTCGAATGGCGCGAAAATATTCTCTTACCGGTAAGAGAATAAAAAAACACTCTAAAACGACGTCGTTTTGGGATTTCGAGCCATTCGCGCCTCTTGATTTTCGAGGTACCTAGCAGTGCTGTTTCCAAAATAGGCCTAGTACAGAAAATAAGTTGAATAGGAAATTATTTAAATTTGACTTGAAATTTTAACAGATTTTAAAATGAGAAATGACTATTATACATACATTTTGACAGGATGCATCATTACTTTGAGTTGATAGATCTTAAAAAAATGAATCCGATCATTAATTCGATTTATAATCAACACAGCGAGTAGTCATAAACCAAACATCATTATATTCATAGTTGTGAGTAATAATCAAATACGCAGCCATTTTGATTTAACACAATTGAATGGTACATGCACTAAAATGTGTTGGAGTTTAGTTTGGTTAGTTTTTGAATTAATATTAAATGAGTTTTATAATCAAGGCAAACACAGTTAATTTTATTTTTTCAATCTTATAAATTTATTGGTTAAATTTGAGTTGATCTCATAAATTTGATGAGTTCTAAAACGTGTTCAATGTTTATTTAATGGCCCTGTTTGATAGGATTTATTTTCAACTTATTTTAGTTTTTAGTTTAATTTAAATTATTTTGATGTGTTTGGTTCAGCTTAACAATACAACTTATAATTTTTTGTAAGTCAAAAATCAACTTATTTTTTGAGTGGAGGAGAAGAAGCTTAAGTTATAAATCAAAAATCAGCTTATGTTCACAGCTATAAGCTATAAGTTGTTAGGTTATAAGTTATAATCACTTTCCCACAGCTCTATCAAATGGGGCCAATATGGGAGATTTGACATTGACTTTTAACTTTTTAGAATTTTAAAAATATGAAAAAGCTAATAAAATCGATTTTTGGTTTGAAAAAAAAGTTGAGTGGGTTCTTAACTTTTTTAGCTATTGACAAATTAAGTTTTTAATTTTTTGGATTATTTCATTAAAAAATAAAAAATATTCATGATATTTGGTTTTGAAACTCAAAAAATATTTGAGTTTTTCTTTATTTATAGTTTGTCATTTTTGGTGAATTCTTTTCATATTTCAATCGTTTTTTTTAATTACTTTTTAGATTCATTTCATCTAGATACTTAAAAAGTAAAATATTTAAGAAGAATTTTTTTAAAAAAATACTAAATGTGAAAAATTAGGGGGAAATAGTATATTTTAGTATGTTTTGTATTTAGTAAAAAAAATTAAAATTTATTAAAATAAAATAAAAATTTTACTAGAAACACAAAAAAAATACAAAAAACAATTTTAAACAACTAAACAATACAAAGCAAAAACTTTATCTAAAGTGAACTTAAATCGATCTCAAATAAATTTTTAATAAATCAAAAACTAATCAAGTAACTTAATCAATCACAAAGAAAGTTTTAATAAATTAAAAATGAATATCACGCCATCAAAAAAAAAATGAATAAATAAATAAACAACTACGATTTGTAGCTCGGCCCCCCTGAATCCCCCGAATTTGGAAAAGGTGAGTTTTGAATGTTTGGCTCAGTTGCAACAACATTGGAGAGGAGAGGAACCACGGGCGAGAAATAGAAGAAGAAAAGAGAGGAGAGGAGAGGAGAGGAACCAGTTGAAGAAGAGTAGGCGAGAGCGACCACCGCCGAGGTCGACCGGTGCTGACACTACCGACCTGGGTGACCATCGACGACCAGCGAAAAACTCTGCCCACCGTCAGTGCTGTTCGTCGACCAGCGAAAAACTTTGCCCACCTGGTGCGTTTTTTGTGTTTTTTTTCTTCTGATAAATTTATTTTTTTTTGTTGGAAGAATGGTTACTCACCTGAATCTGAATTTGAATATGGTCCGTTAATCTGGTGCGAAATACCAGTCTGTCAATATTTCACTCACCTGAATCTGAATCTGATCCGTGAAGTTATGATTTTTTTTTGTTTTTTACTCACCTGAATCTGAATGTGGGGGATTAGAAGAATGGTTATCCATGTTTGGGTCTATGTGGGTAGATGATTTCAATTAAAAAATATGTTTGGGGGTCTATGTTTGCTCTTGTTGAAGTGAAATCTAAATTTGCTGAATCTGTGTGTATACTGTGGTTGGTTAATCTCTTAATCTTTGAAATTTGTAGTCTCTAACCTGTGGTTGGTTAATCTCTGTGATGTCTCGAATCTGTGTGTATACAATCATGTTTAGATTTCACAAATCATGTTTTGTGGTGTTTTGGTTAATCTCTTAATCTGTGTGTATACAATCATGTTTTGGTTGAATCTATCTGAATCTCTGAGTCTTGTTTAACATCCACTTGTTTAATTGTTGAATCTGTCTGAATCTCTGAATCTAAATGTGAATCTCTGAATCTGTGATGTCTAAATCTGAATATAAGTGGTGTTTAACATCACTGAATTTGAATCTGTGAATCTGTGATGTCTCTAACCTTATTTATGATTTGTTGTGCATTTCATTCTGCTGATTTTATAGAAATTACAGTAGAGTGTTTCACACAATGGACATTGATTCAAACAATCTTACATTGAGCGGGGGGTGAGGAAGTTGAGGAAGCAGAGAACAATCCTTCATTAAATGAGAGTGGTGAAATTGAAGAACCTAAAAAGGGGATGTGTTTTAATTCAAAGCAAGAAGTGCACGAGTTTTATGCAAAATATGCTAAAAATGTTGGATTTGCAGTAGCTTATAGAACACAGAATGTTGGAGCGGATGGAAAGGTGAAATACTTTGGAATTGAATGTACTCGGGCACAGAAGAGGACAAAAAGATCAGAAGTAAACCCCTTGAAACCATCGTTGTCATCAAGAATTGATTGTAAAGCTAAGGTAAGAGCGACTTTACAACCGGATGGAAGATATAAGTTAACTACAGTTATGCTTGAGCATGCGCATGATTTAATTCCTACCGACTCACGCCATTTTCCAATGAATAAGAGGATTCGTACTCCTGTGAAGAGAAGATTAGAAATAAACGATGAAGCTGGAATAGGGGTGTCTAGGAATTTTCATTCTATAGTTGTTGAAGCGGGGGGCTATGAGGCATTAACATTTGATGAACGAGATGCAAGGAACCACATTCAAAATGCTAGAAGATTGAGGCTTGGGGTAGGAGACGCCGAATCAGTTGCATTATATTTTCATAGAATGCAACAAGAAAATTCAAACTTCTATTCTGCAATTGACTTTGATGTAGATGGTCGCATACGAAACTTGTTTTGGGCGGACGCAAGGAGTAGGGCGGCTTATAAAGCATTTGGGGATGTTGTCTCATTTGACACCACCTATCTCACAAACAAGTATGATATGCCGTTTGCTCCGTTTGTAGGAGTTAATCACCATGGACAGTCAATCTTGTTTGGTTGTGGGCTATTATCTAATGAGAACACGGACACATTTGTTTGGCTATTCAAAGAATGGTTAAATTGCATGTCAGCCACTCCTCCAAAAGCTATTATAACTGACCAATGCAGAGCCATGCAAAATGCCATACAAATTGTCTTCCCACTGGCTCGACATCGTTGGTGTTTATGGCATGTAATGAAGAAAATACCTGAGAAATTGAGAGGATATTCCCAATATGAAGCCATCAAATTCGCTTTACAAAAAGCAGTCTATGATTCTTTCAGAAAATATGAATTTGATAAGGAATGGCAAATGATGATTGAAAAGTTTAGCCTTCATGACAACGAGTGGTTGGGGGTATTATATGGTGAGCGACATAGGTGGATTCCTGCCTATGTGAAAGATATATTTTGGGCTGGCATGTCAACTACACAGCGAAGTGAGAGCATGAATGCATTTTTTGATGGCTATGTAAACTCAAAGACTACTTTAAAGCAATTTGTTGAACAGTACGACAATGCATTGAGAAGTAAGGTGGAGAAGGAGACCAAAGCAGACTTCAAATCTCGAAACAAATTGTATGATTGCTTAACGGTGTATGAGTTTGAGAAGCAATTTCTTGCTGCCTATACAAATGCGAAATTTAAAGAAGTTCAAGTAGAATTGAAGCGACTACTGCATTGTCATGCGACTCTTGTGAAGGAGGAGGGATCCATTTGTACATATCATGTGAAGGAAGCTGTGCTTGTGGGTGACAAAATGAAGAAAGTTGAATTTGTTGTATACTTTAATTCAACTGAATTTGAAATGCAATGTGTGTGTCGGTGGTTTGAGTTTAGGGGGATCATGTGTGCCCATTCCCTTAGTGTGCTCATTGAGAGGTGCATATATGAGGTTCCAGATAAGTACATTATGCCAAGATGGAGAAAAGATTTGGAAAGAGGGTACGCATGCATTCCAACGACATACACGAAATCCGGGGCTGCCCTTAATGCAAAGGTACATGATAACTACCACAAGACACTGGATGAAATTATAGAAATTGCTTCCAACGATGATGGTAAACACAAAGCCATTGAACTTGGGTTGAGAGAAATCAAGGAAAGAGTAAGAAAAGATGAATCTGGTTGTGCGAGTAATGTGCCACCTTCTAGTAGTACTATCCCACCTTGTAGTAGTAATGTGCCACCTTATAGTACTACTCGCAATGTGTTTAGTCCTTTGGTTGCTCGCCGAAGAGGCCGTCCATGTACGAAACGGAAGGTGAGCAAGGTGGATGAAATAGTGAATCGGTTGAAGGGAAAGAAAAAAAAGGCACCAAATGTCGAGGTACATTTTTTATTTTCTGCTTGTATGTAAATTTCATAATTTAATTTTTTCAAACTTTTTTCACCAATGTGTGTTACTATAGGGTCGTAAGATCGGTCAATGTGAACCTCGTAAGTTGAATTTCGCTTGTACGGAGGCCATGGAAGACAATACATACGATCGGGTATGTGTTTCATGGTCCATGCTAAATATTTTGTATGGTATTTATTACATTATATTTGAACTTATTAATGATATTTTGTTATTATGTATCATAAGGTGCTGCAAAGTCAATCCTACTATTTTCCTTGTATGGATGGGACACAAGAGAGTGCATTGGAAATGGTTGACAAAATTGGAAGCTCATCTTTCAGTGAATCAGGAATGCCGAATATAGATGGTTCAACTTTTGTGGACTTGAATATAGATGTGGATCCGAACGCTCCGTTTTTTTTTTAGTTTTTGAACTGATTTTATAAACTTATGTACTTCATAGATTGTGCACAGGTTTTATTTGATCATGAATAGATCTGAACAGATGCTGTGAAGTTTTTGAACAGATTTTGTAAATTTATGTACTTCACAGATTCTGCACAGGTTTTATTGGAACATGAACAGATCTAAACAGATTCTGTGAAGCTTTTGAACAGATTTTGTAAACCTATGTACTTTACACATTCTGCACAGGGTATGATGAATATGTTCACAGGTTATATTTTGAACAGGTTATGATGAATCTGTGAACAGGTTACATTTTTAACAGGTTATTTGATGAATCTGTGCATTTAATTTTCACAGGTTATTTTCAACAGATTCTGCACAGGTTATTTTGATGAATCTGTGAGCAGCTTATTTTGAACAGATTTTGCACAGGTCCTATGTTGTTGGATTCCCATTATGTTTGCTGATGTTGTTTTTATACTGATGAATCTGTGAATCAGTTATTTTGATACAGATTATGTGAACAGGGTTTTTCATGTTTTTCCCCTTTGTTTCCCCCCTCCAATGACAGGTTGATTGTTTGATTCGGGTTTGAACAGATTATGTTCAGATTATAATTGATTCAACAGATTATGCACAGCAAAATGAAGCAGAATGAAGTGCAGAAATGATCAATCCAGAATTAAGCAGAATTGATCAGTCCAGAATGAAGTGTAGAACTGAAGTACAATAAGTCTGAATCGAAGCGATCTAGATTGAAGTAATGTAATGAAACAAGTTGATGCGAGAATGATGCAGCGGATAGGTTGATGCAGAATGAGGCTTTGGGTTTTGTTTAGGTCTGTGCTTATGTAATAGAATTATGTCTTCTTCTGATTGTGGTTTCTGTTCTGATGACCTATTCATGTACATGGATGTGTGTGCTCTGCATATCCATTGTTGTTGTACATGTCAAGCACATCCAAAGTTTGTAACATATGTTTTAAAATGAATTTTGGTTACTATTTGCTTTGTCTTCTGAGCTGTATGGTTGAAATTTTAGATACTCAAATGGTAGTTAATGGAAGATTGTTAAAAAGAGCAGTCTCCCTATTGCTGCTGATGCAATATTCTATGCGGGAACAGGGAACTTGCTTTGTAGGGCAGAGGATAGGGTTGTCATATTTGACCTTCAGCAGAGAATTATTCTTGGTGATCTGCAAACTCCCTTTGTTAAGTATATTATTTGGTCAAATGACATGGAGAGTGTAGCTTTGCTAAGCAAACATGCTATAGTTATTTCCAGTAAGAAACTTGTGCACCAGTGCACCCTTCACGATTCGTGTGAAGAGTGGAGCCTGGGACGACAATGGGGTTTTCATTTATACAACCCTGAATCACATCAAGTACTGCCTTCCCAATGGAGATAGTGCAAAAATAAGGACCCTTGATGTCCCAATATACATCACAAAAGTTTAAGGGAATAAGATTTTTTGCTTGGACCGAGATGGAAAGAACAAGGTTATAGTAATTGATGCAATGTATATATCTTTAAGCTGTCCTTAATGAAGAAGAAATATGACCATGTTATGAGCATGATAAGGAACTCCCAGCTCTGTGGGCAGGCAATGATTGCTTATTTGTAGCAGAAAGGATTCCCTGAAGTTGCTCTTTCAATTTGCAGATTGAAACTGAGAAAAATAAGCCGCATAAGGAAACATGTATAGCAGAGCATGAGACTGTATTTGGGGTTCCTCCACTGCCATATGTTGGGTCTTTGGAGCTCCCAAATGTGAAACTTAAAAAAGGAAAGGAGCTTGGTGGTAAATTGAGCAGTTCTAGTAAAATGGTCAGTGGAAAAAGCCTCCATTCACTAGCTCATTCTGCAAGTACACAGGAGGACACAAACATGTAATTCTATAGTCTGGTCTCCACTTAGCTCCTTCACCTTGACATCATAATTCAACAAGTCCATTATAGAAATTCAATAAATTCAACATGTCTGGTATTGAACTATCAACAACTCCATTCAATCCATAGAAGTCCATTCAAGAACTTCAACAAGAACTTCAACAAGAAATCCATTCAATCCATAAGTACATCCATAAAATCCATTCCATCCATAAGTACATCCATAAAATCCATTCCATCCATAAGTACATCCATCAAATTCCCCAACAACTATGAACTCAGTAATTTACATTATAAAATAGAAAATAATACAAAATACAATGACATAAAGCACGACATTCAATTTCTTCTCCATCCTTCGAAGCCTTCTAGCATGCTCCTGAAATTCATTATCCATCTCATAAACCCTTGTGCTCAGATCGTTAAATTCTTCGCTTGTAATAGATGTACGAGGTACAGCATTGGAGATCACGTCGTCGTCGTTATCTGCGAACTTGAAGTAATTGCAGTGTTCCTCACTAATCTACAATGCATGACAATCAGTTAATCAAATCAGGGTAATAAATTTGCAAACAAATTTCAATACTGCTTACATATCTCAATGGACACACAAAGTACACACGCCCTTTATTTCCATTCTGATTGGTTCGGACACGGTGAATGGCAACTGTTCTCCCACAATCACACAATCTTGGATTCAATCTTATGTTGCTATTATTACTAGAGGAAGAAGCCATTTTGTAATCTGCATAAAAAATGGAACATAAATGTTATAGGTTCGTCTATTGGTTAGCAGCAACTATAAACATAAATGTTATAGGTGTAGATGACATGTCAGCAAAACCACAGGTGTAGATGACATGTCAGCAACTAACCTATAGAACACAGACACATAAAGCTGCATGAGATGAACCAACTTTTTTACGTACTAGAATGCTGCAACATTATTAACCAAAACATCATCAAACCCATAAACAAGACTGAGTTCAGGTAGCCAGATAAGCTTAGAGGAGGAGCAACTGAGGAGGGAGGTGGTGAAGACCCAAATGGTGAAATGGCCATGCTTGGTATGTTTGTTTATGATGCTCCTCTGTTTCGCTACATTTTTTGTACTTCAGTTTGTTATTTTAGCCATCACTAGAGATTAATTGAATTTAATGCAGTTGAAAATTGGGAAGGGGTATTTATTAGTTGATGTTATTTCCATTTGAACATACATACTCAAAAAAACAGAAAGCTACAATCAGCTATTGGCGTCTATATATATATCAAGCACATTGTCACTTTAGGTCAGATCCTAATGGATGCATCCACAATTCTGCATAGTGCTAGGTTGCTTTCAGTCCATCTATGCAGTGTAACTTCTTTTTTTAATGCATTATTTATGTACTTTTGAACTTTGATCTTCCACTAACCTTGAAATTGCATGTAGGTAAGCAAAGGGCTTGGACTCACTGCACATATTATTGACCACTGTAAATTGATTCTTAATTTTCCTGAGGGCACTAACAGCACTTGCATCTGTCCATTCTTCCCCTCACCTTTCCAATTAACCAACTCTCTCTAATCATTAATGTTAACAGATTTTCATACATTTCGGTAGCATTTACCATGTTAACATTCCACCATGTTTTTACACAACTGAATGACACATTCAACATACCAATCAAAAAATGAAGGCAAAACCCATAATGCCCAAACCCTAACAAACAATCATAACCCTAACAAACATTCATTGACAAATCATGTTCTAAAATTCAAGCCAAAACCAAAACCCTAAATTAAGCTTACACTTGCGATAATGGGTTCACCTTTGCTTGTGGTACCTTTTTTTCTGCTACACCCAGATCTGTTATGCGAGTCCACCCGTACCTGATGAGAGAATTGATGAGAGGATTTGGAAGAGATTAAGGGCTCCAGGAGAGAGTGAGTAGAGAGAGATGAGAGGATTTGGAAGGAGAGAGTGAGTAGAGATTAGGGCTCGAATGGAGTTGAGCCTGAGGAAAGAAAGAAAAGCTCAGAAAAAAAAAGAAAAAAGATACAAAACTGAAACGACGTCATTTTTGTAATTCGGGGGATATATTTTCGAGCTACAAATCTTTTTTCATAAACAAATTGACCATAACAATTTTGATGGAAAAGAGTTGTTTATATTGTGGACAATGTTCGGCACATGACTAGTGATTGGAGAAATTCTATTTCCACACACTTATTTACCTCTATACACATTTAATGATTTATTTTTTTTTAATTACAGTTTTGTTCTAAAATAAAATTACTAAAGTGTCTTTATCTTCTCCATCAAACCCTAATTTCTTAACCTTAACCCTAACTACTGCCTACTACTATTGCCGCCACCGCCGCTGCCATCAATTCAGCTACAACTTTGCCGCAAAACCGCCATCCCCTCCTCTCTCTCTCTCTCTCTCTTGGGTTTGTGTAGTTATGGCACAAAACATACTTGTGACTGGTGGTGCTGGATATATTGAAACCCATACGTTGCTTCAGTTGTTTTTAGATGGAAATATATGAACAAAGACTAAGCAACAAATGTTAGTCTATTATTTTATTTTTCTTCAAACTAATTGTTTTTCAGCCATTATTTTGTGTAGCTCTTTAAATTAATTGTTTTTAATGCACGTTTTAAAACCAAACTGAACCCAATTTAATAGGTTGGGGTTCATGCAATTTTCTTATCTTATGGCTTGATTATCGAATCCAACTTTTTGAGAGCTAAGTCAATCTGTTTAGTTCTGGGTTGGACACCAATGCAAACCACATACTAGAACTCATCTATCTATCTATATATATAAACAAATGTAGTGGAGTATAAGAATTCTCCAAACTCTTAATACTAAATTCTTCTGAATTCTCTCTCCTACGTGTCACTTCTCAAGTCTCCTCTCCCACTTTTCCTAATTTTTAATCATTTGTCAATTATCTAAATCTCAAAAGCCAAAAAGATTATATATATATTTAAATAAAATGATAAATATTTAAATATGAACAACAAAGAGGTAGGGATAAAAATATAAAATAAATAAAATAAAAAGATAACTATTCAAATTTCAACTACAAAATAATATAAAGAGTCAAATAAAAGATAAAAAAAAAACTAAATAAAAAATATTACGAGTCAATTAATTATAAAAATAAAAAGTTAACTATTTATATATGAACAATTAAAAAAAATTTAAATAAAAAAATATTACAAGTCAAATGATTTTTAAAATAAAAAGGTAATTATGTATATATGAATAACAAATAAATATAGATGAAGTCAATTAATTATAAAAATAAAAAGTTAACTATTTATATATGAACAATTAAAAAAAATTTAAATAAAAAAATATTACGAGTCAAATGATTTTTAAAATAAAAAGGTAATTATGTATATATGAATAACAAATAAATATAGATGAAAAAATATACAAAAATAAAAATATAACTATTTAATGAAAATGTGTCACTTCTCAAGTCTCCCCTCCCACTTTTCTTAATTTTTAATCATTTGTCAATTATCTAAATCTCAAAAGCCAAAAAGATTATATATATATTTAAATAAAATGATAAATATTTAAATATGAACAACAAAGAGGTAGAGATAAAAATATAAAATAAATAAAATAAAAAGATAACTATTCAAATTTCAACTACAAAATAATATAAAGAGTCAAATAAAAGATAAAAAAAAAACTAAATAAAAAATATTACGAGTCAATTAATTATAAAAATAAAAAGTTAACTATTTATATATGAACAATTAAAAAAAATTTAAATAAAAAAATATTACAAGTCAAATGATTTTTAAAATAAAAAGGTAATTATGTATATATGAATAACAAATAAATATAGATGAAGTCAATTAATTATAAAAATAAAAAGTTAACTATTTATATATGAACAATTAAAACAAATTTAAATAAAAAAATATTACGAGTCAAATGATTTTTAAAATAAAAAGGTAATTATGTATATATGAATAACAAATAAATATAGATGAAAAAATATACAAAAATAAAAATATAACTATTTAATGAAAATGTGTCACTTCTCAAGTCTCCCCTCCCACTTTTCCTAATTTTTAATCATTTGTCAATTATCTAAATCTCAAAAGCCAAAAAGATTATATATATATTTAAATAAAATGATAAATATTTAAATATGAACAACAAAGAGGTAGAGATAAAAATATAAAATAAATAAAATAAAAAGATAACTATTCAAATTTCAACTACAAAATAATATAAAGAGTCAAATAAAAGATAAAAAAAAAAAACTAAATAAAAAATATTACGAGTCAATTAATTATAAAAATAAAAAGTTAACTATTTATATATGAACAATTAAAAAAAATTTAAATAAAAAAATATTACAAGTCAAATGATTTTTAAAATAAAAAGGTAATTATGTATATATGAATAACAAATAAATATAGATGAAGTCAATTAATTATAAAAATAAAAAGTTAACTATTTATATATGAACAATTAAAAAAATTTAAATAAAAAAATATTACGAGTCAAATGATTTTTAAAATAAAAAGGTAATTATGTATATATGAATAACAAATAAATATAGATGAAAAAATATACAAAAATAAAAATATAACTATTTAATGAAAATTCAAATAAAAGATAACAAAATATTTAAATAAAAAAAAGAATAAGATTGGGATATAAATATCCCAAAAAGATAATAATTTTTTTAACGATATATATTTATCTTTTGTTAGTTTGTTATAGAATTTCTATATATTTCAACTTAATATTTTTAAAGTTTATCTTTAAGTGGAACTTAATATTTTATCTTTTAAAATCATCAATTACTTATCCATACAAATTTTAAACATGATAGAATTTCATATATATCTTTTGTTTAAGCATAATCTTTTTAATATAAAAACAAGTTCCTACAAAAGAAACCATGAATAGAAAATTGGGAAGAAAACAATCAACAATGAGCCATTTCTGATCCCTTTTCGGTGCCTAAAAATCTTAAATATTTGCTTTACATTTGAAATGTGTATTTGCATGAGTTTTTGCATTTGTAAGAAAGTGAGTTCATATAAATGGATATTATTATTTTTAAAATTTTTTTTTTGTTACAATCTGTATTTTTCCTTATTTCTTTCTTTTTGTTAATAATGTGTCATTTAATTGAAATTTTATTCTTTTTTTATATTTATAAAAGCACTGCAATTATTAATTTGTAACTCTCCCACTTATTGATTATTTGTGTTTAATTTTTTTTTGGTGTAGATGTTAGATTGAAAATGAAGAACACATCAAAATTTATTGGATATGGGTTATACTTTAAATGTATTCATCAGTTGATTTTTTATTGTTGATTATCCTATTGAAATAATTCATGATTAAATTTATTTTTAATAACTCATTTCCTTTGAGAACTAAACCGCAAATTTCTTCTTTGTTTAAATTATTTATTTATTTATTTAGATTCAAAGTTTGAGCAAATGGAAGATATCTCATATTTAAAATTTTAATTTGTTTTTTTAATAATTTAAATATTTATATTCTTTATGTTTGTCAATTCAAGTATAATGCATTTTCAACATTTTTTTTAATTTTTTTTTAATCATTCCAAACCTATTTGTGTTTAATGAATCAATATAACGAAAAAAAATAGCATGTAAAAAATTTTAACTATTAACTAAATATAGTGGGAATTAAAATTAATTTTATTTTAATTTATTATATTATATGAGATGATTAATGTAATATCTACTATTGATTAAGAAAAATTAGTGTTACTTAAATTTAATATATTAGTCATTTTGATTAATTATAATATGTCTTTATTACTCTATTTTTGATTGTCTAAAGTAATTCTTAGATAAATTAGCTATTATATATGTGATGATTTACTAATGTATGATAGTTTTTTAAATTTTTCAATAATGTGAAATATTAAATATTTTTAATGATGTGAAGTAAGATTTATATACACAAACCAAATAAAAATGTTAAGAAATATAAACAAATAGCAAATTTTTTTTAGTAATTATTGACTTTTTAAAAACCTGTGCATCGCACGGGTGACCACTAGTGTAAGGATGAAAAGAATGCAGTAAAAAGAACTTAAGAATGGCATTCAGCCTCTCCCAGAAGATAGGTATTTGTTTAGGTTTTAATGTTAAAGAGAGATATTTTTCATAAAAAAGGTTGTGCATTGAGTAATATTACAAAAATCAAAATTAGTTAGTGTGTGTATTGAGAGAGGATGTAGAGTGAGATATTTTGGTGTGTGGAGATAGAATTATCCTAGTGATTGCATACTTTTTGAGCTATGAAGACAGCAAATTTGAAAAAGACAAGATTGCCCTGGGAAGTTAATTTGCCTGATTCAGGAGTAAAAGTCATGTTATTTTTTAAGAATTTCACATTAATGGTATGCTAATCAAAATAAGGACCTAAATAGATATATAATCCTAACAATAAAAAAATAATCATTAAATTATGACATTTTATTAATCAAATATATGAATATGTATTTTTTTTTGACCTATTAAGGAGTGTTTTGAAAAGTTGGTAAAAAATTGACTTTTGACTTTTTTAATTTATTTTATCTTTTTATGGGTAAAAAATATGAGAAGTGATGTGACTTAAAATGAGTAAAAAGTTACAAGTTGACTTTTTTAGCCCTTACCAAAAGACTCTAAATAATTTTTGTTGGGTTTAGTGCTGTTTGGGAAGATGTTTTTTTAGTTTTTTTTTTCATTAAAAGACAAATTGGTTACAAAATCAAAAAATAAATTGAAACAAAATATCACATCAAATCTCATAATAATTTTATTTTTTTACTCATAAATATCACATCTAATCACAAAAAAAACTTAACTATCTTTCTAAATAAATAAAAAAATTCTCTAAAAATATTCTATAATTAAAAAAATTTATACAAAAAAACCTACTCCCCAAACAACCACAGAGTCTTTTGCGTAGTTTTTTTTGAAAAGGCCAATGTCATTTTCCTAATGACGAAATGGGGGGTAGGAGAAATAAGTGGCCGAGGTGGAGTTGTCGCGGCGCGCTCAAATCATGGACCACTCCCCAAAATAGGACTTTAAAAACAAATGAGCTGGCAAGCCAGCCACTCCTCTTAACATTCGGCTGCGCTGTGCTCAAGTCTCAGCTTCAAAGCCTGGGAAGTTGGGTTTGAGATTTTTTTTTTGGACTAAAATAATCACAAAATAAATAAAAATATCACATCTAATTTATAATCATTATATTTTTTCTCTTATAAAAAAGCCAAAAAGTGAAAAGCTCTTTTCAAACTAGATTTTTTAATCCCAAACTAAAAAAATAAAATAAAAAAAGCCAAAAAACTAACTCACTTTTCAAACGAAGACAAAATATGTAAATATTATACACAAAAAAATATTTTTGTTTTTATTATTCAGCATTTGATTGATACTTAAAATAAAAATATTGTATTACCTAAAAGAGAAATTCTGATTTAATAAAGTGTTATTTATGACTTTTTAGTGAGCTAATATATTTATTTGAAAATAATAAATGTATTGAAAATATAGTGAATGAGAGTCTACTTCGTAAAAATTGACTTACAGAATTTTTAAGAGGAAGTTATTTTTTAGAAAATGATGAAAAATATGTTACTTACTTTTTGTTTAACTAAACAACGAAAAATGAGTAAAATACATTAAATCAAAGCAAACGAAGCCTAAATCTTAGTGTTGACAAAATTACACTAATTTCTCTCTTTTTAGTGAAGTTAAATTAATCAAAATTAATACAGATAATGTAAAAATAAATAAGATAAAATATATAATTGTGTAAAAGAGATGATAATATCATTTTTTCTATTTATATAATCATCAAATTATTGATAAAAAATGGGTTAAAGTGTTATGTTAATTAAAATTTTAAAGAGAGTTTAATATAATTATGTTAAAATTGTAAGATTTATTGTATTTTCCAAATAAAGATAGTTCAATATAATCATTCTAAAATTGTAAGATTTATTGTGTTTTCCAAATCTCATGAAAGGTTAGTATAATTTATCTAAAAAAATAATAAATTAAAATATACTTTGAAGGTTTGTTAAAAATACAAATTTCGTTATGAAAATTACAAATATTTCATTGTCATAATTTTTAATACAACTAACCCAATAGAAAAAAAAAAAAAAATTTACCCAAATACCTTCTAATACAAAAATAAAATTATCATATTATTCTCAATTTTTTCCCCCTGCCATCAAATTCTTATCTCCTCACTGCAAGTCTCATTAGGAACAAACCAAATACATGTAAGGAAAATGGTAGTGCAATGGTTGAACAAAGAGGTATACTAGTTGAAAAAAGATACAGAATTAATAAAAGTAGGATTAGGGGTATTCAAATTACCCAATGAATTGAAGAACCGAACCGAATCAAACTCTCTTTAGGTTGGGTTAGGTTGGTTTTTGAGTACATTATTTGGTTATGAGTTTTTAAATCATCAAACCGATATGATTGGGTTGGTTTTGATTTAGGCATTACTTAAACCAAACCAATCCAAAAATTGAACTTATATATATGTATATATATTACAAAATTTTATTTATATTGACACGTCTTCACCTTATTGCTATATTATAATGGATTTGATTACACTTAATAATTTTTTAAAAAAATTATTAAGTAAACGAATGAAGTACTAGAATTTGAGTTAGATTTCGTAATTGATTTAATTTGTATTGATTATATTCAAACTTGAGTTGGATTTAATTTGTATTGACTTACATTAAATAATATTTACTTTTTACTTGTGTTATGTTTAAATATTAAATACTTATTTATTTTAATTATTTATTATTGATTGATTTGTTTATTTTTAATATAGTGGAACCGTACTTATAATTTGAACCAACCTGAGCTATGTTAGGTTGGGTTGAGTGGGTTCCAGCATATGATTGGTTTGATTATGAGTCTAAAAATTTGGTTTCAAATTTAATGTTAAACTGAACTAAACTGATACATGAACACTCCTAAATAGGATAAGAAAAATAAAAAAATATATATTTTAACTTCACAAAAGTTAATATAGTTATTAGAAAAAAACAAATACTACTTACATCATATATTTTGTTAATTCGATTTAACGATTGATTAACGGAGTGAATTATTTTGTTAATCTCAAAGGATGGGAGGAGCTGTGAAGAGAAGTTTGTAATCTTGATAAATTTAAGGGAGTGTATTTGGCTCAGCTCACAAACCGAAATTCGGCTCAAACAGTAACATCGGCTGCATCTGGAAAAAAACAGCAAAAGCGTCGATTCCCAGCTGTCTCTCACACGAGGCTGCTTCGCTCCCCATTCGCTACATCCATGTAACTTAAAATTTTGATTCGTCACAATATCCTCAGCGACACCTGGCATCATCTGATTGGCCGCCTCTCCATCATAATTGCCATTCCCGGAATCAAAAAAGCCCTTACCCACAGATTTTAGATACTATACAGTTAATTACTTACGTGGCACACATTGGGGCTGTTTGGAAAGTGAGATTTTAACTTAATTTAGGTTAAAATTTAATAATAAAAAAATAAAAAATATTAATAAAAAAATATCATATTAAATTTATAATTATATTATTTTTTTTTACAAATATCATATTTAATTATAAAAAAATTTAATTATTTTTTTAATATAAAAATTTTAATATATTAAAATAACAGCTTTTCAAACATTACACTCACTCTTTCGCGTCTAATAATACAAAAATTTCCACAAAAGCAAAAGTAATAAATAATTTAAAATTTTTTATAGAGTCTTGTCAATATCGGATTTTGAAAAGTAATAAATAATTTTAACAATTCACTGATAAAGAAGGTAAGAAGGTAAAATAAAAGTAAAAATAAATTTAATATTATTGAAAAATTACTTTTTTTTTTTTTTTTTTTCTTACATGCGCAAAAGTAACCCCATTTGCGTTAGGCCAAAAACGCAAAAATTACAACGTATGTTTTTTTTTTTTTAATGGTACTCACCCAGTGAGAGCCCCTAAAAACATTTTTGTTGCAAAATAAAACTTCCTAGTTGTAAAATATTTGTATTTGGTTGAGTTTTAAAAATTAAAAATTAGTTTGAAAAAAAAAAAAAAGAAGAAGCATATTTTAAAATTATTTGTTTCTCAAAAAGAGAAAATTATAAAAAAATTGTTTGGTTTGATTTTGAGAGAGTGATTTTCAAAATTATTTTGGAGAGAGAGTTTAGAAATTTTTTTGGTTTGTTTGGTTGTGTATTTTGAAAGTAGTTTTGGAGTTTGGGAGTTTGGAATGATTTGATATTTTGTTATAATTGAGTAGATGTATGTGAGAGAGAAAATGATTGAGAATAAGAGAGGATAGAAAAAAAGTGATTGATTGATTTGTAAGAGAGGGAAATTAATTTTGAAAATTATTTTGAAAAAATTACAAACCAAACAAATTTTTTAGAAATTTTTTTCCAAAATCACTCTACAAAGTCAAACCAAACATACCCTTGAGTGTTTATTTTATTTTTATCAAACTAATATTTTATTTTTAAAAAATCTAAAAGTTCAATCAAATTAATATTGTATTTTAACAAATCTAAATTAAAATTCCAACAAAAACTCAAAAAAGATAACTACTAACACAACAATGAATAAAAGTGAGTT
This sequence comes from Camellia lanceoleosa, assembly GCA_025200525.1. Classification (NCBI taxonomy): domain Eukaryota; kingdom Viridiplantae; phylum Streptophyta; class Magnoliopsida; order Ericales; family Theaceae; genus Camellia; species Camellia lanceoleosa. Next base: position 175,934,802 of record CM045760.1, read on the forward strand.
GTCTAGTTTCATATGAACGAATTTTGGGTTGAAGATTTTAGTTTAAAACTTCTCCACGCAATGTCCGTTAGTAGTTCTATATGTTGGATCATTATAATATTTTTTATTTTTTTGACTTTTTTAGTTTTGTTCATGAATTTTATTTTGTCTTGTTTATGAATATCATTTTTGGTGAATAGAGATTCATTGTTTTTTGATGACTTTTTGTCTTGTTCATGAATGGAGATTAATTAGAAATTCATAGATTTTGTGGTGAATTAATATTTGGAGACTCTCCCTTATCTCTAGTTTAATGGTTATTATTATTTTTTGATATAATTTGTAAGGTTCTAGTGGTCTATAAATAGTTCATCTCATCTGCTCTTTGCTACACCAACTATTTTTCTATACTTGAGAGATTACTAGTCAAAGAAGGGTGTTTTTTTTTTTGTGGAGCTTTAGGTTCACCATCTTGTGCAGAGTTAGCTTGAACCATACGACAAATAGTCGGGCTGTTGTATCCTAGAGGGGACAAGTCATAGTTTTGTAACTGCTGTATCGGTATTTAAGTTCTTCCTACCACAGTGGACTTAATCTTTTTAAAGAAAATAAGATATCCGTGCCTCAGCCTGATCTATTTATATTTCATTTTCTTTGCATTATTTATCAATAAAATATATTTTTTCTAGTATTTTTACCAACAATTTTAAGGAGATCAACCATGGAACAAGTACCAGAAAAAATCAATGATGGAATTGTAGATCTCAACAAGCCTTTCAAGTTCAAGGGAATTTATTTTAAAATGTGGAAAGGAAAAATTCTTTTTCACCTTAACCTTTTGAAAGTTGCTTATGTTCTTACTAAGAAGAACTCAAACAAAATCTCAACCAAAGAGATGAATGATGAAGACTACGAAGCACATGAAGCAAAAGTGGATTCCTACAATACAGATGAGTATAAATGTCATTTTTATCTCTTAAATTTCCTTGTTGATCAATTTTATGATCAGTATGACACCGCTTACACTTTGTCTTCTATTAATTTTTGGCATGCTCGCTTGTGTCATATTAACAGTAAATATGTGGGAATCGTGAATAGTTTAGGATTAATTCCTAAAATGACAAAAAAATTTGAGAAATGTGAAGTTTGCAGTAAAGCAAAAATTACTAAGAGGCCTCATAAAAGTGTTGAAAAACATACCGAATTGCTATAATTATTTCATACTGATTTGTGTAAGTTTGAAGGAATTTTAACTCGAGGTGGTAACCGATATTTTATCACTTTTATTGATGATTTTTCAAAATACACAAACGTATATTTATTAAAAAATAAAAGAGATACTTTTGAGAAATTTAAAGAATTCTTTCTTGAAATGAAAAATCAATTCTGTAAAAATATTAAGAGAATTAGAAGTGATAGAGATCGGGAGTATGAATCTCTTGGATTCAACTCTTTTGTTCAGTCTTTGGGAATTATTCATGTGACTATTCCACCATATTCACCTTCATCTAATGGCATAGCTGAAAGAAAAAATAGAACGTTAATTGACTTAAAGAATGCTATGCTTATGGATTCAGGTGCTCCCTCAAATCTTTGGGACGAGGCTATTTTGACAGCTTGCCATGTAATAAATAGCATGCAACATAAAAAGACTAAAATTGTACCTTACAAGTTGTGGCGGGGGCATAAACCAAATCTAAGTTATTTGAGGGTTTGGAGTTGTTTAGCTTTTGTGAGGCTTGCAGATCCTAAACGACATAAATTAAGTGAACGAGCTACCACTTGTGCTTTTCTTGGGTATGCGTTGCATAGTACCGCTTATAGATTTTTTGATATGAAAAATAATATTATTTTTGAATCAGGTGATGCTATTTTTCATGAAAATAAATTTCCTTTCAAATCTAGAAATAGTAGTGATCAAATAATTTCTAAAAATATTTTATCTATGCCAAGCTCTTCTACTCTATCTCAAGTTTTTCAAAAACACGAAAATTCTAAAATCCAACCAAGGAGGAATAAACGAGCTAGAATTGAAACAGATTTTGGCCTTGACTATTATTTTTACAATGTAGAAGAAATTCCCCTTACGGTGCAAGAAGTTTTATCATTACTTAATGCTATTTTCTACAGAGAGGCTGTAAATGATAAGATAGATTCACTACTTTTAAATAAAACATAGAAGCTAATGGATTTACCTCCAGGTTGTAAAATTATTGGGTGTAAATGGGTCCTTCGTAAAAAACTTAAACCGGATGGAACTATAGATAAATATAAAACGAGGCTTGTCGCTAAAGGTTTTAAGTAACAAGTTGATATTGACTTTTTTTTTTGATACTTTTTCTCCGGTTACTAGAGTTACATCCATTAGACTGTTGATAGCAGTGGCTGCAATTTATGATTTAAAAATTTAACAAATGGATGTAAAAACAACATTTTTAAATGGAGATCTAGATAAGGAGATTTATATGGACCAACCTGGGGCTTTGTGGAGCCTGGCCAAGAAAGTAAGGTGTGTAAGCTAACTAAATCTCTTTATGATTTAAAACAAGCTTCTAAATAGTGGCATGAGAAATTTGATTCATGCATGTTTGAGAATGGCTATAAGACTAATAAATGTGATAAGTGCATATATTATAAAACTTGTGAGAATGCACATTTGATTATTAGCTTATATGTGGATGATCTACTTATCTTTGGCTTTAATTTGCATATTATAAATGAGACTAAAAATATGCTTAATAGCCACTTTGATATGAAAAATCTTGGTGAAGTCAATTTTATTTTAAAAATTAAAATTACCAAGACTAATGATGCCACTTTTTCTTGATCAATCGCATTATGTTGAGAAAATTTTAAAGAAATATAACTTTCTAGACTGTAAACATGTTGCTACTGTCACGACCCAAACCCGCCCCTATGGGTTTAACACCGTAACTAGCCCGATGTCCGTGATTAACAAAGAAAGCTTACTTGATGTCTAGTCATGGGCCAAAACAAGAATAAAAGATGTCTAATGAGTCAGGATACTGTATGCAAAAAGACTTTTCATACGTATTCATATTCAGAACAAAACAGTATATACATACATATACAACTTATACAGACATTTAGATTAGGGACCGACTCCCTAATATAACAGTACAGTACAAGTCTATATAGTCTATACAAAACAGAAACAGAAAGGGGAAAATCTAAAACACCCCAAAGCAGCCTTGGCTTGGCAGCACTTGGAACCTCGCAGTGAGGTACAACGGTTGGCTTGACAAAACAAGAGCTTAGACTGATGCTCCTAGCAACGGTCCGGTGCCTAAACACCTATATATATATATATATAAAGCAGTGAGCTAAAGCCCAATAAATAACATATGCGTAAAGAGGTTAAAAATGAATGTCCTTTCAGTATTTAAAACAGTCGTTTATATCAGAATAACAGTTATTCAGTCATAGCAGTCATATATAATACATCCAATAGCAAAGCGATAAGACAAGAGGGTCTTAACAGACCGAACAAATCGATTGACCATCATATCAAGAAATGAAGTGGTTCCAAACATGGAACCGACAGAGATCTCTCGTGACGATAGCGATCTGACAAAGAATAGTAAATTGCTTTGGATGCCACGAATACAGTTCACAAATAGGACAAACATTCATCTAGTAAGAAATATCATTTCAGAAAGCAGTACAGTGGTTCATTCAGAAAATATTCATGATTGAACATATCTTTACAACATTGTTACTCACAGAGTTTTGGGCTAAGCAGCTAATGAGCATCCTCGGATGCCAACCCTACACAGTTACAGAACGAACACACACTAAGTTACACAGTTAGGAAGTAATAACTTAATCCCTAATTTGCCTCGGTGTGGTTCTACATCAATATCCTCATTAAGATGCCTTAAACTAGGCCTAAGAATGCCTAGGGTGGAATGAGGATGTAAAGATACACTTAAAACACTTTTCAAAATTTTCGAAAAACAGGGGTCACGCTCGAGCATGTCTTTCTACGCTCGAGCGGACATGCAGACAAACGATCCCCGCTCGAGCGGACTGTAAAACATGGCAAAAGTACTGGATGCACAAACTTCACGCTCGACGGGAACTCAACCCCCGCTCGAGCGTGTGACTCAGGTCCCTGCTCAAGTGTGCATTACCCCGCTTGAGCGAACTGCAAAACAATGCAAAGTGCTGGATACCCATATTTCACGCTCGAGCGCCACTTTTCCCGCTCGAGTGTGAGTCTAAATTCTGGAAATTCCAGATTGAACCTTTAAGCTCAAAGTCAACTTTTAATGCATCAAATTCGGTCCTTTTGGGCCAATTTTCTGGAAAAACTTGTAAATTCATAGTATAACATGATTCAAAGCTCAATTTGTAAAATCAAGGCCCAAAGGTGAGTCAATTAAACACAATTTCAAACAAAACTTCAAGAACATGAAGTGTATGCAACATGCAAGAATTTAAACAACTTAGAGCTTTAAATACTTGTTCAAAAGAGTCAATTTCCTCAAGAACATGATGAATTCATGAACTATACTCAAGATATGAACATGCATGTAACAATCCCCTTGAAAACAACCTCAAAATGCTAGAACATATACATGCATGCATGGATTAAGCTTCAATTCAACATTTTTACACCAAAACTTGACTTAGATCACTAAACTCCCATGAACCATGCAAGACAATACATAAACACATCAATGAGAGGTTGAATTCTCTACCTTAAACCTTGTATTTCAAGTGTAGAAGCTCAACTATGCAATTAGCCTTTAAATCTCTTAATCTCCAAGCCAATTTTTTATGAACTCAAGTTTCTCCTAACTCTCTCTCCCTCTAGTCGGTTTAGGCTAAAAAAATAGAGAACAATTGATGCATCAAATATATAATAGGTGATGATGCAGTTTTTCCTGGTGAATGGGCTAGACCGATCCAAGCTCCTCAAGCCCACTGGATAACCTGCAAGCAAGTTCAACGGGGAACGGGGTAGTCCCCTGGCGAACCCTCCGGTGTGTGAATTAGAAAAGGTGATAGACCAAATGTAGAGAGAGAGAGAGGGAGATAGAAAAACTTAACTTTCTCTTGTCTTCAAACTTTGCTTATATCCCTTGGTAATCATTTCGCTGTCTCTGTCGTTCTGACCTCTCCGCCGAAAAGCTTCTGCTATGGTTCGCCTTGTTCGGGGTGGGGGGGCGCCATCCCAGCTGAGAGGTGTTGTCGCAATAAATGCTGTGATGGCTGCATTAATGGTGATGTGCTGTGGCAATAACTTTGCAGATCTTTGTCTGCTGACGTGGCCTGTCCTGCATCTGCCATGTGTTCGAATATCATTGGCCTTCCCTGCCCAGTTGGCTTCCAGTGATGCTGGGTTTTACTAACCGGGTTATGCAATGGGGTTTAAATGGTGGGCCTGGGTTTACTCATGGTGGGCTGTGGCCCTTGTGGGCCTATCCATGTCAGTGCATCGGGACCATACACGTGGCAGAATTTCGGGGAATGGGAAAGGTCAAGCGTTAGATCAGGAGTGAAACGCCAGAGCATTATTATGGGCATTGATGATACAGTTTTGGCGGATGATTTGAAAAGTTTTCAAACTGGCGAACATTAATTTGGATCCTTGGAATACGGGCAAACCGTGGGCTTTTGGTATCATACGATTCACCTACTTTTTTACAAAAACTCAAAACATTCGAAGTATCAGTTCCTTCGTTGCTCACGATACCCCGTTGAAACATTTCTTCGATTTTTTAGCACCTGCATCAGAAGCTATTCGCAAACACAGCTTAGAAATGGCCCAGAAGAGCGCAATTGTCGGGTAGATCCACGGGGAAGATGATCTTGAAGGAACTAGCGGTTGATCTGGTCCAACAGGGCGGGGGAATCGGTAGCGCGATTCCATGTTTCCACCGTGATGGAAATGGCACAGCCAATCAGCCAGGTGGAACCAGACCACTGGCATTCGAGGGCTGACAGATCCATTATTACAGCGGCGGAATTGGAGGCTATCTGCGAGAAGTACCAGATTCCGGTGGAGGTGGAATTGCTGGTGCCAAAATCGATGGAGAGGCCGTCTGACGTCAGGGCAGGAGAGTTTTCCCTCTACGAGGAAGCTCTAAAAGGTGGAGTGAGGTTGCCTCTGCCGCAAATCGTGGTAGATGTGCTCAACCACCTGGAGGTAGCACCAGGGCAACTGATGCCCAATGCATGGAAAATCCTGTTGGCTTGCGCAAGTGCTTGGCCGAAGGCGAACGGAGGGGTGGCCATGATGATGGAGGAGTTCTTTGGCTGCTACAAGGCTTCAGGGCAGCAGGAGACCTGGATCACCCTTCAGGCGGCGGCAGAGAAGGGTTTGGTGGCTGGTTTACCAATGTCCATCAAAGGTTAGAGGCCGTGGTGGTTTTATGTGTCCACCTCTGGAGGGGCCTGTGTGCGCACCGTGTGGAAAGTGCTAACCAAGTCTGTGGAGCTAAAGTTGGGGGTGGCGGCGGAGGAGAGGATAAAGAAGGTGAAGGAGTGGAAGGAGAGGGAAAAAGTCAAGTGGGATGAGCTGGTTCAGCCGTTGGCGTTGTTTGAAGCTGGGTTGGGTCCACAACCGAGCGGTGGAGACCTCGACCGATCAGAGCTGGATGCAAGAAGAAGGGCGCAAGAGGCAGAGGATCAAGCCATCCTGGTGAAAGCCCAGAAATTCAAGGAGTCCCAAGTCGACCGACCGCCTCAGCCAGTGGCGAGGGAGAGGATCCGACCTCGTCCCAAACCCTTGGGAGAGAAGAATTTGGTCGAGTTCGTTCCACGCTTGCTCCCAAAAGACCCTCTGAAGGAGAGGTCGTTGAAGGAGATGGAGGCGCTGGGCGTGGGGAAGAAAAAGAAGAGGTTGAGGCGGAGGGAAGAAGAGCCAGCCCAAAAAAGAAGAAAGGAGGTGAGGATGGAAGAGGCCGGTCGGCGAGAGAGAGGGGAAGATGTGGAGCAGACCCCAGAAGGGGTGGGCGTCTCAGCTGGGGCAGAAGTCCTTGTGACAAAAGACACCCCAGAAGTGGTGATAGCCAGTCCAACGGTGGACATTGTGGAGAAGACCCTAGCAGGACAAGTGGAAGCTGGGCTGGCTGGGGGTGAGCCAAGTGGGAGGTTAGAGAAGACCCCATCGGTGCAAGTGGAAGCTGGGTTGGTTGGGGCTGAGCCAAGCGGGAGGGAGCAGACCCAAAGGGGCTCTGTGCCTCAGAAAAGAGGAGTTGGCCTGGGTGCCACGATTTACCACGCGCGTGCTGTGGCTGGGAGACTGGAGGGAGATGGAGGCCCAGCTAGGGCGGGAGCAGACCGCCTAGTGAGGATGGTGGAGGAGTCAGGTCTGCGCTCGGCCTCTGGATTTAATGAGGCCGACCTGTTCAGGGGGTTATGCTCCGCCCAAATGGAGGTAACTACTGGTAGGGCCTCTGAGAAAGCCGCGTGCCAAAATCAAAAGTCAAGAGGCCAAGCAGATCGACCAAGCCAAGAAGGAGAGTGTTGCATGGAAGATCGCCTTATACCGAAAGTCATCATCAAGTTGGAGTTGGAGGACACGCGCGCAGGTTGTGTCGCCGAGTTCCAGATTAATCGTGAGCGTAAAAGTTGGAGGAGTCCCAAAAGGCACTGTGCCATCGCGGTCGGCATGAGGGCATGAGGCCATGACCAATAACAAAGAGCTCGTCGAGCAGAGAGATGATGCAGATGCTAAGGTTGAGGCTCTACAAAAGAGGTGGAGGCGGGCCAGAGCGGTGGAAGCGAGGAGAGCTGCAAGGAGTTGGAGGCAAAGCGAGTAGGGTGGTCAGGAGAGGAGACCTTGCAAAGCATTTAGCGAGAGGGGAAGTTGATTCTTGAGGGAGGCTTGGAAGAGAGGCTGGAGGTGAGAGGGCCAAGGTGCGGTGAAAAGGAGGCCCTACAAAAAGTGAACGAAGAGAAGGCGGCGACCTCGAAAAGGGCACCTACCGATCTTTATGTTGCATTACTCAATTCAAAGGGTCTCCTAAGTTCAGATGGCGATTGATCTGCAGTTGCGGCTGACTTAGCAAGGAGGAGGCTGGGGCCTATCGAAGACGATCACTGGAGAACTGAAGTCTGAGGTGATTGCAAGCTTCAGCCATCGGACTTCTACAAGCATGAAATGTCGAGTATCGGGACGAGGTGGAAAATGTTCAAACGCAAGGCTGAAGAGCTGTTCCCAGAGCTTGACTTTAGCAGGGTGGCGATTGAAGAGGATGATGTGGCCCAGACCCCCTTGGATGAGGGTATAGAGGAGGCAGATCTCATCTCCAGTGAGGAGGGGGAGTGATCTGAAAATAAATGTAGTTGAAGAATTTTTGTTTCGTCCTTGTATACACATTGTTGTTTTGTTTTGTTTTTGAAGTATTGTAATAAACTGATGTACACATTTTGGGAATGAATAAAACTCCATTTATGTCTTGTAATTAACTGTGTTTATTTGTTTGGTGGGTTGGAAATGGAGAAATGCTTGTAATAAAAACGAGTAATGAACGTATGAAAAAATTCAACTTCATGACAGAGTGAACTTAAGCTAAGTGAGCCAAGTGAATTTGAACTTGTGAGATTGGACTGATAAAATTTGACTGATAAATTGAAGAGGATGAACTTGTGAATTTGAATTTGAATTTGAACTTGTGAATTCGAACTTGTTGAATTAAAAATTCCATCATGCAGAGTAAGAGTGAACTAATAAAATTCCTTCATGCAGAGTGAGATTGGACTTAGTGTCAAAATTCAATGAATGAGGGCAGGAAAGTAGGTTTTAGATTGTAACTAAAGGGGCCAATAGTAAACCTGTAGGGGAGAAATTGGGGAACACCGTTGGAATTTGACTAAGTAGAGATGTTGTAAAATTTTGTGACCTCAACTTGTGACTAAGTGTTCTCCCAAGGCTATGCTGGTACTTGTTTCGCTGGGTTTTCTAATGTTCGAAAGTGCTCGGTCGGACTGAGGCTTTTGAAAGTGCTCAGGTTGGACTGAGGCTTTTGAAAGTGCTCAGGTTGGACTGAGGCTTTTGAAAGTGCTCGGTCTGGCCGAGGCTTTTGTAAATGCTCAGGTTGGACTGAGGCTTTTGAAAGTGCTCAGGTCGGACTAAGGCTTTTGAAAGTGCTCGGTCTGGCCGAGGCTTTTGTAAGTGCTCAGGTCGGACTGAGGCTTTTGAAAGTGCTCAGTCTGGCCGAGGCTTTTGTAAGTGCTCAGGTTGGACTGAGGCTTTTGAAAGTGCTCTGGCCCGCCGAGGCTTTTGTAAGTGCTCGAGTTGGATCGAGGCTTTTGAAAGTGCTCAGTCGGACCGAGGCTTTTGAAAGTCTTTCGATGCCGAGGCTTTTGTAAGTGCTCGAGTTGATCGAGGCTTTTGAAAGTGCTCAGTCGGATGAGGCTTTTGTAAGTGCTCAGTGCTTTCGAGGTTGAATTTGAGGCTTCGAGTGCTGCAAATAAAAGTTTCATAGAAGCGACATTCAGACAGTTGAATTATAGAAGGTTGGAACTCCAGTCGATATTTGTATTATGTATTGAAAAAGGAAAATGCAACAAGTTTGACAATACAAAAGTAAGGATTCATTGATAGTAACGCTTCAGATGTTCAAAGATTCGAGGATGGGGAAGGTCTCGGCCATCCATGTCTTGAAGTCGGTAACAGCCTGCCCGTGGGCGGGCCTTCACAACGTAAGGTCCCTCCCATCTGGCTGCTAGTTTGCCCTCGGTCGGATTCCTTGTGGCAAGAGTTATTTCTCTCAAGACAAGGTCCCCTGAGAGAACTCCGTGGTCGGACCTGCGGTTGTAGTGTGTTCTCATTTTACCGGTATATGACCAATCGGCAATGGCGATCTCTGAGCTCTTCGATGAGGTCCAGGTCTGCTCGACGAAGTTCTTCGGTTGAGGCGAGATCCGGATGTAAGACCCTCGGGGTGGGCAGAACGACTTCTACCAGGATGACCGCCTCAGCGCCATATGTTAAACGAAAAGGGGTTTCCCCAGTAGGGGTCCGGGCAGTGGTCCGGTAAGCCTAGAGTACATTTGGTAACTCCTCAGCCCAGAGGCCTTTAGCAGCTTCGAGCTTAGTTTTGATGATCTTTAGGAGAGAACGGTTAGTGACCTCAACTTGGGGATGACCGGGGGAAGAGAAGCATGGTTGAATCTGGAGATCTGTACAAAATTTCCTGTATTTGGCGTTGTCGAACTGTTTACCGTTGTCGGAGACGATGGCCTGAGGGATGCCAAATCGGCAAACGATCGATTGCCAGATAAACTTGGTGGTGTTCCGCTCAGTGATAGTGTCTAGGGGTTCTGCTTCGACCCACTTGGTGAAATAATCAATGGCAACAATCGTGAATTTGGTTTGGTCTCGGCCAGTGGGGAGTGGACCAATCAAGTCGATCCCCCATTTGGCGAACGGGTAAGGGCTGCAGAGGGTGATCAGCTTAGTGGGAGGAGCATGGGGGATGTTGGCGAAGCGCTGACACTTGTCACATTTGAGCACAAAATCAGTGGCATCTTGGTTAAGAGTCGGCCAGAAGTAGCTTGTACGGAGTATTTTGTGAGCAAGAGACCTGCCACCCGAATGATTGCCACAGATCCCTTCATGGATTTCTTGCATCACATAGGTTGCTTGGGCGGGGTTGAGGCATCGCAGGTACGGGCGTGAAAAACCGCGCTTGTAAAGGACGCCGTCGACCAGGGTGTAGTTAGCCGACTGAGCTCTGACCTTGACAGCCTGCTGTTGGTCATCTGGGAGTTCTCCAGTGGTCAAGAAGAGGAAGATGTCGGATGCCTAAGGGATGGGCTCCGTTTGGAAGAATTGCATTTCTGGTAGGTCGGGCGAGATGGCCGGGTGGGCTAAGTATTCGAGGCGAACTCCATGGCTGAGGTCGGAATGGTCGGCAGAGGCGAACTGGGCCATCTCGTCTACTTTGGAGTTTTCTGCCCGAGGTATGTGTCTGATCTGGAAAGTATTGAAGAGGCGAACAAGGGGGAGTGCCATGTCCCTGTAAGCCCGCATTGTGCCATCTTTGGCGTCGAATTCCCCTGTGATCTGTCTGACGATGAGTTGGGAGTCACTGAACACATGGATGTGGCTGACACCAATGTCTTTGGCCAGACGAAGTCCTGCTATTAATGCTTCATATTCAGCCTCATTATTGCTGGCCGCAAACAAGAGACGGAGAGCACATTTGAAATAACCACCCTCAGGGGAGGTGAGGATGAGCCCAGCCCCGCTTCTTTCCCTGCGGGACGAGCTGTCAACATTGAGTGTCCAAGAATGAGGATCTTCGGGCTCTGGTGGAGCTGGTGGGGATGGAGGGTTAGCAGTTGGGGCTGGATTGGTGAATTCCGAGATAAAGTCAGCAACAGCTTGCCCCTTGATTGTTGTCCGGGGGCGATAAGAGATGTTGAACTGGCTCAGCTCTACTGACCACTGCATTAGTCTTCCTGAGAGCTCTGGTTGGTGCATGACCTTCCTCAAGGGCTAGTCGGTGAGGACCACTATGGAGTGGGCTTGGAAGTAGGGGCGGAGTCGTCTGGAGGCGGTGACCAAGGCCAGGGACAGCTTTTCTAGTAGGGGGTAGTTCTGCTCCGCTTCCCCGAGAGCCCAAATGATGTAGTAGACCGGCCGTTGGACGGAACCGTCCTCTCTTATGAGAGCTGCACTGACTGCGGTGTTTGATACTGCTAAGTAGAGGAAGAGGGGCTCACCCGTGATTGCCTGTGAGAGAAGGGGAGGATTGGCCATGCACTGCTTTAACTGTTGAAAGGCTTCTTCGGATTCAGTCGTCTATTCAAAAGTCTGCCGAAGAACTTTAAAAAATGGTAGGCACTTGTCCGTTGCACGGGAGATGAAACGGTTGAGGGCTGCCACTCTGCCAGTGAGTCTTTGAACCTCTTTAACCGTTTTGGGTGATTGCATCTCAATCAAGGCCTTAATATTCTCAGGGTTGGCCTCGATGCCGCGTTGACTGACCATAAAACCCAAGAACTTTCTAGATCCTACACCAAAGGCACACTTCTCTGGGTTGAGCTTCATCTGATATTTGCGAAGGGTGGCAAAAGTCTCTCGTAGGTCGGTGAGGTGGTTAGTGGAGAGTTTGCTCTTGACTAGCATGTCATCTACATACACTTCCATGTTCCGTCCGATCTGATGGTGGAAGACTGCATTGACTAACCGTTGGTAAGTGGCCCCAATATTCTTTAGTCTGAATGGCATTACACAATAGTGGTAGGTCCCTCGATCGGTGATGAAGGATGTGTGTTCCCGATCAGACGAGTGCATCATGATTTGGTTGTACCCGGAGAAAGCATCCATGAAGCTGAGCATTTGGTGACCGGCCGTGGCGTCAACCAGTAGATCTATGCGGGGGAGTGGATAGCTATCTTTGGGGCAAGCTCGGTTCAGGTCAGAGTAATCGACACAGAGACGCCACTTGCCATTGTTCTTGCGGACTAGAACCACATTGGACAACCACTTGGGATAGTCAACGTTTCGGATGAACTGAGCTTCAAGGAGTTTGTCGACTTCTGTGGCTATGAGGTTATTGCGCTCTGGGTGGAAGATGCGTTGCTTCTGTCGGTAAGGTCGGAAATGAGGCTCGATACTGAGGCGGTGAGTTATGAAAGAGGGGTCAATGCCCGGCATGTCTGCATGGGTCCAGGCAAAGACGTCTCTGTGCTCGGTCAGGAGGGCGGTGAGGTCGGCCTTTGCTTGGGAAGGCAGTTGACTGCCGATTTTGGCAGTTTTGAGTGGGTTGGTGGGGTCGATGTTAACTTCGACGAGTTCCTCCACAGGTTCGCCTCTGATCGGTTCGTCCTCATTTCGGACGTCAAGTCCTTCAATGATCATTGCGTCCTTCAGTTTGACTTCTGTAAGTGAGGCCACATAACATTCTCTAGCGACGGTTTGTTCTCCTCTGACTGTTCCGACCCCGAGATCAGTAGGGAACTTGAGGGCAAGGTGGTAGGTGGATGTGATGGCTTGGAAGGCGTTGAGGGCAGTGCGGCCGAGAATGATGTTGTAGGCAGAGGGGTAGTCGACTACAAGGAAGGTGAGCAGCTTCGTGGTCTGCCGTGGGTATTCCCCAATGGTGATGGAGAGATCAATGGAGCCGATAGAGGTCACCCGGCCGCCAGTGAAACCGACCAAGGGGGTTTGGAGTGGAGACAAACTTTCCTCTCCGATCTTGAGCTGGCGGAAGCAGCCGAGGAATATGATGTCTGAAGAGCTTCCGTTGTCGATAAGGACTCGCCTGACCTTGTAGTTGGAGAGGACGGCAGAGATGACGAGAGGATCATCATGTGGATAACGGATACTTGTACAGTCGGCGTCTGTGAAGGTAATGGGCTCAGTCCACTGCTTGAAGCTTGGGTCGGTCTACCGTGATGATCGCCTTTATCCGAGCCTGTCAGATTTTCTCGATTCGCTCTCGGCGAAAGCGACGGTCCCATAAGCAAGACCGCCCAAGATGACTCTGATTTCATCGACAGGCGGTGGTGGATTACCTTGTGGCAGAGGTTGTTGAGGAGGTCGATCGCGGCCCTGGTCTGGTTGAGCTGGTCGCCGTGGGGGGGTGTGCCTGCGATTGTCCCTGTAGGGCTCGGCTCTGTGCCTCTGTTGAGGGCGGGTGTCTGTGAACCGGCGTAGACGCCCCTGGCGAATGAGGGTCTCCACTTGATCCTTGAGGCTGATGCAATCGTCGGTGTTATGGCCGTGGTCCTGGTGGAAACGGCAATATTTGGACTGGTCTTTACGGTTGGAAGGGTTCCATGGAGGAAGAGGCCACTTGAGGGGGTAGTCCTGTTGGATCTGGTTAAAGACTTGTTCCATGGGAGAATTGAGGGGTGTATATCGCTCGAACCGACCGGGCGGTCTTACTGGTGCTGACCGGTCGGCGTGAGGGGATCGGTCGGCATAGCAGGATGTTTGATTATGATGCCGGGTGTTACTGGGTTCTTGGTCTTTTCTCTTTTCTCTGGGGGTCAGATATTTAGTTGTTGAGTCCTGCCGAGCGGCTAGAGAATCCTCGACGTTCATGTACTTTTGGGCTTTGGAGAGCAAGGCTGCCATGGATGTCGGGGGGTTCTTAGAGAGGGAGAAGAGGAAATCGGATGACCGCAGACCGGCCATGAAGGATGACTTTATCGTCATTTTCAAAGAACTTGCAAGGCTTCGGTGTTGAAGCGAGTGACAAAGTCTGCAGATGATTCCCCTCGATCGACGGATGTTGAGGAGTTGGGTCATGCCGCCGGGCGTTGGGCCCGATGAAGTGGCTCGAAGGAGTCACCGAGATCTTTGAAATGTGGAGACCGAATCCGTGGCAATCGATCAACCATAGCCGAGCCGACCCTTCGATTGTCACGAAGGCTCGCTCAGACATGATTTCGTCAAGGAAGGCATGGAGGATCATGAGGGTACCAGTAGGTCTCTAGGTGGTCGACGGTCGATCGTTCCGGCCAAAGTCGATGGTAGGCATTTTGAACTTGGCGGGTAGGGGTTTGTCTCGGATGGAGCCGACAAATGGGGAGTTTGTTGTGGTGGAGGGCTTATGTTGGATATTCTGCATAACCCCTTGGAGTTGGAGTTTCATGGCTCGGAGTTCAGCGTCCCAAAGGGGAATGTTGTCACCGCCAGAGGGAGACAGATGTTGGACGCTGCTGGCTTCTCCCTCGGGAGTTGGAGCTATGACTGATGGACGTGGGGGTGGAGGAGGTGGATGTATATGTGGGTGAGGGGGTTGCAAGCCCCCCGAGTTGGGAGGATTGGGTTGTGGGACAGTATGGCCCGGGACTTGTTCTGGATGGGGTGGAATATCTGGAGGTGGTTGAGGAATAGGGAGGTTCCGTTGGAGCAGAGCATTGATTAAGGCCTGGTTTTGTTCGGCCATACGGTTGATGCTGTTGGTGAGCTCGATGAAGTACTGCGGTGGGTTGTTTGGACTGGAAGGGTCGGTTTGGTGATCGGTAGCATTATGGTGGGAAGCCATGGATCTAGTCGTGACCATACACTTGACGGATGAGGTGAAAAGGTTACTGGAACAGGGTCTCCGGCGACAATGAACACAACTGACGCACGGACAAACCGGTTCCCACAGACGGCGCCAACTGATGATGTAGTTTTTCTTGGTGAATGGGCTAGACCGATCCAAGCTCCTCAAGCCCACTGGATAACCTGCAAGCAAGTTCAACGGGGAACGGGGTAGTCCCCCGGCGAACCCTCCGGTGTGAATTAGAAAAGGTAATAGACCAAATGTAGAGAGAGAGAGAGGGAGATAGAAAAACTTAACTTTCTCTTGTCTTTAAACTTTGCTTATATCCCTTGGTAATCATTTCGCTGTCTCTGTCGTTCTGACCTCTCCGTCGAAAAGCTTATGCTGTGGTTCGCCTTGTTCGGGGTGGGGGGCGCCATCCCAGCTGAGAGGTGTTGTCGCAATAAATGCTGTGATGGCTGCATTAATGGTGATGTGCTGTGGCAATAACTTTGCAGATCTTTGTCTGCTGACGTGGCCTGTCCTGCATCTGCCGTGTGTCCGAATATCATTGGCCTTCCCTGCCCAGTTGGCTTCCAGTGATGTTGGGTTTTACTAACCGGGTTATGCAATGGGGTTTAAATGGTGGGCCTGGGTTTACTCATGGTGGGCTGTGGCCCTTGTGGGCCTATCCATGTCAATAGGCTTCAAACATGAATTGATAAGTGGCCCACTAACATGACACTAAGGTAAATAAGCCCAACTACTGTAATTTATCATTATTTAAACTAATTTAATCACATCAAATCACATTTCAATTAAACATGCCATAAAATCACATATATTCTAATTAGCATGAAACACTAATCAATTTCAGATTCGGCCGCCGATAAGGCTTTCAATTTGCAGTTTAAACATAATACATGAACAGATAATTTAGCAGTCAAACAGATAGACGTGCATTTAAACTAATACACTCAATCAATCAGTTCAGAATTTCAGTCAATCAGTCAGTTAACATGCTTAATCATAAAGTAGCGCGAATCAGAGGTGTTATCAGTAAACAGTGGTGAGGGTTGTCACAGCTACTTCTTTTGATACAAACATACATTTATTTGTTATAACAAATGAAAAAGAAGTGAGTAATCAAAAGGAATATGCTAACATGATTGGTAATTTAAGATATGCTACAGACTGTACTAGACCTGAAATTGCATATGTTGTTGGAGTACTTAGCAGGTTTACTAGTAAGCCAAGTTGAGATCATTGGCTAGCCATGGGAAGAATTATGAGATATTTGTTTGGTACCAAAAATTATGGTTTATTTTATAACAAATATCTTGCAGTACTTGAGGGATATAGTGATACTGATTGGAACATTTTGTCAGGTGATTCTCTCTCTACTTCAGGTTTTATTTTTAACTTGGGTTGTGGTGCTATATGTTGGAAGTCTAAAAAACAAACTATAATTGCTAATTCTATTGTGGAAGCTGAGCTTATAGCGTAGTTTCAGCATGTGAGGAAGCAAATTGGTTGAGAGATTTGTTACATGAAATCCCTTTTTGGGAAAAACTAATTCCTCCTGTGTTAATTTGTTATGATAGCACTGCTGCTATTAATAGAGTGAACCATCATTTTTATAATGGTAAATCCAAACTTATTCGAAGGAAACACAGTAATGTGAGATCTTATTTGAGTAATGGCATCATAACTGTGAATTATGTAAAATCATATGATAATCTTGCGGATCCGTTAACCAAGGCCTTAGTAAGAGATAAGGTTTGGAATACATCGAGGGGATAGGTTTGAAGCGTATGAAATCATAAACCATGTATGAGGACACCCAACTTGGGGACCAGAGATCCTGTAACTAGGTTCAATGGGAAGAATGAATCATATGATGGCTGTAAAAATGCACTCCTTAATATTTTGTTGTCCATCCTTATGATGTAAGTGCATTTGTCTTGTAATGTTGGAAGGTTGAGTTTTTATATTCTTAATGAAATTATGTAACTCTTGTTAAGTGGGATGTGTAAATTACAAGAACATCCTTGACAAATTTCACCTAGGTGAACATGAAAGTGGGGCCACTTTCTATGAGAACAAGGCTTATTATCAAATATGCTCATAAAAACTGGGATTAGCACAAGGCTGTAATGTGCTGACTATTAAAAGCTTATGTCAACGCCTGGATTATTATGTGTGAGCAGTAATACTTTATTTCCCCTAAGTAGTTATAGTTCAAGTTTGAGACCACTACTGACTCTAGAGTAGAGGTTGCTGTTTCACTAATAAAGGTTCAATGCAGAGCACACCTTTATGATGCATACTAGTCTATCTTTGTTTGGTAATCTCTCTTGTCCTTGTTGATATTAAAATGAGTGGGGGATTGTTAGACAATTTTAATATCTTTTATTTACTTATTTATTTATTTTTGACTTTTTTGGTCTTGTTCATGAATCTCATTTTGGTGAATGGAGATTTATTGTTTTTTGGGGACTTTTTGTCTTGTTCATGAATGGAGATTAATAGGAAGTTCGTGGACTTGGTGGTGAGTTAATATTTGGAGACTCTCTCTTGTCTCTAGTTTAATGGTCATTATTATTTTTTGGTGTAATTTGTAAGGTTCTAGTGGCCTATAAATAGTTCCTCTCATTTACTCTTTTCTACACCAACTGTTTTTCTATACTTGAGAGATTACTTGCCAAAGAAGGGTGTTTTTTTCTTGGTGGAACTTTGGATTCACCATCTTGTGTAGAGTTGGCTTGAACCATACGATAAGTGGTCGGGCTATTGTATCCTAGAGGGGATAAGTCATAGTTTTGTGACTGTTGCATCGGTATTTGGGTACTTCCTACCACAGCGGGTTTGATTTCCTTAAAGAAAATGAGATATCCGTGCATCAGCTTAATCTATTTATATTTTATTTTCATTGTATTATTTATCAATAAAATATAATTTTTTTGGTATTTTCACCAATACTATATATATAGATGCTTTATATATATATATATTTCCTATTATGTTCTTGCAAAAAGAGATATACTATAAAAAATAGGCAATGTGATGTGAAGAGATAAAATAAAAATAAATAAATAAAAGGGACATTTTGCTCTCATTATAAAAGCATTTATTGAGCTGAGACCACTATTAAATATTTTATTCTTATTATACAAGTGGATGTAGTTATTCTTATTTAATATTTCATTTAATGTTTCCTTAATAACAAAAACCATTTTTATATGATATTACTAGGGATGTATACTATATACAAATTAGGAAAATATTTGGGAATGACCCTACACCCCAAAGTGATCTTGGCTCACCATATATGTATGCAGTCCACATCACAAGTGGTTCAGATTTGTAGGGGTGACGGTCTCAATCATTGCTCATACAAATTATGAGATGTCATAATTAAATTATTTTCAATCATAATTAATAAAAAACATAATGAATCATAATTAGGTCTCGTTTAGGAATATGTTATTTTAATAATTTTTTGACTTTTTACGAAAAAATGTACAGAAAAATAGCAAGAGTAATGTAACAACTTCTAATGACTTTTTGACTTTTTACGAAAAGATATGCAGAAAAGTAGAGAGAGTGATGTGGTAACTTATAATGACTTTTTGATTAAAATATATAATTGACAAACCAGACCTAAATACTATCTAAAATATAATCAAACACATTTTCGACTATAACTAATATAATAATCAAAATATGTCACAACCAATATAAGTCATAACTAATATCACAAAATGAATCACAATCAAATCATAATTAACACAATAACAAGTCACAATTAAATATCACAAAAGTCATAACTAGACATATGGTAGACATCCCAAAGTGGTGTGTTGCAGAATTTCCCTACTATTAATATCATGCATAATAGAAATGAAAACGAGTTGAGTCGAGCCAAGTCAAATTATAAGTTTTAAATGTATTGATTTAAAAATTTAACAGGTTTTAAAATTTATTTATTTATTTTTCAAGCAATCTCAAACGAGTTTTAATTGAACCAAATTTAAGTAATTTGACTTTGATAATAGGAGTAATTATTGGGTATTTCTGATGTACTGTAACATTGTCTACGTAGTTATGCAAACCAATGATGTAAGTAGAAATCTTACGGTGAGACATGATGACCCATTATTTGATTGGTTGTTAAGTGACAAGAGATGATTCATTTAGTGTGAATTGCAGTTTTTCATTACCAATACAATAATGCTTCGTAGATTGGTTGTTGAGTGACAAGAGATGATTCATTTAGTGTGAATTGTAGTTTTTCATTACCAATACAATAATGTTTCATAGCTCGAAACATTATTGGCCCAGATGGCTTGACTACCCAAAATGATGTTGTTTTGGGTATTTTTTTTTGTTTTGTTTTCCTTTTTCTCTTCCTTCTTTGTTTTCTCTCTATGAAACAGACAACAAAAGGAGACAAGAGAAGAAATAGAGAATAAGGAATAGAGAAGAAGAGAAGGAGAAGACATATGAGGGTTGCGACGCCAGAGAGTGGTGGAATAGGAGAAAGAGGGAGGAAGAGAGAAGAGAGAAAATAGAAGAGGAACGGGGAACAGTGACAGAGAGAGAGCCGGAATCACCGTCGCAAACCATTGACGCCGCTATCACTGTCGGTCGCAAACCCCTCAAGCCACCGGCGCCACCTATGTGTATACACACATAGATCAATGTATCTCTGTGTGTGTGTGTATGTGTGTGTGTGTGTGTGTGTGTGTGTGTGTGTGTTCCCCTTCTCTTATTTTCAATCAATAATGCCATGAATCTTATCTTTTGGTATTGTTTCAAACTTAGTAATGAATTGTATGTTTCTTTTGGAACCACCATCTCTTTCATTGATATTGATTTTGAGGGAGAGAATGAGAGGAGTAATGAAGGTGAAGGCAATGGGGGACTGTTACGCCCCAAAGTTTGGACAATTAAATATTAAATTAGAACTAAACCACAATCAATATTCCATCATCTAAATCCTAGGGTTGAAACAAAAAAAAAAAAAAAACTAAACGCAACCAAACTATCCATCATAATCTCATAATTAACCAATATCTCAACATTAAGGTAGCAACAACTAGTTAAAACAACTTAAATAAAGTACGGTTACAAACCATGCTAAATTATTCCAATACTAAAGTCATAAAAAAAATAATAAATACATAAACTAATATCAACCCTAAGCTTAAGAAAACAAAAGAAGTTCAAACGATAAGTCCAACGACTCTATTAATTCCACGTCACCACCGTAGCCCCAACTAATTCTGTAAAGGAAGCTCGACTGCGCTCAAACAGAACGCTCCCGAGTTGCCAAGAGACAAAACGGGTTAGTATACAGGTATACTGGCATAAGTACAAGATTTAACACCCACGTGTCCACCAGATACAAATAGAAGTACATTTAATTCTTATTACGGGACAAGACAAGTAGTTCCAACTGCACCGGGACGAATGGGTAGTTTCTCGAGATACGGTGTCATTTAGTTTCTTGTTCGTACACAACGAAATATAAAATGATTATAAAATAAACAAAATAAAAATAAAAATATGATGGGTCAGCCCTACATAAAAAAGTTAGTAAGACCCATCAACATACAAAAAAAATAAAGTTAGTATAATTTAATCATAAGTAACTTGCTGAAGAAGTATAAAAATGCACCGTTTTATGCTTAAATAATTCGAATTGACCAAAACTCAAAGAACGAAAGTTGTACAGAATCAAATTTCCTAAAAGATAACGTGAAGGAATTTAACAGAAACTGAACAGGTTGAGAGAAAAACTTGATAGAAAACCTAGATGGAATTCAATCGAAAAATCTGAAGTTAAAAATGAACAAAAACTGCCCTAAGATGATTTTTTTCAAAAAAGTTCAAAACATGAAAAGTGTGCAGAATAATGTTTTACTTCAATTTATGTGAAACCAATAAAAATGAGCTTGTTTCGTGGATTAAAACAACCTTTAAAATCTGTATTGCTAAAATGAATCAAAACTACAATAACCAAGATCATCCGATTATAAATTCTAATCGACTTTTTAATAAAAAGTTAAAACACAAAAGTTGTCTGGAATCACGTATACATACCTCTGCTCAAATTTAATAATTTATCGAGGTCGTTTACTATTTTTCAACCTGCACAAATCAATACAATTTACACTATAACAGTAAACTCGTAATTAAATTCTTTGTACTTTAACTCCACCACTTCGGCCCTCCACTTCTATAATAACTCTCACCACTGATCACTGACAACCCTACTGATTACTACTAAACTGAGACTGAATATGATTAGTAATCAAACTGATTGAAATACTGAACTGACTGATTGAAAATACTAGTTTAAATGCATATCTATCTGTTGACTGTTAAATTTATCTGTCCATGTTTTATGTTTTAGATTGCGAATTGAAGGCCTTATCGGCGGCCGAATCTGAAATCGATTAGTGTTTTATGATCATTAGAATTTATGTGAATTTATAGTGTATTTATCTGAAATGTGATTTGGTATGATTTAATTAGATTAAAATGAGTTTAATTCCATAAGTTGCATTATCTACAACTTTGCCATTGTGAGTGAGCCACTACCTTAGACCATATTGAGCCTTATTACACTCATTCATACACATTTCATCAGCTCGCTTCTTAGCACAATCGACCAAGAGAGAGAGAGAGAGAGAGTAAGAGAATTGAATTCAAATTGGTGGCTTGCTTGAAATTGAAAGAATTGAAGAGAGGATTGCAAACTTGAGCTTGTACTCTTATAATTGAAGACCTAAGGTAGAGTAATTACCTTCTTGACTGTGTAATTGAAGTACTTCTTGCATGTTTTAGAGGATTGTTGAAGATTAGAGCCAAGATATGGCTTATAATGTTGAATTGAAGCTCATATCATGAATGCATGTTTATATCCTTGCATTTGGAAGTTGTTGTTCATAGAATTACTCATGCATGTTCATATTTTTACAATGGACCATGAATTCATCTTGTTTTTTTTGGAATAATTGGCTCATTAGAGCATGTATTTGAGGCTTGAAAGTTGTTTAAGTGCATGTATGTTCAATTGAAGTCTTGTTCATGAATTTGGTTTGAAATGGAGTTTAATTGAACTACCTTTGGGCTTTGATTTCCTAAATTGATCTTTGAAACATGTAATATTATGGGTTTTGAAGTGTTTTTCAGAAAATTAGCCCAAGAGGATCGAAATTTATGCATTAAAACTTGGTTTTGAACTTGGAGTTCAAATCTGGAAATTCCAGATTTTTGAATCCTGCTCGAGCGGGGAATTCAAGCTCCTAGCATCTTGCACTATTTTACAGTCCGCTCAAGCGAAGAAATGTACGCTCGAGCGGAGGCTCGTATCACACGCTCGAGCGGGGGTCGAGCGCCCGTTGAGCGTGGATTTTGAGCATCCAGTACTTTTGCCATGTTTTGCAGTCCGCTCGAGCGGGTAAAATTACCCTCGAGCGGGGAACCTTTGTCTGCATGTCCGCTCGAGCGGGGAAAGCCACGCTCGAGCGGGACCCTGTTTCTCTGAAAATTCTGAAAATGTTTTAAAGTACATCTTTGCATCCTCATTCCATCCTAGGCATTCTTAGGCCTAGTTTAAGGTATCTTAATGAGGATATAGATGTAGAACCACACCGAGTCTAAGTAGAGACTAAGTCTCTGATTCCCGAATGTGAACTTAGTGTGTGTTCATCCTGTAAACTGTGTAGGGTTGGCATCTGAGGACGCGCACTAACTTAACTGTAGCCCAGAACTCTGTGAGTAACAATTGTGTAAAGATATGTTCAAATGTAACTGTTTAACTGTACTGATACTCTTTACCGATTGAATGTTTGTCCTCTATTCTGAACTGTATTGTGGCATCTATAGTAACTACATTTCTTTATCGCTCATCATAGAGATCTCTGTCGATTCTATCTTGGAACCACTTCTTGTTGTGATGGCCATCATTGACGCTCGTCTTTTAAGACCTCATGTTTCTTATCGCTATGCTAATGGATGTACCACATATGACTGAATGACTGAACTACTGAATCAATGAACCGTTTTTATTACTGTAAGGACATTTATTCTAAACCTCTTTACGCATTATGTTATTCACTGGGCTTTAGCTCACTGTTTATATATATATGTAGGTGTTCAAGCACTAGACCGGAGCTAGGAGCGTAGGTTAGACTCTCCTTTTTACCAAGCCAACCACTGTGCCTCACTGCGAGGTTCCGAGCCTGTCAAGCTACGGCCTAGGGTGTTTTATTTCCCCCGTCTGTCTCTGCATCTGTTTTGTAATAACTGTTTAGACTGATACTATACTGCTTAATAGGGATTAGGTCCCTGTTCTGAATGATTATATATATGTATAGACTGTTTCGTTATGAATGTGCATATGAATAAAAAGTCTTTTTGCATACAGACTGTCACAACTCATTGGACATTGTTTAAATTACTGTTTTGGCTTCCGCCATGCCCCTGTACTCTGTATCTTGTCTTCTCATAAGTTAGGCCTTCGTAATTACAGATTCTTGGCGATTCTGATGTTAAACCCATAGGGGCGGGTTTGGGTCGTGACAACTTTCGGCCTACACATATATCCCATGTGCCTCCTGTATACCTAACACCGTTCCAAAGCCAAACTTGCACGGGAATATCGTCCCGAGTTTGACTCACACTCCCCGGATGGTTAGCATATGCGTATGCGCATAAATCAAAACACTCGTCTACTCATGAGAATGAGGCAACAATATATATACACAACATCTCACTCATAAGAATAAACATAACAATGCCAAGCCTAAGGCATTCAAATAAATCTCATAATCCTTACTTTTTTTTTTATACACTCTTTCTCACCATCACTCAAATAAAACAACAATCTATGGAGTCATGATGGAATATAAGAAATTTATTTATGGGTTCCTAATTAATTTTAATTTCATATAACCATGAGTGTGATTACAAGCATAAAATAAATCCATATAAAAACCCTAAACCTGACATACACAACTAATCAAAATAATTAAAATCAATCAATCAACTAAAAATCCTAAACCTTACATACATGACTAATCAAAATAATTAAAATCAATCTATCATCTTTATATAAATACAAAATCAAACTAATATCAAATAAATATAAATAAATAAATAAAAACAACGAATTAAACATAAATCAAGGGAAATGGATTTTGTACTCACAATTATTTTTCAAAGATTCACAAATTATTTGAAGAATTAATTAAAGCTCCAAAATAAAACCCTAACCTCTTTCTTTTGTTGGAACAATCTTCTGTATAAATAAAATAACTTGAAATAACTCAAACAAAATAAATAAATAACATACCAGATTTATTTATCAAACCGAATAAAAATAAAGACCAAGTCGAGTGTGTGACACTCTGTCCTTAAGATGATTCGCCTTCTGATTTACGGTTGAATGGCATCTATCTCCCAGGATACAATGATCTTCACAAATTTATAGAAGCACTTCAAATAAATTTGTTCGGCGAACCAAACCTGTGATCTATACTCTCTTTTATTTATTCTAAAACTAAAATGAAGAATATATGAACTTAGAGCAAAATGGACAGCAATATTAAAAATCTACGGACTGAATTTTTCCCCGGATCCTTAACATTGCTGGAATGTAGAATTTATAGGCAATTACTCATGACCCGAACAAGTGCAAAAGGAAATGAAAAGGTGCAAAATTGCCGTATCACATGGACCAGTTTTTATTTCCCCCAAACAATTTTGAACACAGAACCGTTGGATTGGCAAAGTTCAAAATTGTTTGAATTTAATATTTAAACTATTTGAATAGTTTAAACAAAAAAAGTCAATGGAGGAAAGTTTAACAAACAGTTTGGAATTTAATATTTAAACTATATAATCTATTATAGGAAACCATATTAGGAAATCAAAAATAAAATTATATTAAAATTAAATTCCCACAATAATTTTTATTGAAAAATTCAAATGAACTTTGTCTAAAAATTAATGTCAAACCCGAAAACGACATCAACTTCCCATTCACTCATAAATGGTTTTGACGTTCCGTCTTCACCATGTGACTTGCCATGTGGCAAGGAACATGTCACCTTTTCGGACCCACCCCAAAAGACGTTTGGGGCCCACCCAAAATGGGCTCAAAATTATGCCTATATAAAACCATTTTCCAACATCTTTTCCTTTCTTTACTGTCTCTCGTTTCACACCACACGCAGCATAACACAGCACTCTCGGTTTTGATTTTTCTCTCTCTCCTTCTCTCACGCAGCAGAGCAATTTTTTTTTTTCTTTTCCTTTCTTTTAATCTTAGTGAGGCACTATACTTATAACCTAATTGATATAATATTATATTATAATTTACAACTGCAAACTAAATACATATATATATATATATATATAAATATAAATATAAATATTCAAATTAATTATATATAATTAACTAACACATAAAATTAATTATATATCACATTAAATTCTTATATAACTACGCAATTAATAAAGTCAAAAATAAAATCAAGTAATAATAAATAAATAAAGACTTACGAAAAATCAGGATTGCTACAAGAACAGTGTTGTCTAATTGGGAAAATGTAGTGGAAGAAGGGAATGAGAAAAGGTAGGGAGTTCGGATCTTCGGCCGCTCTTTCCAGCAGCACTTCCAGCAGCCCTACAAAACGACGTCGTTTTGAATTTTTTTTTCCCTTTCTTTTCTTCCGATTTAGCTTTCCCCTTTCCTTTTTTGAACCCTAGACACAGGGCGAAGGAGAGGAGAAGATCACCCTAGACACAGGGTGAAGGAGAGGAGAAGATCTGACGATCTGGAAGAGTGAGGCGATGATACAGGACGAAGGAGAGGAGACGATCACGATCTGGAGTCTTGTTTCTGACGATCTGACGAGGTTCGTTTCTCTCCCTTTCCATTCTTTTCGATTTTTCCCTTTCGATTTTTCCATAGATTTTCCATTCTTTTTTTTTCCCATACTCTTTTTGGTTGATGAACATAGATTCTAACAATGGTTGATGAACATATGTTCAGAATCTTTAACATTGTTGATGAACATGAAAATATAATTTAATGTGTTCAAAATGTTTAACAGTTGAACTATGAACATAGATTCCATTCTTAAATATGAACATATGTCAGAACCGATTCTTAAATATGTTAATTGGACAATGTTAACTTCACTTCTGTTTTGAACATAGATTCCATTCTTAAATATGTTCAAATAAAACAGAGCAATGAGGAAAACAGGTT
Organism: Camellia lanceoleosa; assembly: GCA_025200525.1. Taxonomy (NCBI): domain Eukaryota; kingdom Viridiplantae; phylum Streptophyta; class Magnoliopsida; order Ericales; family Theaceae; genus Camellia; species Camellia lanceoleosa. Next base: position 175,961,037 of record CM045760.1, read on the forward strand.
TGTAATCAACATATTTAAGACAGGTTTGTAATCAACATATTTGATTAAAACAGGTTTGATTAAATAGGTTTGAGAGCATAGAACAGGTTTGATCAAATAAAACAGGTTTGATTACATAGGTTTGAGAACAAGTAAAACAGAATTTGAGAAATAGGTTTGATTACACAGGATTCCATTCTTAAATATTCCATAGAATAAGAATATTTATAATCAACATATTTGATTAAAACAGGTTTGATTAAATACGTTTGATCAAATAAAATAGGTTTGAGAACATAGAACAGGTTTGATCAAATAAAACAGGTTTGATAGGTTTGAGAACATAAAACAGGTTTGTTTTTGGTGTTTAAGGTAAAACTTATCTTTGATAATTTTTCATATCAATTCTTTTGCCTAACATTGTAGATGGTCCACATGGTGTATTTCTAAATTTCAGATTACTCTCTCTCTAAGTTACATGAATTTTGTTACATGTGTGGGCTACAGTTGAGTGACTAACTAATGAAATCGTCTACTATTCAGGCTCAATGGGAGTTGTGAGAGACTCCAAGTCAAAGGACACAAGTTAAAGTTTCACAACTTTTCAATGCCCACTTGTGGACATCATCATTTTGTTCTTGAAAGTCATGACTAACAATTCCCTCTGGTAAAAATTTGGAGCTAAACTATATAGCACAAAAATCTAAGCATATAATTAGTGTTATTTTTTTCCTTGATAATGGAATCATTTAGGGTGACCAATAATACCATTTGTGAAAGAGTCATCTAAAATGATAATTTGCAGGCCTTACAGTCGTGAACTTGAAAATGAAAACCCAACTTTTGATTCTATGATTTAGAATATATCACAGTTTTTTATGAATAAAATTCATTAAAAAATGACCTATCTCAAAATATATTTCAAAAAAAAAAAGAACATTGAGCCGTTTAAAACGAATATATCAAAATCATCACAAAATTTGATGCCTTAGTTTAAAAATGATAGGTTAATATTATATGCAAATTTTTTGTAATTTTATTGGTGTCCTTTCTTATAAGACCAAATAGAACATGTGTATTAGTCATGGATGAAGCCACATTGTTCTTAACGAATACACTAAATTCCACCATCGTTTTGAATCAAAAGACATAAATCAAAAGACATGCTTGCTACATGCCTGTCCAAGACTCTAAACTAGACATGTCGGAATCAAATCCATTGATGTTGCACTTGCCTTACAAGCTAGACTATCCTTACACAAGACTATCCTTACACAAGTTTTGGGTGTCTGACAGGGAACTTCATGTTTTTAGAAGAGGCAATTTCACTTATATCCTTTTTCTCATTGACAATGTTGTACTTGCATGCTTTCAAACCCATTGATGCTGCACTTGCCTCTGTAGAAAATTTAAGAATATTGAGAACATTAACTAGTCTACCATTCAAATGTGCCTACCATTTCAAACTATTCATAAACCCTTCCATTCTTTTTGGTGTTTATTTCTCCAGAATTTATTCATTTCTTCTTAAGTTTACTTATTTATTATCAGTGCACCCTACATAATATATAACTTTACTATGAATTGTGTGCATAATTCTGTAGATGTCAAGTTCAACTGTTAACGGAGGTACCTCAGATCAGTTGATGTTCAGCAACAGAAATTGCCCTAAATGTCATAAGAAAGCAACTATTCAAATTTCAGAGACGGAACAAAACAGAAACAAATTATTTTACTGTTGTAAAAATTGCGGCGATTTTATGGAATGGTGCTTGCCTACAAATTCACAAGATAGACGTGAAGGAGTAGTGCAAATGGAAAATATGTCAACTGTCACCGAACAACAACTTCGACTTATGAACGAACAACTTCGATTTCAAAGCGAAGAACTTCAATTTATGAGGGCGAAGATGCTTAAGTTAGAAACAGACATAAATCAAAATTCGAGTCGTATTTATGGGTTGTGTATCTTGTTTTTAATTGGGATCGTGTTAGTTATAAAAATGTAATAGTTTTGTAAGCTTTGCGACCCATGGGAGCTAGTGGCAGTTTGTATGGTTATGTGGTTATGTAAACTATATCTTTCTATGGTTAACTGGACTTGTTAATTTTGTATGGTTATATGGTTACGTAATGGCACTTAGTTATGTTGTTCATTTTGTCCAACAGAGCTGTGTAATCAGTTTGTATGGTTATGTTGTTGACTTTGTATGGTTATGATTATGTTCAACCTGTCCCAGCATCTGTCCATTACAGGGTGTAATGAAACAGGGAATAAGTGTATTCTGTCGATTACAGGGTGTAAACAAAACAGTAAATAAAATCAAACATGTCCATTATAGGGTGTAATCAAAACAGGAAATAAGTTTAACCTGTCCATCACAGGGTGTAATCAAAACAGGGAATAAGTGTAATCTATCCATTACAGGGTGTAATCAAAATAGGAAATAAAATCAAACCTGTCCATTACAGGATGTAATCAAAACAGGAAATAAGTTTAACCTGTCCATCACAGGGTGTAATCAAAACATGGAATAAGTTTATTCTGTCGATTACAGGGTGTAATCATAACAGGAAATAAAATCAAACCTGTCCATTACAGGGTGTAATCAAAACAGGAAATAAGTTTAACCTGTCCATCATAGGGTGTAATAAAAACAGGGAATAAGTGTAATCTGTTCATTACAGGGTGTAAACAATACATTAAAAATATGTCCATTACATTAAAAATACATAAACAAGATGTCCATCAAAAATATCCAAATCCCACCAAACATTAAAAATACATAAAAACATGTTCATAAAAAACATCCAAATCCCACCAAACATTACAAATACATAAAAAAATATCCATAAAAAATATCCAAATCCCACCAAACATTACAAATACATAAAAAAAAATGTCCATAAAAAACATCCAAATCCCACCAAACATTACAAATACATAAAAAAGATATCCATCAAAATTATACAAATCCCACAAAACATTACAAACACATAAAACAAATTGTCCATCAAAAATACATCCAAATCCACAAATATAATAAGATCATCGTTCGGTGCAAGCCTTCCAGGGATGTCCATCCACATGACTGTCAGCAGGACTATGTGAGGCCTGTGACAGTTGGACTGCAGTACTATCTTGAAGCAATTTCTGGAACGATGTCGGAGTGGGATACAGTAAATGCATTGAATCAGGCGACATTGACTGATGGGTGTTATTCCCCTGCAATAGTGATACATGTATTAAATTTTTTTTAGAATCTATACTACATTTTCAATGTAAAATATGTAAGCAATTACAACTCACATCATATGTAGGATACATGACATGATGAACACTTGTACGACCCATGGCAAATGAAGGTTGAGATTGGGATTCAGGTCGAGATTGGGATTGAGGTTGAGAAATATAGATTGCACGACCATGACCCTAAAGTAAACCAACATAAAAAAAAAGAAAGTATGAAATGAAAAATAGTAATAATGCAATTTCATTTTACAAAACATACAATATGAAATATTACCTCAACATAATTACTACGACCCATGGGAAAAGGAGGTCGAGATTGACCTTGTGGAGTGTAAACACCCTAAAGTAAACCAACATAAACCAAAGAATAAGACAATGCATTGTAAAAACAATTTCATAACGCATTTTCATGTTAAAAAATAAACAATATGTTATATTACCTCAATATAATTACTATGACCAATGGCAAAAGGAGGTCGAGATTGACCTTGTGGCGTGTAAGCACCCTAAAGTAAACCAACATAAACCAAAGAATAAGATAATGCATTTTAAAAAAATTTCATAACGCATTTTCATGTTAAAAAACAAACAATATGTTATATTACCTCAACATAATTACTACGACCCATGGCAAAAAGAGGTCGAGATTGACCTTGTGGAGTGTAAACACCCTAAAGTAAACCAATATAAACCAAAGAATAAGACAAAGTTCATAATTCCATATGAGGTTCAATTTCCCTAACGTCTATGCATGTCAAAGGTAAACACCCTAAATTAAATATTACCTATATTGAATGATTACCCATGTCAGAAGAAGGTTGAGATTGACCTTGATAAGTAGAAAAAGAACCATCCTACATGCATCACAAAAGACCACAAATAATAAATATAACGCTACTAGTTGCAAGACTAATCAATACAACAAATTAATACAAGATTGCACACAATAGTAAAAATTACTTGACTAGAAATATTACCCATGGCAACAGGAGGCTCATATTGACCTTCAAGAGTACAAAAACCATCACCCTGCAAACAACCAAATTATGTAATAAATTATTTTCCTAACACACATAACAGAAAATTGATAACACGTAACAATCACACATAACTTCAATTAATTACCTGCTTAGATTGCATTCTTTTCTTCTTTGCAATACATTTTTCCATCCCGCCCTTGATCCTCCTTCTTGCCTTACTAGTTGCTTGTCTTTTCTTCAGTCCCTTGGCTTGGATTGGACAATCTACTTCATCACTCTGTGGGCATGTGTTAGCTGAGGAATTTCTGAATTCAGTGATCTCCACTTGACCACAAGTGTGCACACTTAATTTGTCTTCAACCATGACACTCAGTTCTTCATCTTTTGCAAGGGACAAATGATAAGTTTCTTCACTTTCGGCGGCTCTACTTGCTATAGCTCTAAACATATTCATCAATGACCTATATCGGTCGCTTTGATGTAGTTTGACATCAGTCTTCACATCATACCCACGCCTATCTTTCACACTTTCAGCCCTTGCTTTTTTAGTCCATCGTTTGAGTATGTATTGTGTAGGAAGCTCCTTTGCATTGATTATCTCTCTAAGTACCTTTAAACAATGTTGACACACTATGCCCTTCACTTCAAACTTCTTGCAACTACAACTCAAAAAACCATCTCCATCCATTGTCACATTCTTATTTTTTTTTCCATCTACATCCGTTTGAATTGTGAATATGGTACTCTCACCATCATGAATAGTGCCTACAATGGACGCTTCAATGGATTGCACGTACTCATTTTGGAATTCCTCAAAAATTGTTTTGGTGTAAATATCTGCCATTTGCTTTAACATCACAGTTGGAATGGAAACCCTTTGCAATTTTGACACAAATTATACTCGGCTTCCAATTCTTTATACCTCTTGTCATAGAGCACCCTCTCAAAATGCTTGAAAAATTCCATCAAGTTATGATCACAATTGAGATAATCCTTCAAAAATGCATTGAATGATTCACTTAGTTGAGTAGTACTCATTCCAGCTGCCCAAGAATTCATAATATATGGCCATCCCCATTTCTCCTTCACACCAAAAGTTTGCGCCAACCAATGATTGTTGTGTGCATCATACCTATCAAGCATTTAGTCCCATTGTATTTTGAATTCTTCTTCATCATCAATTTGATGCATAAATTTTGAAAAGACACCCTTTACCCCAACATCTTGAAAGAGGGAACTCACATGCTTCACAGCATTTTGCATCAAGTGCCATGTACAAAGCCGATGGTTTGTACTAGGCATGACTATTGGAATAGCCTTAGCCATCGTAGCATCTTGATCGGTAAAAATAGTTTTTGGAGCTTTGTTTGACATTGCCTCCAAAAAAATTTGAAACAACCATGTGAATGATTCGGCAGTCTCATCATACATCAACGCTACACCGAATACAACAGTTTCTCGATGATGATTAAATCCAACAAAGGTTCCAAAAGGTCTATGTTCATTATTTAATTTGTAAGTAGTGTCAAAGGTCACTATATCACCAAATTGAGCATAGTCCATTATCATTTGTGCATCCGCCCAAAATATGTTACTTATTTGCTCTTCACAATCTAATTGGACTGCATAATAAAATGATGGATTTTCTAAACTTTTCTTACGAAAGTATTGCAACACACTACCCGCTTATCCATATTCCAAATCTTTTTGTCTCTTCGATCTCAAGTAATTTTTTTGGTCTAATTTGGTGAAGCCAAGTGATGTTCTTCCACCAGATTCCCTACCAAATAGCTCATAAGCAGACCTAAGAGGAATTCCAGATTTTGAAGCCAATTCTACTTCAATTGCTTGGGTGGTAGATATTTTTCTTTGGGATGGCAACATATGAATGCACTCTTGAGGCACAAGATCATGATTATGATGTTCAACAAAATCAACGGCAACATATTTTCCTAAATTTCTATCTAACTTGATACTAAATCGAGCACCATAACCACACCTCACCTCTTGTCTCGGAAATTTTACTAGTGGATCTCGCTTGTCAATACCCCGAGTTCCCTCTTTGTAACATACAAATGTCCGTGAAGTTATTTCCTTAGTATGTTTGTTTTTGTGTGCATATAGCTTCTTAATACTAAAGCCCACCTTCCCGCTATAGGTATTATAAAAATCATATGCAGCTTGTTCAGAGTCAAAGGACATGCCCAATTTTGGCTTCCAACCACAATTAGCCAACTCATTAACAACATTATTTTCTTCGATTACCTGCAATTCGATTTATAGGTTCAATGAATCAATTTATATTACTTCCATCTATGACTTGGATTTTTTTGGACAGGTATGGCAGTGTCCATTTTTTAGATAGGTATGTCAGTGTTCAGATTAATGTTTTTTAATTTGCAGGTTGCCCCCCACCAAGTGTAGGCATATTGGGGACAACCTTCAGCTCCTCTGTAGGTTTAAGGAGGCAACTGTGAACTTATTTTGTTATGGGGAGTGGTTTATTAAGGTAGTTTTATTTTTGAATCCTTAATTAGTAATTGCTGAATTAACAATCCTTAATTATAAAAATCATTATAATTATATATAAAATTCTTTAATTATATATAAAATTCCTTAATTATATCTCAATCCTTAATTAGTAATTGCTGAATTAACAAAATCCTTAATTATATATAAAAATTAATATAGAAAAATGTATAGAGAAAAATTAATAAACTGAGATCTTTTATATATAACTATCATACTTATAAATGATATTGAAAAATCAATCATAGTTACTAATCACTCTTCTTGATTAGTAATTTCTGAATTAACAAAATCCTTAATTATATATAAAATTCCTTAATTATATCTCAATCCTTAATTGGTAATTGCTGAATTAACAAAATCCATAATTATATATAAATCCTTAATTACATATAAAAATTAATATAGAAAAATGTATAGAGAAAAATTAATATATACAAATTAATTATAGCACTGGTATATTTGTAATGTATGCAAATACATAGAGACTGACATAGAGAAATACTGAAATATTTCTAATGTCTGCAAATACATGTATATAGACTGAATGTAAATACATGTATACATTGATTATCCAAACAAAATGTAAATATATAGACTGAAATATACATATATACGTAATACGTAGATCGAATATACTCGTCACAATGGGACTCGGCCCTCCGCCATCGTCGCCACAGTAGGAATCGCGTCCCTCCGCCATCGTCACAAATGGGACTCGTCCCTCCGCCAACCTCTCTCCATTACCGTCGCCTCTGTCCACCATCGTTCTCCGTCTTCGCAGATGGCGCCGAGCCCCTCTCCGTTCTCCACTGCCTCTCTTCTCTCTCTCTCGCTATCCAACTGCAGGTTAGGGCAAAACAGAGGAGACAGGGACGAAGCTGAAGTCAAAATGAGGGTTCCATTTAGGCGGGAAATTCGAATTTTCGAAACCAAAAAAAAAAAAAAGCCAACTAAATAAAACGACGTCGTTTTTGCACTACAAAACGACGTCGTTTTGTAGGGCTACTGGAAGTGCTGCTGGAAAGAGCGGCCGAAGATCTGAACTCAAAGGAAAGGGGGAAGACTTTGTGGAGGAGGCAAAGTGTTGTACTTGTGGGGGAACAAGATAATGAGGTGTTTCTTTTGCTTTTCTTCTTTTTGCTTTCTCTTCTTCCTCCTCTGTTCTTTTTTCTTCTGAGTTATGGAACCTGTGAGTTATGGAAAGGAAAAAGAAAAAGAAAAAAAAAGGCCAAAATAACATCGTTTTGGTACCTCAAGCCATTCAAGTCAGAAGTCATTCGAGCTACCTAGTAGAACTGTTACCAATAGCATGACATAGAAAACTTCACATGATACTCTCAAACTATTTTTATTCATTTAATAATTCCCTTATGCTAATTTTTTTCTCAACCCTAATCAAACCGAACTACTTACAACCCTCCCTACAAATCATTGATTTCCCTTAAAACAAAGAATTTCTATTAAAAAAAATTAATTAACCAAAAAATGTTATTTTTTTAATATTTTCATACTATGTTTGAATATTAAAGTTAAGAGATTTGTCAACAAAAAATCTAAAATTAAAAATAATATTTCATTTTTATTTTCTTTGTTGTACTTTACAAATTATTTTTTAAAATTAAAAATTCAATTACGACCTAACCAAATCAGGTTCTATTTGGCAAATGTTAAAAAATCTACTTTTATTCTTTGTATTTGTTTTTTTTTTGGGAGTTCGATTTTTTTTTTTTTATATATATATTTGTGTTAAAATTTTATTTTCACATTTTTATAGTCTCAAAAAATATAATAAGTATTTTTTTAAAAAAATACTAAAGTGAAAATAAAGCAGAAAATTAACATTGTGGGTGTTTAAAAAGTTGACTGTTTTAGTAGTTTTTTTAGTTTTTTGGTTAAAATAGTTGTGTTTGGGAAGAGGGTTGATTTTTTTTTGTAGTGGGATATGATGTTTGTAAGAAAAAAATAAAATGATTATAAATTTGGTGTGATATTTTATCTTATTAACTATTTTAGCTTATTTTGTTTTTAGTGCTATTTTAAGGGTTGTTTGAAAAGTGCTAGATTAGTATATTTTTTGATTTTTTATTAAAAAAAGTGAAATATGGATTAAGTTTGAAATGATATTATAGAGATGTGATGTGACCTAAATAAGATGAGTGTGACCGAAATAAAATAATGTGCTAAACTAACATATCATATTTTAACACATACCAAACAAGCACTTAGGTCTCGTTTGGCAAGTTAACATTTTAGTCAAAAAGTTAAAAAATTACTAAAAAATCTAAAAAGTCTATAACCTATACCAAAAAGTTAAAGATTATCTTTTATCTCTACTTTTTGCACATCTTTTAATAAAAAGTTAAAAAGTCACCCCAAATATATTAATTTTTTTTACCTTATATTTTAATCAAAAATTAAAAAATTATTAAAATAGTCTGTTCCCAAACTAGGTCTTAGTTTACAAAGTTAAAAACTAAACTTTCCAAACACGTCCATTTTTGTAATTGTGTGTGTTTGTGTGTTTTTAATCTTTAGTATGCTGTTTTCAAAAGATTACTTCTTTTTTTTTTTGTGTGGGGGGGGGGGGGGGTCTCCTTAGTCTGGTAAGACTTTAAATTTTAAATGAAAAAGTTTTTATTTATTTTTTTGAAAAAAAATAAAAATAAATGAAAAATCAATAACAATTTTACCAAAATAAAAAGGAAACCAAAATTGACAAAAAAGCATCTGGCTTTTGACAACTTGCTAAAAAAAGAAAAAGAAAACAGAAGTTAACTTTTTAATTTTTTAAATTTTTTATACAAAAAAAGTCACACAAAAAAATATAAAAAATTAGTTTTTTTATAAAAAAAAAATTAATTTTTTATCAATTTCTCAAAACATCACTGTGAATTTTTGTGCCGCGTTTTGACAGCGCGAGTGGCGACTGTGACTCGGACTCGGATGAGACAAAAAGAAAAGGATTCCCAAGGACGTGAATATCAATGCATTCACACGTGGCGGAAAGTGACTAGTTGACACAACTTGTGAAAGTTATTGGCCGTTTTGAAAAATTAATGTTAACTTTATAATTTTTAAATTTTTTTAAAATATTTTATAAGAGCATCTCTAACGGTGACTCAAATTTTTTACTAAATCTGAATAAAAAAAGACCCATTTCATCAAATTTGATACTACTCACTCCAACCGTGCACCAAATTCAAGAAATGTGCTTCGGGACAACCGGGTGGTCGACCGGTTATGAGGAAATTTTTTTTTTTTTTTTTTTTTCAAATTGTTTGCACCTTTTGTTGAACTGTCTGAACCTTTTCCGGGACAACCGGGTGGTCGACCGGTTAGGAGGAATTTTTTTTTTTTTTTCAAATTGTTTGAACCTTTTTCTGAACTGTCTGAACCTTTTCCGGGACAACCGGTTGGTCGACCGGCCGGGCAACCGGTTGGTCGACCGGGTACTCCCTCCAACGGTCCGTAACAGTGTTTTGGTGAATTCAGTATTCTGTCGTCGATTTGATGAATTGTTTGATGAATTGTCGATTTGATATCAGTTCTGATGAACCGTTGGAGCAATGAACAGTGCCTTTTTCATCAAAATTTAAATTTGATATCAATTCTGATACACCGTTGGAGATGGTCTAAGGAAAAAAATATAAGAAGTGGCATAACGTAAAATTAGTTAAAAACAAAAATTGATTTTTAATCGACTTTCAAAAATGTCTCATATCTTGAGTTCATTTGAAAAGTGGATTAATTTTTTGATTTTTTAATTTTTTTAGTTATTTTAATATGAAATTAAAAAATCACGTTTGGAAAAGAATTTTAAATTTTTTGTAAGAGAAAAAATTTAATAATTATGAATTAAATATAATATTTTATCTTATTGAATTAAAAATTTATTTTATTTTTTTTGACTAAAATGAAAAAAAAAAGTCCCAAGTTTGACTTCCCAAACAAATGTGTTGTGTGTTTTGGGGGTGAAGGACTCTTTGATGTGTGACGCCCCAACAACGCCCCCAACTGAACCCCACTTTCCTCCTACAAAAAAATGTTTCATACCACTAATTTAGCACTATTAGGTCATGTTTGATTCACAAGATTAATAGTAAAGTATTAATAATCTTATTAAATTAGTGTGGTATTCACTATCCAATTAGATTAATATCCATTGGATTAATAATCCCACCCCTACCCCATTACTAATAATCCTACAAATTTGTTGGATTAATTATCCATTAGATTAATAATCTTAAACCAAAATGTTAAAACAAACATAGGATAATTGGGCCCACGGATTAATAATCCCAATTCTATCCTCCAATCCATCCAATCAAACATGCCATTAATGTATAGGGGTGTAATTTTGGCCCGTGGCCCGAGGTGGGCACTGCCTGTTATGGCCTGTTTAGGCTCGAGCTCGAGCCCAAGTCTAGCCCGATGCCTTGGGCCAGGCCTGGGCCATTGTTTTGAAGCCCAGCCCATAGGCCCGGCCTGGCTTGGCCCGACCCATTGGCCCGCTCAAGGCCCGCCCAAAAGCCTAGCCCACCTAATGCCCAGTGTTTTTTTTAATAGAAAATAATAAAATTTTGGTAGAAAAAATTTTAAAAAAATTAAAAATATTGTTTAGGCCCGCCCAAAGCCCGAGTCCGAGCCCAAGCCCAAGCCCAAGGGCCCCGCTCGAGGCTCGGCCCACTGGCCTGCCCAAAGCCCGAATACCCCTGGACCTGAGCTAGGGCCTAGGTCTTGTTTTCTAGCCCGTGGGTTGGCCTGGCCCGGCCCGGCCCGATTTTTTGGCGGGAGTCTGCAAGGCCTGACATGAAGCCGGCCCGGCTTGAGCCCGAATGGGTCGGGTCAAGCCAAAATTACACCCTGATTAATGTATCATGTGGCATCATGTGGATCACATCATTGATTGATAATTTGACTTTTTTTTTTTTTTTTTACACTGTCACCTCATTAGTGATTCTTTTAAAAATTTAAATTTAGTGCTCTAAATCAGAACTGCTCCTCCTACACTCTCCTCGTGAAAAATTATTAGGCCACCGATAAATGTCAGGCCACTATTTAGGAAATTAATTAATTTAGTTGGTCATTTAATTTTTTTATTATAATTTGAATAAAATAATTATATTTTAAAAGATGTTATTTTTTTAGTTGATTAGATGATTATAAAAAAAAATGAAATAATTATAAATTAGATGTAATATTTTATTTTATTAATTATTTTAATATATTTTATTTTTATTGACTATTTTAACTATAAAAAAAAAAAACTTGTCAAATAGGGTCATTGTTCTCTTATGACCTATTTTGGCAAGTTAATTAAAAACTACCTTTTGACTTCTTTATTTTTTTGACTCATCACATTTCTACAATTTTTTATATATGTTTTTAAAAAAAATTGACATTTAATTTGCTTTCCATAATACTCCTATATCTCAACACCAAGTATTGTCCTCATCTCCATCACAAATTATAACACTTTTGGAGTATCACTTATTTATTTATTTATTTATTTTTTTCGAACTATTTTTGGAGGATCATTTGATCATCCTCATAACTACTAAGGAATTGTTTGGAATGTTTTAAATAAGCGTACTTTTTGACTTATTATGAAATATGGATTGGATTTGAAGTGATGTGGTAGAGAGGTGATGCGACTTAAATAAGATAATGTGATTTAAATAGGATAGTGACTTTTTGACTTTTTGAGTTTTTTAGAGGATGCCAAACCTAACCTAAATAACTTCTTCCCTTCTAGCTAGGGTATACGTGGTGCAGTTTGGACGGTTTGATAGTAAAATTATAAATTGAATAGCAGATTAGTAGATTGACAAATTGTTGTTGAAGCAGTTTTGGATGAATTGGTGGATTAAAGAATATTCTAATCAATTATCAAGTCTTTGTATAGTATATAACACTAATTTGCATAATATTTTTCATATATATAACACAAACTAATTTTACATAGGATAAATTACACTGACACATCTTAAGATTTGATCTAATTATATACCACCCCCCTAATATTTTGGAAATTATGTTTTCACCCATGTAGTTAATAATCTCATTTCACAAACCCCTTACTTATATAAAAAGTTACTCCTAGTAAAAGAATAAATGAAATTACATTGAAAAAAAAAAGTAAAGCAAAGGGGAGGAAAAAAAGAAAAAAGGAAGTAAATCAAACCAAGAAAAGAGAGAGTGCATGAATTTTCAACGTCTTCATTCCGTCTAAATAATTACAATGACAGGGGTTAGTATAATTTTCCAAACGTCAAGGGATGATTTGTATTAAATTCAAACTTCAAGGGGTGTAAGCGTAATTTATCTTTTACATAATTATTTTCATATATATAAGTACTAATTTGTAATAAATTTCACATCTTAAATCTCTCTTACACTCATTTTTACTTTGATATTTCATTATAGGTTAAAATATATATGTATTAACTATAGTGGAGTGGAGCTAAGTGGTTTCAAAAGCGAAATATAAATTTTAAAGTTTAAACCGCGGTTAGCGAATAGAACGGTACGAATTGGTACGAATCGGTACAATTTTAACAGATTGGACGATATTTTACATAATCTTACTCCTAAGCTTAAGTTAATTCTTAAAAATTATTCAATACTCTTACAACATTATCCTGTGCACTACACTACTCTCTCATCCTCTCACTATTTCAATCTTATTAGAATTTCCTCCTTAGCTTATTTCACAACCACCAGTGAGGCCTTTATTTCCATGCCTTCACCTCCAATAGTGACTCTAAAAACTAATTTTAACGGGTTCAATTATTGTGTCAAATTGACAATAATATCATTGTGTTATTTTACATTTGTAATAAAATTACAATAGAACTATAAGATTACTATCGTACCAAACTATCTGTTAGTTTTTTTAGCTTTTGAAGGTTAAAAATGTAATCAAAGCGTGCCAGTAAGGATCAATAAATCCTTAGAGAAATAGTAAATGCCAAGTGCCAACCAATTAATCAGAAAATTACTTCAAAATTCTCTTAACTTCAAAGAAGAGGACTTTTATTGGTGGCTTGTTTTACGAGAAAATTTAAAAGTATTAATCAAAAGTAAAAGAAGGAGGGAGAGAACAGTGTCAGAAATTTAATTTCATTAAGTAAACAAATATTTACAATAGTATCTTCACACTTCCACAGTTTCAAAGGAAATTACAACAACAAACAGACTAATTTAGAATTATTCCTAAGAAACTGAAATGTAGCGTGGGAAAGTAAAGAATTGGAAAAATGTAAAGTAAATAAACTGATTTTTGGATATGTTTCTAGGTTCTTGTAAATGTAGTCATCAATGGCTATTTATAGGAAAAAACTTCCAGCAATAATACCCAATAACCACCTAAAATTATCCATTCTTCCACCTTCATTCCCACAATGCCACATATCCCTCCATGTCTTTCACTAAGTCACTTTGTCCATCATATTCTTCATATGTGCTTTAACTTCTTCCGCCTTGTCTTTCATGTTCTACCATACAAGATCACTAACTTTGTAACTTTTCTTAACTCCTGATTGACAAAGTGCCACATGTTTTGCAATAATAATAATATAACTATTTATGGTGTCAACATTAACCCCCGCGGCTTTTTAAAAATGATGTTTATTTAAATTTTTGAAGAGTCGAATCAAGCACAGAATTGATATGAGTAGTAAAGTGCTTTGAATACCACAACAGCATCAACAAAGTGCTTTGAAGGGACACTATACTAAAGGCATATCCTTCGAATTCAATATGAGTGCTTCAAAGTTATCAATTCGAATCAAGAAGCACCAATTTGATTTAGACACAATACATACCAATCATGTTTGATATGTGTCATGAATAAAAGCTTTGTATTGTCTTAGGTGGCAAGTTCAAAATTTCAACACGAGACACTAATTTGTAATCAATGAATGTGTAGCGACCCTAATTTTTTGTAAGTCATTATTTATTATTATTATGATTATCATTACTTTATTTTATTTTTGGTTTTATTAATTGTGTGGTTATATGAGAATTTAATGTGGTATTTAGTTAATTTAATGTGTTAGTTAATTATATATAATTAATCTGAATATTTATATTTATATATGTGTATTTAGGTTGTATTTGTAAATTATAATATAATAATATATGTCAATTAGGTTAAATCACAAGAGGCTTAGGAAAGAAAGAAAAAAAAAATGCTCTGCAAGAGAGAGAGAGAGAGTGAGTTTAATCACCAAAGAGGAGATTAATTCTTGAGAGAGAAGGAGAAACGGCGGAAGAAAGAAAAAAGAGAGGAAAGAAAAGAAGAAAAAAAAGGTTAGGATTTTGTTTTGGCGGCTCTATTAGTTCTTTAAATATTTCTTTGATCTTTAAAAAAATAATTGTGAGTACAAAACGTACTTCCCTTGATTTATGTTTAATTCATTATTTTATTTATTTATTCTTATTAATTTAATTTTGGTTGGATTTTGTATTTGTATGTAGATGATAGATTGATTTTAATTATTTTGATTAGTTGTGTATGTCAGGTTTAGGATTTGTATATATATTTATTTTATGGTTATAATCACACTCATGAATCTATGAAATTAAAATAAACTTGAAACCCATAGATAAATTCCTTATACTCCACCATAACTCTATAGATTGTTGTTTTATTTGAGTGTTAGTGAGAAAGAATGTATAAAAAAAAATGTGAGGATTTTGAGATTTATTTGAATGCCTTAGGCTTGGCATTATTATGTTTGTTTTCATGAGTAGATGAGAGATTATGTATATATATTGTTGCCTCGTTCTCATGAGTAGACGAGTGCTTTGATTTACGCACATACGTATATGCTAACCATCTGGATAGTGTGGGTCAAACTCAAGATGATATCCCTATGCAAATTTGGCTTCGGAGCAATATTAGGTATACGGGAGGCACATGAGATATATGTGTAGGTCGGAAATGAAGGGTTGAAGTGATGGAGTTAAGGTACAAAGAATTAAATATGAACTTATTGGTATAGGTTGAATTGTTTTGATTTGTACGTCTTGAAAAATAGTAAACGACCTTGATAAGTTATAAAATTTAGGTAGAGACATGTATATGTAATTCTTGACAACTTTTGTATGTTAACTTTGTGTTAAAAAGATCGATTGAAACTTGTAATCGGATGATCTTGATTACAATAGTTTTTATTCGTTTTACCAATGCAAATTTTAGATTTTTTTTAATTCACGAAACGAGCTCATTTTTATTGGTTTCGCGTAAACTGAAGTAAAACATTATTCTGTACACTTTTTGTGTTTTGAACTTTTCCAAAAAAAATCATCTTAAGGCAGTTTCTTTTCATTTTCAGCTTCAGATTTTTCAGTTGAATTCCATCTACATTCTTCTATCTAGTTTTTCTCTCAACCTGTTCAATTTCTACTAAATTTGTTCATCTTGTCTTTTAAGAAATTTAATTCTGTACAACTTTTGTTCTTTGAGTTTTGGTCAATTCGAATTATTTAAGCATAAACGGTACATTTTTATACTTCTTCAGCAATTTACTTATGATTAAATGATACTAACTTTATTTTTTTTTGCAGAATGGTGGGTCTTACTAAATTTTATGTAGGGCTGACCCACCATATTTTTTATGTTTATTTTGTTATTTTATACTCAATTTATATTTAGTTGTGTACGGGTAAGAAACTAAATGCCACTGTATATTGGGAAACTACTCTTTCGTCTCGATACGGGTGGAATTACTTGTCATGTTTCGTAACAAGAATTAAATGTAATTTTGTTTGTGTCTGGTGGACACGTGGGTGCCAAATATTTGTACTCATAGCAGTATACTTGTATACTGACCTGTTTTGTCTCTTGGCATATCGGGTGCGTTTTGTTTGAGCGCAACCGAGCTTCCTTTGTAGGATTAGTCGGGACTACGGTGGTGAAGAGAACTAACTATAGTTGTTGGATATATCATTTGGACTTCTTTTGTTTTCTTGAGCTTAGAGTTGATATCAGTTTATATATTTTTATTTTTTATTTTTTTATGACCTTAGTATTTTGATAATTTGGCATGGTTTGTAACTTTACATTATTTAAGTTATTTTGTATATTTATTGTTACTTTAATGTTGGAGGTATTGGTTAGTTATGAAATTATGATGGATGGGTTGGCTGGCGTTGTGTTAGTTTCTTTTTTTTTAATCCCTTGTAATTTTTTGATGATGGAAATTTGCTTAAACCATTTGGAGACGTGAACGTTTAGATTTTGTTTCACCCCTAGGATTTGGATGATGGAATATTGATTGGGGTTTAGTCCAATTTAATATTTAATTGTCCAAATTATAGGGCGTGACAGAATGCATGCGCTCACGTGTATGGTGTCAAAAAATCATGGCTAATACTTCAATGACATGGCAACACTACTATGTTCATTATAAACAATATCTTTGAAGCTCTTTTGGAATCCTTTAAAGCTTACTAGAAGGTTCATTATAAAGAAAGACATATTAAAGCCTCTTTGGAGCTACTTCGAAGCTAATTCAGAATGTTTAAAAGCCACTCTGAAATGATTCAAAGTTTATCGTCATGTAATAGTCGCTAATGTCTCACTTGAAAGTAGCCAATATCATGGCAAAAAATTATGAGACGTCTCGATTCTGAAGAGTTGTAATTCAAAGGATGAAAGCCATCCTCTAAAGGTACTACTAGAGGGTCAAAATTATCCTTCAAAGGTTGAAGGTGCCGACAAAGGACTGATTACATCCTTGAAAATACTCGGCAAAGCTTCGAAGGTTTACAACCACCATTATTTTTCCTTCGAAGTTGTTGTTGATGCAAGATGGAGTGTTTCAAAACAAAAAAATTATGGCAAAAAGGGCTTTCGAAGCACACACGTTGATCAACAGTAAAACCAAAATGACAGTTGTTTACATATCCACTTCAAAGACAACCTGGAGTATAAAAACGTCATGTCTAATACATAGCAAAGACCAGCTTTTGCTCAATGATAATGATTTTCACATTGCATGGTAGAAAACAACAAACATGTGAACTCTTCCTTGGCCAACTGTAAATTTGTATTGGCCACTATTTCACATATAACTATGAAAATAGTCAGGACCATTATTATTGGTCATTTCCATGCTTTCCATTGTGAAAATGTAGGAAAAAACTCAAAAAATATATTTTCTAGACTTTGATATTTTGTTAACCATTCCATCAAAATTAAATTTTGATGTGAACCACAAATCCAAAATAGATTTTGAACAACGAAGATGGTGGTATATGGTGGTTTTAGAAATTCAAATATTTTGAGATTTTTCACATCATCAAAAATTTTAAATCCACTAACCGTGGGTTGCTTATCATTTTTAACCAAACTCAGTTTAAAGACATGCTCCCTAACAAGCTTCTAATAACTGGGCTCTCTACAAATGGATGTATGAACCTCCCAAGCTATATATGGAACATCATTCTTAGCCATGTTTGACTCAAGAACAGGCTCTTTCATTATGTTAATTTCATAATTTGGCTTTTTAACTCCCCAAGCCATTGATGAAGTTATTTTTTCACCAATTTCACTCATAAAAAATTTGAAAACATTTTGTAAAACCCCACAAAATTCAGTCATTAAAGACTTGACAAGAAATGTTGATAACTTATGTCTCCATTGACAAAATTTTAATATCAAGTTGATGAATTACTCTAATTAATTAGTGTATTTTTTCTTCTACTAAATAATATGATAACAAAGTAACAACTTGAAAAAAAAATTTTATCAAGAAAATGGATCTCTTCTTGAAGATCCAAAATATTTCTTTCACGCCAATATATTTCATATTGATAAATTTGAATGGCAAAATCCAATTCATTGTCATTTATTCTTCTATGCCTACTTCAAGATGCCCATTTTCTCCTTGTTGTCTTCGTCTAGCCATTATAATGATAGTCCTATTGGGCATGCCAAAAAATATATGTTTGCTTTTGTGGCTTTCGAAGGCTAGAAATGTAATTAGAGCGTGCCAACAAGGATCAATAAGTCTTTACAGAAATAGTAAATGCCGACCAATTAATCAGACAATTACTTCGAAGTTCTCATAGCCTCAATAAAGATGACTTTTATTGGTGGATTGTTTTAGGAGAAAATTTAGAAGTATTAATCAAAAGTAAAAGAAGGAGGGAGAGAACAGTGTTAGAAATTGAATTTCATTAAGTAAACAAATATTTACAATAGTACCTTCATACTTCCATGGCTTCGAAGGAAATTACAGTAACAAACAGACTAACTTAGAACTACTCCTAAGAAACTGAAATGCACTGCGAGAAAGTAAAAAACTGGAAAAATGTAAAGTAAATAAACTGGTTTTTGGATCTAGTTCTGAGTTCTTGTAAATGTAGCCATCAATGGCTATTTATAAGAAAAAAAAAACTTTCAGTACCCAATAACCACCTAAAATTAGTGGTGGCGCCACAACAGGCTTAGGAGGGTCACGTGTCCCCCCCTTAGTTTTAAATTTTTTTTTTTTTGCATTGTTCACACACAATATGTAGTTTATTTAGTACTCTTGGAGTGCCATGTGATGTTATTTATGTGGTGGTCTAAATCAATAATATAGTGTCAAATTTTATGAATGGAACAAAGTAACTCATTATTGTTAGGTAATTGAAAGATAATAGGTGAATCACTTAGTGTGAGTTGCGATTTCTTATATCCAAAGCACCATGTCATCAACACCACATAATATGCTGGAATTATCTACTAATTTCTATTCAAAACACATTTTTATAATCAATACTATCTCTCTAATATTTTTCTATCATTTTAAATATTATAGAAATTTCATAATGATTTGTGCTATAAATAATTTGCTTCTGTTAGCACCATAAATCTGTAATTTTTATTATTTATATAATTACAAGACACGTGGCATCCTCTTATTCATTTGGAAGTTAAAAGAAGTTATAGAGATGATAGAGAATATGAAGGACAAAGTGGATGAGTGGAAGGACATATGGCAAGACAAGAATGAAAATGGAAGAAATGGGTAGTTACTAAGTAGTTATTGTTGTATTTTTTCCTCTATAAATAGCCATTAATGGCTACATTGTAAGGATCCAGAACTCAAATCAAAGACAGTTGATTTCAATATTTCTTGTCATTTTCCTTATCTTAGGAGTAGTTTAACATAGATTTATATTTCGAAGCATTTATTTTCAGCACTTTCATTTCGAAGCATTTCATGCACTTCCTTTTTGAAGCATAGGAGTAGAGGTAAGTAATTATTATTTTGATTGTTCACTCAATCGTCTTTCTCCATCTCCCTTTCTTCTTTTAATTTTTCTTTTCTCTACACTTTGACAATTTTGAAGTCCTCTTTGTTGCGGCAAAAGAACCGTCAACACAATCGCTTTATAATTGGCTTGAATTTAATCTGTAAGGATTTTTCAATCCTTGCTGGCACGCTCGCATTTATAATATTTTCCTTCGCAGGAAAAATAAGCCAACAATTTTTGGCACGCCCGGTGGGACAGTCAAATATAAGAAATGACAAACAATTTGGATTTCGCCATTCAAACTTGTTAATTTGAAATATATTGGTGTGAAAGAAAAATTTTGGATCTTCAAGAAGAGATCCATTTTCTTGATGAAATAAACTTTCATCCATTACAATATTATTTGGTGGAAGAAAAAAGACATCATTTAATTGGAGAAATTCATCAACTTGATATGGAAATTCGCCAATGGAATGATGAGTTATCAACTCTCACTACCAAGTCTTTAACTGAGGCTTTAATGGCCGGAATTGGTGAATTTTTTCAGAACTTTTCCATGGTTGAAAATAACAAAAGCAAAGAGTTGATTTCATCAATGGTTCGGGGGGGTTCAAGAGTCCGTTTTTAAAGAGCCAAGTTATGAAATTAACACAACGAAAGAGCATGTTCTTGAGCCAAATTTGGCTAAAAATGATGTTCCATGTATGACTCGGGGGGTCAAAAAACCAAATTTTAGAGAGTCAAGTCATGAAAATAACATATTTATGGGTGATTTTCATAAGCCATTAATGGCTAACATGGAAAAACAACCCACTTTGCTAAATAATTATGAAAATCAATTCGGCGAAAGTTTTGTTTTTAAAACAAACATGGTTAAGAATGATGAACAAGCCACTGTTCATGAATTCAAAATTTTTGACATTTTTCAAAATGTCAAAAAGTATGAATTTTCATGGTCACACTACACCATGACTTTTGGTGTTCAAAATCCTTTTTGGATTTGTGGTTCACATCAAAATATAATTCTAATGATGTGGCTAATAAAATTAACAAATTGTTCTTATGAGTTCGAAGCACTAAGAACAAGGGATGACCATTTAAAATGCATGAATTTGGCTAGAAAAAGCCTATGCATTTAAATAAATGGTTGAGAATGGCTTATCTTTTCAAATTGATGGCCAGTTGTTTGTATGTACACAGTCAAAGCATCGAAGATACATTCGAAGAATCAAGAGTTGTTTCGAAGGTTGATTACTTAGCAAGTCAGTATAAAGCTTTGCAGATACATTCGAAACATCAAGAGTTGTTTTGAAGGTTGATTACTTCACCTTCGAAACTATATAAAGCTTTGAAGATACATTCGAAGCATCAAGAGTTGTTTCGAACGTTGATTACTTTACATTCGAAACTGTATAAAGCTTTGAAGATACATTCGAAGTATCAAGAGTTGTTTCAAAGGTTGATTACTTCACATTCGAAACTGTATAAAGCTTTGAAGATACATTCGAAACATCAAGAGTTGTTTCAAAGGTTGATTACTTCACCTTCGAAACTGTATAAAGCTTCAAAGAAACATTTGAAGCGTCAAGTCTAACCTTGAAACTTCATTGTAAGTATCATCATCCTATATCAATGCTTCCAACCTTCGAGGGGTGATGTTGTTCCTTCAAAACTGTGCCGCAAGACCTTCGAATGATGAATTTGGTTTTATACCACCTTCGAAGCTTGTTATTGGTCATCTAGTTATAATTTCATACTCATTTGAAGCACCTTATTGGTGTTGTTATATCATTCGAAGCACTTTGTTGCTTAGATTAGTCATGTGCTTGGTTCGGCCCTTCAAAAATTCAAGTAAATATCATTTTTAAGGACCGCGGGGGGTAATGTTAGCACCATAAATCTGCAATTTTTATTATTTATATAATTGCAGGACACATGGCATCCTCTTATTCATTTGGAAGTTAAAAGAAGTTATAGAGATGATGGAGAATATGAAGGACAAAGTGGATGAGTGGAAGGACACATGGCAAGACAAGAATGAAGATGGAAGAAATGGGTAGTTACTAAGTAGTTATTGTTGTATTTTTTCCTCTATAAATAGCCATTAATGGCTACATTGTAAGGATCCAGAACTCAAATCAAAGACAGTTGATTTCAATATTTCTTGTCATTTTCCTTATCTTAGGAGTAGTTTAACATAAATTTATATTTCAAACCATTTATTTTCAGCACTTTCATTTCGAAGCATTTCATGCACTTCCTTTCGAAGCATAGGAGTAGAGGTAAGTAATTATTATTTTGATTGTTCACTCAATCATCTTTCTCCATCTCTCTTTCGTCTTTTAATTTTTCTTTTCTCTACACTTTGGCAATTTTAAAGTCCTCTTTGTTGAGGCAAAAGAACCGTCAACACAATCGCTTGATAATTAGCTTGAATTTAATTTGTAAGGATTTTTCAATCCTTACTGGCACGCTCGCATTTATAATATTTTCCTTCGTAGCAAAAATAAGCCAACAGCTTCTATTTTCTAAAATTAAGAAATTTAATTTGTAATTTTTTGTGCTAAAATTACATACTTATATTACTATTGTGTTCGAGTTATTCCACATTATTATAGAATTTTAATTAGTTGCTATTAATAATAAATAATTAAAATTTTATGCTTAAAGTTAGCTCATAAAATTATTATTGTTTTATTGTTGATCACCAAAAAAAAATTAAAATTATAAAGTGTCCCCTCTACCTTAATTTCTTGACTCCGCCACTGCCTAAAACTACTCACTCTTCCATCTTCATTCTCACAATGCCACATATCTCTCCATGTCTTTTACTAAGTCACTTTGTCTATCATATTCTTTACATGTGCTTTAACTTTTTCCACCTTGTCTTCCATGTTCCACTGTACAAGACCACTAACTTTGTAACTTCTCTTAACTCATGATTGATCAAGAAAGTGCCACGTGTCCTGCAATAATAATAATAGTAGTAATAATAATAATATTACTATTTATGGTGTCATCACTACAGCTATTTAGTGTTTTTTTTTTTAGATAGTGAACAGGTACCAAAGCTACTTAGGTTTTTTTTAGTTTTTTTTTTTTATTGAACCAAAGCTACTTATTTGAATGCCACAAGTTAGCAAGTATGAAATTGTTATACATTTTTTATAAATATTTATTGTAAAAAATATATAATTATTTTAAATTTTATTAATCAATGTCCTGAGAATACACTAGAGAAAATAGTAATATTTAAGAACAAAACTTCTTTATACTTAATACATTTAGTTTGATCTGTATCTATTTTAATTTTTCTCATTACTGGATCCGTGCAAAGCCATCTATAAGAAAATAAGTTACAAATATGAATTTTATATTGAAAACACATTCAGAATGATGTGTCAATGATATTTTTAATATTATAAAGACAATGATAGGCCTTTTGATAGAAAATAAAAGAATTACAAGAAACTCCATAATTTTACATAGAAATTCTAACAAATTTAACTAATTGGCAAGTAATTGGACAATTAAAATCAAATTACAAAAAATAAAAATGTGCCTATTTTCCCACCACCAAGACAAAATTCATTAAACCAAAACTAAAAATGATACTATACATATATAATTTTATACATTATTTTTATTAACAATGTTAGGGATATTAATACATTTATTAACAATTTTACTAACAAATTCACATGTTTTGATAGAATCAACCATCACTAGGTATATAAACCATCACTTGGTATATGCATATCAAGTGATGCTTGACTCTACCAAAACTTTTGAGTGTATTAATAAGATTATTAGTATCTAATATTTTTTTTATTTTTATATAAAATAATGTGATTTCTTGTATTTATTTTTAAAAGTTATTAAAAAATAATGTCGTAAGTGATGCAAAAATTATAACCAATCCTTACATTAGTTGTGATCCTAGCCCTTATCACTAAGCTATTCTTTCTTTCTTTCATTGTTTTTTTTAATTTTTAATTTTTTTTAAGCCTTTGTCTTATATCAAGCATTTCCAAGATAATGATAAGCAAAAATTGAATGAACTAAAATACCTACATCATAAAATAGTTATTGTTTGGGCATAGTGGTAATTTGGAACCACCAAGTTTAGTACCATCAACCATTGAAAATTAAAAACAAAATAAAAAATTGGATGGGGTTACGAAGTTAAAATAGTCATAAAAAGATAAAATAGGTTAAAAATTAATAAGATAAAATATCACATTCAAATTATAATCATTTCATTTTTTTTTATTTTTTTTTTTCACAAAATTCAAAAAAATTGTCAAAAAATCAAAAAACTAAAATAACTAAAAAACCAATTCACTTCCCAAAAAAGTAATCAGTTTGTTTGGTTTTGGTTTTCAGAAAATTTAATTTTTTTATTTTCTGTATGTTAATGTTTTCAATAATTTTTTTAATATTTTAAGCAATTTTTTAAAAATTTTTTTAGACACATCTAACATAAATACACTTAAAAAGTATAATATTTGTAAAAAATTTTTTTTAAAAAATACACTAAATACCAAAAAATACAAAAAATACGAAAATTCAATATATTTTTTGTACTTTTGTGTATTTATTAATTTTTAGAATATTTTTTTCACAAATATTTTACTATTTACATACATCCAAGTAAGGTACATCTAAAAAAGTAAAAAAAAAAATTATTTACAATTTTAAAAATATTCACCAAAAATACAAAAAATAAAAAATATAATTTTAAAAAAATTAAAACTAAACACATTGAATGGTCTTCATATTTTATAGGATTTTAAATTGTGTGTTTATTTTTCAGTGAATTGGTCCTTTGGGAACAACCAAAAGTTGGGAACAACCAAAAGTTGAGTCAACAAAAGTAAAATAGTATTTACTTTTTATGATCCTAGTATCTAATTATCTCAAGTAAGTTTTTATAATTTTTTTTTTTTTTTTTTTTCCAGAAAAATCCTCTCTACCCTCCTGCAGGTCCAAGGCAGCGCTCCTTGCAGAGATCACCAAGATGTCCTATTAGCCGTTCCGAGCGAGAAGACTATAACTTGGGAATTTGCCCCGATCTCCCAAGACAAGCTCTGCTTAAGTCAGGACTCGCACAGCGAGGGAGCATTGAACCCACACCAAGTGCTGATTAGACAACTTGAGGTCCAACCTCCTAACCAACAGTACTTTGCCCAGGAGATTGGCCCAAAGGGGAATTGAACTTGTGACCTTGGGGTTTAAACCCCAAGGCCTTACCACAATGCCACAACCCGTGGGTTAAAAAAAAAAAGTAAGTTTTTATAAATGCATATAAATTATTTTATAAAATCATATAAATTTTCATAAATATACATAAATTATAATTTTTAAAATTTTTATAAGTTAGCTTAAGAGTTCGTTTGGAAAGTGGATTGACTTTTTGACTTTTTAATTTTTTTGACTATTTTAGTTTGGAACTAAAAAGCCTGGTTTAGGAAGCGCTTTTGACTTTTTTAATTTTTTATAAAAAAAGAATGTAATGATTATGGGTTAGATATGATATTTTATTTTATTAAACTAAAATATATTTTATTTTTTGTAATTAAAATAATCAAAAAAAAACCTCCAAGTTAAGCTTCCTAAACGAAGCCTAAATATATGTTTAAAAACTTACGCAATATGCTTTTGCACCGCCCTTTCTTTTTTTGGCAGTGCTACGTAGCTCGAAACCCCTCCCCCCAAATCTCCCGAACCAAAAACGACGCCGTTTTTGGTTCTTTTTGTTTTTTTTTTTTTTTTAACAGATTAGAACCAGGAAGAAGGAGAAGAAGGAGGATGAACAGATTAGAACCAGGAAGAAGAAGAAGAAGGAGGAGGAGGAGGAGGAGGAGGAGGCGGAGGCCCATGGGGTGGCCAAGAACAACCCTCGTCTTGACATCATAAACCAATCAATTACCTCTCGATTATTGCTAAACCGAATCGATAATGATAAGTGAATTGGATGAACTACTGAAACGGACTGATTGGAATCGAAACTGAAACTGAATAAGTTTGTCTATTTAATTGCATATTGTATCTGTTGACTTATGTGATTATCTGTTTGATTCATATGTTTAAATCAGAATTGAAGGCCTTATAGGCGGCCGAATTAGGAACCGTTTAGTGTTTTGTGATCAGGAGAATATTTGTGATTTAATGGTATATTTATCTGAAAATTGATTAGGAATGATTAAAGTAGATTAAATATTGATTAATGGCCAAGGTTGACCAATTTACTAAAATGCCACTTAGTGGCCACTAACACACACACACTTAGAGACCTTATACATGTTGAATCAAATCTCTTCCTCAGCCATTTGAGAGCCTAGCCGACCAAACAGGAGGTTAGAGAGAGAGAGAGTTCGTCTTTGAGGGAATTGAGCTCAAATTGTTGAATTTGCTAAAGGACTTGAAGAATTTGTAGGAAATTGGCTTAATCTAGCTTCCACACCTTGAAATCAATACTCTAGGTAAGGAATTCATTGTCTTCTTGTTGTCTTTGAGCCTCATTTTGTATCATTCATGTCAATTGTAGAGTTAGAGTGCTAAGAGGTTGGATTATGTTAGAATTGTTGCATGCATGTTGAATTTGTTGGTTCTTGAGGTTGAATTCATGGACAATTGGTGCATGCAAACTCATATTCATATTAAGTCCATGATTTCATTTCATTTGCCAACTATAGAGCTTTTTGGAGCAGGATTTAAAGCTTGACATTGGTTTAAAGTTCATGCATCGCATGTTTAAAACTTGTTCATGAAATGGGTTTGAATTTTGGATTTAATTGAAATACCCTTAGGCCTTGATTTCTTAAATTGAGCTTTAAAACTTGTTATTCTATGTGTTTGAAAGAGTTTTCCAGAAAATGGGTCCAAGAGGATCGAATTTGGAGCATCAAAACTTGGTTTAAAACTCAGAGGTTGAATCTGGATTTTCCGTATTCTGGGCCGTCCGCTTGAGCCTGGCCGCCAGAAGCTATCTCCCAAGATTTTCTTTGCATTGTTTCTGATCCGAAAGGCGGAAGTTGACGCTCGAGCGTGGGCCTTTGTTTGCTTGTCCGCTCGAGCGGAGGCTCTGTTTTCTGAAAATTCTGGAATTGCTTTCTAAGTGCATTTTCACATCCTCATTCCATCCTAGGCATTCTTAGGCCTAGTTTAAAGCATCTTAATGAGGATTTAGGCATAGAACCACACCGAGGGAGTTTAGGGATTTAATTACCATCCTTTCCAACTGTAAACTTAGTGTGTGTTCTACTGATTGACTGTTTAGGGTTGGCTCACGGGGACGCGCTCTAGCTACTGATAGCCCAATCACTGTGAGTAACAGATTGTGTAAAGATATGTTCAAATGGTTTTATTTTGAATCGAATCAATCGTATATTGAACTGATATTGTTTATTGAATGAATGCATGTCTGTATTTCGAATCATTGACAGGCATCCTTAGCACCCACTGTTATTGATCGTTACAGAGCTCGGTTTCCTTGTGGAACCATACCGATTGATGGCCATCATTATTGTTGGTTCATAAGGCCGGTCCTTTTGGACCTATTGCTTATAGGCTAATGGATGTACCACATATGATTGATTGATTGTAATATCTTGATTGGTGATATCAAGGATTGAAATATCAGATAATGAATTGATTTCATTATCGTAAGGACATTCATTCATAACCTCTTTACGCTTTATGTTATTCACCGGGTTTTAGCTCACCGCTTATATATATATGTAGGTTCTCAAAGAACTGCCGGAGCTAGGAGCGTGGGTTTGATCCCCGCTTTGTCACCAAATGTGCCTCCTTGTGAGGTTCCGAGACGCCATGCCATGGCTTGGGGTGTTTTTATTGTCCCCACCGCCCTCCCACCTTTTTTGTCTTTTTTTTTGTAGAGTATCCCATCTCTTTTTTTAGATTGATAGCGAGGATTGAGTCCCCTGTCTTCAATGTTTGTAAATGAATGTACTGATATCTTGTTTGGGATCAGATGAATGCATAAAAATGTTTTTGGCATACCGATTTTCACAGCTCAATGGACATTAGTTATTTACTGTATTGGCTTCCGCCAGTCTTCAGACTGTTTAATTGTATTATTGTTCAGAGGCCTTCTAATCTCGACATCGCCGCGATTCTGTGCTAAACCCATAGGGCCGGGTTTGGGTCGTGACATGGGGGCAGAGGCGGTAGAGGCGGGGCTGAGGCGGGGGAGTTGAGCGGAGGCTGCCGACGATCGAGTCGCCGACGATCGGCAGGTCGGCGGCGACAAGGAGGGGCCTTCTCCATTCCCTCTTCTCTTTCTCTCTTTCTCTCCTCTTTCTCTCCTTCTGTTCCTGAGCTGATCAAAAATGGAAGAAAAAAAAAGAAAAAAAAAAAAAAGCTAATGCCCAAAACGACGTCGTTTTGGGCATTAGGGGGATTCGGGGGGAAAAATCCTCGAGCTATCAAACATTATTCTTCTTTTTTATCTATCTAAAAATATTAGAGTTAATAAGATTTACACCGTACCACTGGTATGCAATCATTTAAATTATCATTTAGAAAAGTGTATGGAAAAATCAATGTAAAATAAATCTGATGTATATATATATATTAATTTTTATGCATATATTTTTTGGCTAGGGTTTGTCTCCAATCCTTTATCTGGATTAAAGGGTTGAATCTGGTCCGTTGGACCCACTTTTCGACTTCTTTTCGATAATTTAAATTATTTATATTTTAGAATTTATTGAGTACATTATCCTTATAAAAAATCACATCAATCGTATAGCAGATACACGTATTCGGATCACTTTTTTATGAGCCGTCTATTTTTGTTCTAGACAAAAGTGATTCGAATACATAGTATCCGTTATTCGATTGACGTGATTTTTTATATGAATAATGTACCTAATAAACCTTAAAATGTGAACAATTCTAATTAACAAAAAAAGATCCAAAAATATACTCAATAAGCTGAACAAAACTGGATAGTCTCCGATCTAGACTGGAAACAGTCCGGACCCATATTTTTTACAGTAATGATACATCTCACTAAAAATGGTGCTCTAAAGCACCATTAATGAGTTGGCAAGCATTTAAAAAAAAAAAAACACAAGCAGTGGGCTCCATCCATTGCCACATCACTAGTGGTATTTTTAGAGCATCACTTTTAATGGTCTAAAGCATTATTGTATTTTTTAATAACATTAACATTTGATAACTGATAAATATGATAAAAAATATTGATGTTGGGTTTGGTAGAGCAAAAAAGTTGTTGTTGCTTCAGAGCACCACGTTCGCACCACTATTGAGTCAACAACAATGATTCATCCCACTAAAAACACCACCACTAATAGCACTAATGCATTAAAAAAGTAAAAAAAAAAAAAAAAAATACAACTCCAAGACCAAAACATCACATCATTACTGGCGGGACCCACTGCCACTTAATTAGTGAGAGCACTAATTAGTGCTCCCAAGCATTTTTCTTGAGTCAATTCCATACTTCTTTCTTACCCACGATTACTCGAATAACCTGTCCTAATAATATTAAAAGGTGATATTTTTAAAACAGAGGACAATATAGTAATTTCAAAATCAAGTAATTTTATTATTATTTTTATCATTTTTTAAGTCGTAAGTAGCTTTCCACCCAAACTTTCCTCCGCGTTACACTTATTAAAAATTATAAAAATAAATATTTTCTTATTGGTCGATTCCAAGTTGTTGAATATTCAAAAAGGATTGCAGACCTAAGACAATTAAGTTGATTCTCCATTAATTACTTCCACAAGAAAAAAACTTATAGTTTAATCCAATATTATATAGTGATTAAGAAACCCTATGTTACAATATAGGTGAGGTGTGTGTGCTTTGTCATTGTCTATCCCCAACTAACACCCTTGATTAATCAGAAAATTAAATATTAATTAATAAATATATAAATAATAGTGACATTGCTTTGAGGGTGACCTCTCATTTATTGCTGTTCATTTGTTTGAAGAAAATAAAATAAGAATATAGTGAAGCTGTTTCCCTGTTAACCTTACACTAATCTATTTTTAAAATGATGTAATTTACAAAGGGTTGATGCGATCTAAGCAACCATATTGCAATGAATTTGTGGTGGCCAATACTAAGTAAACTTTGTGCATAGAAGTGATATATATATTGTTTTGTGTCATAAATATTATCGGTTATGTAACAAACCTAGTGTTATAGACGAGGGATAACTCATTCTCAAATCTCCATGTCCTACTGTGTCTTAATGCATTCAAACAGTACAATCACAAGAGAATTTCAAAATATGAAAATTTTGAGACGTGTTTTTATACTGTTGAGAGTGTATTAAGACAGAAAAATAGAGAATCTTATATCGTGTCGTAAGAGTAATTATCTTATTTTTTTCGAAGCACCATGTTCGCTGCTTGTCTGCCCAATAACAAGCGTTTATGTGCTTAGATGGTTCAAAAAATAATTTAAACATGTGATATTCTAAACCAATGTGATGATCTCTAGTGTCACAGTGAAGTGCACTAATATTACAAATCTAGAAATTTTACTTAGAAAATTACTCAAAAATATTAATATGTAATTCAAATTTTTAGGCTAAGTTTGGCATCGTCAAAATAAGTTAAAAAGTAAAAAAGTCATCATCTTATTTAAGTCACATCACCTTTCTACTACATTACTTCAAACCCAACCCATATTTTATAAAAAGTCAAAAAGTACACTTATTTAGAACATTCCAAACAATCCCTTAATCTATATATAGATTTCACAATATATATATATATATATATTCAATCTCCACCACGAGCATGGGGAGCATGCTAGCACAACACGCTATTGTGAGGGTCCATTGGGCCTTGTCCCGAGCATATGCCGTTGATCCAAACCTTTTATATTGTAAGTTTCGTCAAACATATTATTCATAAAAAAAATCAAGTTAATCGAATATGTATAACTTCATGATCAAGGTCTAATTGTTTTAAAATATATTATCAAAATTATTCTAACCGTTTATTTTTTTAAAAACAAATGTGGTCTCATTATGAAATTACAGATATTCAATTAATTTGATTTTTTATTTTATGAATGATCTATAAATGATTTGGATTAACACAAGAACTCGAGATAAGACCCAATAGACTATCATAGTAACCATGATATGCCTTGTAGGCACACCATGCTTCCCAATCCCCTCCACCACACACCTTAATTATTGACACAAATTTGAGATTAAATTCTGAATTTCTTAATTTAATCTAATGTGGTGTAATGATCGAATTTGAAATGGCCAATGTTAAAAACTAGTGCAAAGAGAACCCTCACAATAAATAAATAAATAATAATAAAAAAAATTCTCTTTCTAAGATGGGGATCAAACCTAAGCTGGTCCAACAAGTGAGAATTTAGAAAATGTGGAAGAAAAATTATTCATCTTCTTCATTTTGTCTTTTCTGATTTCACCTATATTGATGTAAAATTAAAGGGTTAAAAGCGTGAAACCACTTTATATAAGTATTAACCACATAATTAAAAATAAAATTGAAAAGCTTCACAATTAGAGGATGTAGCAAGACTGAGGCCACATTTGGCAAGTGATTTTTTTAGTTAAAAAGTTAAAAAGTCATTAAAAAAATTAAAAAGCTAACAACTCATACCAAAAAGTCAAAGATTCTATTTTCTCTTTATTTTTTTGTATATTTTTTCATAAAAAATTAAAAAATTATTTCAAATATATTAATTTTTTTATATCATATTTTAACTAAAAAATTAAAAAATTACTTAGAAAAAACCTATTCTCAAACCAAGCCAGAATGTAGAATTACAGTATATGGAAAATTTTGGAAGGAGCCTCTTTTGTTGAATGGTAATGAATTGGGTGTCAAGACTTGGATTCAACTGATGAGACATAAACGTGGGGTTGAATTAGGAAACGGCTATTATGGTCTTGTTAGTGAAACTTTAAGTAGAAATTTGATATTATAACTGTTTAGTAAAACTTACGTTTTCAATTTTTAATTTATATTTATAAAAATTTTAAAAATTTAAATGAAAATTTATTTGATAAATTTTTAATTTATAAATCAGTGGTTTCTGTTTATAAATTTGGTCAAAAAATATAAACTAAAAAAATGTGTTTTCGTTTTTAATTTTTTTTTTTTTACCACCTAACACTAGCCACCACTCGTCATCATTTTTCACCACCATCTTCCGCCACCCCCACCACCATCTACCGCCACCACTCACCACCCACCTACCACCACCACCCACCTATCACTCACTCGCCACCACCCCCGTCGCCACCACTACCACTACCACCACCACCACATACCCACCTGCCACCACCACTCACCCGCCACCACCACCTGCCACCCACCTACCACCACCACCCGCTACCTACCCGCCACCACCACTCGCCATCCACCACTCACCTGCCACCACCATCCACCCACCCGTCACTGCTTTCCACCACCGTCTTCCGCCGCCACCACCACCCACCCACCCACCTGCCACTTGCCACCACTTTTCACCACCATCTTCTGCCACCATCACCCATCACTTGCCACCATTTTCTACCACGGTCTTCCGCCACCACCACCCGCCATCATTATTCATCACCGTCTTCCGCCGCCGCCACCACTTGCCATTTCTCACTTTTTTTTATATTTTTAAATTTTTTTAAACATTTTGTCTAAACCAAACGCGTTTGTAGTTTATGTTTTTTAAAAATAAACAAAAACCAGTTTATAAAATTTTTAAAAATATAAACTGAAAACGTCAACGTTACCAAACAAGCTTAGAAGTTAGTTTTTTTTTTAATAAAAAAAAATTTAAATATCTAATTTTTTTAAATTTAAAAAATATTTTGACATCATAAGTTATTACTAAAAATTGTAATAAATAAATTATTTACAAAAAAATTATAAAGAGCTTCAATAATTTGTATCAAATAGGTCTTATATTTTTTTAATTCTTTAATGATTCAACTATGGTTTTTATAGAGAGAAGTTTTGATGCTTGTGAGGCTAAGGTTCCCAAATATTTATATAAAATTCTAAAATTTTCCACGGAATTAAGGACAAAATATCTTGCTATATTTTAGTTTTTTCAAAGGAAAATATATATCTATATAATCAAGCAGGATGCTTTTTGAATTTGTTATACACATATTTGTCCTACTAAAACATTTGGATGGCTTAAATCTATTCAAATTATAAAATAACGGCTGAGATATATTTTTCAAAAAATATCTTATATATACATTTTCTATTTTCGCGCTTCTCTCTTTTACTTTTTCCTTTTCTAACCTATCCTTCTATAATCCCACATTCTTCTCTCTTTTCTTTTTATTTTTTTTTATTTTCTCCCATTTTAATTTTTCTCTCTATTTGTTTTTTTTTTTTTACTTTCTCCTTTTTGTTCACTTTTTTTTTATTTATATTTCCATAGAATGTATGTATGCCGGTAATACACTTGGACATTATGGACATAATACAATTTTTATATAATTATATAAGCAAAAGCAATATTATATGTATGCTTGTAGAAATTGTATGTATGCCAAGCACATCTATCTGTCTAGCTATATATTATATAAGCAAATGCGAGTTTTGTGAGAACTCCAAAATTTTGTACTAAATTTATGATTTTATCAAATTAAAAAATAAATTTAAATAGTTTTAAGATTACAATTATATTCTAATCCTAATATTATTTACACCGTGTCTTTAGGCACGGACATACGCTAGTGTATATATATATATATTGTAGTTGGACAAACGAAAATGATACCAATTGTCCCAAGTTTTGAAAAAGAAAATCCAATTTAGGCAGCCATAGAAAATCCAGGGAGAAATTGCTAACCCATCCATCATCTTTGGAACTGATATGGCCCAAGCCCAATTGTACTTTACTCAAGTTTGTTTAGCAATCAAACAACCCAATATGGGAAAATTAGCAGTAGATCCTATGGACCAAACTTGTTTTCTATTAAGTTTTAAGTTATTTTTTCCTTTTAAATGCATTTGCTCTCGTTTTGATAATGAAATTTTTTTGAGATTTTTTAGACGTTTATATTTTGTGTTTGTGGAATAATTATTTGGTACTGGTAAGTGTACCAAGAAATTTATCAAACTGACAAATGATTGAGACATTTTAACTTTTGTCTTTGAGTTTTGATTTATTTTTAATTTATTGTGTTATTCTAGTAAAATATGATGTGGAAAAAGTAAATGATTAAATTATATTTTTAAAGATATTTTTATAGTGATAAATTTATCATTGAAAAATTAAACAGGAGTTGTTGATAGTCTCATCAAACATTGCTTAAGAAGATTCATTGTTGGATTCAGAAACTTTAGTACGAGCCCAAACTTTAACCCAGAATGATCCTCAATAGACAATATAAAGGGAAAAACACAGCTCATTTACTGATTGATGAAACAAATTATCATTTTATATATTAATGTTGATAAAATTTATCATTAATCTGTAAATATTTTTTCAAATCTACATTGACATGCAAGTTCCCCTAATATGAAAGCCAGGAAACCAAGTAGAAAGTGTCACCTATTAACAGGTTGACAAAAGAAAAAATTATATATTAACGAATCTCTTACCAAATTTTTAATTATTAGAGACACAGGTTATGGGAAGTTTTCAGTTCTTTTGTTGCACTATTATTGGTGTTTTGTTTATTTTGAGCTAAGTTTAGATGGCATGAATTAAATTTTAAAAAAAAATTTATTACTAATAATAAGATTTTTATGTATTGATATTGTTATGAGTGTCATATATTTACCGTAGAGAGGTTGTGGTATATATTGTAATTGTCAGATAAGGTTTTTAAGAGTGTTATAGAAGGGAGAATGCATTTAGGTCATGTTTGATTCATAAGACTAATAGTGAGGTATTAATAATCTTATCAAATTAGTATGGTATTCACTATCAAATTGGATAAATAGGATAAATTATCTATTGGATAAATAATCTCACCCCTACCTCATTACTAATAATCCTACAAATTTGTTAGATTAATTATCCATTGGATTAATAATCCTAAACCAAAATGTTAAAACAAACATAGGATAATTGGATCTACGGATTAATAATCCCAATCCCATACTCTAATCGAGCCAATCAAACATGCCCTTAGAGCCTAGTAGTTCTTGAATATAGTGGATTGTTCCCCCTTTGATAGTAAGGATATCCCAACGAACCATTTATATCTTTTGTTCTTGTTTTCTGTGTGTGCGCTTATTCTATTTTTTACTGCTTTATTTACAAGGGTGATTGATAAACCATTGACTATATAACAAGAAAGAACATGATACAAGTTAGGAATAAAAGAAAGAAGAGAGTCAAATTCTCGAAACATGAACTTCCTTTGGATTTATAAATCTTGACTTTGAACAATTGCCAATATGAAGAAGAATAATGATAAATTTGTTACAGTTCTTCTGTTTATTTGCAGCTTAATTGATTTCAATCTTGCCTTGCCTTCCTTTTTTCTTTCTTTGAAGAAGGCTAAATTCAAATCCTCAAGTTCAAGTTGTGTTTCAAGCTACCCACATGGAGTACATGTAGTCCCATGGCAACTTTTCGGCTTCCAACCTCATCAACCAAACTCAAATCCTTGCAAACATCAATCCTAAACCGAACCAATCCTTCTGATTGCGGTGTCAAGAAGACCTTCTCAAATCCCAGCAAGTGCTTCTGAGGAGAATTATGTACAGAAGGGGGGCTAGAAAACAAGAAAACCGTTTCACTTCCACTTGTTTTCCCTGCATTTTTAACCCTCAAGTGGATGTTGAAAGCTAGGTTTTGACAACTCTGCTCAACAGCATCGATGGACTTGCAACTTGATGATCGACAAACGTGAGTCTCTTGTAAGGGGATTGAGACTTGGGTAGGGGCTTGAACTAGGTGATGATTGAACGCGGTGTAGCTTAGTCCATCCCCAAATGTATAGACAGTTGGACCAGTGTAAAACCGATAGGTTCTGCCAGGGTAGCCAGTGGCAGGGTTCGGTCTCATGTTCATGTTGTTCATTGGGACATTGGCTGCATAGGACTGTGGATACCATGACAAGGGTAGTCTTCCACCTGTAATATAAAAAAGACAATCATGAGTTTAATTTCCAAGTATTCATAACCACTATATGGTAATTAGTTCTTTTAATTTTAAAAATAAAAAAAATAAATCAGTAAGAGGGCAATAAGGGAATAGTGCAATGATAAGACATAAACTACAATTTATTGGGGTAGGGAGGGGCAACGTGACAAAGGGGTTAGGGGTTGAAAATGAGGGTATTATGAAAAATAAGTGGTATGAATTGGGAAAGAACAACAATATCAAATTGTGTCAAGGCTCAAACTCATGCATCATGCTTGTTAAGTAGTTGAAAGTGGTTGGAACTTGGAAACTCACTTGGATTGAAATACCCAAAAATAATATCTGCCATGGCGGCACCACCAGCTTCGCCAGGGTAACCGACCCACATGATGCTCGTAATTTTAGGATCATCTTTCGCAAATTGTATGTCGAAGCCCCCTCCCGACATTATGACAAGAATTACTGGTCCCTTTGACGCTTTTGCAACTTCTGTTATTAGCAGTTGCTGCTGTCCTGGAAGAGTGAGATCAATCCTGTCGTGGCCCTCTGCTTCAATAGATTGATCGGCGCCCATTACTAGCACAACAGCGTCTGCCGAGGCTGCTAGTTTCTTAGCATCATCTACTTGGGCAGTGCCACATCCCACATTGGCACAGCCAGGGAGATAGGTGGTTGCAACTGATGCTGTGAGGCCTTGCAGTGGAGTTGTGTACTTGCAGGGTGTGCCTGCAGCATTACCCAAATTGATTAGGAAGTAGTGCTTTTGTTGTTTCTAAAAATTAAAAATAAATTCAAATTTTGTTTTAAAACTGAGTCATTGGGAATCGGGCTGTTGACTGATCGGATTTAATTCAAATTTGATCTGAAAAATTTGAATCCGGTAACGAATACACAATCTGATAATTCAAATTATTGTCAATCTGATCTGATCCCATTATCAATCTAATCTTATTCTCATACTTCAATTTTTACCTCTATATATAGGGCTATTACACTTCAAAAATAATGACATATTCTTATTATTTTACCTCTATATATAGGGCCATTACACAAGCAGATTAAAAAATTGTACATTTTGCATAAAAGTGAGCGACTTAAAAAATGTACCCATTAACAAGTCCTTATGATAAATAGGGTCGGGTTAGTTTGACCAGATTTCAAAATATATAAGTGTTTGGATTTACATACTTATTGTCATATTATTTTGTAAGCGGATTGGATAGGCATTATGCCAAATCCAGTCTAAATCCATTCATATTAAAGTTTTTATAAGCAGATTAGGTTCGGATTATGTCGAATCCAACCCAAATCCGATAAGTTGACAGGCCTACATCGAATGATTTAGTTAGTTTTTTTTGTCATGTTAAAATACCTTCATAGTTGCCAATCATGGTTTTTGTTACATTGCCATTAGGTCCGATAACTGCCAACGACTTGATGGCAGTGGGGGATAGGGGAAGTGATCCGGCAGTGTTCTTAAGCAGCACGATACCCTGCCTCGCCGCCTCACGGGCCATCTCCTGGTTCTCCGGCGTGCACACGTCTTTTGGGCCAAGCTGCCCATAGAGTTGCTTGCTTGGATCACCATCAAAGAAGCCAAGTCTCATTAGTGTTGCAAAATTGTTTGAGACAGCATTATCAACGGCTGACTCATTCACTAGCCCTGCTTTCACTGCAGCTTCAGTGTGTTTGGCCATGAAAGATCCACAATTGAGGTCCAGCCCTGTTGAATCAAGTTACTCAGTAAATGACCATTTTGCCCTTGCTTAGCCTTGTTTGTTTTCCAATAAAATAAAAATTAAAAAACCTCATCTACCCTAACAAAAATAAATGAATGAACTATTAAAAAGTGTGAAATCACATTTCTTTAGATCAAAAGTTAACAGATTTGGATTGAAGTCTTGTGTGAATTATTTGTTCAATATCGACATCGACGGTTTAGTAACGTTCATATTTACAAAAGTTATATCTGTTTACAAAAAATTTAAAAAAATATAAATAAAAAACTCGTTTTGTGTCTACTTTTGTTTCTTAAATTTACTAAATTATTTCAACCAAAAAAATGTTATTTTCATTTGTTTTAATTAAAAACAAGTTTTCATTCCTTCCTATCTCTCTCACCCTCGCCCACCACACACTGCCTATCACCACTGCTGGCCACCACTCATTGCCTATCACTACCATCAGCCACACCCTACCTTTGGCCTTTGAAAGACATCCCCCAACCACCTCCACTAGTAACTTCCGCCAGACATCACCTCCAACCGACATCAACTACCTTCAACCACCACCTTCCCCGACAACCACCCCTTCTCACTCATCTTCAAATTTTAGTTTTTATTATACTTTAAAAACAAATCTATATGCCAATCATGCTTTTTTATTTTGTTTATACTAAAGATAGACACAAATATGTTTAATATTTTTTATAAATAAAACCAGTAAATTGTTACCAAATGGCGTGCTGGATGGGTCAAAAAGGCACATTATTCCTATAGTAAACTAACCTAACTAATCCAATCTAATCAAAATTAAATTATGTATCTGATTGCCCAAATCAAGGTTGAAGATCTAGTCACCTGCCAATAAAGCCTTGGCTGCGGCCTCCTCAGGTGTCTTGGTGTAATGTTGTGAATTATAAAATGTATCAACAGAATCACAATCCGAAACAATGTATCTGCAGCATCCAAAATCGATTCACGAAAACACAAAACCGGTGAATTTCACAATTCGAATGATGATCAATGTTTAGTAAAAATCATGAGGATTATGTGAAAAATACCCATTTAGTTTCCATTGGCCGCGAACCACCCCTTTGAGGAGGTCCGGATCGGCACAAGTTGGCTTGCCATTGACTTGGTTGTAGGAACACATGACACTTGCAACATTCCCATCAAGAACACAGCTCTTGAATGGGGGCTGAAATGTGTCATCCATATCTTGCTGTGTCACCTAACTCACCACAACACAAACAGTGAAATTTCTCAAAATCAAAAAAAAAATAAAAAATAAAAAGATTGAAGAATTTGACATAGGGAATTAATTTTTCCTCAACTTACAATCGCGTTGAAATGGAAGCGATCAAAGTTTTTCCAATTATCGAGATCGTATGCCGTGTAGTGTTTGCAGCAGGCGGCGACCTTGAGGCGGTCTTTATCGCCATCATCCCTTTGTTGTAAACCTCTGACATATGCCGACCCATATTTGCTAGTCAAAAGAGGGTCTTCTCCGGGAGTTTCTTGCGCTCGTCCCCATCTAGGGTCCCGAACTATGTTGATATTAGGTGACCAAAATGTCAACCCTGCTAAACCAACATTGTACATTGCTCTGGCTTCTGTTGAGACGGCCTACATACAAAAACGTTAATCTTTTTAAGGTCTTAGAAGCGAAAAAATCGATCATTCTTAGCCTAGTACATTTAATTCACTTCCATTTGGGGAACATTCGATAAAATTGAATACACTTAACATGTGTTCAACATTTCGATTTTTGTTAGGGTTTTGCTAACAATGCTACTGGCCGATCACAACCCCTAATCCTACAGCTATGAGGTTGTGACATGGTCAAACTTTTTGAGTCCTTGTGTCATTGGAAGTCCCACATTTTCTTGCATAAATTAATGCTAAAGTTTCTAAGCAAACCAAACAACCACCCCACAAGTGCTCTCTCTCTCTCTCTCTCTCCCCAATTTGAAAGCTGGAATCATCTTTAAGTACCAATACAGCCCATCATATACACCAACTTTAGCTCACCAGTCATAATCAGATATCCACAAGATGTCAAAAGCGAAAGGAAACAGCATGGAATAGAAGGCCAGAGTAACTATGGCTCCACCTACTTTTTAAAGAAACCAACCAACCATACAATTTCCATATCTCAAAAACATTTATCTCAAACCTTAAAGGTAAAAGTACTATACAGATACTTATGTACCCACCATCATCATTGTAGCGTTTTCAAGACGACAAGCTCGAATTCATCAAAATTAAATTTTTTTTTTTTTAAAAAAAGAATGTAACACAACTTGCAAAACCAATGATTATGAAAAAGAAAGGTTAAGAGAAAAAAATATATAGTCGATGGCGACTTACGTGTAGATTATAATTAGCTTAATTACGTTGTTGTCACGGAACCATTGATGAAGAGAACGCCTCTGATTTTTAACACATTCGACAAAATCTCAATGTTCATGTAGGAATATCCAAGAAATTATTTTTATCAAAAATTGTAAAAATGTTTTAACAAAACAATTTACTACAAAATTGGTAGTTGTTGAATCTTGGTCAGATAATCTAATTTGAACCCTTAAAACTTGGAACAGAACAACAAACTAATATACTCCAAATCCAACTGAAAAAACTGCGATTAATTACCTCTATCAACGCGTAAATTTTAATATGATTTGGAAAAAGAAAGGAAAAAAGTTGGTGAAATGTCAATAAAATATATCTATATTTCACTTAA
This sequence comes from Camellia lanceoleosa, assembly GCA_025200525.1. NCBI lineage: Eukaryota > Viridiplantae > Streptophyta > Magnoliopsida > Ericales > Theaceae > Camellia > Camellia lanceoleosa. The sequence continues at coordinate 176,001,609 of CM045760.1, forward strand.
TTTCACACACTTTTTTTTCTTTCCTTTTTCAAATCCTTTCTCAAATCCCTCAACTAAACTCAGCGTAATTAAAAAATTAAGAAAAGAAAAACATATTTTTATCCTATTCCAATCACATCTATTTCTGATATATTATTGGGGTGAATAATATCCAAAATTAATTACGAAATTGAAATGGTGAATCTAATCCAATATTGAATTCAAATCCAGATACTCAGACGGAGAGGGACAGACAGACAGAAAGAAAGAGACGTTGCTCTTTCAACCAATCCAAAATTGTCGCATGAAATGAGATACCCTTTTCCAGAAGTAACTCTTAAAATGACAAAACACAAAAAATCACAAAATGAAAGAGAGAGAGAGAAGAGATGTTGATATTCAACCCAATCCAAAATTGTTACATGAAATGCGAAACCCATTTCCAGAAGAAAAAAAAAAAAACAATTTAAATGGAAATAAATCCCAAATCAATCACAACATGAAAATGTGAATCAAACCCAGCAATAAACTCAAATCCACGTACTCAAAAATGTGTGTGTGTGGGAGAGAGAGAAGGCTGTAGATCTCTCAACCCAATCCAAAATTGATACATGAAATGAGATACCCATTTCCAGAACAACTCTTCAAATGAAAAAACAAAAAACCAATCAATCACAAAATGAAAAATGTGAATCAAACCCAACAATCAATTAAAATCTACCTACCAAATGTGTAATCAATCCAAAATGATTGCTTAAAATGAAATATCATTAATTTTCAAGAACAAAATAAAATACAGATTAATCACATATATATATATATACCTTTCCAATGGCTTGAAACAGAGTGACATTGAAAGAAGCCGCAGTGAGGATAACCTGAGGGAAGCTGGTAGCACCAGGGACTAAACTGGAAAAATGAGTCCCCGGACCGACATACGAGACTCCATGCAAAGCCTCAGACCACCACTCATACTTTGGTATTCCTAGCCTACTCACACTCGCAGCACCACTAATCAAGAACCCAATTTTCTCTTGCAATGTCAGCCTCTTCACCAGGTCATCCACCCTCGCTGCCACAGCCACCGATGGATCGCAGAAAGTCAGGTTAGCCAACGATGGGTTTTTCGAGACGTCGCAGGCGAAAACAGCCTGTGTTTGGGCTGAAACATGGGTTGAGCTGAAACAGAGGAGGAGGAGGAAGAAGAAGAGAATGAAAACAGAGTGGTTTGGATGTTTTGCTCCCTTTTGAGCAGAGGCAGAGGCCATATTGGCTTTTGGAAAAGATGGTGGGTAGTGAGGGAATGCGCGTTATCATGTAAGATTGTTTTGTTTTATAGTAGATGCATAGAGCAATAATTCGACATAATGGGTGTGAACTCACAAAATGCTGAGATCCAATGAGAGGGGTTGTGTGATTTTGTTATGATTTGTAATTATTCTATAAATTATAATTTTTAAAAGGAAAGTATGTTTAATTAATTTAAAATTTAAATTTATGTGTCATTGTATATGGAAGTAATTCACTAAAATTTAATTATTTTTTATTTTAAAAAAAAAGTCTATTTTTGGTTAACTCTAATTTAACCACACTAATTAAACTCTAATTATCACATAAATTATAACTTCTAAAAGGAAAAGTATGTTCAATTATTTTAAAATTTAAATTTGTATGCTATTAATATGGAAGTAATTCACTAAAATTTAATTATAATCATAAAAAAAAAAACTCCAATTCCATAATTCATGATTTTTAAAAATATATATATATATATATTTCATTTTAAGATTTAAAATTATGTGCCATTAAATATGATAAATCATTCAATAGAATCTAAATTTGATAAACACCTTGCAAATGCTCAAGTTATCTATACAACAAGTAAGTAACATACAAACATTTTTTAAAATTTATAATGATACTACTTTCAAAATTCAATATGGTAAACTTTCAAAACTACATTCTAAAAAAATCAAAATTATTTTTATTTTTATTTTAATTTATTTCCAAACCCACATACTAAATTTCTTGATTAATTTTTATTTATTTCTAAAAATTAAAAAAAATTCTATCCAATAACACTTTTTCAACAATAAAAATGTAATTATCTAATGATTTGTGAAATTTAAAAGGAAAATCTACTAACCTATTTCAAAATTCAAAAGTGTGATCTAACTATTAAAAAACAAATCTAATTTTCTCATAATTTATGACTTTTAAAAAGAAAGAATACTAAATCAATTTTAAAATTGTGTATCACAAATTCTGGGAAATAATTACATCTCCCATACATCTTATCTCTTGCACTCATTGGATTTAAGTCAAATTAGAGTCATTTATCAAGTGTTGTAACTAATTGTAATGAAAGTAATTGTGAATAATTCAATTGATAATTTTTTTCACTGTAAGTTTAAGCTTTTTTATAAGATCAATTCTAATCTTTAGTCTCCCACATCCTTATTTCTATTATGCATTTAACAATTATGTTAATTTCTAAAAATTTATTGCATGCTTATTTAATGAGTGTATTTTTATAAATAAATCTCCAATCTCTTTGGTCGCGGTTTAATGATTTAAAATTTATATTTATCAAGTGCATAAATATGAATGATAGAAGCTACTGAGAAGATATGTATACTTATTTGCAATATGGCCAATAACAAGTTTTCATTGTAAGTTTTTTTTTTTTTTTTTTTTTTTTTTTTTTTTGGGGGGGGATACATATAATTATAATATTACTTATGCATTTAGGTTTTGTAATTTCCATTATTTCATATTTCAAAATTTCTATAAGGTTTACATTCCTTTTTTTTTTTTTTTTGGGTACATCCAAAATAATATAAGGTTTACTTTCAGGGCTTATGTTACATAAACTTAATAATCACTGTGAACATGGTGCATTAACATGTAAATAGTTTTTCTAAATAAATATTTGTCAAAATTTTAAATAAGAAAATTCTACTTAAAAATAGGCTGATGATTATCGTAAATATAATTATTGCATGGGAACTAATTGATGCTCTTTTTTAGATTTGAATTAATGTTAAATTAATTTTCTTTTATATTATAAACAAAAAAAATTTATAATTTAATTTAAAAATTAATTTGTAATTATTTATTTTAACCCGTGCATAACACGGGTATTATGATATTAAAATTGGGACTGGAAAAATATTTTTGTACTCTTTTAGCCTTTTTTAATTAAAAAAATGGAGAAAATATTTTATCTAACAAGATTCCCACATGACCAAGATTTGCTTATTGATTGTCGTGGGATAAAAATTGAGAACTCTAGAAGTGTTTTTGTGCTCCATCTTTAAATATTAAAGCCTTGTTGGCAACATAATTTTTTAATTTAAAAGTCAAAAAATTATTAAAAAAAAAAAGAAAAAAGCAACAACTGATTAAAAAGTTAAAGATTCTTTTTTTTTCCTATTTTTTACATATCTTTTCTTAAAAAATTAAAAAATTATCTTAAACATATTAATTTTTTTATCTCATATTTTAATCAAAAAATTAAAAAATTACTAAAATAGTATGTTTCCAAACGAGGCCTAAGTATTAGGTCACATCAAACTCCAATATTATTTTTTAACACAGATCAATCAAGAGTAATGCTAGTCAATTTTGTTACATGAAATATTAAAGAAAACACATAAAAAATATATTGTGTGATCGAAATTTATTTTAAATATTATGTTATGGAGGCTACACTTGAAAATAGTAAGGCGAAGTTTGGCATGTCTTGAAAAAAATAAAAAGTTAAAAAGTTACTATTCTATTTAAGTCATATCATCTTATTTAAGGCACATCGCCTCTCTAATACATCACTTCAAATCTAATCCAAACCAACTCACATTTCATAAAAAGTCAAAAAATACACTTATTTAGATTATCCCAAACAAACTCTAAATTTCAACCATTCAACGCTCCTTGTATTTTGTTTGGTACAATCAGCATTATTGTATTGGACATAGAATATTTTATCGAAGGAGAGGAGAGAGAGGTAGTGGGAGTGGGAGGAGAGTTTGAAAAACATGTGTTGTTTTATAGCAACCCGTGATGAATTAATCTAGACTGGGTAGCCATTATTTTGTTTATATTATAGACACTTTCCCCCCCTCTCTCTCTCTCTATGAAGAAAGAATTTGGAGGAGAGATTATACACGGAGTCCGTGAAAGATTTTCTATTTCATTGGCCGTGAGAGAGAGTTCTGAATTATATGAGTTTTTTGTTTTTTGGTTTGGAGGTATGTTTCCTGTACTGGCCCTACTTACTGGAAACACTATCACAAGCAGGTCAGAAGTCCACTTGACTCTGTGTCATTTTTTAGTATACATGATAGGGATAATGTGATATAAAATTCTATATAGAATGAGATGGTATTTTATAGTTCTTTTATTTTTAATCAAAATATTTATTATTATGCCATATAAATATAAGGATGCCGGTATTACATCATTCTCAATGCATTTTATGTATACAGATTCTGTTTGCAAATCACTTTCCATATGACAGATATAAAAATGGAGAATTTTTACAAAAAATTTATACAAAAGAAGGTGATAAATGTATGTCCATTTATTTCAAACTAAAATGCCCATTAAATTGACTACAATTTCCATACTGGCATATAATTTTTCTGAATTTTTTTATATGAATTCTTAGTGTACACATAAGGATTGGACCCTAGTCTAACCCACTATGGGCCATTTTGGATCTATCTCGATAATTCAAATCGTTTATTTTGTATGACTCTTTAAAGAAATCATGCATGCCAAAGTTAATTATTTTTTAGACAAATAAATATGATCAAGTGACTCTCAATGTCCGATCGATCTGAGTTTTAGTATGTATGATCTCGTCGAAAGGCCTTATAAAATAAACAATTTCGATTATTAGGATGTGCTCGAAATGTGCATACAGTGAACCTGACTGGAATATCCAGTTAGATATTCTAACTGTAGATAATTGAGTCCTTTTTGTATATGTATACCCAGTGAGCGAGCGAGTGAGTGAGTGAGTGAGTGATGAGAGATTATTTGGTAGTATTGGGGTAATACTTCACAACATTTATCAGTTGATATTTGTGAAATTATCTTCTAAAAATGTATCAAAAATACTAAATTCTATAATTTAACTAATAAATATCATATTACAGCATCGCATTGACACTAAATAATTTTGAGAAAATTACAATTCAAGAGGGATTTTTAAAAATTATAACACATTTGTAAAAAGAACTATAATTATAATTATTAATAATTATAATATTTACCATGTTTTTTAAAATAATTTTTCTCCCCAAATAATTTTCCTTGCGTGAGGTTAGTTTTCTTGGGAATGTTAGATAAATCTGTCACTCCGGGAAAGGTAAATGCGGCAGCCATTTCGGCTTCCCACCAAAATGATAGGGTTTACATCTAAATGATTTGGTTTTAGTAATTAATGTTCTAGATTTAATGTTAAAAGTATAATATTTATTTACAAAAAAATAATTCATTCACGTAAATTTTTCATCATCTCTTCGAACGTGACAATAAAAAGGTAAATTAATAATTTACACTCTTACATTTATCTCTTTTCTCAAAACTTTTCCGTTAATCTTATCACGTCAATTTAAAACTTTGCGAGGAAAAAATTATGTAAATATAACATTATTTTATTTTAAGTTGTGAAAATATGTAATTTTTTAATATCACTTTATTTTAATTTAAATTTGAATAGTTAGATTATGATTTTCAAAGAATGCATTACTTTTACCTCCTTTTGCCCCTCCCAATAAGGGGACATTTATATAATTTTTAAAGCCTATATATTACTATATTCGTTAAGATAAAGCCAACTAGCAAATGATTCTAAAAAAATTAAGAGTTACCTATCAGTGGAGCAGGGGAATTTTTTTACAAACCAATAAAACAAAAAAATATAGCATTTTATTAATTATTAAAGTGTATAAACTTTAATACTAATATGTATTTTTTTTTTTTTTTTGTGACGCCACTGCTATTATTTCTCCAAAAAATTAAAGGAAAGGTTTCTCTTCAATCCATGGAGCATGCTATTGGGCCCGTGGGGCTCACTATGGGTTTTGTTTTGATAATTTGAATTATTCAATTTGTAAAACTCGTCGAGTACTGCATGCCTGCAAAAAAATTACGTTGATCGATATCGGTAGCCTCTTTATCAAAATACATTTTTGTTGACAATTTATTTTTAAAGTCATATTTATCATTGACAAAAATATATTTCGATTAAGGGGCTACCGATATTTGATTAACATATTTTTTTTCAGGTATGAAATACTCGATAAGTTTTATATATTGAACAGTTCAGATTATCGAAATAGGAATACGCTCCAATCTTTTGCGTAGATTGGAGAGAAGCCTTTCTCAAAAAATAAATTAAAAGCACTCTCCCATATGATAGCGAGATTCTTAATGATATGGCTTTGATTTTTTCAACACACCTTACATTTGTTGGTTTATTTTCATTTTTATTTTTTATTTTTTGGGGGGGGGGGAGGGGGGGAGTTTGTGTAGATCGGAGAGAAGCCTTTCTCAAAAAATAAATTAAAAGCACTCCCCAATATGAAAGATAGCGAGATTCTTAATGATATGGCTTTGATTTTTTCAACACACCTTACATTTGTTGGTTTATTTTCTTTTTATTTTTTATTTTGGGGGGGGGGGGGGGGGGGTGGTGGGGGTTCAATAATTGCTCAAATTTTAAGACATTTGGATTTAGATACCAAAATAAATTTTGAGAATTAGGCCTTTCGGCACCTTTATGAACAGTTAAATTGTAAATTCAGTTGAATATTAAATAATAATATAATGTTGAAAAATAAACAAAATTTTCAAAAAAAAAAAAAGAGAGAGAAATTTCATATTCATGAGTCAGTTGAAGTATGATGATGTTGTTGATCCATGGGAGGGCGGGTCGAATTGAATCACGCTTCTAACACCTTTCACCAGACTAAGAGCTGGCCGATGGTGCTTGCAAAAAGGTCCAACGGGGAAAGAGAGTCCCCTAGCGGACCCTTCGACGATCAAGTTAGAAAAGAGGAGATTGACTGTGTAGAAAGAGAGAGTGAGAGAGAGAAAAAGAATGTAGAACTTAACCTTTGATGTGTCTTGGAAGCCTCCTTATATCCTTTGTCCATCATTTCCTTATCCACTCTGACCTATCGTGTTGGCCGAAAGTCTATACTTTAGCTTGCATTGTTAACGGTGAGGCTGCCTGTTCCGAAGTGAAAGGGTTATCTCATTTAATACTGTAAGAACGTCATTAATGGCTGATGTGTGGTGCAATAACTCTATAGGATCTTTGTCTGCTTACGTGGCTAATTCCCTACTTGACAAGTATTTAGATGCCATTGGTTCCTGGTTCAACATTGGGTTCTCAAGGGTGCTGGACTTTAATACTTAAACCGTGAATTGGGCTCTAAGTGGTGGGCCAAAACCTTTTGTGGGCCCACCGATATCAGGAGTCCCCTATTCCCAAGTGCAACTTTAGTCCAACGAAGGGAATAAAAAAGAATATGGGGAGTGTGTAGGGCTGAGCGAGAGACCCAACTGTGAGGAGGGCCGACTGCGAATGGGGGCCGAGCAAGAAGACCGATCGAAAGGAGAGTCGACCGCAAAAGGGGATCGAGTGCGAAAACCGACCGAGAGAAGGATTGACCGCGAAAGGGGGCCAAGCGAAAAGACCAACTGAGAGGAGAGCCGACCGTGAAAGAGGGGTCGAGCGCAAAGACCGACCAAGAGAAGGGTTGACCGCGAACGGGGGCCGACCGCAAAGACCGACCAAGAGGAGAGCCGACCTCGATGGGGGGCCAAGCGAGAGGTGGAGGCGGCGTGCAGGGCTCAAGGAGCAATGAGGCACATAATGATGTGAAGTGGAATAGATGGGGAAGGAAAAAAGGGTGAGAAATCGTAGTTGTACACGTGGTATGATCTAAACCAATGGTGAGGGAGGTGATGTATTAGTAGGAAGCAAAAGGTTAGGACTAGGATAAGACGTGAAAAATGCGCGGGTTGTAACTTTTGAAATTTTCAAACTGGCAAAATTTAACCTTGATCCTTGGAAAATAGGCAAACCATGGGCATTTGGAGTTATCTGTTTTACATATCTCATTGTGAGAAACCAACATATCCCAGACCTGACCTCATGCATTTCGTGTGACACTCTCCTCCAACAGTTTGCAAACTTTCTCGCGCCTATATCCGAAGTAATATATCGAAATGTAAAAGAGATGGCTCGAGATGAATCGCCAGCCATGAGGTTAGAGGCGTTAGGTGAAGACGATGCGGTGGAGTTGGCAGAACAATATAGGGCGGAGAGGCGGGAGGAAAGAGGGGCGGAGCAAACGATGCGACCTCGTCTGTCCATAATGATCGTGGCCGCTAGGCCGATTAGCCAAGTGGGACCTGACCACTGGCACACTAAGATTGACAAATCGACATTTACGGCAGAGGAGTTGGAGGAGGTGCGTAAGAAGTACCAGATTCTAGCGGAGATAGAGTTGAAGTTGCCGACGTCTAAGGAGCGGGCTGCGGATACACGTCCGATAGAGTTTACATTGTACGAAGAGGCATTGCGAGGGGGTTTGAGGTTGTCACTCCCACAAATAGTGGTAGACGTACTGAACCGGTTGGAGGTGGCGCCAGTTCAGCTTATGCCCAACGTGTGGAAAATATTACTGGCCTGCGCGATTGCATGGCTACAGGCGACCGGGGGAGTAGCGATCACAATGGACAAATTCTTTTCTTGCTATAAGGCCTCTAGTCAACAAGAAACATGGATGACCTTGCAGGTGGTGGTGGGTAAAAGATTAGTGGTAGGTTTGCCATCGTCGGTGAAGGGGTAGAGACCAAAGTGGTTTTACATATCAGCAAATGCCGAGAGGGGGGTGTGTACAATGGGGAAAATTCCCATCAAGTCGGTAAAACCAAGGCTAGAGGCAGAGGCAGAGGCAGAGAATAGGGTTAAACGGGTGAATGAGTAGAGGGAGAAGGAGGGCGTGAAGTGGGATGACCTTATCTAGGCTTCAACCTAGTTGCCTTAAGTTTGGGGCCACAGCTGACCAATGAGAACCCTGCGTCATAAGAGTTTGAGGCGAGGAGGAAGATGTAGGAGCCAGAGGATAAAAGGACATTCGCCAAGGCAGACAAGTATAAAGAATCACAGTTAGGCTGTACGCCTAAGCTGATCATGAAGGAGCGAGTCCGACCACGCCCCAAGCCACTGGGAGATAAGAATCTGACCGATTTTGCACCGTTGCCGCCCCCAGTGGATCCGCTGAAGGAGATGAGCAAAAAAGAGGTGGAGGCGGTGTTGATGAAAAAGAAGAAAATGAGGGCGGCTGTGGAGGAGAGTGAGGGGGGCCAGTGTTGAAGAAGGTGAAGGAGGAGATGGCAGAGACAGCCCCAAAAGTAGAGATGGGGAGACAAGGATGAGGGTAGGAGAGGCCATGGGCCCAAGTGCCCAAGTCGTGAGTGAAGTAGCTGAGCCAAAGCAGTTGGCAGGAGGTGAGAGATTGGAAAAGCAATCACCCAAGAGTGTGCCTGTACAAGAAGTGCCCCCTAGTCCTAGGGTAGGGAGGGGGCGAACGAGTAGAGTGGAGACGAGGGCGACATTAAAGACCATCACGTATCATGTTCATGTAGTGGCCAGTTGTTCAGCGGAAGAAGAGGGCGAAGCTAGGGTCGCTGCAGACCGTCTCTTGGGGGTAGTGGAAGATGCGGCCATGTGGTCGGTGGTGCAATTTACAGAGGCCGACCTCCTGAGAGGGTTCTGCTCAGCACAGATCGAAGTGATGGCCTTGGCGGCGACCCTACTGAATAAGGCGGCACGAGCGAATGTAGAGGTAGAGTCGTTGAAGGCCTAGCTAGAAGGGGTGAAGCCTGAATTGCAAAATTTAAGGGTAGAGACAGCGGGCTGGAGGAAAGCCGCGCGCAGTGCCTGTGCAAAGGGCCTGGACTATGCACAAAGGGCGAAGAATTTTGAAATATTGGCGGTGGTGCAGAGCTACTTGGTAAAGTGCGTTGCCTCCGAGCTCACCATCACTAAATTAGAGCTGGAAGTGGTGCTCCACAAGGCAGTATCGCTGGAGTTTGAGCTGGCGGGCGAGCGGAGGAAAGTAGATGTGATCCAAGAAGCCTGCAACACTACCAAGGAAAGGTTGGAAGAAGCCCTCTCCAACAATGAAGATCTGCGCGACCAGGCCCTAAAAGACAAGGAAGAAACAGATGGGCGCATCGTGGAGTTGGAGAGAACACTAGGAGAGGGAGGACCAAAATGGCCTCTGAGAGGACAGCGTACCCAGACTTCTGCGTGGCGGCAGTGGAGCAGTTTAAAGGGTCTGCCGAATTCTAGATGGCCATCGACGCAGTGGTCATGAGGAGTTTGGCCAAGGAGGGTAAAGGGGGTGCTGGGCCATCAGAAGTGGCTGCTTGAGATTGGAGCAAAGAAGAAGTGATCAAAAGTTTTCAGCGGTCAGACTTCTACAAGTACGAGATAAGCCAGTACTGGGACAGCGGCTGGATGAACTTCAAGTATAAGGTGCAAGAGTTGTTCCCAGATGTGGACTTCAGTCTGGTGAAAGTAGGCGAGGACGACGTCGCCCAAACTCCCCTGGATGAGGGGGTGGAAGAAGAAGATCTAGCGTCTAGCAAAGGGGAGTGAGGGTTGGGTGTTTTCTTGTTTTTTGGTTGTTTTGTTTTTTTTTTTGTTTTTTTGTAATGAAGTGAATGTGATTTCTGTAATAAAGTGCATAATGGTGCAAGTTGTTAATAAATAAAAGTGCCAGTTCTGTTATAGTTTTTTGTTGTTGTTGTTGTTGTTGTTGTTGTTTTTTTTTCTTTTTTTTTTTTTTTTTGTAAATGGTAAAATTGGACAAGTAATCTAACTTGTATGAATGGTAAAATTGGATAAAAAATATAGCTTAGGTAAAAATGACATGGGATAAGAATGAACTGAGATTTAACTAAGTAGTGGAGCTATGTACAACTCAGTCTGGTTGGGTTGTCTCACTTAGACTAGCTGAGCTCTTCATGTTTAGTCTGGCTGATACTTGGAAGGCTCAATCGGGCTGAGGCTTGGCTTAACTCTGTGACACCTGAATGTTTTAAATTTAACATTTCGATAAAATAAATAAATAAAGAAATAAATAAATAAATAATAATAATAATACTAATAATAATAATAATAAGGGATTTTTATTGATAAGTCCAATTTAGAAATGCTTTAACCCAAGAAGTCCATGAAGGAATTTTTTTAACCCATTTAGTCCCATGTATGTATACTTTTATTCCATAAAGTCCATTTTCTTGATTTACATTATTTTCTTGGACACTTATGCCCTTATATTCAATTTTGATACCCTTATAAATATTTTTTGAACGATTAGCAATTTAATGATGTGAACATTCATATTTTAAAATTTATATTTGTAGGAATGTAAAGTTGGCCCGTGGGCAGCCCGAAACCCACCCGCGAGTCGGGGCGGGCCCGGCCCGTTGACAATGTGAATATTCACATTGACATGTTAACATTCACATTAATAGGAGTGTAAAATTGGCCCGCCTGGTGGCGTGAAACTCGCCATGACCCATGGCGGCCGGGCGCCCGGTCGACCCATTGACAATGTGAATATTCACATTGACATGTTAACATTCACATTGATAAGAGTACAAAATTGGCCCACGACCCATGGGCGGCCAAAAACCAGCCCGCGGCCCGGAGAGGGCCCGACCTGCCCCGTTGACAATGTGAATATTCACATTGACATATTAACATTCACATTGATAGGAGTGTAAAATTAGCCCACGCCCCGTGCATGCTCGAAACCCGCCCACGGCCCGTAGGCGGCCCGGGGCGGACCCAGCCCGACCTGTTGACAATGTGAATATTCACATTGACATGTTAACATTTACATTGATAAGAGTATAAAATTGGCCAGCAGCCCAAGGCGGGCCCGGCCCGGCCCGTTGACAATGTGAACATTCACATTGACATAGTAACATTCATATTAATAGGAGTGTAAAATTGGCCCCGTCATGGCGCAAAACCCGCCATGTCCATGGGCTTCGGCCGGTCCGGCCCGTTGACAATGTGAATATTCACATTGACATGTTAACATTCACATTGATAAGAGTATAAAATTGGACAGCGGCCCATGGGCGGCCAAAAGCCCACCTGCCCGTGACCCGAGGCGGGCCTGGTTCGGCCCGTTGATAATGTGAATATTCACATTGACATGTTAGCATTCACATTGATAAGAGTGTAAAATTGGCCAACAACCCGTGGCCGGCCCGAAACCCGGGGACAGCCCGGGGCGAGCCCGGCCCGGCCTGTTGACAATGTGAATATTCACATTGACATGTTAATATTCACATTGATAAGAGTGTAAAATTGGCCCGTGACCTCGGTGGGGCGACTCGTCCGTTGGCAATGTGAATATTCACATTGACATGTTAACATTTACATTGATAGGAGTGTAAAATTGGCCCGCGGCACTAGCGAGGCGAGCTTGGCTGACCGTGACAATGTGAATATTCACATTGACATGTTAACATTAATATTGATAGGAGTGTAAAATTTGTTCATTGCCGCCGGCTTGTGACCCGCGGCCCGGTAGGATGCGAGTCAATTTTACACTCTTATCAATGTGAATGTTAACATGTCAATGTGAATATTCATATTGTCAACAGCCGCCAGCCCTCGGGCCGCCGCCCTGGCGGGTTTCGGGCGGCCCACAGACGCAAGTTAATGTTACACTCTTATCAATATGAATGTTAACATATCAATGTGAATATTCACATTGTTAATGGCCGCCCACCTCGGGCACGCCACGGGCGGCACGTTAATGTTACACTCTTATCAATGTGAATGTTAACATGTCAATGTAAATATTCACGTTGTCAACGGATCGGCCCGCGCCCGCCGAGTCGTGTCACGCCAAGTTTACATCGTTATCAATGTTAATGTTAATATGTCAATATGAATATTCACATTGTCAACGGGCCGGGCCGGCCCGCTTGAAGTACGAAGTCAATTTTACACTCTTATCAATGTGAATGTTAACATGCCAATGTGAATATTCACATTGTTAACAGGCCGGGCCGGGCCCGCCTTGGGTCGCCAACGGGCCATGGGCTAGTTTTGGGCAGCCATGGGGCGCGGACTAATTTTATACTCTTATCAATGTGAATGTTAATATGTCAATATGAATATTCACCTTATCAACGGGTCGGGCGGGCCCAGAGCTAATTTTACACTCCTATCAATGTGAATGTTAACATGTCAATGTGAATATTCACATTGTCAACGGGCTGGGCCCGGGCTTCGGGCTGCCCACGAGTCACGGGCTAATTTTACACTCTTATTAATGTTAATGTTAATATATCAATGTGAATATTTACATTATGAATGGGCTGCCGCCCTGCCAAAGTGGGTCAGTTTCTCTGCCCAGGCCACGAGCCAATTTTACACTCTCATCAATGTGAATGTTAACTTGTCAATGTGAATATTCACATTATCAACGGACCGGGTCGAGCCAAGCTGAGCCTATTTTTTTGGCCTGTGGGCCGGCTCGGCCCGACTTGAATTTTTTTGGGCACCCACGAGGCCATGGGCCGGGCCCCTACACATTGACGATATGAACATTCACATTGACGGTGTGAACATTCACATTAGGGGTATTTTGGTAATTATGTCACCCATAGGACTTATTGAAATATAAGAAAATAATGTGAACTAAATAGAAAATAAGTAGATGAAAAGGGTATTTTGGTCTTCTTATCTCAAATTGGACCTAATGGAATAGTCAAAAAGAATATAAGTTGGATGGAATAAAACTCTTAGAAAATGGATTTATCAAAAAAGTTCCCTAATAATAATAATAATAATAATAATAATAATAATAAATAAGTATATATATACATGTAGTGATAATAATAATAATAAATAAATGATAATAAATAAATGCATAATTTAGAAAATTAGGAATTTTATAGTTAAAGAAATACGTCGTGAAACACTACATATTAAATATTTTAATAAGTGAGGATTTATAGTGGGTAGTGAGGTTTTAGACGTGAACCTAACTTATGGTCTTATATAATTTTAGGAATCATTGTAAATTACCAAAAAGGATAGTAACCCTTTAAACTTGTAATTTAATTCTTAAAAAACCTTGGTTAGTACAGGATAAGAAAAAAAAAAAAAAAAGAAAAAAAAAAGAAGATGAAGGAGATAAGACCCTTGAGCAAAGATAAGGGTCAAAGTAAAAGGAGGTAATCAAAGAGGGATTAAGAATGGGTGCTACGTATGGAACTATTGCTTGGGGCTCACACCTGGTGTAGGTATAAATAGGGAAGGAAATTCGTTGATGAAGCACAGGGCAAGGTGAGCGAAAGGAGTGAGTGAGGCTCTGAAGTGCTAGGAAAATAGGGATTAATTTTGTACTAGAGGTGAGTTATATTATACCTTAAGCTAGTATAATATGTTTTAAATATGTCTTGATTTACCAAAAAGTATTTTACTTATATTTTGACTTACCAAGATCTGTTTCATATAATTTATGTTTTAGTGATATATTAATAAAAGTTATGTTTTATAAAAGTTTTAGCTACGTGATTTTATTTCTGAACCCTATTTGCTTAAAAGTAAAACCCATGGATATACTTGTTTTACCTTTAAAGAATATTTGGCTATGTGCTTATAGCTGTTACCCCTTTCAGGTGACGAGGTTTAGCGGGATCAAGATGGAAAATGAATCGCTATGTTATTTTATTTTCTATCTTTTATTATTAAACTCTTGTAATACAGTGAAGCTCAAATTACCTTTTAAATAAACAGTTGGTACCCAGTTATTTATTTTAATTTATTTAATTTATCCACTTGCACTGTGACTACAGAATTATCTGAATTATTTTATTTTTATCTTGTTACGACACTGAGCCTTTGGGTACTGGGTTTGGGTCGTGACAAAAGTGGTATCAGAGCAATAGTTTTTTTTTTTAAATAAAAAAATAAAATAAATAAGTAATAAATAATTAAATGAATAAATAAAAAAATATATATATAGTACAAGTTTTAAAATTTTTATATAATTTTCATACAAAAAAAAAAATGTATTAAACTTGCATTATTATGTGATATGTCTAACGCATATAAGTCATGTTATATATATATATCTAAGCTAAGTTTTCTTGTGTTGTAGGACATGGCAAACCTATTGGAGCTATTTTGGTACGAGCCCCCAGAAGCTCATCTCCTTCCAAACCACTTAGAGGGCTGGGGTGACTCAGAGAGTCTTGTCAGGCAAGCCCATCCAATACTTGACCATCTCATGGAAAGATCTGTTTACTTACAGGCTGATCCCGATAAGGACTTATTATTCTGGAGACTTAGCTGAGGTAGCACTCGTGAAAGGTACATAGGACCGACCCACGTTGTTGGTCTTGCTCCGGACATAGAACCACCACATTTTTTGGTCGCACCTCTACCCGTAGGCATTGCAGAGAGGAAGGGACCTACATATCCTAGTAGCCACATTCACACCACGACACCACCTCCCCAGTACATTGTCTACACCCCAGCTGTGGACTTTACCGACGGTGCATCATACCTGGAGACACCAATACGGATTACTGGACGGGAATTCTGGGGTTATGATCACGGTGCTCCTGTTTACATGGTTCAGGTAGTATGGAGCTGCTTCGGAGTTGAGCTTAGTGGGTGGGAGTTTGAGTCCATCATGCAAAGTGAGCTTCCGGGGTTATTTCATGGACCAGTTTTCCGAAGCCAGTTCTCCTGGTGGCCTAATGGACCATTCTAGATGTCTGACCATAAGACATTTTTGTGAGCTGACCATGAGTAGTCTAATCTTTTTGTATTAGTAGGATTAGACATTGATTTGTGACTGCCAGACTAACACCCTATGTATGGTAACAATGATGTATATGGTATTAATGTGATGTGTATGTGGTAATATTAACATGATGGTAAAACTATTATATTATATATGAAAGTGGTGATATTAATAGCAAAATAGCAAAACTAATACGATATATACGAATGTGGTGATAATAGAACTAATATGTTATATATGACATTGTATCAAAATTGTTTCAATATGATGTCACGCTTATATCATTTTGCCTTGTAGTAATGGCCAACGAAGGAAATGAAAACGGATCATCAGTCAGCGGTACCATCCCAATAGAACAGATCATGGAAAGGGCAGTCACCAACTTTTTACAAGCCTTGCAAGGCAGCATAACCAATGGGACATTAGAAAGACGAGAAGAATCGACTACGATTAAACAATTTCAAGATTTGAAACCCACTACGTTTATTGGCAGCCCAAACCCACTAGTAGTAGAGGCTTGGGTTAGGGACATGGAGAAAATCTTCCGCGTACTACCTTGCACAGAAAGACAGAAGGTGACTTTTGCTACCTTCACCTTCAAAGACGACGCATAAGAATGGTAGCTCCTTATCCTGGAAAAGGAAGATATTGTGACTTGGGCAAGATTTTTAGAAGTATTCTATGAAAAGTATTTTCCAAATTCACTACGGGAACAAAAAGCGTCAGAATTCATACATCTAAGGCAAGGGACCATGACAGTGGCCGAATATGAAAGTAAGTTCACACAACTGGCCTGGTTCGCGACATATGTCATTCCCACTGAAGCTCGAAAAGCCAGGAAATTTGAAGCAGGGTTGGATCCTAAAATTAAGGACAGGCTGGAGGTTCTAAAACTACCAACCTATGCGGTGGTGGTAGATCGAGCATACATTGCGGAAAAAGGAATTAAAGCCTTGCGATCTGGGGAACCAAGTCAGAGGAAGCGATTTTGGGAAAGAGATAATAGAAAGCCCGGTGTCGTACCTCCCAAGAGAATAAATACGAGCACAACCAGTTCAACCGGTCCAAGCAATTAAAGCCTTGCAAACCCTAAAGGAGGCACCACTCCAACTTGCTCTACCTGTGGACGGATTCATTGGGGATCATGCCGTCAAGATACAAGAACATGCTTTAGATATGGCCAAGTTGGCCATTGGTTGAGGAATTGTCCAACGCTCGTCCGCCTCTTTGAACCAATCCGAAAACCCGCAGTACCTGAAGGAGTGAGAAAGGATCAAAAACGCCAAGGAAGAGCTTTTGCCCTGGTGCCTAGAAACCCAGAAGTTACTAAAAATGTCATGTCAGGTACACTCTATATTTGTAGTCACTTAGCCCATGTTCTCTTTGACTCTGGTTCAACTCATTCTTTTGTTAGACCACACTTTGCTACCAAGTTAGCGCCAACACCCGAACCCTTATGATACATACTATCCGTGTCTTTTCTCACTGGAAATTCCGCCCTTAGTACTGATGTATACAAATCTTGCATTGTATCCTTAAAAGGTGAAACCTTGCACGTAGACTTAATACCCCTTGGCATTAGTACCTTTGATGTAATCTCAGGAATGGATTGGTTAGCTACTAATTGTGCCTCTATCGATTGTAAAGCCAAAAAGGTATTTCTCAGGTCACCAAACCAACTCGAGCTTGTCTTCGAAGGAACTGGAGCCTCTCCCCCTCCCTGTATTATATCCTTCATAATAGCCCAACGACTGCTAAGAAAGGGTTATTGTGGTTGTATCTGTTATGTGATTGATACTCAACAAGAGACCCCTACACTTGATGCAATCCCCGTAGTTCGAGAATTTCCGGATGTGTTTCCTGAAGACCTGCCTGGCACCCTAATTGATTGGGAAATCGAGTTTACCATTAAAACCCAACCTGGTACACAACCAATCTCAAAGACCCCTTACCGCATGTCCATGGCAGAATTGAAAGAACTAAAAACTCAACTCTAAGAACTACTGAATAAAGGCTTCATCCGACCAAGTACCTCACCATGGGGAGCTCTGGTACTGTTCGTAAAGAAAAAGGATGGTACAATGAGGTTATGTATCAACTATCGAGAGCTAAATAAAGTCACCATCAAAAATCGATACCCCCTGCCACGAATTGACGACTTGTTTGACCAACTACAAAGCGCCCAAGTGTTCTAAAAAATCGACTTGCGTTTTGGTTACCATCAACTAAAAGTCAAGACGGAAAGCATCGAAAAGACTGCCTTCAGAACCCATTATGGGCACTACGAGTTCCTTGTCATGCCATTTGGTGTCACCAATGCTCTAGTGGCCTTTATGGATCTCATGAATCGAGTGTTCAAACCCTATCATGATGAGTTCGTCATTGTCTTCATTGACGACATTCTCATATACTCCAAATCGCTAAAAGATCATGAACACCACTTGCGAAAAGTTCTACAGACATTACGTGATCACAAACTTTATGCCAAGTTGAAGAAATGCAAATTTTGAATCACTAGTGTACACTTCCTTGGTCACGTCATTAACAAAGATGGAATTTCAGTTGATCCCCAAAAGGTTGCAGCAATCGTGGATTGGCCACGACCTACTAACGTATCAAAAATTCGAAGCTTCTTGGGCCTAGCCGGCTACTATCGGCGCTTTGTGCAAGACTTCTCAAAGATAGCTTCACCCTTGACCCAGCTAACTCAAAAGAACACACCCTTTGAATGGACGGACAAGCAGGAACGTTGCTTCCAAGAATTGAAGGACGGACTCGTGACGGCTCCAATACTAGCTCTCCCCGCGGAAGCAGAAGGGTTTATAATTTACAGCGATGCCTCATACAATGGCTTGGGTTGCGTTCTTATGCAAAACGGGAAGGTCATTGCTTATGCCTCTCGCCAACTAAAAACTCACGAAAGGAACTATCCAACTCATGATCTAGAATTGGCTGCAGTGATCTTCGCCCTCAAAATCTGGCGTCATTATCTCTACGGAGTAGCCTGCGAAATCTACACTGATCACAAAAGTCTCAATTATCTGTTTACACAGAAGGAATTGAATATGAGGCAACGACGATGGCTAGAATTTATGAAGGATTACGATATAGAGATCCATCATCATCCCGGCAAAGCTAATGTAGTAGCAGACGCACTAAGTCGAAAAACGACCAAAAGTTTGGCATGTACCCTCGTTCTCCACAAGATCCATGGATTACTCACCAACATAATCGTGGAACCCGAGTTGATGGAAGAAATTAGAGCCCGCTAATGTGAAGATAAACTTTTAAAGAAAAAGTACGAGGAGCAAGGAAACACGCCTGATCCTGACTTTACAATAAGCAATGGGATGCTAAAATTTCGAAATCGAATTTGCGTACCCGACCTTCCAGAACTCAAGAAAAGGATATTGGTAGAAGCTCATAGCTCGAGGTTTGCATTCATCTTGGCAATAGGAAGATGTATCACGATCTGAAGGAATACTTCTGGTGGACAGGAATGAAGAAAGACATAGCAAGCCATGTCTCCAAATGCCTGCGTTGTCAACAAGTTAAAGCGGAACATCAAAGACCTACAGGAATATTGCAACCACTCTCTATTCCTGAATGGAAGTGGGAACACATTACTATGGACTTCGTAGTCGGGCTACCGTAATCAGTCTCAAAGAATGATGCAATATGGGTTATCGTAGATCGATTGACGAAGTCGGCGCATTTTCTATCAATCAGAATCATGTACTCTCTCTCTAAGTTCGCTACTCTCTACATTAAGGAAATCGTTCGCTTGCACGGCACCCCAATTTCAATCGTATCCGATAGAGACCCCCGTTTCATGTCTTACTTCTAGAACAAATTACAGGAAGCTTTCGGAACCACTCTAAGGTTTAGCACGGCTTACCACCCGCAAACTGATCGGCAATCTGAAAGGACGATCCAGACGTTGGAAGATATGTTATGTTTGTGCGTACTAGACCTCAAAGGTAACTGGGATGACCACCTACCTTTAGTGGAGTTCGCGTATAATAATAGCTACCATGCAAGTATTGGAATGGCACCGTACGAAGCACTGTATGGAAGAAGATATTAATCACCTCTGTGTTAGACGGAAGTCGGAGACAGGAAATTATTAGGCCCCGAGATCGTGCAAGTAACGAGTGATAAAATTCAACTCATCTAACAACGAATTCACACTGCCCAGGGCCGCCAGAAAAGCTATGCAGATACACGAAGACGAGACTTAGAATTTCAAATAGGAGATCATGTGTTCCTTAAAATCTTACCGACAAAAAGGGTTATCCGATTTGGAAAGCGAGCAAAGTTAAGACCATGATACATCGGCCCATTCGAGATACTCGAGAGGATTGGTCCTGTAGCATATCGTCTTGCGTTTCCACCCAAACTATCCAATGTCCATAATGCGTTTCATGTTTCGATGCTTCGTCGATATCTTTGAGATCCAGAGTATGTTGTCGATCATGAGAACCTAGAAGTTCAAGATGATCTCTCCTACGAAGAGCAACCTGTACCGATTCTCGATCGTCGTGATCAGATCCTTCGAAATAAAACTATACCCCTCGTAAAGGTCTTATGAAGGAATAATCGTGTCGAAGAAGCAACGTGGGAAACTGAAAGCCAAATGCGAGCCAAATACCCACACCTCTTCGAAAACCAAGGTACGTCAAGTTTGATGACAAACTTCTTTTAAGGATAGGAGAAATGTGACACTTGAATGTCTTAAATTTAACATTTCGATAAAATAAATAAATAATAAGAATAATACTAATACTAATAATAATAATAAATAAGTATATATATATATGTAGTGATAATAATAAAAAAAAATAAATGATAATAAATAAATGCATAATTTAGGAAATTGGAAATTTTATGGTTAAAGAAATACGTCATGAAACACTACACATTAAATATTTTAATAAGTGAGGATTTATAGTGTGTAGTGAGGTTTTTAGACATGAACCTAACTTATGGTCTTATATAATTTTAGAAATCATTGTAAATTACCAAAGAGGATAGTAACCCTTTAAACTTGTAATTTAATTCTTAAAAAACCTTGGTTGGTACAGGATAAGAAGAAAAAAAAAAAAAAAAAAAAAAAAAGATAAGACCCTTGAGCAAAGATCAGGGTCAAAGTAAAAGGAGGTAATCAAAGAGGGATTAAGAATGGGTGCCACGTATGGAACTATTACTTGGGGCTCACACCTAGTGTAGGTATAAATAAAGAAGGAAATTTGTTGATGAAGCACAGGGCAAGGTGAGCGAAAGGAGTGAGTGAGGCTCTGAAGTGCGAGGAAAATAGGGATTAATTTGTATTAAAGGTGAGTTATATTATACCTTGAGCTAGTATAATATGTTTTAAATATGTCTTGAGTCACCAAAAACTATTTTACTTATGTTTTAACTTACCAAGATCTGTTTCATATAATTTATGTTTTAGTGATATATTAATAAAAGTTATGTTTTATAAAAGTTTCAGCTACGTGATTTTATTTTTGAACCTTATTTGCTTAAAAGTGAAACCCATAGATATGTTTGTTTTACTTTTAAAGAATATTTGGCTATGTGCTTACAGCTGTTACCCCTTTCAGGTGACGAGGTTTAGCAGGATCAAGATGGAAAATGAATCGCTATGTTATTTTGTTTTCTATCTTTTATTATTAAACTCTTGTAATACAGTGAAGCTCAAATTACCTTTTAAATAAACAATTGGTATCCAGTTATTTATTTTAATTTATTTAATTTATCTACTTGCGCTGTGACTACAGAATTATCTGAATTATTTTATTTTTATCTTGTTACGACGCTGAGCCTTTGGGTACCGGGTCTGGGTCATGACAAACCCAGTCTGGCTGAGTTCTTCACGCTCAGTCTGGCTGAGACTTGGAGGGCTCAGTCGGGCTGAGGTTTAGCTTAACTCAGTCTGGCTGAGCTCTTCATGCTTAGTCTGGTTGAGACTTGGAGGGCTTAGTCGGGCTGAGGCTTGGCTTAACTCAGTCTGGTTGAGCTCTTCATGCTCAGTCTGGCTGAGACTTGGAGGGCTCAGTCGGACTGAGGCTTGGCTTAACTTAGACTGGCTGAGCTCTTCATACTCAGTTTGGCTGAGACTTAGAGGGCTCAATCTGACTGAGACTTAGTCTAAAACTTGTCATTAAAGCACGACACAGATAATGGAGATGTGAAATTGTTGTCATTAAGGCACAGTTTGTCGATCACAAATTTACATCATGTATGGAAAGGGCAAAAATGAACAAGTGTTCAAATCGACAAAAGAGAACATACAACAATTGAATGATACAAAAACAGGAGATGTCATTTTACTGGAAATAACGCTTCAAGTGTTCGGCATTCCATGGATGAGGGAGGTCTCTGCCTTTCATATCTTGGAGGCGGTAAGTACCTGGGGGGGGGGGGGCCTGGCCTTAACAATGTAAAGTCCTTCCCATTTTGCTGCTAGCTTGCCCTCGATCGGATTTTTAGTAGCAAGGGTTGCTTCGCGCAAGACGAGGTCTCCTAATGTGAACTCTCGAGGTCGGATTTTTCGGTTATAATGTATTCTCATTCTCTGCTGATATGATGCCCGTCTGACAACAATTGCCTCTTGGAGCTCTTCAACTAGGTCTAGGTCAGCCCGACGCAACTCTTCGTTTAGTTCAAGATTCGAATGTAAGACCCAAGGGGTCAGTAGGCCGATTTTCATTGGGATGACTACCTCGGTGCCATATGTTTGGCAAAAAAAGGTCTCCCCAATGGGGGCTCGAACTGTCATCCGATAAGCCCAGAGCACGTTTGGTAATTCCTCAGCCTAGAGTCCTTTGACGGCTTCTAACTTAGTCTTGATGAGTCTTGATGATCTTCAGAAGGGAGTGATTTGTGACTTTGACTTGCCCATTGGCTTGAGGATGGCCTGGGGAAGAGAAACATGGTCTAATGTTGAGCTCTTCACAGAATTTCCTGAACTTGGTATTGTCGAATTGTTTTCCATTGACCGAGATAATGGCATGAGGATACCAAATCGGCCCACGATCGATTGCCAGATGAACCTGGTGGTGTTTCTCTCAATAATTGTAGCAAGGGGTTCTGCTTCCACCTATTTGGTGAAGTAGTCAATGGCAACCACAGTGAACTTGGTTTGGCCCCTGCCAGTGGGCAAAGGACCGAGTAAGTCGATGCCCCACTTAGCGAAGGGGTAAAGACTGCTAAGTGTAATCAGTTCCGTTGGTGAAGCATGGCGGATATTAGCAAAGCCCTGGTATTTATCACACTTAAGCACAAATTCATTGGCATCTTGATTGAGCATGGGCCAGAAGTAGCCGGTGTGGAGGATTTTATGGGCTAGAGATCTTCCACCTAAATGATTACCACTAATGCCCTCGTGTACTTCTCTCATCACATAGGTTGCTTGAGCAAGACTGAGACACCTGAGATATGGACGTGAGAATCCCCGTTTGTATAGTAGGCCGCTGATAAGGATATAATTGGACGACCGGGCTCTGACTTTAGCGTCCTGCTATTTATCGTCCGATAACTCCCCTCGTGTCAAAAACGGAATGATATCTTAAGCCTGTGGGATAGGTTCGTTCTGGAGAAAGTGGATCTCCTGTGGATTTGGCAAGGTCGCCGGATGGGTTAGGTATTCAATGCAGATGCCATGACTAAAGTCTGACTGGTCGGCTGAGGCTAACTGAGCCATTTCGTCTGCCTTGGAATTTTATGACGTAGGGATGTGTCTGATCTGGAAAGTATTGAAGAGGCAGACAAGAGAAAGGGCAATGTCCCTGTATGCTTGCATCGTTTCCTCCTTTGTATTGAACTCCCCAGTAATCTGTCCAACAATCAGTTAGGAATCACTGAATACTTAGATATAGCTTACACTAATGTCTCGGGCCAGTCGAAGACCTCCTATCAAAGCCACATACTCGGCCTCATTATTGCTTGCATTGAACAGGAAACGGAGGGCACACTTGAAGTACTCACCCTCTGGGGTGGTGAGGATTAGACCGGCTCCACTACCCTCTTTATGGGATGAGCCATCAACACTAAGGGTCCAGGAGTAGGGGTCTTCTGCATCAGTGATGAAGTGTGCTAGTGGATAAGGTACGTTCGAAGTGAGATTGGTGAACTCTAAGATAAAATTGGCGACAGCTTGGCTTTTGATCTCTGTTTGAGGTCAGTAGGAGATTTTAAATTGACTTAGGTCGACAGACCATTGCATAAGTCTTCCCGACGATTTTGGTTGTTGCATGACCATTTTCAAAGGCTGGTCAGTGAGAACTACTATGGAGTGAGCTTGGAAATAAGGTCGAAGGCGTCTGGAGGCCATGACCAAGGCGAAGGCCATTTTTTCTAACAGAGGGTAGTTCTGTTCTGCCCCCCTGAGAGCGCGGCTAATATGATAGACTGGACGTTGTACTGAGCCGTCTTCCTAAATGAAGGCAGCACTGACCGCAGTGTTTGACACAGTTAAGTAGATGAAGAAGGTTTTGCCTGGCAACACTTGAGAGAGGAGGGGAGGGTTAGCTATGCATTGCTTCAGTTGTTGGAAGGCCTCCTCAGATTTAGTGCTCCATTCAAACGCCTATTGGTGGACTTTGAAAAATAGAAGACACTTGTCGGTTGCTCGGGAAATAAAGCGGTTGAGGGTGGCAACTCTGTCCGTGAGCCATTGAACCTCTTTGACCGTTCTGGAATACCGCATTTCTATCAGGGCCTTGATCTTTTTGGGGTTAGCCTCAATACGTCGTTGGCTAACCATGAAGCCCAAGAACTTCCCAGATCCCACGCGGAAGGCACACTTCTCCGGATTCAGCTTCATCTGATATTTGCGTAAAGTTTCAAAGGTCTTTCACAGGTCTGCCAAGTGATCAGATGAGAGTTTACTCTTGACTAGCATATCATTGACGTAAACTTCCATGTTCCAACCTATCTAGTGTTGAAAGACGACATTAACCAGGCGTTGGTAAGTTGCTCCGGCATTCTTCAAGCTGAATAGTATAACACGATAGTGATAAGTCTCTCTGTCGGTGATGAAAGAGGTGTGCTCCTGGTCGGCTGGGTGCATCAGGATTTGATTGTAGCCAGAGAAGGCATCCATGAAGCTAAGCATCTGATGTTCTGCAGTTACATTGACTAACAGATCTATCCAGGGAAGGGGATAACTATCTTTGGGGCAAGCCTAATTGTGGTCGGAATAGTCGACGTAAAGTCGTCATTCGCCATTATTTTGCAGACCAAGACTACGTTGGACAGCCACTTGGGGTAGTCCACGTTTTTAATAAACTGTGTCTTCAGTAGTTTGTCCATCTCAAAGACGATGAGGGTATTGCGTTCCAGGTGAAAAGTACGCTGCCTTTGTCGGAAAGGTCGGAAGTGGAGCTTAATACTGAGATGATGGTGATGAAAAAGAGATCGATACTTGGCATGTCTGAATGGGTCCAAGCGAAGACATCGTTGTGCTAAGCTAAGAGAGCCGTGAGATCAGCCTTGGCCTGAGAGGACAGTTGGCTGCCAATCTTGGCTGAATTGGTAAGATCGATAGGCACTTCGACAAGTTCCTCCACTAGTTTCCTTCTGACTAACTCTTCCTCGTCTCTGACGTCGAGACCTTCGATGATCATAGCCTCCTTCATTTTGACCTCCTTTAATGAGGCGACGTAGCATTCTTTGGTTATCGTCTGCTCACCTCTCACGTTGCCGACCTCGAGGTTGGTCGAAAATTTCTTGGCTAGATAGTATGTGGAGGTGACAGCTTGGAAAGCGTTGAGAGCCGTACGTCCGAGGATTATGTTATAAGCAGAAAGACAGTCGACGATGAGGAAAGTTAGTGGCTTAGTGGTCTACTGTGGATATTCTTCGATGGTGATGGGAACATCGATGGAGCCTATGAAGGTCACTCGATCGCCAGTGAAGCCGACTAGCGAGGTTTGGAGAGGGGACAACTTTTCTTCTCTGACCTTGAGTTGGCGATAAGCATTTAGGAAGATGATGTCTGAAGAGCTGCCATTGTCGACAAGCACCCGTCTAACTTTGTAGTTGGATAGGAGAGCGGAGATGACGAGGGGGTTGTCGTGGAGGTAATGAATGCCTGTGCAGTCGGCCTCTGTAAAGGTGATGGGTTCAAACCATTGCTTGGGGTGTTTAAAGGGGCAATCCAATGTCGTGACTTCCTTATCAGAGCCTTGTCTAATTTTTTTGAGTTCGGCTCGCTGGGTCGAACCAGATGGCCCTCCACATGCGAGCCCGCCAGCGATGACTCTAATCTCTCCAACCGGGGAGACAGGATTGCCTTGTGCCCGGGGTTGTAGTGGGGGCTGATCATTGTCTCGCTTAGGTTGTGCAGGTTGTGAGGGGGGGTATGTCGACGGTGGTCCCCCGGCTGGTCAGTCCTTGGTCATTGCTGGGGACGGGCTGCCGTGAACTGACTAAGGCGCCCCTGGTGTATCAAATCCTCTACCTGGTCTTTAAGGTTAACACATTCCTCAGTGTTGTGGCCGTGGTCCTGATGGAAGCGGCAGTACTTGGATTGATCTCGCCGGTTTAAGGGAGATCGTGATGGTTGAGGCCATTTCAGGTTATAATTTCGTTGAATTTGATTCAAGATTTGTTCCATAGGGAAATTGTGATAACCCTCACCTCTAATTAGCGTTAATTTGTGATTAAGCATGATAAGTAATTGATTAAGAAGAAATCCTAAATTG
Organism: Camellia lanceoleosa; assembly: GCA_025200525.1. NCBI lineage: Eukaryota > Viridiplantae > Streptophyta > Magnoliopsida > Ericales > Theaceae > Camellia > Camellia lanceoleosa. The sequence goes on from CM045760.1 coordinate 176,028,181, forward strand.
ATTACATGAGTGTGTTGTTTTAATTATATTTCTATCTGTTTGTTACAGAACGATCTGTTCATGTTTTGATTTCAAATTGTGAATCGAAAGCCTTATCGATGACCGATTCAGAAATTGACTTGATCTTTATGCTAATTAGGAATTATAGAATTTTATGGTAGGTTTAATTAAAATTCAATTTGGAATGATTAAATTGGAATAAATAATGCTAAATTAATTGAATATAGGTTATTTACATTTTTGCCATTAAGTGGATTAGTACAAGATCAAGTCTTATTACACTTCACATATGTTTGACACATCATCTTTGGCCTCCTCCTTGTACACACACGTAAGAGAGGGAGAGACTTAAAGGAAATTGAATTCAACAACAGTTTTTGCTTGAAATTTAGAAGAATTGAAGGAAATTTTGAAGACTTGTCTACATTGCTCAAGGTTTTGGCTTAGGTGAAGTTTGATTGAGAAGCCTAGGTAAGAGCTCAACCTTTTAATCTTGTTATTGAGCCATCTAGAACTTGTATATAAATGAAATAGGTGAATTCATGGGTTAATTGAGCTAGAATTTAAGGAAGTCAAGTGAATTTATGCATGCATGTCCATATCATGGAATTTTGAAGTTGTTTTCATGAAATTCTTACATGCATGCCCATATTATTGTCGTACTCTAGAATTTATCATGTTTTTGAGTTCAATCTTGCATTTGATCATGCTTTGGAGTTTTAGAGTTCATGAGAACTCATGCATGTAATGTTCTTGTAATGTTCATAAAGTTTTAATTGAAATTTGGTTCAATTGGCATGCTTTGGGGCCTTGATTTTATGAAATAGTCTTTAAATCATGAGGTATTATGAGTTTCTAAGTATTTTCCAGAAAATTGGCCCAAAATGATGAGTTTTGAAATGTTTGATCCATGGTTTGAGCTTTCGGAGCAAATATAGAAAACCCAGAATTTGGCTTCCTCGCTCGAGCGAAGGATTCCATGCTCGAGCGACTACCTTTGTTTTCAGACTTTCGCTCGAGCGACGGAATGCTGGCTCGAGTATAAATTGCAAGCTCTTAGGTTTTTGCGTGTGCAGACGCACGCTCGAGCGACGAGACCTACGCTCGAGCAAGCATCGAGCGGAGAATTTCAACAACCAATACTTTTCACATTTTTGTAGATCGCTTGAGCGAGGGAGTCTACGCTCGAGCGACCTCTCTCATTCGGTAAGCTCGCTCGAGCGAAGAAATCCACGCTCGAGTGAGACCCCTGTTTTCAGCAAGTTTTGAAAAATATTGTTAAGTACATTTTTGCATCCTCATTCCATCCTAAGCATTCCTAGGCCATGTTGAAGGCATCATAATGAGGATAATGTTATAGAATCGCACCAAATCAAGTTAAGGGCTAGGTTATTAATCCCGAGTGGGTAATTTAGTGTGTGTTCGTTCTATAATTGTGTAGGTTTGGCACCCAAGGACGCTGATTAGCCTGCCTATAGCCTAGTAATCTGTGAGTAACAATGTTATAAAGCTATGTTCAATTATGATTATTTTCTGAATGATTAACTGTACTGCTTTCAGAAATAATACTGTTTACTAAATGAATGTTTGTCCTATTTTCTGAACTGTACTCGTGGCATCCTTGGCAACTGACTGTTACTGTTACTGTTACAGAAATCTCTGTCAGTTCCAATGTTTGGAACTACTACTATTTACTGTTTTGATGGCCATCAACTAACTGTTCGGTCTATTAAGACCTATTGTATTGTTCTGCTATTTGATGTACCATATATGACTGCTATGATTTCTAAATGACTAATATGGCATGAAATGTGAGTCACTGATTGAAAGACTGATCTACTGATGCAAATGACTGTTTTAATTACTCAAAGGGCATTCATTCTTGACCCCTTTACACATTTGCTATTCACTGGGCTTTAGCTCATTGTTTATATTTATATGTAGGTGGCCAAGCACCGGACCAGAGCTAGAAACGTCGAGTTAAGCTCCTGTTTTGTCAAGCCAACCGTTGTGCCTCACTTTGAGGTTCTGTGCCTGCTCTAGCTAAGGTTGTTTTGGGGTGTTTCAGATTCCCCTTTTTTTGTCTCTGTTAATGTATCGAATGTTTAAGACTTGATTGTACAGTTACGGTAAAGGGATTAGATCCCTAACCTGTGTGCTATGTGTATTTGGTATGTGTATATATATATGGCTATGAATGTGGTTATGTCCATAAAAATTCTTTTCCACTCAGATTTTCACAACTCATTGGACATCTTTTTATTACTGATTGGCTTCCGCCAACTCCTTTATATTGAATTATTGTCTTTACTATTAAGCAGGCCTTTGGTAATGATGGATTGCTGACCGGTTACGATACTAAACCTATAGGGGTAGGTTTGGGTCGTGACAAAATTTGAGAGGGGTGTATCGTTCAAACCGACCAGACGGTCGGGTCAGTGCTGGTCAGTCAGCTCGAGCAAGTCAGTCAGTATATTGAAGGGGTTGCTGTGTATATTGGGAGGATCTGGTTTCGGGTTCCTTTCTTTTGTCCTTAGGGATTGGATTTTTAGGTGTGGTATCTTGGCAGGCTGTCAAAGAGTCTTCGGCATTCATATATTTTTAGACTTTGGAAAGGAGGGTAGCCATGGCAGTCGAAGGGTTTTTAGAAAAGGAGAAAAGGAAATCAGATGGTCATAAACCGGCCATGAAGGCTGTGAGGATGACCTTGTCGTCATTTTCCGCCACCTGTAGAGCCTCAGTGTTGAAACGGGTGACAAAGCTATGTAATGACTTCTCTTCCGTCTGTCGGATGTTAAGCAGTTGAGTTGTCGGGCACCGCTAGCGTTGAGCACCAATGAAATAGCTCAAGAAGGAATCACTTAGGTATTGGAAAGTAAAGACAGAGTCCAGCGGTAGTTGACTAAACCATAGTCGAGCCAATCCCTTAAGCGTCATGGGAAAAGCCCGACACATGATCTCGTCAGGAAAAACATAGAGGATCATGAGGGTCCTGTAGGTCTCCAAATGGTCAATCGGATTTGTTGTGCCTCAAAGGTGTCGATCGAGGGCATTTTGAACTTGGGGGGTAGGGGTTTATCCTTGATGGAAGCGACAAACGAGGAGTTAGCTGTTATAGAGGGTTTATTCTGTATGTTCTACATGACTCCTTGAAGCTGGAGTTTCATGGCTCGGAGTTCCGCATCCCAAATAGGAACATTGTCCCCTCCAGAGTGCAGTGAGGGCTGAACACTACTAGCCTCTCCTTCAGGGACAGGTGCTTGAAGTGATGGATGTTAACCTCAAGGTGGTAGGTTCATGTCTTGAGGTGGGGCTTGTAGACCCTCTAGGTTGGAAATGTGGGCTTGTTGGAAAAGATGGCTTAGGGTCTGTTCTCGATTGGGAGGGATATCTTGTGGTGGTAGAGGAGCTATAGGGAGGTTTCACTGGAGTAAAGCATTGATCAAGGCCTGGTTTTGCTCGGCCAAGCGGTTGATGCTATTGGTGTGCTTTGTGAAGTACTGAGGTGGGTTGTTTGGGTTATGGGGGTCGGCTTGGGGGTCGACAACATTGTGTTATGAAACCATGGATCTCGTTGTAACCATCCACCTCGATGGCAGGTAATGAGAAATTATCGGGAACGGGTCTCCGGCAACAATGAGCATAACTGTTACTCGGAGTGGCGTTTCCCACAGACGGCGCCAACTGATGATGTTGTTGATCCAAGAGAGGGCGAGTCGGGTCGACCTATGCTTCTAACATCTTTCACCGGTCTCAGAGCTCCCTAGTGGTGCCTACAAAATGGTTCAACGGGGAATGGGAGTCCCTCAGTAGACCCTCTGACGATCAAGTTAGAAAAGAGGAGATTTACTGTGTAGAAAGAGAAAGAGTGAGAGAGAGAAGAAGAACAGAGAACTTAACCTTTGATGTATCTTGGAAGCCTTCTTATATCCTTTGTCCATCATTTCTTTGTCCACTCCGACCTGTCGTATTAGTCGAAAGTCTATATTCTAACTTGCATTGTTCACGATGAGGCTACTTGTTCCGACGTGAAGGGGTTATCGCATTTAATGCTGTAGAAGCCTCATTAATGGCTGATGTGTAATGCAATAACTCTGCAGAATTTTTGTCTGCTTACGTGGCTGGTTCCTTGTTTGACAAGTGTTTAGATGCCATTGGCTCCTGATTCAACGTTGGGTTCTCAAGGGTGTTGGACTTTAGTACTTGAATTGTAAATTAGGCTCTAAGTGGTGGGCTAAAACCTTTTGTGGGCCCACCGATGTCAAAGTATATAAAAGCCCTACCATTAGTAAATTAACTAAAGGGTGTGTCACTTTTTACTACTTATGTTTGTTTTTTTTTTCAAAAAAAAATCTATTATTAGAGTGACATTATATTTTGAGAAACACGAACTAAGAACTAAGTACACCACCCTAACAAACAAAAAAATCTTAATTTTAATGTTTAAGATATATTTGATTGACATAATCACATAAGATTAGAGAGATTTTGAAGGTCCTATATCATATATGAGACTCATGTTTGTTTGATATTCTTTAATATATAGTTTGTTTTGATCATGAGATTTGGATTGATAGTCCAACCATAGTGTTCTACAAAGTGGTAGGATATTTGATATGGCACCTCTCATAATATTGGTAATTCCATGCCCTAATATTAATCATATCAGATTATTCCATTTTTACTAATTAAAAATAGAAAAATGATTTTTCCCCCGAAAAATCATTCCCCAAATCCCCCATTTTTTTTTTAGGGCGAAAGAGAGAGGAGAGAAGAGTGGGAAACAGAGAGGAGAAGAGAAAGAGGAGGGGAAGAGGGAATGGAGGGGGAATGGAGAGAGAAAGAGAGAGGCCTTTCCGCCTCTGCCGATAGCCCGTCCATTGTCACATGTCTCCCGCCTCATCCACCGATCACCCAATTTTTTTTTGGATCTGAAATGGTTGATGATGTTGATGATGAAGATGAATGGTTGATGGCCCCTCTAATTCTTCTTCTTCTTCTTCCTTCTTCTTTTTTGATTTTCTTCTTCTAGACAAAAAAAAAAAAAAATCAAAACGACGTCGTTTTGATTTCGGGAGGATTTGGGGGCGTCTCTTTCGAGCTATCAATCACTTCTGATATAATCTCATGTAATATCTTAAATATTATACATTATTACCATCTATATAATCCTCTCATGATATTATGAATCTCCATACCCCCTAAAATATAAAGCAAATGAAGAGCAAACTTGGATTGAAAGTGATGTTTGAACTTGAGCTTTTAAGTCCCGTTTGATTGGCCGCATGAGTCATAAGAGTGGCTTGCGTACGAGGTGGGGTTCACCTATAGAATGTTTGGTTAAAACTCATAAAAGGATCAATCCACTACAATGGCCGAACTAGCTCATCTGTTGAGGGCATGGAATTGAAGAACAATCGGGATTGATGCTTGAGTAGCAAAACAAAATATAAATAATTTATTTTTTACTGTTTTTAGGTTAATTGAGCTTAAAAAGTATAAAAGAAATAATAATTATAATATTAAAAAATATTAACAATTTAAAAATATTAATTTTATATATTAATACTATTCATAGTATTATTAATTCGGTGACGTACAAACAAATCCTCTTTATTCTATATCTCAAACTTTAATACTACCATATTAGTAATCTCTTTATTCAATTTCATCATACTATTCGTCAAGTTTGGCAACTCTAAAATAATGCATCTTTTTATCTTTTTTTCATCACATCATTTTTTTACTTTTCTGCACATCATTTTATAAAAAAATAAAAAATATACTTATTTAAATCATCCCAAACAATAATAAAATCTACCAAACAAATATTACCTTTAACTAATTGAAAGAGCCGAATATCTCTCTCTTCTCTCTCCATAACTCACATATAACTCATCTTTGTTCCATTATGACAGTGGACCTATTGCACTGTCACAACTGCTAAACATTAAAGTTGATTTTTAGTAATAATTTTAAAAACAAAAAAAATATAAATGATATATATATATATTGTTTTTCCCTTAAAATTCGTATCAAAATTCTTGATCTACAGTTGAAATTAAAGGGGCGCTGTGGGAAAAAATTAAAAAGTCAACTTTTTAACTTTTTAATTTTTTAACTAAAAAAGTCATTTTTTTTGCTAAAAAAATCTTCAAAAAGGTCAAAAAAAAAACTAACAAGTCAACTTTTTATCAATTTCCCAAAACACCACTTTATATGTTTAGATTATTTATAAATTGTAGAGATTTGTCTCGTACTAGATAAGAGCAAAATGAGAGCAAAATGAGTGTTTCAATTTCTCTGAATCTACAAAACAAACAAGACCGTTAAAGGCTTTCAAAACTATTATTGGTTAGGAGAGCATTCTAACGGTTAAGTCAATCCTCAATTAAGAAAACTAAAAATATACTTCTCTCAACTTCCAAATAATCAACCTTTTTATCTTATTTAAATTATTTTTTCCTATTAAACTATAAGATAGTAAAAGTGCCAGGTTGAGCCATCTATTGAGTTGTTTAAGTTTATCTTAGAATTTTAATGAGTTTCAAAATGTATTCGAACTTAATTTGTTTATATAACGATTCAATTTCAAACAAATTTTTAACGAGCTGAATACTAGTCGAGCTTGAGTAACTTAAATTTTATGTTTATAAACTTATCGAGCCGAGAATAAATTATTTAAGTTTAGTTTAAAAATTATTTAAACTTGACTTATTCACATAATAATTTAATTACAAGCAAGCCTTTTAATGAATTAAATACAAGTCCTTGATTAGTTTAACAATTTTAGCTGTGAGTAAAACTTATATTAAATAATTTAATGCAGACTTTTAAAAATAAATAAATTATATAAACTGCACTAAACAATATCATAATCCAAAAAAATAAGGGAAAATTGCACTTCAGAGGATGTTTGAATTTTTTTTCCCTGATGAGTAGTAAAGTTTATAATTTTTAATAATTAAAATGTTAAATTTTTTCATAAAATTGAATTATTTTAGGAAGTACTATCTCATGTGTAATTTTTTCAAAAATTAACAAATCTAAATATTAAAATAATAGCAGTATTACATTCACATAATTTATTTTTCTCACAATCCCTCTAATGAAGTAATAAAACAAAATGCATGTAAGTAGAGTTTTGAAAGAATATTTGAATCAACAGTATATAATTTTATCTCCTATAATCTCCACAAATGAGTGGCAAATAAAATTTCAAAATTAACTCTCATTTCAATTAGTATAGAACTTGCATTATATCTTGTCATCTCATTTGTGAGGATTGTCAGAAAAAAAATTGTGTGAATGAAATATTTTTTTTTTGAATATAAATTAATTTGTTAATATTACTTGCTATGTCATTTGGAAAGATTTGAGAAGAAAAAATTGTATGAAAAATATATATTTTTTAAATAATAGTATATGCTTTGTGACCAACAACGTTATCCTATCCAGTTGTGAATTTTTATTTTTATTTTAGTTTATGGTACACCACGAAACAATAATATCTACATCTGCTCCAGTTGTAATTCAGTGACGGCATAATGGGCGGCATGTAGGGAAAGCATTTGGTGTTTATCACTTCATGGCTGCATATATGCATCTTATCCTAAATTAATATAATTTTATCATAAAATTTTATAATATTAATTAAACAATATGTAATCTGATTACAAATTAATATAATAAAATATTTAAAATTTTATGTTTTATATTACACTATGATTTGATTATGATATTTTTTATTACATTAGTTTGTTACAAAATTATATAATTAATATTATAAAATTTTATGATAAAATTATATCAATTTATAATCGGATGCATATGATGTACACACCTTAGGCCATTTTTGTTTAGCGGGGTAGGAGGTTGGATTGGATTAGTATGGGTGTGGGTCCCACCCACATCTTATTTGGTGATGATTTGGGAGGAGAGATTAATAGTGTAAGGGGCTTAGTAATCCACCTCAATAAGGGGATTAGTTTGGCTGGGTTTTGGGTATAGGATCAAAAAAATAGTGAGTAAATTGAGTCTATTTTATACAAAAAGAAATTATTTTTTTAATTTTATTTATTTTTATCAAGTACATCTGTTTGTTTTAATATTTGCTTTAATTTTTCTTAATATAAATTTTTTTATTTATTTTATATAAAAATAATTTAAGAATCTCATCACTAACCATCTCTTATACTATCATCAAAACAAATATATTTTTATTTAATTCCTTCACTAATAATCTCTACCTTAACAACCGTTTCATTAACTATCATTTCATTAATAATTCTATCTAAATTAATCCGTTAAACAAACATGTCAGTAGGATTTTCCGTCTATCTCTGCTTCTCCCTTGACTCACTAGTCCATACCAATGTTTAGGTATATCTCTCTCTCACTAAACTCACTAGTCCATACTAATGTTTATAATAATGGGTTGGTGGTTGGTATTCGGTAAAATGATTTGAATGGTTTGTTTTATAAACATATTCTTTATAAAACAATAAAATTGATTGAATAATTATGATTCTTTTATTTTATTATATTTATTTAAGAAAAATGTGTTATTTATTTTTTTAGAGATAAATTTTATAAAACAAAATGATTAGGATTATAAGATTACTTTAATTTTTTCTTTTCATAATATATATATTGAGAGTCTTATAAAACAAAAGATAAATTACAAATATATATCCTATAATTGTTTAAAGTATAAATTATCTCGTGTAATTTTAAAAATTACATTATACTCCTTTAAATTCTTAAATACATAACAAATGACGTATTTTATTAATAAATTATTAAATTAATTAATAATTTTTAATCATATCATTAATATATTTCAATTAATAATTAATATAATTTTATTATTATACAAGGGATTCGTAGTTCTCTTAAATAAAAAAAAATTTAACAAGAGAATATTTGTAATTTTTAGAATTATAACAAATAATTCATATTTTAAATAAATCTCAAAAAATATATTCATAATTTATTCGAAAATAAATAATTCAAATTATCAAAATTTGTAATAATTATTAAACTTTTCAATTTCAGTGGTGCTACATGTACTAATTAGTAGATTAACTAGTGTACTAATACTAGTTATAACATTATTATTGATCTCATACATTAATTACATTACAAATAATAAAATTTCTTAAATTATATCACATCATCAATTGTTATATATAACATTATTCTTTCAATTTTTCTTAAATTTCCAAAAAACTCTCGTGATAATTAGGGATGAGTATGGTTTGGATTGGATTGGATTTGGGTAAAATCAGAACCAATTCATTATTTACGGTTCTTGAAAAATTGGAACCAATCCAATCCGAACAAATCCATTTAAACACAGATTAGATCGGTTTAGGACCACGGATTCACATTATTAAATAATAAAGAAATATACATATAACACTTTAATTTCATAAAAATATAAACATAGCGCTATATTAATTCCACAATAGAAACATATTTTTTTATAATAGCGATATATTGTTCTATAATTTAAACGACTATAAGAAAAATGGTTTTACTATATGAATTTAGACCATTAAAAATTAAAACTAAAAACTAACAAACAAAAGTAATAAAAGAAGATATTATACGGGTTTAGGTTTGAGTTTAGGTTTTATATAGAATAAGAGAAGATATTATGAAGAGGATGTATAATAAAACTATAGACTATTTATATACGGTCTGGATTGGTTTCAATCCGGAATCAATCGATGAACTATAAAATTTTAATTTTTTAATCAGAAATCGAATCATAAATTTAAAAAATTAATCCAAATCTATCAAATTAGATTAAACTGAATTAGATTACGGGATTTCACGAATTACTCAATCAATCTCAGTCATAATTGGATTGTAATTCGGTTCGGCTGGCAGTGACTGGAGGAGGTTGATTAAAAGAGCCCCGTGATTGGTCTGTTCCCTCTAGCTGGCACCTGCACTACTTTTTCTACACTGGGCCCCTGCGACCACGTGCACAATTATGAGGTCGTATAGTACGGTGTGTAATTAAAAATGAATTAATAAAAATAAAATGTTAATTTTAAAAAAATAATTTTAAAATTTTTAAAAATAATTTTTTAAGTTTTGAATTCATATTTTTATATTTTAAATATTATTTAAAAATATTTTAATCATTTTTTTTTTATTTTTTAAATTCACTAATCTTTTGTTTGGGTGGGTAAAATTCACTAATCTTGATATACTTAAAAAATATATAATTTATATAATTTTTGAAAAAAAATTCATTGAATACAACAAAAAATATAAATAAAAAATAAAAAATTCACATACTTTTTAAACATATCTATATTAGGTGTATCTAAAAAAAAAAAAAATTGAGTAAAATAAAAAAATATTTACTAAAAATAAAAACCTTAATTTAAAAAAAAAAAAAACTGAGATAACCAAATAAGGTGATTATTTGATTTTCTTTTTATCATATTACCTAAATTTTTTAAAATTTTAATACAAATTTTTTAGAATCCATTAATTTTTTAATTAAGACAAATGATAGTTATAAAACAAACATAATTAATTTTTATTTGATACATTTTGTTTTAAGTGTTAAATTAAATGTATCGAATAAAAATTAATTAAGTTCGACTTACAAATCTATACTAGTAAAAATTTATAAGTCGGCAATGATGATTTGTGGATTATATTTATGAAAGAGACAAATTTCAAATACATTTTATGTGATTTGTTTAAAATGTGATTTATTTTTTTAATTTTGAAATTACACCTCTCTCGAAATTTAGGTCAAGTTTAGCTACTCAAAATAAGTACATACTTTTTATCTTTTTATCTTTTTTCCATCACATCATCTTTCTACTTTTCTGCACATCTTTTCGTAAAAAGATAAAAAGTATACTTAGGTCATCCCATAATTTCATAACAAATGTCTCTTTTATCAATAAATCATTAAATCAATTAATTATTTTTAATGATGTTATAAATTTATTTCAATTAATAATTCCACTAATTTTATCATTGTATAAGAGAATAGTTAAAAATTTTATTTTTTCAATCAATTTTGTTAAATAAAAAATTACAATAAGAGAGTATTTATATTCAAATCATAAGGAGCAATCAGTATTTTAAGCAAACCTCAAAGGTATATTTGTAATTTATCCTTTTAAAAGGGAAATTCTATGTTCATACACTTAATTAGCCTAGGGCACACACTTAATGAAATATTAATTTAATGACAATTATATCCTAAATAAAAATGACCATAATAGACATCCAAGAATATTAAGTAATATTATATGAAAAAAATTCTCTGTACACATCTTTTAAGAACAAAAAAAAAACTTAATGTATACTTTTTGAGTTAAGAAAAAGATTAAACTGTAGTTTTTCCATTATAGTCACATTACTTGTTACACTCTCTATATTCTTATATTGCTTGCAAAACAATACTCTCAAAATATCTCTCATATTACTTTAATCTCTAGGTATATACTCTATTATTTATATCGCTTTCGTATTATAGTTCCACAATTTTTGCTTGATTTTGATATGAAAAAGTTGTAAACCAATGGAAGTTTGAACTCAAGCAATAAATAAACAACTAAACATTTGGATTCAGAAAAATTATGAATGCACCCATTTGGATTTATCCATGTAAAATAAACACTTGAGACAGATTTCACAAAATAGTATAGAAATTCTCAAAGCCAACAAAAAGAAAAAGAAAAAAAAGAGACAGAAATAATACCTCAAATTACTCTTGATTTTTATTTTTATTTTTTTCTGTGTTTATTGATAGAATTCCTTCCTCAATATGCATTCTTCAATTATTTTTTTCTTTTACTCACTATTTTTTTTTTTTTTCTTCACTCTATTTCTTTTTCCTCTTCTTTTCTTTTTTTTCCAGTACTCTTCTCTTACTTTTTCTCTTCTTTTCTTTGGAATGCCCACAATGAATGCCTCTTTCCTCTTTTTATCATGTAAAGAAAGAGGGCAAGTGGGTGATTTAAAATCTCTTTTTCTTGCAAATCAGAAAACCATTTTTAGCAGATTTTCATATCTTTTGGGAACATCACATTAATTGTGTGCAGTGGCGTAGATAGGAATTTAGTGAAGAGGGGGCACAAATTAATGACAACATTAAATTTTTTTTTCTTCATAATAAACAACAATGAGATATTACTAAATTTAAATATTAAAAGTTTATTTGGATAAATGTGAATTGTAAATTAAAGGACTTTAGATTAAATTTTATATAAATATTGGGAAGTAACTATTTTATAGGTAGATTGGAAAATTAAAAAAGAAGATAAGTTGAGATAGAAGATATATTTTAGTGGCAAAATTCTATAAAATATACTGCAAAAGAAGTATCTATCATATGTCGCAATTATGATCTTCGTAGTCTTTAATTATAACACATTATACTTGTGGTTGTTATTTTGGTTATGATTATATATCAAGTAATAGTTAGTTGTGACTTATTATGATATTAGTTATTGATGATACAGTTCGTTCCAAGCGGAACGAGTCGGATTGATCCACGCTCCTCAAGCTTGATGATACAGTTCGTTCCAAGCAAAACGGGTCGGACTGATTCACACTCCACAAACCTGTGTCCGAATGACCAAGCCCACTGGAAGACCTGCACAAAAGTTCAACGGGGAACGAGGAGTCCCCTAGCGAACCCTCCGACGAGCAAGTTAGAGAGAAAAGTGGAATGTGTAGACAGATTAGAGATAGAAAAAGCTTAACCTTCTTCTTATCTTCAACGTCTGCTTATGTCCTCTGATAATCATTTCGTTGTCCCTTCCGACCTGTCACCTTGGCCCAAAGTCTATGTTGTAGCTTACCTTGTTCAGGGCGAGGGCGTGTTGTCCCGGCAGAGAAGGGTTATCGCAATAAATGCTGTAAGGGGCCTCATTAATGGCAATGTGGCGTAGCAATAACTTTGCAGATCTTTGTCTACTGATGTGGCTTGCCCTTCTCTTGCCATGTGTCTTGATGTCATTGGTTCTTATTGCTATGTGGGGCTTCAGCAGTGCTGGGCTTCATTAATTGGATTATGTATTGGGCGCTAAGTGGTGGGCTTGGGTTGTTCATAGTGGGTTGTAACCTTTATGAGCCTACCCATGTCAGTTATGATCTATTATAATTTTTTTTATTTTTTATAATTGAAGATGTGTTGCTTGATTATAATTTATATAGTGGTCATTTTAGTTATGAATGAAAAGAAACACATAGAGTATAAACTCCACATGGAGGATAAATTTTAAATGTCAAATGTAATTAACAATTTAATAAATTCTATATCTTTATTAAAATTAATTATGTTTGTATGTCAATAATGATAGATATCACCATTATATTGAAAATTTCATAGATAATAATATGACTTATTATAATTTCTTTATTTTCAATCAAAATAACCATTATTATTCTCATAATTTTAAAAATATCACTGACATTTCACTTTAAATAATATTTTTATAATTTTTTTTTATTTAAATTATTTTCTTCATGTTGAAAAAAAAAATTTCAAAACCTAGGGGGTGCACGTGACCCCCCTGAGCCCTACATAGCTACGCCTTTAATTGTGTGTCTTCCTCTCCAACAATTTTTTTCCCCCAACGATCATTCAACAGTTTATTTAAAGACCACAGCAAGTAATAATGATCATTCAATAGAGTATCTTCAATGGTGTTGTCAATGGAGGTCTTTAATGGGGTCTTCAATGGAATGGAGGTCTTCAATAGAGCAAAGTTCTTCACTGTAGGTCTTTACTTTGACTGTTGTAGCATTGTGAGTCTATACATTTTCAAACCGTAGCAGTAACAGTGTGTATGGAAGGAGGGATAAGTGTGTGGAATGATGGTTGAAGGGGTGTGTACAATGGTATGAGTAAAGGGTATAATTGATACATTTAGTGTGTGGATTGAAAAAATTAATTAATAATTAAATTATAAAGTGTGTGTACTGAGAAATTATGTGAATTGAGATAATTAAGTGTGTGGAAATAGAATTTTCCTTAAAAAAACAATCATCATAATTATAATATTAAGAGGGGAAATTTTATTTACACAACACATTTACCTCTTTACACCCTCCAATAAAAAATTTTTTTTCCAATTTTACCCATATGTAAAATTATCTTTAAGGACAAAAGATAATAAAATAAATAGATTTAATTTTCTTTTCTCATTTCTTCTTCTATATTATATATCTACTTTTAAAAAGTGATATTCATAGTGTTTTGATTATTAAAAAAAAGTAACAGATAAATAAATGGTGATAAAGGACTAGCAAAAAAGTAAAATGATGTGTTTTTTCCTTTATTTTTTTTTTTATGTTTTCATTTCACTTTTTAAGAGGGTTGTTCGAATTTTGTTCGGTGTACGAGAACCAAACAAAATCAAATAGCTTGGAATCACACTGCCGAACAAAAAACACATGTCCACCCACTGCCGAACAAAATCAAATTTGAAGCTATTTGTATTTACAAATTTTATGAATGTTTTTATGGGCGTACACTAAATGTTTTATGGATGCTTAATGTTTTAAAGAAAGTGAATTTGTAAACGTGTAACAATAGATTGCTAGACAAATCTAATTTATTCGGCATCCCAACATTAGAATAATCTTAAATTATTTTGCAATATATAACCAAACAAGCCAATCATAAATTTTGAAAAATAATGATATTTTAAGGAAAGCAAATTTGTAAATGTACAACAATAGATGGCTAAAAAATTATAGTTTGTTCAGTAACATAATACCGGAGTAATTCAAAAGGGATAGGTGCAATGAGAAAAATTTGTAGAAATTTTAAAAATGGTTTAATTTAGGATTAGTTTTGGTATTATAAAAAGTGTAATGAGAATTTCAATTATTTCTTAAAAATGTAATGAGGAAATAGGTATAAAGCGATAAAATTATGGTGTAAGTAGAATTTCCTTATAAGAATATTATTATTATTATTATTATTATTTGTTCATTATCAAGAATATTACAGTCACATCTTTTTAAAATATAGTACTTTGTATAAAAATTCCTAGCATTCTAGTAAATTTATAAACGTGCTTTACAAATTAACTTGACTTGTTATTGATTAATATTTTTAAAATTTTAAAGTAATCTATCAAATATAATAAGAGCTGTGATTGGGAGCCCGAATGTGGGAGCCCTGAATGCCCCTAATACACAAAAACGTCGTCGTTTTTGTTTTTTTTTTTCCGGCAGAAGGAAGAAGACGAAGAAGAGAAGGAGGGGGAGGGGAGGGGAGAAAGAGAAGGAGGGGAGGAGAGGGGGCCAACAAACTCTGGGCTGAGGCAGGGGGCGAAGACGGGGACGGCAAGGCAGAGGCGGGGCGGCGAGGCAGAGACGGAGAGCGACGGCAGGCTGCGGTCGTCTTCCCCGATCTTCTCTCTCTCTCTCTCGGGGCATTCGGGGCGGGGCTCATTCGGGCACCAAATCATTTTTCATATAATAATGTGTGTAACAATCAAAATGGCAGGTCTTATTATTTTACACTAATTAAAAAGTATGTATTAGCATTATAATATCTATAAACCAACATTGTAGGTATTTTTTTAAAAAAAACTTAGGACCTATTATAAAAAAATTAAAGGTTTGTTTGAGAGTGACTTTTTTTTATTAAAATATGAAATTAAAAAAATTGTAGTATTTGACAATAATTCTTTAACTTTTTATGAAAAAAAATATACCAAAAAAGGTAGATAGAATTTATATGACTTTCTGAGGTTCTTAAGTAATTTTCTTTTTAACTAAAACAACCTACCGTGAAACATACCCTAAATTATTTGCAAAAAAGCAATTACTCTGTTTTTTTTTTTAATTTTCAGAATTTACTTTTTAAAAAATTAATTTTTTTATTTTTCGTATTTTTTTATTTTTACTAAATTTTTTTAATATTTTAAGTATTTTTTTAAAAAAATTTTAGGCCATAAATACACTTAAAAAGTATAATATTTTTGATTTTTTTAAAAAAAATACTAAATACCGAAAATATAAAATAAAAAAAATCTGAGAATTCAGTACATTTTTCATATTTTTGTTTATTTATTAATTTTTTAAAATATTTTTTTCTAAATATTTTACTATTTAGATACATCTAAGTAAGGTGTATCTAAAAAAAAAAAAAAAAAGAAAAAGGGCAAACTTTATTTTACCCCCTGTGATTTGGGCTAGGTGCGGATTACCCCCTGATATTCGAAAATCACCATATAACCCCATGTGATTTGTGGACTAAAATGCACAGTTAACTTTTCCATCCAAATTTACGAGTTGTGAGGTTCACGCGCTCATGAAGAGAGTAAGCTATATTTTATGGCCAAAATATCCCTACACATCTTTAAATTTACAAAGGCTTGCCATTATTTCTCCTCCTCCTCTCTCACAGCTCCAATTCAGAACAAAAATTTGCAAATTCAAATTTGGATATAGCAATATATCTCTCTTTTCTTTTTTTTTTTTTCTTTTTTTTTTGTGTTATCTCCTTTTTATTTGAGATCCAATATATCTCATTTTTATTTACAGCAATATATCTTCTTTTTTCATTTCAAGATCAGAAGCCACATGGCCAGTGAACAACGAAATCAAACCCAACGCAAATAGCATCAATCCACACACAACCGACCTCGACACCGGCCTTTTCTGCGAAGACAATCCAGACCAGAACTCCATCATGCGTACATATATATATATATATATATATGTACGGAGGCGAAATATCCTCTACTTTTCATACTCCTTGGACGTCAAGCTTCTCGCGATGGCGTCTAACCTGTCGACACAGAAATGGTGAACTGCCCGGCGGTGGTGTGCCGGATAGACCCTCCGACGATCAAGTCAGGCCACTTGAGGAAGAAGAAGGCTATCAGAGAGTGTATTTTTTGAGTGAAGGAAGTTGCATACCTCTAACGTTCATCTTCCTCCACTATTTCTAAGCTGGCCATGCAGCCTTAGGATTGTGCGCGCACTACCTCTGCTGTCCTTCCCTGGACAGGTGGCAGTGCTCGCTTCCCACCACCTTACACATGTAAAGGTTTAGTCCTCCAACCAGTACATGCAGAACTGCCAAACGGCATTGACGCGTGCCTGGAGCAGATTTCCTCTCCCTCACACCATTGGCCCAGGTGGCATACTTAACCGGAGTACCACGACCGGTCTATCCCTTGTGGAGAATTGCCACCACAAGCACACAACCGAGCTATGAACCGCCGACCTATCCCTTGGCAAAGAGGCAAATATCTAATTCTCACGGCCGAGCTGTTCTTGACCGGTCCATCCTGGCTAACCGGTTGCGAGGCATGCCGGCCTCCCCCCGTTCTACCTTCACTCTCGGTTATACGAAGTCCGTCTATCTCGGCTGACCGGTTAGAGCCATGACGGCTTTCGCCGAGTCTTCTGTATAGCCCGGGTTTCCCTCAGCTCGGTTGCTTCACATCGTTGCATGCCCAGCTGAAAGTTCAACAGCTCCTAGCTTGGTCAGATCTTAGCCCATACCTGACCGGCCAACCTGACTCGGCAACGCACCGCAGGCTGAGAGGCCCTGCCAATCAAGAGAACAGCTCGGCACCGCGTGGTTTGTCAATCCTCGCGTTACCGTAGCTCGGCCGTACTGTTTGGTGCAAATCTCCCCTCTCAATTGCCCCTTAATCCCATCTGAGCTAATCGTGATCGGGGTTACCACCATGACCGAGCTAACGGTCTCCAAGTTGCGCCAGTACAGGCCGAGCATGATTGGCACCCAATCTGTTGCCGAGCTATCCCATTTGGTCGGCCATCGCCTCAGTAGTCTTGTCAATGGTCGTACTGTCGTACTGACAGTTGCGTTCTCAGTGCCACGTGGCTTCACGCCATTGGGTCGTACAACCAGCTGTCTTGCACGCGCAGAATTCAAACGGCACAACCGTTTGGTTTTCCCTCCTCTTTATGCACCAGTGAAGGGTCACTTTTGGCTCTTCACTGTTCATTCTCACCTTCAAGCTGAAACCTTAGCTCTCCAACGTTCCAAGCCTCCTCTCTTCGCTGTTGTTGCTGCCATCAAGCTTGTGGAGTAAAGCCTCACTCGTCTACTAGTTTTGGTAAGCTTCTCCACCCCATCGCATTTTACGCTTCCATTTCCCAGATCTTCGTACTTCTTCATTTTTTTTTTTTTTTAATCTTTGTGTTCTTGATGTTCTTCGCTTAGGAGTGTTAGGCATCTTCCAATACCTCCTCCATGGGGTAGTATTGGCACACCTTAGGGCAAACTGTAACTGGAGGGGCATCTGGGGTCCTCGTGTCCCTTGATTCCCCAAGCCTCAAAACAAAACCTCTACATTTCATATGAACAGATTGAATCTGGATAGAACCGAGCTAAATGCTCAGTTAGATCCATAGGTAGAGCCTCAGCCGAGCAAAAATTGGTTTATGGCTTCTCGCCGATGCCTCAACCGAGCTGAATACCAAATTAGATCGGTAAGTAGGACTGAACCGAGCGAAAATTTGTCTGAGGTCTGTACTTGGGGCCTTGACCAAGCTAAAGGCTCAATTAGATCCTCAAATAGGACTGAACCGAGCTATATCTTGTTCGAATCTCCTTTTTGGACCTTGACCGAGCCGGAAGTGGAGAGTTAGAACCGAACTAGGAAATCGACCAAGTAGTCTAGCCGAGATAGGGGTCGAACCGGTCAAACACTTGTAATCCTGTCACTGAGCCAGTTCCAATAGGAGCCGTGCAATTTATACCATGCTAACCCTTGGAAATATTTTTTAACAATACAGAACAAACTAGGACCGCCCAGGCCAGTCCAGTACTATCACTGGTGGAGCTCAAAGACCGAGCAAACACACCAACATTTTTGACCGAGACACAAATTTAATTACCCAATAAAACCGAGGTAGATGGGGAAGTACTGATTCATGGTGAGCTCGCCCGGTGCGATGGCCGAGTTTCGTAGGGAGTACAACATCCCAGATGACGTCATCTTAGAGCTCGCCAAAAAGGGAGACACCCCTTGGGGAGACCTAGACCAGTGCCCCTTTACGGTCGTGTCTATTGTTGAATGAGGACTTCGCTTCCTAGTCCAACCCTTGATCTGTGAATTTTTTAGGCAGACAAGGCTTTGCCCGACCCAAGTCTCCAACAACACGTACAAAATAATAAACGGAGTTGAGAAATGAGCAGGAGGCTCGGTCTCAATCTCGACCTTCTTTGAAATTTTCCACCAAGATAGCCTTAGTAAAAATAAGGGTGGGTTTCTTTGGTACTGAAGGTAAAGAAGGGCCGAGCAAAACTCATAGAGGGCAACCCGGACAAGGAGACCAACGACGACGATTTCTTGTGGGTGTCCGGTCGCTATGAAGGCACCGAGGCACCCATACCGAGATGGTATATTAGGAAAGGTTTTGGCGATCTTTGGTGAGTAGCCCAAATTGACGCATTATCTTCTTTCTGCATTTTATTATTATTATTTTTTACCGGTCTAACACTTGTCTTCTTTTTGTAGATAAGCACCTAGCAGCAGACTACTACCGTGCTAGCCAGGAGGCCATCAGAGTCCTACTGCGTCACCCGGTTGAAGAGAGAGAATCATCAAAACTGCTCGGCTTTGAGCCGACCTACCATTACACCGCCCCGTACAAAAACAAAGTGACCGATTTCCTCCAAGCTCCTTTCCCAGAACTCGATCCAAATCTATCGCCGATCAGACTTGTTCCTCTCACCGCCGAGCAAGAAATGGCGAAAATCAGGGCAATCAAGTCCATGATTATTGGTGAAGAAGGCGAGTCCCAACCACCGGAGGCAACCGGGGGAACATCATCCACACCTGCCGGGCAAAAGCAGAGTGCGGTGTTGGCCCTCGCCAGCGAACAACCGGTTGGCCGGTCAAAGAAAAGACCGAGGAAGGATCCGGCCGGACAGAGCCTCGTTAATGAAGACTCCATTGAGCTCGCGTCCACCGAGCTAGGCGACCAGACCGAACAACCATTGGGCGGGCCAATCCCTAATTACCCCCCCGGTCTAGGCACCCGAGATAAAGTACAAGGGCCGGGCAGTCTCGTCTGCTGATTCGGTGTATGCTGACAAGGATTGCTCCCTTGGTTTCAATATGACCAAGGGGCTAATCCTTCCTGCCGATATGAAGAAGCACGACAAGCTGTACGATTTGAAAGTGCTTCGCTCGACAACCAAGTCGATAGTGTTGGTAAGTTTTCCATTCTCTGTTCAAGTCATTGCTCGGTTTTTGCTCGGTTGTCTCGATACTCATGATCGCTCATTTGTTTGTAGGCCGCATAAAAAAACTACCCCGCCCACGAGCGTATGATCGCCGTGCGGCAGAGTTTGCGTGAAGCCATTGCCGAGAATAAGGCCCAAGCAGCCGAGATAGCGAAGCTCAAGGTCGCACAAGAGGCAGTCGTGGCGGAGTGGGATGAATTGAGCCAGAAAGTCGACCGAGCTGAATCTAACAAACAACGGGCTGTGAAATCGACCAAAGCTCGGTACCTCGCCGAGCTCCGCAAGCTGCGCGATGCCCACAAGGCAGAGAGGGACAAGGCTGTTGATGACGTCGAGGACCGGGGATCTGTAGCGAGGAGAAGACTTATAATGTCGAGTTCAAGCGACCAAGGACATCTTTTTCCAGTGCGGTTGAAAAGCGGCCGTGGAAAAAGTTGGCCTTGGTCAGGACGCTGTTATATTCCTGAATCCCCCTGCAGCCTATATCCCGGTCTATATGCAAGCGTACGCCAGTTCCACCCAAAACCGGTTCATCGCTGAGGCAAGAAAAGAGGCCGAGGAAGAAGCCACCGCCGTGCAACAAGCTGAGGAAACCACGATCGAAGCATCTCAAGATGCGGAAGATGAAGTGGCCGATCGGGATGTTGCCGTGGTGGAAGGCGTTGACGATGAGGTCGAGTAAAACTTGACCGAGCAGAATGTTCAGATTGCCGAGCAAACAGTGGACGGCGCCGGGCAAACCATCGACCTAGAATTGGACTGATGATTTCCCTTTCTATTTTCTGCTTTGCTTTGTTTTTATTTCCTTTCTTTGTTTTGATGTAACCGGGCTAGGCCTCACATTTTTTAATGAATCTCCTTGATCAATGAAATTTCAACTTTTTGCTCGTTTGGCGTCTATTTCTGTTCGGTTGACATGTGTAAGATTTCATCTTTTAAACTCTAATAAATCACAATTGATAGGTCGGCTTCACAGCGCAATATACCGAGCTGAAGTTGGAATTGCTTCCACTTAAACGTTTGCGAATTGCAACTAGCAGCTTGGCTCTTCGATCTTTCGAACGAGCTGACCTTTTCTCGGGCGGAGCAAAATCAGCTCGGTCCGAGCAAAAATTACCTCCGACATTCTGGCTTTGACAACACTCTAAGTCTTGTATTTGGGCGGGGTAAAAATCAGCTCGGCCCTAATAGGAAGTTGGGGAAATCACCAACATTCCACTTCAGCCGAGCAAAATCAGCTCGGCATATATTGGACAAATCACCAATATTTCAATGTGGCCGAGCAAAATCAGCTCGACCTTCGGGTTGGACATGACGCGAACATTGCCTTCGTCCAAAGTAAAGCCAGCTTGGATCTTGTAAGTTAGGCAATTCACCAACATATCTCTTGGCCGAGCAAAGTCAACTCGGCTTCTATCAGTTGGACAAAACACCAACATTGCGTTTTGGCCGAGCAAAATCCGCTCGGCCTTTACATCGGGCAAAACACTAATATTTGTTTTAAGTTGGTCATGACATCAACACACCAATTGGGCGAGAAAAATTCAGCTCGGCCCTTATGCGGATTCGACAATACGCCAATTAGTTCACTGGAACCAACTGTTCGTGCAATCCATGTCCATACTGGCGAGAGAAAATCAGCCCAGCCCTGTTCAGGTCGGTCTCCTTGTCCCTAGCATCCATAGTGGCCCAGAATCCTTGCAGTGTTATTTGCACGGAAAGATGTAACACAAAACAAAGAAAAAGACTATTTTTCATTACAAGAAAACGTGTTATTTCTTACATCAAATGCCAAAAGGCTTACAGTTCTAGCTAAGCAACAAAGGAAAATTACATCATAAAAGTAAAAGACCTTAAGGTTGGCTGCATTCCACGGTCTGGGGACAGCCCTGCCATCTAAATCTTCCAGATGGTATGCCCCCTTGCCAGCAAGGCCAATCACCTTGTATGGTCCTTCCCAGTTTGCAACGAGTTTTCCCTCGCTAGGGACCACCATGTTACCCAGCACCTTGCGCAAGACCCAATCCCTGATCTTGAACAGTCTGGGGTGCACTGCCTTGTTGTATTTTTTGGAGAGTTCTTGCTGATAAGCCGCTACGTGGATCAGCGCCCGCTCCCTTCTTTCCTCGGCTAGGTCCAGCTCCAAAGCCACAGCTTCATTGTTCAAATCGGGTTGAAAACTCTCAGACCGGATGGTTGGCATGCCGATTTCTAGCGGGATGATGGCCTCCATCTTTGTGAGCCAAAGGCAAACTGAGTCTCTGGCCGCCGCTTATGGCGTAGTGCGGTATGCCCAGAGCACATTGGGGAGTTCTTCAGCCCACTTCCCCTTGGCTTTCTCAAGCCGCTTCTTCAGCCCGTCCAAGATTTTCTTGTTTGACGCCTCTGCTTGACCATTTGACTGGGGGTAGGCCGGCGTTGAATTGTAGAATTCGATCTTCAACTCTTCGTAAAATCTGCGAAAGAGTTTCCCATCGAATTGAGTGCTGTTATCTGAGATGAGGACCCTGGGTATACCGAAGCGAGTGATGACGTTTTTCCAAACAAACTTCTTCACATCTTTTTCCTTTATGGTCGCCAGTGGCTCGGCCTCAACCCACTTGGTGAAGTAGTCGGTGGCGGCAATGAAAAACTTGCGATTGCCCGGTGCTACTGGTAATGGTCCAACAATATCCAACCCCCAAAGCGCGAACAGCCAAGGACATGTGAGGGGGAGCAATTCTCTAGCTGGCTGGTGGATCTGGTGAGCGAATTTCTGACACTTTTCATATCGGCAAACGTATTTCTGCACGTCCGCCTGCATGCATGGCCACCAGTAACCTAGGGAAATTGCTCGGTACGCCAAAGACCTGTCCCTAGTATGGCTTCCGCAGATGCCTTCGTGTATCTCATAGAGAAAAGCTTCCACCTTGGCGGGGTGGACACACTTCAGATACGGCCCGGTAAAAGACTTTTTATACAAGGCCCTGGACGGGGAGAGCCAAAACTGCTCTGACTTTGCCCGGATCTTGTGGGCCGCCTTCTTTTCTTCCGGTAGAATTCTATCTTTCAGGAAGGCGATGATGGGATCCATCCAAGAAGGACCCAAGTCGGTGCAAAGTACCTCGGTCATTTCTGGTTCCTCTATACTTGGCCGAGGTAAAAATTCTATCATCAAGGGATTAGGAAAAGCTGTCTGAGTAGAAGCGAGCCCGGCCAACTCATCAGCTGTGTTGTTTCCTTCGCGGTTGATCTGTTCTACTCTTATGGCGTCGAACTTCTTGATCTCTGCATACACCAGCGCCTGATACTTGGCCATTCTTTCATCCCTGGCCTCATACTCTCCTAAGACTTGATTGACCACCAGCTTGGAATCGCTAAACACCATAAAGGCCGACGCTTTCATTCTCAGTGCGCTTCTTAGTCCGGCAAGGAGGGCTTCATATTCCGCCTCGTTCTTGGACGCTGGGAAGCCGAGCATAATTACTTGTTTGATGATCATCCCGTCCGGTGAAGTCAGTACGATACCCAGTTCGGCCCCATGCCTGTTGGATGCCCCATCGACGAAGAGTTTCCATATCTCGCCAATGAACAGCTTCTAGCAGTCAGAAGGGTTTTGGGAGCTTCTTAATTCCAAGTCTCTGATCGGCTCATCCTGGTCTCTTTCCTTGTCATGGTTGACTCCGCCCTCTAACAAGTCACTCGCCTTTGCTAGTTTGGTCACTCTTCGCCCTTCCTCCTCTTGCGTACCAACACTTGCTTCTATTGCCTGAACCATGGGTTGTGCTAAATCTGCATCAGCCAAATCAACCGGGTAAACTGGATGCGTTCCAGGGGTAAATTCCGCCACAAAGTCTGCAAGAGCTTGAGCTTTGATTGCAGTGCGTGGACGGAACTTGATGTCATACTGTCCTAATTCCACGGCCCATTTCAGAATCCTCCCAGTGAAGTCTGCCTTTTCAAAGAGCACCTTAAGTGGAAACTCAGTCAGCACCACTTTTGTATGGGCATAAAAATAGTGTGCCAGCTTCCTTGACGCCATCATCAGGGCCAGCGCCAGTTTTTCCAAAGGAAGATATCTCGTCTCAGCCGGGAGCAAAGTCTTGCTTACATAGAAGATGGGCAAGTGCTGGATACCTTCAGCGCGAACCAGAACGGCACTCACCGTATGTTGAGAGACCACCAAGTAGAGATACAACTCTTCGCCCGGCTGAGATGTGACCAAAATAGGGGCGGAGGAGAGGTATACTTTTAGGTCTGCCAGTGCGTGGTCGCACTCATCGTCCCAGAAAAACTTAGCCTTCAAAGTCTTGAAGAAGGGCCTGCAACGATCTGAAGATCGGCTGATAAATCTGTTCAGCGCGGCTGCCATCCCGGCAAGATGTTGCACGTCCTTCGTGGAGTTTGGGCGCTCCAGTTCCTGTATCGCCTTGATTTGGGATGGGTCGGCTTCGATTCCTCGGTTTGTGACCAAAAAGCCCAGAAACTTTCCGGTGCCAACTCCGAAGGCGCACTTAGAGGCATTCAAATGAAGTTTGTTGTGCTTAAGTATGGCGAACATCTCTGCTAGGTTGGCGAGGTGTTGAGACTTCTCCTTACTCTTCACCACCATATTGTCGATATAGGCCTCCATTGTTCGGCCCAAAAGAGGAGCGAACATTTTTGTTACCATCCGCTGAAAGGTCGCCCCGGCATTCTTTAGTCCGAACAGCATGACTTTGTAGCAATATAAGCCTCTGGGGGTGGTGAACGACGTGATCTCTCTGTCTGGTTTATACATGGCTATCTGGTGGTAGCCGCGATATGCGTCCAGGAAGCTAAACCTTTGACAGCCAGCGGTTAAGTCCACAAGCTGGTCAATTTGAGGAAAAGGAAAGCTATCATTCGGGCAAGCTCGGTTGACAGTCTTGTAGTCAACGCAGACTCGCCACTTGCCGTTCTTCTTCGGAACAACCACCGTGTTGGATATCCACTGAGGGTATTGCACCTCCTCTATGGCCCCAGCTTCCAACAAATTCTTCACTTCTTCTGCCACCACCTCAGCATGGTGCAAGGCTGAGCGGCGCGTCCTTTGAATGACTAGCCGGGCATTGGAAAAGACATTCAACTGATGGAAAATGAAGCTCAGGTCGACGCCAGGCATGTCGTAAGGCATCCAGGCAAAGGCCTCCAAATTGGAAACCAAAAAGTTGACATAATCCATCTGGTCGGCGCTAGACAAGAATGATCCTAAGAGGAAGAATTTAGTTGGATCGTTCTCGTCAATGCGCACTTCTACCAAATCTTCGACCGATTTTTTCTCGGCCTTTCTTCCCACATCATTAAGGACTTCCTTCCCTTCAAGTCCCTCAATCATTTGGACAAATCGTTTGGCTTCTCAACTGCCATTTACCGCAACGAAGCATTGTTTTGCCATCACCTGGTCTCCCCAAACTTCCTCTATTTGTCCGCTCGATACCGAAAAGTGCATGACCTGGTGGAAGGTTGAAGCAACTGCTTGCATGGCGTGCAGCCAGCCCCTGTCTAGGATCAAGTTGTAAGTGGATGGAACTTTAAGCACCCAGAATTCTACTTGCTTTATGATCGAACCCGCTTTGGCCGGCAATATAATCTTTCCGATCGGCCATTCTGGCTGAGAGTTGAAGCCGACCAAAGGGGACATTGCAGGGGCCAAGTCCTTGTCTTCTAGCTTCATTTGTTTGAACGCGTCATAATATATAATTTCGACTGAACTCCCTTGGTCGATAAGATTCTCTTGATGTCAAAGTCTTTGACGCGAAAAGTCACTACTAAAGCATCATTGTGTGGCATCTAAACCCTTTCCAAGTCTTTGGTTGAGAACGAAAGGATGTCCCTCTCTTTGGTCTTCCCCTTCTTTACGGCGGGCTGAATAGAGAGCACTTCCCTCATGTGCTCAGCCTTCTTGATCATCCCTCTAAGCTCGCAGACCCTTGCTGGTTCAATGATGCCGTGGATGACGTTGATTACACCTTGCGGGGGCACATCTAGGGCGGCCAAGCCATTCATCTCAGCTTGTCCCACTGGTGTGGCCTTGATGCCCCCATCTATGTATTGGTCAAGATACCCCGCCGCCACCAATTCATTTAAGTGTTGTTTGAGCGGCAAGCAGTCCTCTGTTCGGTGCCCCCGTTCTTCATGAAAGGTGCAGCGATATTTTGAATTGAAGCCCCTCTGCGCACTCCCCAACTTGGCTGGCCATCGGACAAAAGGCTCACCTCGGATCTTGCTCAAAATGCGGTAGATAGGGATTTTGAAGACCGTGGTGATTCCAGTCCGCGCCTTCAATTTTCTCTTGACATCTTCTGCTGCATCACGGGGAGCATCAGTTTGGTCGTTCCTACGACCTTTGTTTCTGTCATCGCAGTTTGGGCCATGACGTTGGTCTTTTGACCGGTCGTTTGGGTGGTTGTCCTCCTGCCCGACCGAGTGAACTTTCCCCGTCACCCTTATGTCCGCCGCGACCGGATTAGCCTTCTCGGTTGCAAGACGCGGTATCATCCTCCACACGAATGTGCTCATTGATCCGCTGCATCAAGGACTCCATGGTTGTGGGTTGATGCATTGTGAGCGAATCTCGCAGTCTATGTCCGACTGGGAGACCCCTCTTGTATTGAGTGATCGCTAGATTGGTAGGGCAGTCGAGGATCTCATTGTAAGTTTCCCAGTACTTCGCATTGTATGCCTTCAGCGAACATCCAGACTCTATTTTGACGCCCAGGAGGTGGTCGACCTCCTTCGCTGTTCGAGTGTTGGTTTTGAATCTGGTGACGAAGGCTTCCGCTAGTTGCTGCCACCCCTCGATACTTCCCTCCGGGAGCCTTTCGAACCACTTCAAGCCCAGCTCACCCAAGCTTGCTGGGAATATGAGGCACATCAAGGCATCGTTGCGTCGGTGACCAGCCATTACTTGCCGATAGTGACTAACATGCATGTACGGATCCATCTTGCCGTCGTACAAAGTGAACTTTGGCTGGTGGAATCCAGCAGAGAGCGGCGTACTCTTGATCTCTGGAGATAACGGCGTGGCTATAAGTCTTGCCAACTCTTTGTCCACCAGCACAGGGCCTATCACTCTGCGCGCCGGCATCACCACTTCTTCACTACAGCGGACTGAAACACTCAACCTCAGGAGCGCCGGTACTCTCTAAGCCTCTCGACGGTGCGCTCTCTCCTTCAACACATCCCTAAGATCCTTAGAACAGGTGGAGGTAGAGTATCGCAACGTCGACGACGGGTGTGAGGGGCGGTAGGTGCTGTCGCGAGTGAGGGATCTGCCCTCTCTTTGGTCAGAATCTCTAACCCCATAGTTTCTGGTGATGGAGATAGAGTGAGTCCTCCCTTGGCGATGACTGCTAGAACGAGGGGAGGGGGTGCGCTCACTGAGGTTGCCCTCTCCAGCAATACCCTTCCCCTTAATCTAGCGCTTCAATATCTCCATCTCCGCCACCATCTTGCGAATGAGGGTATCCTGGTCTTTGAGTTTGTGCTCCAGGCGTTGCGCATCGGACTTCTCCCGCTGCCGATGGCCTTCTGGACTCTGCGAGCGATCAGTACTCCTCCCGCGTCTGTCTCGCGTGCCTCGCGAAGAAGTCTTTAGGCCCGCCATGGATGGAACATTCGGGGGGCCTTCTCTCTTTCGGACAGATTCCGATGTGACACCATCGACGACGGACAGTGGAGTTTCGTCGTTGTTGGCCATGGAAATGGTCGAAGAAGCTCGAAGAACAAGGGTTGAACATCAAAGACTTCCCACAGACGGCGCCAATTGTACGGGGGCGAAATATCCTCTACTTTTCGTACTCCTTGGACGTCAAGCTTCTCGTGACGGCGTCTAACCTGTCGACATAGAAATGGTGAGCTGCCCGGCGGTGGTGTGCCGGATAGACCCTCTGACGATCAAGTCAGGCCATTTGAGGAAGAAGAAGGCTATCAAAGAGTGTATTTTTTTAGGGAAGGAACTTGCATACCTCTAACGTTCATCTTCCTCCACTATTTCTAAGCTGGCCATGCAGCCTCAGGATTGTGCGCGCACTACCTCTGCTGTCCTTCCCTGGATAGGTGGCAGTGCTCGCCTCCCACCACCTTACGCGTGTAAAGGTTTAGTCTTCCAACCAGTACATGCAAAACTGCCAAACGGCATTGACGCGTGCCTGGAGCAGATTTCCTCTCCCTCACGCCATTGGCCTAGGTGGCACACTTAACCGGAGTACCACGACCGGCCTATCCCTTGTGGAGAATTGCCACCACAAGCACACAACCGAGCTATAAACCGTCGACTTATCCCTTGGCAAAGGGGCAAATATCTGATTCTCACGGCCGAGCTGTTCTTGACCAGTCCATCCTGGCTAACCGGTTGCGAGGCATGCCGACCTCCCCCCGTTCTACCTTCACTCTCGGTTATACGAAGTCCGTCTATCTCGGTTGACCGGTTAGAGCCATGCCGGCTTTCGCCGCGTCTTCAGTATAGCCCGGGTTTTCCTCAGCTCGGTTGCTTCACATCATTGCACGCCCAGCTGAAAGTTCAACAGCTCCTAGCTCGATCAGATCTTAGCCCATACCTGACCGGCCAACCCAACTCTAAGAACGCACCACCAATCAAGAGAATGTTTCGGCACCGCGTGGTTTGTCAATCCTCGCGTTACCGTAGCTCGGCCGTACTGTTTGGTGCAAATCTCCCCTCTCAATATACATATATATATTTTTCTTAATCATGTACATATACATATACATATATATATATATATATATTTGTATACATATACAAATTCAAACCCATTTAAAATTTTTATTTTTTTGATTGAAGAGAATTGAAATTCCTCCCATATATATATATATATATATATATTTGTATACATATACAAATCCAAACTCATTTAAATTTTTTTTTTTTGATTGAAGAGAATTGAAATTCCTCTCATACATATACATATATATATATATATATTTGTATAATGGCTAAAATATGAAGATGAGATGAGATTGTATAAAGTTTGTATAAAGTTTAAGATGAATTGGGTTTAAGATGAAGATGAGATTGTCCAATCTAAAGTTTGAAGTGGGTTTAAGATGAAGATAAGATTGTATAAAGTTTGAAATGGAGAGAGAGAAAAGAAGAAGATGAAGATGGAGAGAGAAAAAAGGGTTTGGAGAGAGAGAACAAAATGAAGATGAGGGTATAATTGTCAATTTATAACTTTTGTTAAAAGAAGTTCGTTTGTGTTTTGGTTCATCAATCACAAGAGGGTTATGTGGTGATATTCGAACGTTAGGAGGTAATCCGCAAATGGCCAAAACTATAGGGGGTAAAGTGAAATTTGCCTAAAAAAAATTACTTAAAATTTTAAAAATATTTACTAAAAACAAAAAAATACGAAAAATAAAAAATTAGATTTTCAAAAAACTAAAACTAAACAAACTAAATTCATCTTCTTGTGAAGGTTTATTTTTATGTACAGAGTGGGATCCAACAGGGGATCCAAAGATGATAGAGAGCTCTAATAGAGCTGTTCTAAAAGCAACTCTAGTGAGCTGTTAAAAAAAAAAAAACAAAAGACAAAACACAAGAACGAAAAAGATGTTGGAAAAATGGTTTAATATAGGCATATTTTTTAGCCCCAATTTTGGGGTGGGTCCGAAGAGGTGATGTGTTCCTTGCCGCGTGGCAAGTCACACGGTAAAGACGGAACGTCAAAACCATTTATGAGTGAATGGGAAGTTGACGTCGTTTTCGGATTTAACATTAATTTTTTAGATAAAAATTCTTTTGAATTTTTTCAATAAAAAATTATTGTGGGAATTTAATTTAATTCTAAATTTAAATTTTGGATTTCTAAGTAATTTTCTAAAATTTGTACCTCTTACTTTATTTATTAAACTATTCAATTTGTTTAATATATAAATATATTCAATAGTTTAATATATATATATTCAAAATTGTTTATTTAATAAAGGTAAAATAAATTTGAATTCCAAACAGGTTGTTTGACCAACGGATCTTTTCAAATTTGTTTTCAATTTACCTCGGTCAACTTTATTTGAATGTGATACGAGCAGAACCTGTTCACTACAGTTTTGCACCTATTCATTTCCTTAATGCACCTGTTCGGGTCATTTGTTGTTGCTTATAAATACTACATTCCAGCAATGTTAAAGCCCCGGAAAAATCAGTCCGTATATTCTGATATTGATGTCCATTTTGTTCTAAGTACATATATTCTTCATATATTAG
This sequence comes from Camellia lanceoleosa, assembly GCA_025200525.1. Classification (NCBI taxonomy): domain Eukaryota; kingdom Viridiplantae; phylum Streptophyta; class Magnoliopsida; order Ericales; family Theaceae; genus Camellia; species Camellia lanceoleosa. The sequence continues at coordinate 176,058,648 of CM045760.1, forward strand.
ATTTAGAAAAAATATTCAGAGAGTTAGAACACAGGTTTGGTTCGTCGAACAAATTGTTTGGTGTACTACTACAATTTGTGATGATCATTGTATCCTGGGAGATAGACACCACTCAACCGAAAGTACCATAGCGGGGCGAATATGTTTTAAAGACAGAGTATCACACACTCGACTTGGTCTTAATATTAATTCAGTTCGATAAATAAATCTGGTATGTTATTTATTTATTTTGTTTGAATTTATTTCAAGTTATTTTTTATACACAGAAGATTGTTCTAACTATCTTAAGACAGACTCGAATTATTCTGTTTACAGAATTTTTCGTTTGTTTCCCTTTTTCATTCTTCGTAAATAATTTCGGAAGAAAATTATTTTCTGTAGATTTACAAAATAATATTCTGGTTGGAAAAACAAATAGTGATTATATGCTATTTGATAGATATTTGTAATATACTGTCTTTTTTCTTTGACAACAACTAATAGTACGATACTGGTGTCATTAATAATTTAGAATATATTTTTGTGGAATTTTTTTTTCATAAATTAATTTTGGGTTTTTGAAATTATTTTTTGAGTTTTCATTAATTAAAATTCTGTTTTCAGTATTTTAATTATTGAAGTGTTACTGAAATTAATTTTCTGTGTGGAATTAATTTGGTTAAATAAAATTTTATTTTATTTCCAAATTAATTGAAAAATAAAAGTTATTTTCTTATTTCTTTTATTTTACAGAATTTAATTTCTTGTGTGGAATTATTTTGGTTAAATAAAATTTTATTTTATTTCCAAATTAATTGAAAAATAAAAGTTATAGTTTTATTTCTTTTATTATATAGAATTTAATTTTCTGTGTAGAATTAATTTGTTTAAATAAAATTTTATTTTATTTTCAAATTAATTAGAAAATAAAAGTTACATTCTTGTTTCTTTTATTTTTACAGAATTTAATTCTGTGAATTTGGTTTAATTTTCTATGTAGTGTAAATTCTAATTATAATTTTGTTTTATATATTAGAATTGATGGCTACTGAATCTAATGCCCAAACAAGTATTGCTGTGGTGGCTGCAATTGCACCAACCCCCTCTCCTGTGATGACAGTACGATAAATCACGGTGAAAAGCTAGAGAAGTTCTCAGGAACTGACTTTAAAAGATGGCAACAGAAAATGTTGTTCTATCTTACAACTCTAAACCTGACTCGTTTTCTCCGTGAAGATGCTCCTATCCTGAAAGAGGATGAAACCGACCTCCAAGTGATTGCTGCAGTTGATGCTTGGAAACATGCCGATTTCCTTTGCCGGAATTACGTCTTGAACGGACTTGACAACACATTATACAATGTCTATAGTCCAATCAAGACAGCAAAGGAACTTTGGGAATCGTTGGAGAAAAAGTACAAAACGGAAGATGCCGGCTTAAAGAAATTTGTGGTTGGCAGGTTCCTGGATTTTGTAATGGTTGATTCAAAAACTGTGATCAGCCAAGCTCAAGATTTCCAACTAATTCTGCATGACATTCATGCAGAAGGTATGTCTCTCAGTGAATCCTTTCAAGTTGCAGCCTTAATTGAAAAATTACCAAAAGGCTGGAAGGAATTCAAGAACTACCTCAAACACAAGCGCAAAGAAATTTCTATGGACGAGTTAATTGTGCGTTTGAGGATTGAGGAGGACAACCGCAATTCTGAAAAGCGAGCTGGTAAGCTTCCTATGGAGTCTAAGGCAAATGTGGTGGAACATGCTTCAAAAACCAAGAAACGAAAGTCTTCTAAAGAAAGTTCATCACAAGGCTCTAAAATGGAGGAAAATAAAAAGTACAAGTTTAATGGCAAATGTTACATCTGTGACAAAGAGGGACATCGAACCAAAGATTGTCGTAGCAAAGACAAAAGCAAAAGAAGAATAAGCAAGAAGCCTGCACAAGCCCATATGATCGAAGTGGACAAGATTTCCAATGGTGTAGATGACATCAATCTTTCTGCAGTTGTTTCTCTGAGGCAAATCTTGTTGGAAATCCTAAAGAATGGTGGGTGGACACTGGTGCTACTCGCCATATTTGTGCCGACAAAAAGATGTTCACATCTTACTCTACAGTGGACAATGATGAACAACTTTTTGTGGGCAACTCCTCAACTTCCAAAGTTGAAGGACAATGAAAGATTGTTCTAAAGATGACATCAGGAAAGGAACTCACTCTCAACAATGTACTGCATGTACCGAACATTCGCAAGAATCTTGTTTCCGGATCTTCGTTGAGTAAGAATGGGTTTAGGCTAGTATTTCAGAGTGATAAATTTGTACTTACTAAGAATGGGATGTATGTAGGAAAATGTTACATGTCTGATGGCCTTTTCAAGTTAAATGTAATGATCGTTGTACCCTCAGTTATTAATAATACTACATCTTCTTCTTACTTGCTTGAGTCTTCAAATTTATGGCATGGTAGACTAGAACATGTTAATTATAGATCTTTGCGTAGATTAATTAATATGGAATGTTTACCTAAATTTGACATTGATTCACATCATAAATGTGAAATTTGTGTTGAGGCAAAATTATTTAAAACTCCTTTTTCATTCAATTGAAAGAAGTACGGAACCACTTGAATTAATTCATAGTGACATTTGTGATTTTAAATCAATTCAAACCAGAGGTGGAAAAAAGTATATAATCACTTTTATAAATGACTATACTAGATATAATTATATTTATTTAATTCGAACCAAGGATGAAACTTTGGAAACTTTCATTCAATATAAGAATGAAGTTGAAAATCAACTTGGTAAGAAAATCAAGAAACTTAGAAGTGATAGAGGTGGTGAATATGAATCACCTTTTGGTGAATTTTGTAAAGAACATGGAATAATTCATCAAACCACCGCTCCTTACTCACCTCAGCAAAATGGAATTGCTGAAAGGAAAAATAGGACTTTAAAAGAAATGATGAATGCCATGTTAATCAGTTCTGGATTACCTCAGAACTTATGGGGGAAAGCAATACTTTATGCTAATTATATTTTAAATAAAGTACCCCAAAAGAAAATAAATCAAACACCTTATGAATTGTGGCATGGAAGAGTACCATCCTACAAATACTTAAAAGTGTAGGGGTGTTTAGCTAAAGTGGCCATTCCTAGTCCTAAGAAGACTAAGATAGGTCCTAAGATCATTAATTGCATTTTCATTGGTTATGCCAAGAATAGTAGTGCATATTGGTTTTTGATTTATAAATCAGAACATTCCGAAATGCATGTAAATACTATTATTGAATCTCGGAATGCATCTTTCTTTGAACATGTATTTCCAAATAAGACTGGACAAGAGACTAGTAATAAAAAAAGATCTGTTACTAGTAATGATCATGGATATGATCAAGAGTAAGAGTTAGATCAAAATGAGGAAGAGGAACCTAGGCGTAGTAAACGTGTTAGAACCTCAAAATCATTTGGTCCAGATTTTCTAACATGTTTGTTAGAAAATGAGCCTTTAACTTTTAAAGAGGCTATGTCCAATCCTGAAGCTCCTTTATGGAAAGAAGCTGTCAACAGTGAAGTTGAATCCATCTTGCAAAATCACACTTGGGAATTAGTGGACTTGCCACCAGGTTGTAAACCTTTTGGGTACAAGTGGATTTTCAAAAAGAAAATGAAAGCGGATGGATCAATTGACAAATACAAGGTAAGACTTCTGGTCAAAGGATTTAGACAAAAAGAAGGTTTTGATTACATTGACACATACTCACCGGTTACTAGAATAACATCCATTAGAATGCTAATTGCCATTGCATCTCTATACAATCTAGAAATTCATCAAATGGATGTTAAAACCGCTTTCTTAAATGGTGAGTTAAATGAAGAAATTTACATGGAACAACCAGAAGGATTTTTTGTTCTAGAGAAAGAAAAGAAAGTGTGTAAATTGGTTAAATCATTAAATGGTTTGAAATAAGCGCCAAAGCAATAGCATGAGAAATTTAACAAGGCAATGATGTCAAATGAATTCAAAATTAATGAGTGTGACAAATGTGTTTACATTAAAAACACAGACAAAGGTTATGTCATTGTATGTCTTTATGTAGATGATATGCTCATCATAGGTAGTAATAATGACATGATTAAAACTACCAAGAAAATGTTGAATAAACATTTTGACATGAAAGACATGGGCATTGCTGATGTAATTCTTGATATGAAAATTATCAAAACATCAGAAGGATATGCTTTGTCACAATCTCATTACATTGAGAAAATACTTGACAAATTCAGCAAAGATGATGATCATCTTGCTAGAACACCTGTAGATGTTAATTTGTATCTTTCTAAGAATGTATAGGAAAGTATTTCTCAATTAGAGTATGTCCAAATTATTGGAAGCTTAATGTACTTGATGAACTACACTCGCCCAGATATAGCTTATGCAGTAAGTAAATTAAGTAGATATATGAGTAATCCGGGAGTAGAACACTGGAAAGCAATTATAAGGGTTCTAAGATATCTCTGATTCACTCGTAACATTGGGCTGAATTATACTAGATATCCAGCGATACTTGAAGGTTACTGTGATGCAAACTGGATATCGAATACTAGAGACTCAAAGTCCACCAATGGATATGTCTTTACTCTTGGTGGGGCAGCTGTTTCTTGAAAATCTTCCAAACAGACTTGCATTGCTAGGTCTACTATGGAATCAGAATTCATAGTTTTAGACAAAGCAGGGGAAGAGGCAGAATGGCTTCGCCACTTCCTTAAAGATATTCCAATATGGCCAAAACTGGTGCCTGCTATATGCATACATTGCGATAGTCAATCAGCTATAGGTAGAGCACAGAGTCATAAGTATAACAGTAAGTCACGACACATTCGTCGTCAACATAATACCATAAGACAACTACTCTCTAATGGAATTATTTCCATTGATTATGTGAAGTCTAAAGACAACATAGGGAATCCACTAACCAAAGGGTTAGCAAGAGAGTTAGTTGAGAATTCATCTAGGGGAATGGGACTTAAGCTTATTAAATAAGAGTTACCACAACAGCAACCCAATCTAATTGACTAGAGATCCCAAGATCTAGGTTCAAAGGGACAACCGAGTTGTGATTGACTCAGAAGGATCACTGTGGAGTCCAACTCCTACCCATTTCTATGATGAAATAAGTGATGTCTGTAGCATTAAAGATTAAGTAAAATTTTAATGATTCTTATATCTAGGTAAACCTAGTGGAGTATGGCAGGATACTCTTCATAAGAATCATTTATATGAGTGTGAATTGGGCCGATTTTATGAGATTTGTGATGGGCTACAATTCTCTAAAGCACTCATGAAGTCCAGGTTGTTCAGGGCCAAAATGAACACAACAGTGAGAATTAAACTGTGTTTGGGAATATACTGTGTGAGTTATATTGTCTTGGTTTACACAAATGGCTGAACAGTTCAAGACATCATGTTCACTGGTTAGCTAATAAATCCGATAGTGTCTCACAAGGGAAGGTTCAAAGCCAAAAGCTACCTATCCTTTGCAGAACATTTCCAATTTCTTAACTCTCTGATTAGATCATGTTGTTGCATTTTCTCTCCGTCAAATTTCATTCATATGGGGGATTATTGGAAAAATGGTTTAATATAGGCATATTTTTGAGCCCCAATTTTTGGGTGGGTCCGAAGAGGTGATGTGTTTCTTGCTGCGTGGCAAGTCACACGTGGGTCCGAAGAGGTGATGTGTTCCTTGCCGCGTGGCAAGTCACACGGTAAAGACGGAACATCAAAACTATTTATGAGTGAATGGAAAGTTGACGTCGTTTTCGGATTTAACATTAATTTTTTAGATAAAACTTCTTTTGAATTTTTTCATTAAAAAATTATTGTGAGAATTTAATTTAATTTTAAATTCAAATTTTGGATTCCTAAGTGGTTTTCTAAAATTTGTACCTCTTACTTTATTTATTAAACTATTTAATTTGTTTAATATATAAATATTTTCAATAGTTTAATATATATATATTCAAAATTGTTTATTTAATAAAGGTAAAATAAATTTGAATTCCAAACAGGTTGTTTGACCAACAAATCTTTTCAAATTTGTTTTCAATTTGCCTCGGTCAACTTTATTTGAATGTGATACGAGCAGAACCTATTCACTACAGTTTTGCACCTATTCATTTCTTTAATGCACCTGTTCAGGTCATTTGTTGTTGCCTATAAATACTACATTCCAGCAATGTTAAAGCCCCGGAAAAATCAGTTCGTATATTCTGATATTGCTGTCCATTTTGCTCTAAGTACATATATTCTTCATATATTAGATTTAGAAAAAATATTCAGAGAGTTAGAACACATGTTTAGTTCGCCAAACAAATTGTTTGGTGTACTACTATAATTTGTGAAGATCATTGTATCCTGGAAGATAGACGCCATTCAACCGTAAGTACCGTAGCGGAGCGAATCTGTCTTAAGGACAGAGTGTCACACACTCGACTTGGTCTTAATATTAATTCGGTTCGATAAATAAATCTGGTATGTTATTTATTTATTTTGTTTGAATTTATTTTAAGTTATTTTTTATACACAGAAGATTGTTCCAACAAAAGACAAATTAATGTTATTGTAGAGTTCTAAAACATTTTTCCATGGGATTAGATGCTCTGTTTCTCAATAATGTTTGAGAATTTTAATTTGAGAACTCTAACTCTAATAATGTAGAAAGTACCTATGTAAAGATGAGATCTATACTCCTCTCTCTATCTCTCTCTCTTCCACCTTACTAAAACTTTATTTAAAACTTTCAAATTAGAGTTAGGTCTCATCCCTCCCCTGTTTCTCTATCTACTCAATGTCCTCCTGGTTGCACGATTGCCCATGTCCATACTGCAACCTATCCAAGGGATTAAATCCTCTGTTTCTCTCTCTCTCTCTCTCTCAATGCCTTTCTTGTTTCCATGATTGGCCACCGTGATAATTAGAGAGGAGAAATTATGCAGTGTTCTTCCATTAATATTCCTTTTATCGATTGATATTTTGTACATTGTATTTTAAAAAATTTTGAACACAAAATTGATAAGTCCTATAATTTAAACACTATTATTTGAACTTGTTCTAAGAGTACTGAGTAAGTTCTGATAACAGAGTTGTGTAAAAGAATAATTTGATCCGATAATATTATATACATGAATAAATTATATTTTATTATTTTAAATGAATGGTAACAAAACTGTTAATTTTATAAAATAAAATGCGACTTTTTCATTTGTTCATCTATATATGATAAAATTGATTTTTTACTGTTGGATTTATGAAATGAATAGCTATAGGCACAAAATGAGGTCGCAAAATAAAGTACGGAAGAATATGAAAAATCTTTCCCAAGAAATTGGAATCTTATGTCATTTACTTTTATCTACATGTGCTTCTTAAGATTTTGTTTAGATTTTAGATTGGTAAGAAAAGATAAATTATGCTACTTTTCATAAAGGAAAAGTATATAAAGCATTCTCACATGATTAGAATAATATTAACCAAGCTTATTGGATTAAGTTCACTGAGCTAGTTCATTCATGGATTGTATTGTATCAGCATGTCTTAGTCAATCAAAATTATTCAAAAAGTTAAAGAAAAGTACACCAATGTGATCCCTTTGTTGCTTAAAGACAAAGTGGTTTCACAAATTTATCACAAAAATATTATATTTGAAGTGATTGGCGTGCTTGTCAAGCAAAACTTTGCAGCCATTGCTCATATGATATCACTCTTTTTAAAAGTATTTTTTGTAATTTGATAAAAAAATGTATCCAAACATGTGGCATTTTCTCCTTCTCCACATTTGTCGGATTTGAATCATCATTGGCCGAATTCGATTGGACAATATTGGATTTCCAGTAGTTTGTGATTATCCCCACATTTTGTTGGATTTTTAGTTTTTAAATATAATTTTTAATTTTTTAAAAAATTTTCGTGCTTTTGCGTTTTTGATGAATTTTTAAAATATTTTTACTTTTTAGATATATCTAATTTAGATGTACATTAAAAAGTAAAACATTTATGAAAAATCTTTTTAAAATTAACTAAATATAAAAATATACAAAAATTCACCACATTTTTTTTTTTTTGTAATTATTGAATATTTTTTAAAGATTTTTTCACAAATATTTTACTTTTTAGTTTCTTTTAAAAAATATAAAAAATACTAAATACAACAAAATAGGAAAAATAAACACTCAAAAATCTGTACCAAATGGAATGATGTTTTGGGGAGTGCTTTCACAAGAAGTATTTTGGGATTATATCAATGATATTTTTGGGAAGTCTTTCACAGGAAGTCATCGGCACATTAGCGGTGTATTAGGTCTTGTGAAAGTCTTGTGAATCTTAACAAGTAGTGTACATAGGGCTCAAGGTCTAACGAGGGGTTTGGAGGGGTTCCCCCAAGGAAATTACCCTCATAGTTCGAATTTTTTTAGGTATTTTAGTAATTTTATGTTGCTTCTGTGTTATCATAATTTCTATACTTACGAATAGACGAAAGAGGCGCGTCTTTTCTATAGAGAGTTGTAATAATTTTCTAATTATAGTGAAAATTGCAAGAATCGTGAACATAATCTTATTATGAAGTGAACTATGTGAATTCTTGTGTTCTCTTCTGTGAAATTTCTTTAATTTCTTTTATCTTTTTTATTTGCTATTTTGTATCTTACTAATCTTGATTAGGAAGAGTCAGTTTTCTTATACGGTGTGCACACCTAATGGGAATGTTTTTATAGGTTACATATTTTGATTTGAATCGAATTTTATTAGTCGTAAGAGACTTTAATAGAAATTGACCTCCTAAATTTAGAATTGTAACCTTTTTTTAAAATAGTCAATACATGTGGAATTATATAATTCTTATGAGAGCATTTTGGAAATTAAAATTTTGACACTTTTTGTTAACACCAACTCATGTATATAATGGAATATACATATATATATATATATAGATATCTTGAAGTATGCATATAGAAATTTACAAGCAACGTGACTTCCAAGTAGGCCCAAGTTGGTGGGGGCTATGAGGCGATGAAGATGATAAAATGAGAAAGACATTTGATTCCAAAGGGAGAATAAAGTGTATGATTTCCGGCTAGACAATGCGACAAGAGGGTTAAACATGTCCCCATCTATGACTTGGAACAAAATTAAAAATAAAAATAAAATTAGTAGACTCATCTCATAAGGTTCCTCATGTCTCTAAGTGGTATACCACAAGTTTTTCCAATACATGAAAAAATATCGTTGAAGCAACTATTTTCAAGGTAACGAAAAAGAAAAGCAACAAGAGGGACGGTTGATCATGACTGTTTTTTGGAGGGGTGTCATAATTTTCAAAATGACTGAAAAAATATTTTAAAAATGACTCAAATAATGATGTGATGCGGAACATGAGAGCAAATTTCTTAAGTTGTGTTTAGATTTTAGATTTGTGAATGAAATTATGGAGGATAAAAAAGAAGGGAAGAGATTTGTGAACTCTATCCATTGGACTTTCTGGCCCTATGCTTTTTTATTGGCATTGGATTTACATAGTGTTCTACTACAAATTCAGGATTGCCGACTTTTCCTTCTCCGAAGGGTTGCCAGAATTGCTCAGATAGTATAATCTAAACTTAAGCTTCAATATCTCAAATATTTGATATAGTAGATTTGAGAATAACAATAGGAAGCTACACATCTTGTGCTATGATTGATGGAATGGTGGTTGAATGGGATATTATTAGATGAACCTACTGTCTCTGGCCATAAAATAAAGTGAGCAACTTCCAAAAATAGATTTTGTTGTGGCACTCTTTGTCATGTGTTGCATACAATGATTCGGATCCCATTTGTTTTTTAAGAGATAGAGAGAAAAGTAGAAAAAAAAAAAAAAAAAATCAATCGGTGTGTTTAGTTTTAGTTTTTTAGAAATTAAATTTTTTGTTTTTTGTTTTTCGTATTTTTTATTTTTATTTTTAGTCAATATTTTTAAAATTTTAAGCCCTTTTTTTTACTTTTTTAAATGCACCTTACTTAGATGTATTTAAAAACTAAAATATTTGTGAAAAAATATTTTACAAATTTATTAAATACACAAAAATACAAAAAATATACTGAATTTTTTTTTCATTTATATTTTTGGTATTTAGTGAATTTTTTAAAGATTTTTTCATGAAAATTATACTTTTTAAGTGTATTTATGTTAGGTGTGTTTAAAAATTTTAAAAAAAAATTGCTTAAAATATTAAAAAAATTCAATAAAAACAAAAATAATAAGAAAAAATAAGTAAAATTTTTTGAAAAATGAATTTTCTGAAAAATGTTTTCAAAAAACTGGAAACAATAGAATAATAACCGAGTACAAAATGAAATGAAAATTGTTTAGTAAGAAAAATGCTTTACTAAAATGTAATTTGAGGTACGATGGTCTAAGTTAATTCTTACCAAATGCTGCAACAACGAGAATTTTGTATATCTCTAAAATAGTTTAGGAAAAAATATTGTTTGGTTTGAGTTTGGGAGATGAGTTTGGGAGACAAAAAGTACGAAAAGTTGTTTGGTTTGGTTTTTTTGAAAAGATGTTTTGGAAAATTATTTTGAGAGAGAATTTTGAAAAAAGTGATTGATTTAATGTGTATGAGAGAGAGATTTGTTTGGAAAACTTGTTTGGTTTACAAGTTTTGGAAAAAAAAATTGGAAAAATTTGTTTGATTTGAATTTTTCTGAAAACTCATTTGTAGAGAAATTTTTTCAAAAATTTTTAGGAAATTCAAACCAAACCAACCCACATATATTTTGAATGAAAAGAGGACAAAATGAATAAGAATTAGTAAAAAATTAAAAAGCATTTAAAATAGTCCAAGAATTAGCAGTTTGTTCCTTTTTAAGTTTTAGGTTCAAAACTTTTTAGGTGCTATCAATTCTTATGTTGGACCAATCCATATGGAGTTTAGCTCTGACTTTAAATAGGTATCCCGCTAATGGACGGTGGGATTGGTCTCCCAGAGATTAGTCGAGGTGTGCACAAACTGATCCAGACACCCTAAGTTATCAAAAAAAATAAAAATAAAATAAATAAAATAAAATAAAATTTTAAAACACAATTGTATTAAGTAGTGCACGTACTTGAAAAAATATTTAAAATTTAAAATGTGTGAATTAATTTAATCTTTCACATTAGATCAAATTTAAATCTATATTATATATTTAAAATTTAAATATATAGCATGTGTCATTAATTTAAGATATCATACAATTATGATCATTAATCAACACATGTGATATCAAATTTCATCCTTTAAGTCTAGCATAACTCTCAACATTCCAATCCAAATGTATTCATAAAGTTTTGTCAACTTCACACACAAAGACTGGAATGTTTGTCATGTTTAACCATGTTTTAAAATTCAATTTGGAATGGTACATTGGGATTCTGTAACCTATAATAATCTATTACCACCTTTTCACCCCTTTTCGAAGTTGCATTTTCCTAGAATTGTGCTTCCAACTTTATTTTAGACCAATTGTCTTGATAATGGTGATGCCATCCAAGATTTAATAATATCCGAGATTTAATAATGCTGTGTTTGATTAGGAGATTTGAGGAGAAATTTAAAAAGAAAAAAAGAAAAGGTGTGTAAAATTAGATGAAATGTAAGTATATTTTATTCACATTGCACTTAACTTTTCCTTTTTCCTTTCTAAATTCTTTCTCAAATCCTCTAACCAAACATAACGTAAATAAGTTTTATTTATATACCAGTAACTGGGTAATTATTGGAAAAATTACCAATCAGTAAACAATGGAACAAATTTTTTTTTTTAAAATGCTGAAAATTTTTGTGGGGTGTAATTTTTTTCTTATTTTTTTGGATGGGAAACAGTTGCACCTCTATATAATTGCAAATACTTAATTTATAATTGCTCCATAATTATTCAGTATTCTTATAATATTATATGATATTATTTAAGAAGTATTTATATACAAATAAAAAATTTATATCCAAAGTTTATAGAGAATATTATGGTATATTTAGATCTTATCATTTTATTTTAAAAAACCTATTAATGCAACCTTGATTTTAAGAATGTCACAAGCACATCATTTTAGTTAAATATTCTATATGAACTTTTTAATAGAATAACATTTTCCTCATTTAAATGGTTCTTCCAACTAATTTATTGTGAAAATTTTTATGATTATCTTTGTTTAAATAATTGAAGGACAAGAGATTATCTATTCAATATATTTTACTGTTTTACATTTATTGGAAAGACCACTTAAATCAAACCACATCCATACCTAACAATGTTCCACATTTAAAAGCCTCTTTTTTCTTTTTCTTTTTATAGCTTAAACGAGATAGTAACTAGTTAACAAACAAAGGTTGGTGCTTGCTAATTTAATTATAAAAAATAAAAGTTGGGAAAAAAAAATAAATTTAGGTCCCGTTTGGCAAGTGACTTTTTTAGCCAAAAAGTCAAAAAGTTACTAAAAAAATCTAAAAGCCAGCAATCTATACCAAAAAGTCAAAAATTTCATTTTCCCTCTACTTTTTGCATATCTTTTCATAAAAAATCAAAAAGTCATCCCAAACATACGGTTTTTTTATCTTACATTTTAGCTAAAAAGTCAAAAAGTTACTAAAAAAACTTGTTCCCAAACGAGGCATGAGTCCAAATTTATTAGTAATTAATGGAAATAAGATAATTATTCCAAAGAATCAATTTAAAAATTAGTTAGAGGCTGCTAATTATCCAAATTAAAAAAGAGAGAGAGAAGGAAAAGAAAGAAGAACATAATATAATAATGCGATTACTTAATCCGACAAGAGGTTAGAGGAAGCAACGAACCCAATCTAATTGGAATCCTTGCAATATCGACTGAATTTTAGCGGATCAACAGGTGAGACCGAGAATTATCATAAATCCAAACTAGATCAGAGCAATGTTAATGTTATATGGCTTCTAAACTAATTAATTATAATTAATTTGTCCTAATGGAACTACTTGATTCTTTTGTCATGATTGGATTTAATTAATTTGGATGAGAAGTGCAATTTTAGCTATAAACAAACATATTTATAATAAAAAATTGTAGTGCTAATAACGATTAAGATTTTTATTATAATAATGGTGATGACATCAGTGATTAGACCTCAAATTCCATGTTTATTAAATGCTTAGCTCCTTCAAATTTCACTTGAAACTTTATAAATACTATACAAATTAAATTTTTGTATAGAATAACATCGTATTATATAATTTTTTCATTATAAGTTAAACACCTAATATTATTGTGACTGATAAATGTGAGAATATTACTGTCATATCAACCTAAATGTATTTTATGCATAAAAAATTCTATTTATAAATTTCTTCTATATATATATTATGATTAATGACGGTGTTTTGTGGAAGGATTTTCATGGATGAGAGACAATTTGGATGTTGACAAAAAACTAAGGAAACATGGCATTGGCCCCGTTTTGTAGAGTTGTATAAAAGTAATTATAAATTATAACTTAATAGATCATGGTTTATAACTGTGAACATAAACTGTTAACCTATTTGATGCAACTGTGAGATTATGAATTTAAGCAGCAGAGTAGTGTTTGGTTAATAAGCTATAAAATAATTTTTTACTGTATAATTGTCCTTTCTGCCCTTATATGATATAAAAATAATTATTTTGTCATTTTTTTCAGTTTTAATTTTTTTAAAAATATTTCATTAATAAAAGTAAATATAATTAGTATTAATTAGTATCAATTAATATAAAAATTGATACATTTGCTAAAAATGTAATGGAAGTATTATTGTCACAATTATTTTTCATTATAAATTAATTAGTATCAATTAATTGCTAAATTAGTATCAATTAATACTAAAATTATTAATTAGTATCAATTAATGGCTTACTTTGTCTCAATTAATACTAAAATTATTAATTAGTATAAATTAATATTAATATTTAATTTTTATTAGTATCAATTAATATTAATAATCAACAATAGTTATTAATTAGCATCAATTAATAATTAATTAATTACAAAAGTATACAATATTAATTTATTAATAATTAATACATTTTTTTCTTTTTCTTCAGAAATATACAATTTTTTTATTTTTTAATTAATATAAAATATACAATATGAATTTATTAATAATTAATACTAATTAATATTTATTTTTCAATTAATATTGATTTTTTTCTTTTTCTTCAAAAATATACAATTTTTTATTTTTTTAATTAATATTAATATTTGGGTATTGACGAGGGCATTTAAGTAATTTTAACTCCCCACACTAGCTGTGCACTTAAGTCAAAAATTTAAACACTCCTGACCAGCTTTTGAGATAAGCTGAGAAATAGCTTGATTTAAGCTATAAGCTAGTTAACTTAAGCTGCACCAAACACAACATTTTAGCTTAAATTAAGCTAAAAGCTGAAATAAGTAACTTATAAGTTCTACCAAACAGACCTATTGACATGAACAAAAGTTGAGTATGAGATCTCCAAAATGTTTTTTTCTAAAATAATTTTAGAGTGATTTTTTATATACTTTTTTAGTGATTATTAATATTGTTGTACCTTCAATTTTTGTAAAACTAAATCTTAATCATGTAAAAAAAATTATTCTAAGATCACTCTAAAAAAAATCACTCCCGAAAAATTTGACTACCTATTTACCCAACAATCAATCACCTACACCAAGGACAACTATGCAAAAAAATAATTGCACACATCGTGTGATTTTTAGTTTTAATTGTTTTGATAATTTATATTAGTGTTTGATATAAATTTTTATATAGTTTGAGACAAAAATTATCTTAAATAAGTCGTAAAAAAATTAATTATTAAAAAATTAAAAGAGAGAAGCTTGTTTTTGCTTTTGAATCATACTAAACAAGCCCATATTTGTGGAACCTAATAATGCTACAAACTTTAAAAAAAAAAAAACTAAAAGAACAAAAATTACAAAAAGGTTGTAGAATATGGCCCCATCTGGTATTATACAATGTGACGGCTAGGGATGTAAGAAAAATCGAAAAAATCGACTAAACCGAACGAACCGGATCGAACCGGTCATATTTGGTCGGTTTTTTAATATGAATCGGTCTATTCGGTTTTGGAAATTAATTTTTTTCAATTTTTGGTTCGGTGCCGGTTTTGATATATTATAGACCGATTTATACCGAAACCGACCGAATATATTTATATATAATATATATTAAATATATAATGAATATTTTGACTCTATTTGATAGACTTGTGGTTTAGACTTATGGAATGCTTGTTTTAAGTTTTGGTTTTGTTTTGATGTCAAGATTTTGGTTCTGAGATTATATTTTGTTTCTAATTCTAATTCAGTAAAAGTTTCAAGCCTTGGTATTTATTAATTTTTTTGTGAATGGTTAGATTAAATATGGTTAAAATTGTGTATAAATGACTAATTTAATATTTTTATATAAATTATTTATTATACTACAAATATAAAAAATGACTTAATTTTGAAAGTACTTAAACCGATTAAACCGCAATGAACCAAACCGTTTGAATCGGTGCGGTTTGGTACGATTTGATAAAAAATTTAGTCTGTATTGATTTTCAATATAATAAAACCGACATTATTGATTCGGTATAAAATTTCACTTAAACACCGACCGTCCCGAACCGATTACATCCTAAGGGACGGCAACAGCCATGTATTAAGAAAATTGTTTTCCTACGGTTGGTCCGATGTGAGTCCCATGTAAAATTGCACAAGCCGAAAAGGAGAAGTCATTGTTGGTTTAGGATAACGTCACGTGATGCTTTGTCTGTATTGTGGTTGGAAAAAATAAAGGTGAGATTAATAATTTTATATAAGGCGATTGAAAAGTATGAAGAGATATAAGAATTTGTGATTGATTCAGGATATGATTACATAATATTTTAGGACTAACTAATAATTTTTTTTTGGGTTTGGTTATGGTGTGCAACTTACACCTTACACCTTATTCTTTACACTTACACCTTATACTTACACCTTTTATACCTTACACCTTACACCTTTTGTGTAAGTGGCACATGGTGTGCAACTTACACCTTACATTTACACCTTACACTTACACCTTACACTTACACTTACACCTTACACTTATACCTTTTGTGTAAGTGGCACATGGTGTGCAACCCACTTACACCTTTTATGGGTTGCACACCTAAGAAAACTCCTTTTTTTTTTCCAAAAAGAGATATGAATCCGTATGTGATACAATGGGAGATTCTATTTGAATCCAAAATATATCTTAATACGTTCAATTTAAATTCATAAATTTTCATTCCTAATATATCCTAATATGAATTTATTAATAAAGAAAATACATATTAAACCTCAAAATATATTTTTTTTTCTCATAGTATACCATAATCAGTTATTCCTATTCAAATATCTGTATCTTCTTCTCCAAAAGATCAAAGCTATTTCTTCTTTTTCTTCTTCATCTCCCTCCAAAACTCCAATCCACCCTACCAAAACTCACCATCATCATCAATATCATTGTTTTTTATTATTTTGAAACCCTAAATCCTAAAACAAAGTTTGAACAAAATCAAATAATGGACAAGAATAATAATCAAAATAGTTTTTTAAAACAACCCATCAAAAAGGAGCTAAGTATTCACGTAAAGGGGTTTCACAATTTTTGTTGAGTACTATCAATTATTTTCTGTATCATTTTTTTGACAAAAATTAAAGGGCACAATAATTAAATTAACAATAATATATTATTGGAGTTGTTCTTATTTTGTCATTTAAATAGTCCATTATTTGAAAACTGCTCTTTTTTGTTAGTACCTAATGCTTGTGTGCTTATATGTTTGATTTTTACTTTTCCCTGAGTATTATTGTGAATCATTTATAATGTAAAACTTTTTTTTTCTATATTGAAAAGTTTTTATAATACTTGTGTAAAATTTTGATTTTTTTTTCTGTATTTATAATGCTTATGTACTTATAAGTTTGGTTTTTTTTTTTTTTTTTTTTTGTATTTGAGAATTATTTTCTGTAATGAAAAGATTTGAAATAATTTAATTTTTTTAGTTTGTTTATTATTTATTATTTAAGTTTACCTTGAGAGATGTAAGAGAGTAAAATAAAATTTTAAATAATTAAATAAAGTATACTTAAAAATTCAAAGTACTTAATTATTATTTTTATTTATTTATTTATTTTTGGTGTAAATAGAATTCCCGTGATACAATGTATACATAACACAGAGCAGACCACTGATTGAATAGTTGGTTTGGAGCTGTGTGCTGAGTTGGCCCACTTGAGTGCAGTGGCCCAAAATGCTCTTGCAGCCTTTCTAACCAACCCAAAATTACAGCTCATTAAAAAGAAAGGGAAGCGATTAAGACCCCCTCTAATCACCACCCCTACTACCTCCACACACACGTAGCAGGTGGTGATTAGAGGAGATGGAAAAAAAGAAAAAATGGCCAATCATAGAGAGAGGGGATCAAAAGGAGTGCCAACTCATTTTCCAAAAATAAAAGGTTTTTGTGGTTATATGGGGCTGCACTTGCAATTATTTTTATCATACACATTTTATATTTTTATATTATACTATATTTATTATTTTATTTTTTAATACAATTTTAATGTAATAAGTCCCACTAACTATCTAGGTATATATTTAATGCACCAGTTCCAACTGACTAACGCAATAAATGATAAAATAAGAGGATTATAACAATAAAAATTCCTTCAATATAGACCCTCATATTCATCATCATGTTATGCATTTTGTGGCAAATTTTACATAAACTTATAGTAGAGGTATGGTAATTTATGATTCAAAAAATGAAATTATACATTTTTTTTTATATTATTATGAATTTTATAATAATGTTACACATTTTTAACCACAAAATGTATAACATTATAACAAAATACATAATTTTTTTTAAATCACAAATTATCATAACATTATTAAAAAATTATGTAATATTTATCACAAAAATATATAAGATGCACTAAAAAAAAGGAGTTTCCAGCGACAGCACATTATTTTTGGGACAATTTTTTTGGAAAAATAACAGTTCAGCGTTTTTTTGTTTAAAAAAATTCAAATTAATGATAAACTTTAAAAATTTTAATAATTAAAATTATAAATTTTTTTTATGAATCAATCATTTTTTTTGAGAAATAACATGGTCGGTAATTTATTTATTTATTTATTTATTTTGCGGTGAATGTGCTTTCAACTTTTTGTGAGGCAACCGCAAAAGGCTATGATTGGGGTGGTCGTTGGGTGGATGATTTCTAAACTTGGGATATAAGCTACATGACCTCCTTATATTCATTGAATGTCCCACATGCTATTGCATGTGATCCATTGTGTAATTTTTCAGGGTTCTACATTATGAAACAATTGAGACCAAGCTAGTCTGTAAAGTCCTAAATGTAGGTACTACAAAGTCTTACATGTAACCACTTTGTGGACCTACATATCCGCTCATGATTGTATTTAAACTTGAGCAACACTGAGCTCTCGTTTGATGATATCACTTTTTAGTATAAAAATTAAAAAATTATTAAAAAAATTAAACAAATAATAATTTATATTAAAATTTTAAAGATTTTATTTTTTCTTTACTTTTTGTACATCTTTTCATAAAAAAATTAAAAAATCATCTCAAACATATTAATTTTTTTTACATTATATTTTAACGAAAAAGTCAAACAGCTACTAAAAAAACTTATTTCCAAACAAGACCTAAGTACAAAAAATTATAATACAGAAGGAATAGATAAATTGCATTGTATGATTAATAAAAATAATTTCTGACATTTTTCTTGAATATAAAGTGAGCCACGCTTGATATAATATATGAATCATATACGAGTCAAATTCGAGTATTTTGATTTGTTTATCAACCTACATTAATCCTGCTATCATAGGTGTCGTTTGAAGCTCCACTTTAATGCATATTCTTAAGGTGAATGGTTAGCTAAGCATGCAGTGTGTAGTGTTTTGAAAAGTTAGTAAAAAGTTAGGTTGTGTTTGGTAGAATTTTCTAAATATGATTTGAAAATAGACTTATATTTTGAATTTGTGAGTTTTAGAATTATGATTTGAGTATGGAAAATTTGTTTTTTTTTTCGCTACATCGGAAAGAAGAAAAACAGAGAAGGGGCTAATCCCTTACCCTTCAAGCACTTAACATATCTGCAACCAAAAGGCTGCGAATCTCATCCGGAGACTCGTTAACTACTAGTAAATCTTCAGGTTGTTCTGCCCCAAGCTTCGCCAATGCATCAACACAAGTATTTCCTTCTCGCATGACATGAATAACTTCACACTCGCATCCTCTCAGAATGATTCTTGCATCCTCCACTAATCCCCGGAATGGGAAGCTGTCGCCTGGGCCTTCCTTTAGCAGCTGGACTCTTGCTCCGCATCTGTTTCGACGATAACTTTGGTGAGCTCCCTTTGAAGTAGTATGGTAAGACCCTTATAAACCGCCCACGATTCCGTTTCGAGACTGCTGCTGCTCTCAATTTTATCGTAATAGCCACTGATCCAAGCTCCTTGTTCATCACGGAAAAGACCTCCAAAGCCTCCAATTCCTAAAATTTTTCGCAAACATCCATCCGAGTTCAACTTGATTAAACCTGCAAAAAGAGGAGTCTATCTAATTAGAACAGAGGATTTCTTTGGTGTAACAATAGATCGACTAAAAGCCATATGAATTTCTAAAGAAAAATTGAAAATAAACTTCACACTTTCAAAAGAATTAAAATTTTTATTTTCGAAAATCTTTTCGTTCATGTTAGTCCAAACTCTCCAAAGAGCAACAATAAAAATAGTTCCAATTGAAATGTAATTGCCATAACAAGTTTTGTTTTTGGCATTCCCAATGACCCAATCCAGCAAAGGTATATTAAGCATTCTCAAATACCATTGAGTATTAAAAACAGAGGCCCACAGCTCCCCTGCTTGAGGACAAGTTCTCAACACATGATTTAAGTCTTCCATATTATTGCAACTAATACAATTAGAATAATTCGTGAGTCCCCTCCTCATGCGCATATCATTGGTAAGGAGTTTTCCATTAAGCATCCCCCAAAGGAAACCTTTAAGTTTTTGTGGAATTCGCAATTTCCACAACCACTTCCAATCACCCACATGTTGGTCTTTTTCAACAATAATATCATAAGCTGCATGTCACGACCCAAACCCGCCCTCATAGGTTTGGCACCGTAACCGGCTAGTAATCCGTGGATTACCTACGGCCTCAGAAGACATTAACAAATATTAAGGGGGCTGCGGAAGCAATAATGTAAAATAAACAAGGTCCAATGAGCTGTGATGACATACATGGGACAGAAAATTTTAAAACTTATTTATATACATAGCATGCCAGTCAAAGTACACCAATATGTACAGAATATTTACATAAGTACGTCCCAAGATCCGACTTTACAAAAACACTACCACTGACTAGCATGAAGTACAAAACTGCCACGGTGTTAGGCTTCAGGCGGAACCTCCTCGGGAGGCGCAACAGGTGGCTGACCAAAAACAAAAACAGAGGGCCATCAACTCTGGCCAGGGTCTTGTGCCGGCTCACCTACATATATATAATAAACTGTGAGCGAAAGCCCAGTGAATAATAACAGAGTAAAGGTTTTAATGAATGATATCCATCACAGAGTTAGAAATCAGAGTTTATTTCAGAAACACAATCTTATCAGAAATAGAGTCTTATGCATTTCAGATTTCCAAACAGAGACAGATTCAGATACCTGCTCATATTCGATTTCACATTCGTGTACAGATTTTGCATAAGATCATATGTGGTACACCCATTAGCTATCAGATCAGGTAGGTCTAAAGACCACAACAGGTAGGTCCGAAGACCACAACAGGTAAGTCCGAAGACCACAAATAAAGTTGGTACCAACGACCACAAAGGTCCATATCTTGTGCGCAAGTAGCCATGGTATTATTACCCCCAGGCAAAGGCCATAGGCTACGGTATTGTTACCCCCAGGCGAGGGCCATCCGGACTAAGAGTGCCACAAATACTTTTCAGAAAAACTGGACATTCATTCATTCATTTCCAACATATCATAGCTTTTCAAAGAATCAATCATTTCGTATCATAGTATACTGAAAATACATAACATTGAACATAACTTTACAAAGTTATTACTCACAGTGGGCGTTGATACAAGTAGACGAAGTCAAAGGATCAACAGATTGCGGCTCGTGACCTACATAACACATTACGGGTACATACTTTGAAACATGCACTCCAATTGTACAAAACTCACATCCATGATTCTAAGTGTGTATCTAACCCCTTGCCCTTAGTATGGAGTCTTAAGCATGGCCTAGGAATGCCTAGGATGGAATGGGGGTGTAAAAATGCCTTAGAAAATGTTTTTCAAAAGTTGCTGAAGACAGGGGCCTCGCTCGAGCGAGCCTTCTTTCGCTCGAGCGAGCTTCCAAAATCAAAGGCTTCGTTCGAGCGAGAATTCCTTCGCTCGATCGGTCTGATGAAACAGTAAAAATACTGGATGCTGTGATTTTACGCGCGATGGTCGCTCGATGCTAGCTCGAGCGGAGCCCTGGACAAAGGTGCTCGCTCGAGCGAGGAATCCTTCGCTCGAGCGAGGAAGCCAAATTCTGGAATTTCCAGATTTGCCTCCCAAGTTCGAACCAAGCATTCTCCAACCCAAAACTCAACCCCTTGGGCCCAAATTCTGGAAAAACACTTTAAACTCATAGTATATCAAGTTTCAAAAGCAAATTTATAGAATCATTGCCCAAGAGTGAGTCAATTTGAGCATCATTTACAAACCCATTTTCAAGAACAAAGTGCAATCCAACATGCATGAGTTCAAATGCATTTCAAAGCTTCAAATCATGATCCAAGGCAACATTTAACTCAGAAATTTGTTGACCTCATAGGCTTTAGCAAAAATATGCACATGTATGTAGAAATTTGACACCCAACAACTTCAATTTCCATGAATGTGTACATGCATGTATGTTACACTACCCAATTCACTCTAATCTTCAATGTGTCAAGAATTATGCAAGAGCTAATTCAATTCCTTAAATGAGGGGGGGTGAATTTCTACCTTAAACCTTCAAGTTTGAGTCTGAGAGCTCAATTCTTCCAAGTTGCCTACAATTCTTCCAATTTTCTAAGCCAAACCTTGTTGAATCAAGTTTTCTTCACTCTCATTTGTCTCTCCCACGTTGGTCTCTCAAGAGAATGAAAGCAAAATGTTCCAAGACTAAGTCTCCTAATTGTCTAAGTTAGTGGCCTTCAATGGCGTAATCGTAAATAAGCTAGGTTCATTATTAAAATGTTATCTAATTAGATTTAAACATTCCAAATCAAATTTTAATTGAACCTACCATAAATTCACATAAAATCTAACGAGTCCAAAATACTAATCAATTTCGGAATCGGGAGCCGATAAGGCTTCCAATTTGCGAATTAAAGTTTAAAACACGAACAAATATTCCGACACCGAACAGATAAAAACACATAAGTCATGCAATGCACATGCAAATAAATTTCAGATTTTTTCCTTAATTATTATTAGACATAATTAAGTTCCAATTAGCGTTAATCAGGGTCGGGGTTATTACACTGCAGCAGAAGTGAAACCCCCATCCTGGGATCCCTTCTAACAAGGTTTATCAATGAGATTCACAAACTGTGGAGGGTGGATAAGCAATATGTCAGGAATTGCTTCCTTCAGTATTTGGTTAGTAATCAAATCCACATCCCACTCTTTTTCCTCATTCAATATTGTACTAACAGTGGTAGAGTTGGATAATTCATGGTTGGGAATAACCTCATCCAAGGCTTTATCCCCACACCACCAATCTTTCCAAATCCTCACTTTAGTACCATTACCAATGGTCCATTTCATCCTTTTACTCAACACATTTCTAGTAATCAGGAGTGCTTTCCAAATATGAAAAGCTTTTCTTTTCCTAAGCAAATTGTGAATGGTATTATGTTTCAAATACTTAGCTTTCAAGACATCTATCCACAATCCTCCTTCATCACAAAGAATTTTCCTGCTAAGTTTGGTAAGAAGAGCTAGATTATTATCTCTAGCTCTCCGGATACCAAGCCCACTATCCTCCTTTTTCTTGCAAACTTGATCCCATTTAATGTATGAATTTTCCTCCGTTCAAGGGTATCACCCCAAAGGAAGTTTCTATTCAGACAATCAATATCATCACACACCTTTATAGGGATTTTCATTGTTTGCATAGTGTAGGCCGGAATGGTTGAAGTAATTGATTGTATAAGAGTGGCTTTCCTAGCCAAGGATAGAGTATTGATTTTCCATCTCGTTAGTCTTTTTTTGCATTTTCTCCAAAATGGAGTTGAAATGGCTACGACTAACTCTACCATGAAGAAGGGGGACCCCAAGGTACTTCCCTAAATCCCTAGTTAAAGGAATACCACATAAGGAACTAAAGTGCGAGCATAGCTACAATTCACATTCGAAGAGACAAATATTTTGGACTTGTGAATATTAATTTGCAGGCTAGAAATATCACTAAACTCATTAAGAGTTTCCATGATATTCTCACAACTAATGGGGTTCGTCGAGGCAAATAAAAGCAAATCATCCGCAAAAAACAAATGAGTGATACAAGGGCCTCCGCTACCAACTAAAATGCCTTTCCAAGTTTTAAGGGCAGCCTTATAGCAAATTATGTTAGATAAACGCTCCATACAGAGAACAAAGAGATAAAGAGACAAGGGGTTTCTTTTTCTCAAGCCTTTTTCTGGAGTGAAATCCTCCAAAACCTCACCATTCCACAAAATAGCAGATTGAACAGTAGTAACACAACTCATAATAAGCATAATGAAATTGGATGAAAATTGAATTCCTAAAGAGTTTGTTGCAAAAAATCCCATGAAATATTATTAGGCCTTCTCAAGATCAATTTTTAAGATCAAATCACCTTTTTTCTTCTTCTTGCCCATCAAAGTGTGAATAATTTCGTGAGTGAGAATGATGTTATCACTAGTTATATGGCCAGGAATAAAACTACTTTGGTTGGGACGAACAATATTATTAAAAAAAAAGTCTAATACAACTCACAATAATTTTAGTAATGATTTTGTAGGTAACATTACAAAGACTAATGGGCCGAAACTGTTTAATAGTCTCAGGGTTTTCAACCTTAGGAATGAGTTTTAAAAAGAGTTTTAAATTGAGTGGGGAATTTTTAATGTGACATATGATATTTGATAAAAAAACTTACAACTCATAACCAAACACACAACTCAAAATTCCATTAAAGCTCATAAAAAAATTTAAAAAATTCGAAAAATATTTTTTATTGAATATATAAAATTAACATGTGTCAATTGGGAAAAAAAAAATTTGTACTGTTCCGGTCAATCGGCCGGTCGACCGGTGGGACGTCCGATTAGTCCAAATTTTCCCGCCTGCGACTGTGTTTTCAAAAGTTACTGTGGAATTAATTTTTGAACATCATAAACAAATGCTATGTTAACGTTCTAGAGCTCCACCAAACAGAGCCTTAGTTTTTTGACTTTTTTAATCTATTTTATCTTTTTGTAAGTAAAAAATATAAGAAGTGATGCGGCTTAAAATGAATAAAAAGCTAAAAACTTTTTTTTTTGGGTTTCCAAAACACCCCAGCCCACTTCTACTGATCGAAGCTCAACCCATTTATGGGAAGGGCTTCAAGCACAAGTGAGACTAACCCAAATCAATCAAATGTGATATTTGTGGAAAACGGAATCCAGGATTTAAAAAATATTAATAATAGAAAGAATCTACGACTTCATTAATATTTGTGAAAAAATTTATTTTTCAGAACCCAAGACTTACAAAATTATTTGAGTTTGTTGGGCGGGTTTGAGGTTGTAATATCATTTCATAGGACTGAGTTTGGAATGATACTTTTTATGCGTCGTTAGTTTATAAGAAAAATGTCTTATGAAATATGTTTTTATTATTTTTTGACATTTGGTATAACAAAAAATAAAAATTAACAAAAAAATAAATTTATTTTGACAAGAAATATTTTTTACTTTTAAAAAATAAAAAATATTTTTTAGTTTACAATTTTACCAATACCACCTCATTTTTCACCTCTACCGCCACCATTAAGTCAGTAACTAGTAACATTTTTCAGATAACGTTTTCGGTTAGAAAATATTTTTTATCAAAACAAACAAACTGTTGGGCACAAAGTCGGGTCGAACAGGCTTGGCCGCTAGAGTCTTTTGGGGGAACTTACTGATAAGTCCCATGTACTAAATTCAAGATCCAGCTAATCCCAAAACAAAATACTTGCACCAATTAGTCCAACACATTTTTAATTGTTACCAAAAAATTCTTTTTTTTTTTTTTAATTTACAGACACCGTTCACATCTTACTATCGTCGGACTTCCGTCAAACGGTCGCCGAAGACTCGTCGGAATGTTCAACATCGCCGGAAAGTCGTCGGAATGTTTAAAACATGTTATGAAACTGTAAAATTTTACAGTTCTAAAGAATGTTATAAAACTGCAAAATTTTACAGTTTTAAACCATGATTCATTCCAGCACAAAAAAAAAAATTCAAACTGCAAAATTTTACAATTTTCACCGCCTGTAACTAAAACTCGAAAATTACTTGTTCGATTCAAAATTTTTCATTACAAATCATGTGTGATAAATCTGTGTCATTACAAATCTGTTTCAATGATATTATAGATCTATTTCATCATCAACACCAACAACCATAGGTCACCAACTATCCCAAAAAAAAATCTGTAAATAGAGAGAGAAAGAGAGAGAAATTGACAAAGATATATACACAAATCTGTTCAATCTAAGCACAGATCTGAGGATGAGCGTCTTCTTGTTCTTGTTCTTCATCGTCTTTTTGTTCTTCAGTTCTGCATCGTACCAAATCTGGTCACTCTGATCAGATCTTGGGCGTCAATAATCGATCTGCGTAGTGGAGAAAGTGGCGATGGTGGTGCCACAGAGGTTCAGATCGGCATAGATGTTTAGATCGGAAGGTCGTAAAGAGGGAAGCAAAAAACCAGAAAAAAAAAAAACGAGAGAGGAAGGGAAGCAAAAAACAGAGAGAGAGAGGGGAAAGGACTTTTGGGTGCAGTGAAAAAGTTTTGGGATTAAATAGAGACCACATGTTTCACATGGGACCTATGAGTAATTTTTCCTTTTTTGTAATTATTTCTATTCTGGGCTAGGCTAGGCCCCGTGTATAATAAAGGCCCAACTTTTTTTCTTTCGTGTAGAATCAGGCACCAAAATTGAATCTGGGTTCTAATATTCATGGGCTTAGCTTAAAGTTAGTGCCCAAACATTCAATTTCCATTTTGACCACACAAAAAAAAATTGCTAGAGATCTCACCACATTAAAAATAAAAATAATAAAATAAATAAATAAAAATTCTACACGGATGTGGGTCCCATAAATAATTATATCAATATTTTTTTATTTGTTTAGTTCGCCTGCACTATTTTTTTTTTTTGTTTTTTTTATATATATTGCTAGAAATAACTAGAAGCCAAAATTTATCTATAAAAAATTGGTTTATTTTGACTTTTCTACATTTTTTCATAATTTTTCTCACTCTGTTTCTCTCAAAGATGATCTGGTTTAGTCAAACTTTAAAATAACACGTACATTACAAACGTATTTTTTGAGATTTGTTTAAAATATAAATTATCTTATATAGTTTGAAAAATTATAAATATATCTTTGTCAAAAAAAATTTATTTAACAGAATTAATTAAAAAAATGAAATTTCTAACAATTCATTTATACAATAATAAAATTATCTGAATTATTAATTGAAATAAAATTTTAACATTATTAAAAACTATTAATTAACTTCATGATTTATTAATAAAAAAACATATTTGTTATGAAATTAAAAATCTTAAGGGGCATAATGTAATTTCTAGAACCACAGGAGGATAATTTATAATTTAAGTAAATCTCGAGAGGTGTGTTTATAATTTACCCAAAATAAATATATATATATATACATTGATTTTTATTTTACTAAAGAAAAAATTAATTTTAATAAAATTCAACTTATATAGTAAATTATAGTCAAAGAAGTTTAGGGCCTTGTTTGGAATGTGCTACTTTAACGTATCTTTTTATCTTATTTGGGTTATATCTCTTTTTATTTGGATCACATCATCACCGTCTCTTTATCACATTTCACATCTTTTCATTAAAAAAAGAAAGAAAAATGAGAGAGTATACTTAAACCATCCCCAATAAACCCTTAATCAAGATTTAGATGTCAAGTCAATGGATAATGGCTAAACATAATAATATATATTTACGAATAATTTTTTAATAATTTAATTAAAAACATGAAGAAAAAAAAAAGTAATGTGAATGAGAATAAATTTTTAACTTAATTATTAGCCTATACAGTAGATGAAAAAAAATAGTATGGCAAGGGGCTTTTTTAATCAAAAAGTCAAAAAGTCACTAAAAAAATTAAAAAGCAAATAATCTATACAAAAAAATTAAAGATTCTCTTTTCTCTCTACTTTTTGCACATCTTTTCGTAAAAAGTTAAAAAGTCATCCAAAACATAATAGTTTTTTTTAGCTCATATTTTAGTCAAATAATCAAAAAATTACTAAATTAATCTGTTCCCAAACGAGGCCTTAATCATTCAACTCAATATAGGTGTAAATAAAATATCTAAAATACTTTTTTTTTAATGAGTTTGATGACTAAAATAATCTTTTGCGATTAGTTTTACTTAACGAAAATAAACAAATAATTTATATTAAAAATAAATCAAAAATTAAAAAATTTAGAATTTATTTTATTATAAGAGTTTAAAAAATAATAATAATGTTCTTTAAGCCTCCGTTTGGCAAGAACTTTTTTGGGCTTTTTTGGCTATTTTAGCTACAAAAGACAAAATAGGCTTTTTTAGTCACAAAAAAAAAACATCACATCCAACCCATAATCATTACACTCCTCTCTCACAAAAAAACTCAAAAAAGCCAAAAAGTCAAAAAGCCCTTCCCAAACCAAACTTTTAAGCCCAGGCTAAAAAAGCCAAAAAAGTTAAAAAGCCAAAAAATCAACCCACTTCCCAAACGGAGGCTTAACGATTAGATTAAGAAAAACTAAAGTAAAATTTTAAATTCATGATCAAAATTGACGTAATTTAAATTTAGAAGAATATATTGACACCAGGTGCAAGTTTTGTAGTGGTGCAAGCTATGTAGACCATTACTGTAATTTATTTATTTATTTTTTTTTTTAACAATTTCATTCAATAATAATGTGACATTAACTTTCTTAGAAATTCAAGTCATATTGATAGTCTTCATTTAAAAAAAAAAAAAAAACACATTAGATCAATCACCACATTATTCTAATTAAATTTTTGTATATAATTTGTTGGATAACACTATTTGTAATTAAAATTATTTTTTAGATATTCTTACAATATCATTGCCTACATAATTTTTCTAATAAAAGAGAAATTTAAATACACATTAAAAGAGTAATCATTTTATCACTCAACTGCTTAATAAATATGACTCAAAATATTCAATTGGTAATCTTTACTCACTATTGATGAATGGTTATTTGGGCATCACACACAATAAAGTTGTTTAGTAATACTTATTTAAGCGGTTTTATAAAAGAAAATTTTAGTGATTTCAAAATTTCTATAAAAGATTTTATCAAATATCTCATATGAGTGTGAATTTTACATTCATGTGAGATATTTGGTAAAATTTTTGGAACAAACTTTGATATATCTAACATTACTCGTTTATAAAATCTTATTCACTATGTTTAGTTTCAATTTTTTGAAAATTAAATTTTTTATTTTTCATATATATATATATATATATTTAGTGAATATTTTTTAAAAATTTAAGCATTTTTTTTACTTTTTTATAAGATGTGTCTAAAAAGTAAAATATTTTTTTTTTAAAAAATTTAAAAATTAATAAATAAAAAATAATGCAAAAAATGTACTAAATTATTGTATTGTATTTTTTTTTTTTTTATAGATTTGGTATTTAGTTTTGGTATTTAATAAATAAAAAATAATGTGAAAATGTTTGGTTTGTGTTTGTAGAGTAGTTTTTGAGATGAAAAGTACGAAAACTTGTTTGGTTTGCCTTTTTTCAGAAATGGTTTTGAAAAATTATTTTGGAGAGAGAGTTTTAAAAAAAAAAAGTAATTGATTTGATGTGTATGAGAAAGAGAGTGATTTTGAAAAGTAGGTAACCAAACAAAATTTTAAAATTTTTTTTTTTAAATTTGTTTTGTTTGATTATTCTTGAAAATTTGTTTATAAAGAATTTTTCTCAAAAATTTTTTTGAAAAACAAACCAAACAAGGCTATTTTTCAAGTGTATTTATATTAGGTGTATCTAAAATTTTTAAAAAATTACTTGGAATATTAAAAAAAATAATGAAAACAAAAAATACGGAAAACAAAAAATTTCAGTTCCCTGAAAAGTGAATCCCAAAAAATCAAACCAAACAAGTTGATTCTTTTTTAGTGCTACTATTAGCACCTGTCAAAATTCTTTGAACCTCCTATTGTATTTTTTTTTTATTACAATTATACCCTAAAGTAAAATTACATTAAAAGATATTATTAAATGGAACACACACCTATCAATAAGAACTAATACTCTATAATATTGGACACCCACCTCCATCTCCATCTCCAACTCCAACTATACGTATTTCATGTTTGTAAACCCTAAACCTATTACTTTTCATAACCAACCAATATAAACCCTAAATCTATTATTTTTCATAATTATCTTAAATCCTGAGTATGTCATCTTCATCACCATCATCAACGCTATTGAACTTGAAAGTTTTGCTTTAAGTATAACGTATACTTCATCACTTATTTCACTGTGTAGAGCAATGGAGGACGATGACAATAATTCTAGTGAGACCGTCGTTCCATTGGTAAGTTTATTTGTCTTAAATTAATATTCTCAGTCGTTTTCGATCGTTCTTGTTTTGTTCAAGCTGTTCAGTACTGGTTTGCTAACTGTTAGAATTATGTTCGATAATACAATACTGAACATAATCCTTTCGTTCAATACATAGGTTCTGAACATTAATGCAGATAGTCAGTATTGTTGAACCGAATATCATCTTTATTTTCGTCACTGTTGAACTGAACAAAACTATTAGTTTCGGGACTATTGAAATGAATATCATTTTTCCAATTTTGAAATTACATTCACACGTGTTTTCAAGGTGATGCTTCGCCTAGAGGCAGTAAGGTTGATTCAGAACTTATAATGGATTATAATAATGCATTTGTTACTCATGAGGTGAATCTTTGATTGTTTTACAAATAATGTACCTTTTTTATGTGCAATAATTGGTTAGTTTAATTTATTTATTTCAGATATTCAAGAGTCAAGATGAGTTAATTCGATGGGCACGTCAAGTTGGAAGAAGAAATGAATTCGTTATTGTCGTGCAGAAATCAGATGGGGGTGGTATTCGAGGTAGGAAGCCAAGACTTAGCTTAGCTTGTAAGAGGAGTGGATCTTATAGGGACACTCGAAAAAACAGCAGGCCTAAGACAAAAAAAGCAAGACTGACTGGTACAAAAAAATGTAAATGTCCTTTTTTATTGAAGGGCAAAAAATTAGCCACAAATGACGACTGGATCTTGATAGTTGTTTGTGGTGTGCATAATCATCCTGCTACAGAATATCTCGAGGGTTATTCTTATGCTGGAAGATTGTCACATGAGGAAACCTCTTTGTTGGTAGACATGTTGAAAAGTATGGTACGACCGAGTGAGATATTGGTTACATTGAAAAAATGTGATGATGCAAATGCTTCCACAATGAAGACAATTTACAATGCACGTCATAGGTATAAAGTTGCTGAGAAAGCTGAGAGATCTCAAATGCAACAACTATGAGGTCAGTTAGCAATGAACAAGTACATTGAGTGGCATAGGAGCTGTGCAAATACTGAGACAGTGACTGATTTGTTCTTTGCACATCCTACTAGTTTGAATTTGTTACATGTATTTCCAAAAGTATTGTTGATGGATTGTACTTATAAGACCAATCGATATCGGTTGCCCCTTCTGGAGATTGTAGGTATCACATCGACAGACATGACCTTTTCAGTTGCATTTGGATACCTCCAGTATGAGAAGGAGGATAACTATACATAGGCACTTGGTCTTTTGCGTAGTGTCATGGATGAAAATACTCTTCCTTCTGTTATTGTCACAGATAGAGAATTGGCCCTTATGAATTCCATATGTACGATGTTTCCTGCAACTACAAATTTGTTGTGTAGATGGCATATTGGAAAAAATGTGCTTGCTAATTGCAAAAAGATGTTTGAGACAAAGGATAAATGGGAAATGTTTATAATGAGTTGGAATATGTTGGTGTACGGGAAAGAAATAAACCTTCTCGTATAATCCTGTTGATCAAGATTACGCTCCTTCGTACGACGTCGCTTTACTCCCTGAAAATATAAACGTGAGCTAGCCGGCGGGTGTGTGCCGGATACCTCTCCGATGCCTAAGTCAGCAAAATAGACGAATAGACAAAAAGCTCTGTGAATTCGGGAATCAAAGTTGCGTTACCTCTCCATAGGTGATGTTGTGAGCTTTTATAAGTTCCGCGTGGCACAATCCTAGTAGGATTCTTACTCCCCCATGCAGAGTCCTCCTAGGAGTCATACTCCTTAAAGATAATGCTTATCTTTCAACACCCCCCTCACTGCTTAAACCAAGTGAAATGGTTTTACCATGGTCAGATTACCATACGACCGAAATAACACTGCCATACTAAACAGGCAGAAACGACCGAACTCTGCTTAGCTCGAATCTTCCTTTTACAGTCTGTATCTTGGTTTCTCCTGTTGAAACCGAACTAACCTTGATAAGCTCGGACCGGACTAACTTTAACAAGCTTGGACCGGACTAACTGCAATTAGTAAAATCGCAATGACCGATCTAATCACAAGGCTATCTCAGCACTTCGGCTCGATATGGTACGACCGCGCTGTTTGTCCAGATTGCGGTGACCGAGCTCTTTAGGACCGGAGTAACTTCAAGCCTCTCTCGGACTGGAGTAACTTCATGGCCTTTTTACTCAGCCTTTCGTACTGTGGCCCATAACGGCCCATTACCCAGCTCGGCCCAATTTTCATATAAATTACCTTCTCAATTGCCCCTTAATTCCATCTGCCTAGCATGATAGGGATTACCTATTTATCAGCCGAGCTAACAATTTTAGCCTGACGACCGAGCTAAACTCTTAAGCCTTTCCAGTCAAGCTAAAACTCTTCAGCCTTTCCAGCCGAGCTAAAAACACTTTTACCCTTTCCAGCTGAGCTAAATTTACACCAGGTTGTTCTTGTCCGGTCAAAACGTCTCTTCTGTTGTTGCAACTAAACCGCTTCCCATTCCGTGTACACGTGGCAGATTTTGATTAGCCAGGCGGAGCTGTCACGCCGTCTTCGTATCTCGTGAAATTTGAATAGTCCCGCTCTTTTTTGTCCTTCCCTCTACACAAAAACGAACCCTAATGCCTTGAATCATTCACTCTACTGTTCACCTTTTTTCCTCTCTCTCTTCGAGCCTCCATTTCTCCTCAACTCCGTGCTTGCTGTGTCCTTCATTGCTACGACTTCCATTTCCTTCCTCTCAACCTGGTAAGCTTCAGAAATCTGTTCTATTTTTCTTGTTTTCGTACTTTTTTAATCCATAGCATTTGTTTTATGTGTTTTTGCAAAACACATTTTACTTCCATTTTCTGCCTTGCCTTGCGTTTTCTACAAAAACTTAGTAATAGAACCACTTGGATTCAAGAAATAATATGAGAAACACTAGTTTTGATCCAAAATCATAATATAACTGGAGTAAAAATTTGTTTGTAGTTGATGTTCAATCTAGGCAGACCATTCAACCGAACTAACACTTCATGTTACCCCAGTAGTTTTAACAAGTCAAACCATCTTTTGATTTATCTTAGCCGAGCTAACAAACCGTACTAAGGCTACATAATAATGTGTTTGATAATCTTAATCACGGCCGAGCTATAACTTGGGGCTAAACCAAATTAGTTCAAACGTACTCACAGTCTTGCTTAGAGGCTTAATCAATGACAAAACCCTTGCACAAACCGAGATAACAAAACCCCCTTGCACAGACCGAGATAACAATCCCTTGTGCAAACCGGGATAACAAAACCCTTTGCACAAACCGAGCTATCGAACCCCTTGCTCAAAACCGAGCTAGGACTACATTTATCTTGCCTTTATTTCTTTTAGCACGGTCCCACGATCTGTGTTTAACACTTTTGTTTTTCGCTTTGTAGACTTTAGGTTGCCCAGGCACTCCTTTGAGCACTTAACCGAGCTACTCAGCACCTTACTCCGACCGAGCTAACACAAGTTTAATTTATTCATAACTTAAGAGAAAAATGGGTAAATATAGGTTTTTAGTAGACACACCTGGTGGCTTGGCCAAATTTCGAAGGGAGTATAACATTCCTGACGATGTCCACCTCACCTTAGCCAACCAAGATGTCACACCATGGGGAAACCATGGTTTTGTATCTTTTACCCTTCTGTCCATTATAGAAACCGGATTAAGATTCCCTGTACAACCTTTACTTTGTGAATTCCTTAGGCAAACTAGGCTATGTTCCACCCAGCTTTCCACAAATTCATACCGTATAATAAATGGCATAGCCGAGCTAAACCGCTGAGCTGGTATTAACCTCGGCTTAGCCGAACTCTTCCATTAATACTCCATAGGATCAAAAGAAGATGGTTGGGTCTATTATCTAAGAATACGCCGCCGCCAAAAGAAAATAATAAAGGACACACCGGATAAAGACTTGAACGGCGATGATTTTTTCTGGGTATCTGGGAATTTTGAAGATCACCAAGCCCAGATCCCTGGTCGTAGAATAAACTGGGATAAAGGAACCTCCGGTATAATTACTTCGGCTCTATTGCATGTTTTATTTTACCTCAGCTTCCACTCCTTGAACCGAACTAACTATTTGCCTTTTTTCTGCAGATTCAGCCCATCTCAAATCACTGTATAGCTACCCCAACTTAGGCATACTTCGTGTCGCACTATGATATCCCGAAAGAAGTTGGGCCAAGCTACTGAACTTTGAACCGACGTATAGATACAGCAGCCGACGAAAAGCCAGAGTAACAGACTTCTTGTTGGAAGCCTCTCCCAAACCGGATCCATCCTTACCTCAAATCAACTTGGTCCGAACTACCGCTGAACAAGAGATGGCAAAGAGGAACAGAGTAAGGGCTTTGCTAACCGAAACACACCAAGCCGGGGTACCACAAACCGGTCAATCCACTGAGACTGTGGTAGCTCTTTCATCTCAACAACCCTCCTCATCCCGTCCAAGCAAGCGTGCCCGGACTACCCCAACCGAGCCACGCCTTGTTGATGAAGACGAAACCATTCTTCCACCAAGCCCTCCACCGAGTCCGCAACCGGAGCACTCCGACCGAACTAGCTCCTCCAAGTGGGCACCCAAAATTACTTTTCAAAACCGAGCAATTCAGGACACTAACTCAGTGGTCGCTGAAAAAGATCACTTAATGGCATTTAACCTTGCCAAGAGTGTTTGCCTTCCAACAGACATGGAGCACCACAAACATCTGACCGAACTGAAGGCCATCCGCTCGGCCACGAAATCCATGGTGCTTGTAAGTAGCTTTTTCTGTTAATCTTTCTAATTTACACAACTTTTATCTCGGTTTGCTTACAAGTCTTCCCCTTCTTTTGTAGGCCATGCAGAAGAGCCACATCGCTCATAAGCGTGTGCTAGAACTTCGTAAGACTACAAGGCAAGCCATGGCCGAAGTAACTGAAAAAACTCCCGAGCTAGAACAAGCCAGGAAGCAAATAGCCGAGCTAAAATCCGAGAACGGTCGTCTGACCGAACTTGTTAGCTCGGCTGAAGCAGAAAAACAAAAGGCTACAGTCGTGATAAAAGACAAATACCTACGCGAACTGGCTAAACTTGAAGAAAAGAAAAACGCCGAGATAGAGAAGCTGAAGAAGAGTGCCGATGACGCCGAGATATGGGGTTACAAGGAGGGGGAGACGACTTACATTAAACAATGTGAAGCTGCCAAGGATCTCTTCTTCAAATGTGGGTGGAGGGCGGCTGTAGTGCAGCTCGGTCACGGTCCAGAGACTGAGGTTTTCAACGCTCCTGCATATTTCATACCGAGCTCCATGACGGAATATGCTGCTACCCTTCAGTAACAATTTCTTGAGGATTCAGATGATGAAGAAGAAACCGTGCCCAAAGATACCCCGGTTGTCAATGACCCTGTCGATCAGTCAGTTCAGTCGGAGCCAATGATGGAAGACCTGACCAACGAGCTGCCTACTGAGACCGAGCTTCCAAACGAGACCGTGCTCCCGTCTGAAACCAGGCTCCGGGTTGATATTGATACTGATCTTGATGATCTGTTTAACTGACTTTGTATTTTCATCTTCTTTTTGTTTTTTTCTTTTCTTTGCTTTTGGAAACAGATTGTAACCGGGCTGAGGCCCCACCCTTTGTACTTGCTTTGAATTTTCAATGAAGTCTGCTTTTTTGTTCTAACTCTTATTTTGGTTAATCTCCATGTTTGTACTTTACTTTCTAACTGAAGTCTTGGATGAGGTACAACATTCACTTGCCGAGATACTTTATATCGGTCTTAACCTTTGCAACTATAACTAAACCTGCCAACCACTCTTTAGCCGAGATACCTACCTTGGCTGAAGAGTACTAAGAGTTGGTTTAGTCCAGCCAACCACTCTTTTAGCCGATATCCTTATTTCGGCTAAAGAGTACCAGGTGTTTGGTTTAAGCCAGCCAACCATTCTTTAGCCGATATCCTTACTTCGGCTGAAGAGTACTAAGAGTTGGTTTAATCCAGCCAACCTTTCTTTAGCTGATATCCTTACTTCGACTGAAGAGTACTAAGAGTTGGTTTAATCCAGCCAACCTCTAAATTGGTTATTTCTGCCAATTTTAGAAAAATGTTTGGTTATTCCGACCAAACATCCTGCAGCCTAGATCCTTATCCTGCGCTTAGGAGGGGTGTTGGTTTAATCCAGCCAACCTCTAAGTTGGTTTTTTCCAGCTAACCTAGAGTAAAGTGTTTGGTTATTTCGACCAAACGTCATACAGCCTAGATCCTTATCCTGGGCTTAGGAAGAGTGTTGGTTTGTCCAGCCAACCTCTAGATTGGTTTTTCTAGCCAACCTAGAGTAAAGTGTTTGGTTATTCCAACCAAACGTCCTGCAACCTGGATCCTTATCCTGGGCTTAAGAGGGGTGTTGGGTTAATCCATCCAACCTCTGAGTTGGTTTTTCCGGCCAACTATGTTTACAATGTTCCTAACTCACTAAAACTATCTTTTACAGAAAATAATTTATACTGAAAAGAATCTACTTGTGTTATTGAGAAAGGAAAAGGAAAATTACATATGCTTGAAAAAAGTTAAAAATAAAATAATTTGAGATTGGCAGTGTTCCATGGCCTGGGAGTGGCTTTGTCGTCCTCATCTTCCAAGTGGTATGCCCCTTTTCCTGCTAATCCAACCACTTTGTAAGGTCTTTCCCAATTGGGCCCTAACTTGCCATCTCCTGGTACCATGGTGTTTCCCATCACTTTGCGCAGCACCCAATCGCCGATCTTAAATTGCCTTGGATGCACTGTTTTGTTGTATTTCCTGGATAACTCTTGTTGGTATGAGGCAATGTGAACCAGTGCTCTTTCTCTTCTTTTTTCCGCAAGGTCGAGCAATGCTACGGCTTCTCCATTTAAGTCTGGATCAAAATTTTCGCTTCGAATAGTGGGAAGGCCAACTTCTAGTGGGATTACTGCTTCCATACCATAGGCTAAGGAGAATGGAGTTTCTCCTGTTGACCGCCGAGGCGTGGTACGGTAAGCCCATAAAACATGAGGGAGCTCTTCTGCCTACTTGCCTTTTGCTTTCTCTAGCCTTTTTTTCAATCCATCCAAGACGACCTTGTTTGATGCTTCTGCCTGACCATTTGCTTAGGGATATGCTGGTGTAGAATTGTAGAACTCTATCTTGTACTCTTCACAAAAGCCTCTAAAGATTCTGCCGTCGAACTGAGTGTCGTTGTCTGATATTAGGGCTTTTGGTATGCCAAACCGAGTGATGATGTTCTGCTAGATGAACTTCTTCACGTCTTTTTCCTTAATTGATGCTAAGACTTCTGCATCCACCTATTTTGTGAAGTAGTCGATTGTTGCAAGAAAGAACTTTCTGTTGCCTGGTGCTGTTGGAAGTGGTCCTACTATGTCCAAGCCCTACATTGCGAAGGGCCATGGGTTGGTTAAGGGTAGAAGTTCTCTGGCAAGTTGATGTATTTGGTGTGCGAACTTTTGACATTTCTCGCACTTCTTCACATATTTCTCTGAGTCTGCTTGCATGTAAGGCCACCAATATCCTTGCAAGATTACCCTGTGTAATAACCCTGACCCATAATTAGCTATTAATCGGTAATTAAGAATGCTAATGAGTGGATTAAAATGAATTGTGGGATTAATATGTCATTTGCACGATAATTGGCTTCTATCTGCTACTTATAGCAATATCTGTTGAAATTTTGCTTTAATATGTTAATTGGAATTTTTAGAACACCATGGCAAATTTTATAAAAAACTGATTCAGTTTAGTAAAATCACATGTGATTAAATTAAGTCTTAATTGGAACTATTTTTGAATAATTGAATTTTGTGCTAATCTTGAATAAATTAAGGTTACTTGCGTTGAATTAAATAATGCATGATTGGTACCTAATCTAGTCCTATTATTGACCTGCTGCCACCAACTCCTTCAATGTATTTATCCAGGTGACCTGCTGCCACCAACTCCTCCAGGTGCTGTCTCAATGGCGTGCAATTTTTAGTGCGGTGCCCCTTTTCTTTATGGAAGGTGCACCGTGACCTTTCGTTGTAGTCCTTCTGAGCCTCTCCTAGTTTAGCAGGCCATCTGACGAAAGGTTCATCGCGTATTTCGCTTAGAATCCGGTAGATTGGCTTTTAGAATACCGTGGTAATGGTAGTGCGAACTCTCAACCATCGTTTATCCTGGTCTTCTCCGTTGTCCCGCCTACCTCGTCTGTTTTTGCTCGGACAGTCTACCGCGTTGACCTTTATTGAGGCCTTTTTCTCCGGTATTGCGGTCATGCCAAATTTTGTTTTGGCACGGGCGCCATCCTCTTCCACCCTGATGTGCTGATGCACTCTTTCCATCAAGGCCTCCATTGTGAGGGGTGGCGTCATGGTGATTGAGTCCCTTAGTCTGTTCTCGACTGGAAGGCCTCTTTTGTACTGTGCAATGGCTAGATTGGTAGGGCAGTCCCCAATCTGGTTGAAGGTCTTCCAGTAGCGACTGTTGTAGGATCTTAAGGTCTCCTTGTCGCCCATGTCGATGGAGAGCAACTGATCAATCTCCACCGGGGTTTTGGTGTTCGTTCTGAACCTTGTTATGAACGCCTCTGCTAATTGCGCTTAGGAGGCTATGCTGCCTTCTGGAAGTTTTTCGAACCAAGTCAAGCCTAGGTCACCAAGGTTGGATGGGAAGAGGATGCACATCAAAGTCTCGTTGCGTCGATATACCGCCATAACCTGGCGGAAGTGGCTTAGGTGCATGTACGGGTTTGTCTTCCCCTCGTACGTGGTGAATTTGGGCTGAAGGAAGCCTGAAGATAGGGGTGCGTTTTTAATTGCCGAAACGAACGGCAAGGTCTGTAGCCTCACTAATGCTTTGTCCGTTGGTTCGTAGGCAGGCCGTGGTAATGGCATTCCAACCTCGACGCTTCCATGCGTCCGAGGAGCCAACCACTGAAGGGCAGATACCCTGCGAAGGTCGCGCGCCCTATTATCCTCCTTCCATCGTGCCCTTTCTTCCAGCACGGTCTGTAAGTCGGATGATCTTGGCAACTCCGTCTGCCTGGATGATGTCTAGTGTGTGCGCGAGGGCCGATAGGTGCTTCCCTCAGTATACGACCTCTCAGTCTTCATTCTCTCAGACCCGGAGCAACGAGTCCTGGAGGTTCTGGATTAAGTATCGCCCGTCCTGAGGCTTCTACTCTCTGTTTGTGATGGCGTGGTATGCCTACAGCGATCTTCTGAGTGGCGAGGAGGCGTGTTGCCTTTACACCTCTCTCCTGTCGCCACCCATTTTCCCTTGATCTGGCGTTTCATGGCCTCCATATCCGCCGCCATCTTCCTTATTAATTCATCTTGTTCTTTCACGCGATCCTCCAGAGTTTGAGGGTTGATCCTCCGCTTTTGTCTGTCAAGACTTTGTGAATGAGAGTGACGGGGGCTGTTATTCCGCCTCCCCCTAGCATCCCTCATGGGGTTGTGTCGTTGGGGCTCCAAGTCCGCCATGGGAGGGACAAGAGGCAAACCTTCGCGCCTCCCACCTTCTTTTGGGGTTTGTCCATCAATGGCGGACTGTGGCAAATCTTCGTTGTGCGCCATTACTTTTTATTAGCAAGGAAAACTTAATCAAGAGGTTTTGTTCTAATCTGATTTTCCCACAGACGGCGCCAATTGTACGGGAAAGAAATAAACCTTCTTGTATAATCCTGTTGATCAAGATTGTGCTCCTTCGTATGACGTCGCTTTACTCCCTGAAAACACAAACGTGAGCTAGTCAGCAGGTGTGTGCCGGATACCTCTCCGATGCCTAAGTCAGCAAAATAGACAAATAGACAAAAAGCTCTGTGAATTCGGGAATCAAAGTTGCGTTACCTCTCCATAGGTGATGTTGTGAGCTTTTATAAGTTCCGCGTGGCACAATCCTAATAGGACTCTTACTCCTCCATGCAGAGTCCTCCTAGGAGTCATATTCCTGAAAGATAATGCTTATCCTTCAACACCCCCCTCACTGCTTAAACCAAGTGAGATGGTTTTACCATGGTCAGATTACCATACAACCGAAATAACACTGCCATACTAAACAGGCAGAAACGACCGAACTCTGCTTAGCTCGAATCTTCCTTTTACAGTCTGCATCTCAGTTTCTCCTGCTGAAACCGAACTAACCTTCACAAGCTCGGACCGGACTAACTTTAACAAGCTTGGACCGGACTAACTGCCATTAGTAAAATCGCAATGACCGATCTAATCACAAGGCTATCTCAGCACTTCAGCTCGATATGGTACGACCGCGCTGCTTGTCCAGATTGCGGTGACCGAGCTCTTTAGGACCGGAGTAACTTCAAGCCTCTCTCGGACCGAAGTAACTTCATGGCCTTTTTACTCAGCTTTTCGTACTGTGGCCCATAACAGCCCATTACCCAGCTCGGCCCAATTTTCATATAAATTACCCTCTTAGTTGGTTATGTCATCGTCTGAAGAAGTATACATGCAACGACTGTCTTTGTTCTATAGTGAGTTAAGTACTTATCAAGATGCACTTCATTATGTTACCTCATCTTGGTTGGATACATACAAGTCGAAATTTGTGGCTGCTTGGACTGACACATTTATGCACTTTGGAAATTATACAACAAATAGGTAAATACGAACATTTAAATTTATTAGTTGTTTGGTTTTTGATAACATTATTTTTATAACAGTTTATTTTCATATATAGGGTTGAAAGTTCACATGCAAAACTTAAAAGATATCTTGGATCAAGTCAAGGAAATTTTGAGTCGAATTGGACAAGGATATACAATTTACTTGAGTTGCAACGTAGTGAAATAAAATCATCATTTGAGAAAAGCAAGATAGTTGTGCAACATGATTTCAAACCTGCACAGTTTAAGGAGCTTCATGGTAATGTCTCAATTACTGCATTAGATATCATATTGGTAGAGTCTAAACGAGCATCTTCTGTTGGTATTGATATTACTGCATGTGGATGTGTTGCTCAACGTACTCATGGTTTGCCATGTGCACATGAGCTAGCAAATTACATGAGGGAAAATCGGCTAATTCCCCTCACTTCGATTTATTCATATTGGACTAAGCTTGATATGTTGAGTACCCCACACACTGTAAGCGAAGAGTGGACTTGTACACCTGAGTTAGAATTGTTTGCCAAACGATTCGATGAGGTGAATCCAGATGTGAAGATGTTTTTGTTACAAAAATTGAAGGAGTTAGCCAAACCTGATTGTACATTTTTGATTGAGCCGGAAGTGAAGTCTAATCCACGGGATCAGCCAAAATTGAAGATTGAGACCTCCACTCGTCATGAGCGATCTGCGTTTGAAATAGTTGCTTCAACACAAGATAGTTATTCATCCGGAGTCATTGCCGAGGCGAGTGTAACAACAAAAAAGGTAAAAACAAAGAAGAAAGAAAAGGTACATGGTTTACTAGTGAGGTATGTAATTGTGTCATGTTGTCTACTTTATTGTCTAATATTGGCATTGGCCTGTGATAGGTTCACCGGCTTCGATCATTGAATCCAAATTACTTTTTAGAGGCATTCATTTCTGAATTGAAAAGATATATTAAATATGTTAAGGATGTTGCAGCAGATGGCAATTGTGGGTTCCGAGCTATTGCTGGTTTGATGGGTTTTTTAGAAGAATGATGGTTACAGGTGAGAAAAGATTTACTTAAGGAGTTGCATGCGCATAGTGACCACTACAGGAAATTATTTGGATCACAAGAGAGAATCGATGACCTTACCAACATCTTCGCATATTTTGAACCAAACCCTGGGTTGGACTGGTGGATGATGATGCCTGACATGGGTTATCTTATATCGTCTTTCTACCAAGTCGTTTTGGTCCACTTGTCAATGCAACAATGTTTGACATTCCTCCCTCTTAGGTCAATACCGATGTCTGTTACCTCTTGCAAGGAGATATGTATTGGCTTTGTCAGCAACAACCATTTTGTTCAAGTATTGGTTTCTAATATTTTTGTACATTCTAATATTTTTGTACATTTTGTACATTATAACGACAAATTTCTTAATAACGACAACATTTTTGTACATTATAATATATATATATATACATATTTTGTAGCTCATTTTGGAGCTTGGTCATCCTATTCCACCCATAGTAACTAACTGGCGGAGGTACCATGACCCTTGTGCAGTAGGCTGGGAGGTTGCATACTGTCACGACCCAAACCCGTCCCTAAGGGTTTAACATCGTAATCGGCCAGTAATCCGTGATTACCGAAGGCCTGCTTGACAGTAATAACAGTAGTACAGTATAAAAGGGGTTGGCAGAAGCCAAACAATAATAATAAGGTGTCCAATGACCTGTAAAAACCTGAATGGGAAAAAGCTTTCATGGACTGATCCACATTCATAACCACATATATATATATATATATATACATATGAGATACACATAATATGCAGGTTGGGGATCCAATCCCTACACCATAACTGTACAACCAAGTTTTAAACATTCGATACATAACAGAGACAAAGGGTGAATCTGAGATACCCCAAAAATAGCCTTGGCTCGGGTAGACTCGGAACCTCGAAGTGAGGCACAACGGTTGGCTGGACAAAACATGAGCTTAACTTGATGCTTCTAGCTTCGGTCCGATGCCTGGCCACC
Source organism: Camellia lanceoleosa (assembly GCA_025200525.1). Taxonomy (NCBI): domain Eukaryota; kingdom Viridiplantae; phylum Streptophyta; class Magnoliopsida; order Ericales; family Theaceae; genus Camellia; species Camellia lanceoleosa. Next base: position 176,101,324 of record CM045760.1, read on the forward strand.
TACATACATATATAAACTGTGAGCTAAAACCCAGTGAATAACAACTATGTAAAGGGGTTAACAATGGATGTCCTTTCAGTAATTAGAACAATCATTTGCATCAATAGATCAGTTATTCAATCAATGGCTCATATTTCATGCAATATCAGTCATTTAGAAATCATAGCAATCATACGTGGTACATCTAATAGCAGAACAGTATGGTAGGTCTTAATAGACCGAGCAGTTAGTTGATGGCCATCGAAACAGTGAACAATATTGGTTCCAAACATTGGAACTAACAGAGATCTCTCGTAACGATAGCGATAAGATACTTGAAGAATAGTAATGATGAAGTTGCTATGGATGCCACAAGTACAGTTCATAAAATAGGACAAACATTCATTCAGTAAATAATGTCACTTCAGGAAGCAGTACAGTCGATCGTTCAGAAAATAATTATAATTGAACATATCTTTACAACATTGTTATTCATAGATTATGGGCTATAGGTAGGCTACTCAGCATCCTCCGGGTGCCAACCCTACACAGTTGTAGAACGAACACACACTAAATTACACATTCGGGATTAATAAGTTAGCCCCTATCTTGACTTGGCGTGGTTCTATAACATTATCCTCATTATGATGCCCTAAACATGGCCTAGGATGGAATGAGGAGGCAAAAATGTACTTAACAACATTTTTCAAAACTTGCTGAAAACAGGGGTCTCACTCAAGCATGGCTTTCTACGCTCGAGCGAGCTTATCGGATGAGAGAGGTCGCTCGAGCGTAGACTCCCTCGCTCGAGCGATTTGCAAAAGTGTGAAAAGTACTGGTTGCTGAAATTCTCCGCTCAATGCTCGCTCGAGCGTGAGACACAGTTACTCGCTCGAGCGTAGGTCTCGTCGCTCGAGCGTGCGTCTGCACACGCAAAAACCTGAGAGCTTGCAATTTACGCTCAAGCCAGCATTTCGTCGCTCGAGTAGAATTCTAAAAACAAAGGTGGTCGCTCGAGCATGGAAACCAAATTCTGGATTTTCCAGATTTGTTCCCAAAGCTCAAACCAAGAACCAAACATGTCAAAACTCATCCTTTTGGGCCAAATTTTTGGAAAATACTTAGAAACTCATAATACAACATGTTTTGAAGATCATTTTATGAAATCAACGCCCAAAAGTATGACAATTGAACACCAATTGCAATTAAAACTTTATGAACATTACAAGAACATTACATGCATGAGTTCTCATGAACTCTAAAACTCCAAAGCATGATCAAATGGAAGATTGAACTAAAAAACATGATAAATTCTAGAGTATAACCATAATATGGGCATGCATGTAAGAATTCCATGAAAACAACCTCAAAATTCTATGATATGGACATGCATGCATGAATTCACTTAGCTTCCATGAATTTAAGCTCAATACTCCCATTAATCCACCTATTTAATCCACATGCAAGTTCGAGATGACTCAATTTCAAGATTAAGAGGTTGAGTCCTTACCTAGGCTTCTCAATTAAGCTTTACTTAAGCAAGGTTCTTGAGCACATGTACAATTCTCCAAGGCTCCTTCAAATTCCTCAAAATTTTCAAGCAAAACTCTAATAGAAACCAATTCTTCCTATTCTCCCTCTCTCTCACGTTTTGGGGCAAGAAGATGGAAGGATAGATGATGTCAAACATGTAAGTAATGAGAATCAAAACAATGGCCTTGAAATAATCCACTTAATGGCATTGTGTAATAAACTTAAGCTAATGTAATTTAACTTTATTTATTCTAATTTAATCATTCCAAATTGAATTTTAATTAAACCTACAATAAAATTCTATAAATCCTAATTAGCATATAACACAAGTCAATTTCTAAATCAGTCGCCGATAAGGCTTTCAATTCGCAATATGAAATCAAAAACATGAATAGATCATTCTATAAGAAACAGATAGAAATACCATTAAAACAACACACTCATGTAATCTATTTAGGATTTCATCTTAATCAATTACTTATCATGCTTGAACATAAATTAATGCTAATCAGAGGTGAGGATTGTCACACATACAGTTCCAGAGTGCAACATTTCAAATCACTCATCAGTCTAGACGTAGCCACAATCAAAACAGTAGACCTGGATGATGAGTAATTTCATACGAGTGAGCTAGAAAATATAATTACAATGGATATTAGTTATGTAATTTTCTTTGTTAAACTAATTTAGAATGGAAAAGAGTGAATTGGAATGGATTTAAGTTATGTATTTTGAATGGATTTAATTCATGTTATTTTCTTTGTTTTAATGAATTGGAATGGTAAACAGTGAATTGAAATGAATGTTATTTTCTGTGCTATACTAAATTGAAGTTAATGAAAAAAGTGAATTGAAATGGATTCAAGCTACACAGTGATGAACAAATTTTATTTGGACATACAGTGCTGATAGGATCATTATTGTTCGAAAAAATAGTTCTGAACAAAATACATTTTTTCGGCTACACAGTGGTGAACAAATTGTTTTTATTCAGCTCAACAGTGCTGAAATGAGTAGGCCAGCAACTGTGAAAGGGCTAGCAAGCATTTATGTTTGGCACTATAGTACTAAAAAAACCATATATGTTCGGTATTATAGTGCTAAACGAAGACTACCTGTTCGGCATTACAATGCTGAGTGAGTCAGTTTGATTCGGTTTTACAGTGCTAAACGAGGAGGATTTGTTTAGTTAATCGGTCATGAACAGAAAATTCATGTTTATCCTTTAGTCCAGATTTGTTTATTCAGTGCTGACCTTAAAGCAATAAACTTATCAATATTTCAAACAAACAAACTATTAAACTAATTCAAACCATCAAACCAATTCAAACTGACTAAAGTGTTATCTGACATATACTAAAGTGTTATCTGACCTTTGTTGTACTTGTGTCTAACACCATCAAAAAGTCTAACATATGTTTGAGACTAAGATTTCAAAATACACATTTAAAACATTTGAACCCAACAAATACTAAAGTCTAAGACGTTGCTCCATGCTTCCTACGACGAGTGTACACCAAGTTCTTTGATGGTGTATGTTCTTCAGTGGACTGTTGGCCCTCCAAGACTTGTGTTATCTTCTTCATAGCATTGCGTAACATATCTCGGGTGGGATCTGCTTCATTGTATCCAATTTCGAGCATTGAACGTGAAATACTTAAGGCACTATCAATGCGCTGCAAACAATAAAATAAAACTTAACAATTGCCTTAAACAAAATATATATGAAAATGAAAATGGTAAAAATTGACATACGAATTGAAGTTGACGATAATCAGCTGATGTCTCAGTGCGTGGGTTATACTTAGAACGATGTGTCGGGTTTTGAACTTACACGTATGAAATGGAAGTAAACCAATCCAAGTAACCTGGCACACAATCCCATGGATGCAAGACTAGAACACTACGAGCTATCTCAGACAACAAGTGATTTTCCCAACTCTCCCAAATCGTATCCAAGTATTTATAGGCAATGATGTACTGTTTTGCAGTGGATCCTCTAGAGGCTTGAACTGGAGCAAGCGGAGGTGAGGGAATAATTTGCACCCTACCAAACTGTCTCAGTACCCTGTCTGGATGGTATGGTTCAATAATGTGCATACATTTTAAGCATCCACTATAGTAAGCAACATCAGAAAAATGATGCTCAATACGCTTATCATGGTATGGATCCCAAATAACCTACAATAGTAAAAATTTTATATGTAAGTTATGAATTGGATTGAATAATAGCAAGTAATATGTACATACATTGACATAAGATTGACACTCACGTCATGGGCCTCTAATCTGTCAAGGTCCTCTCGCAACCTTTGTAAAATAGACGTTAATGAACCAGATTGGGTGCGAGAAATCCAACGAAAGACATGAGGCTGATCTTCTTTATAGTCCAAATTGGGGTGGGGTCTAGTACCAAAAAAATGCTCGTAAATCCAAGCTTCCAGCATTGTCATGTATCCCACCATCTGTTTTACAGCATACCTTGTGACAGTACCCAATTACCGGTATAAAAAAGCCAATGCGGCTGCACCCCAAGCATCAGAAGCAACCGATCGCAAACCCATAAAAAAAGACAAATACACTACCGGAATACGTGTGCCTGTCTTGTCTGCAAATAAGGTACAACCTAACAAATATAACAAATATGCCCTAGCTGCACACTCAATGGTATTATCATTGTCCGCATCAGACACTAACCCAAACCGTTGTCTCAACCATTCTAACTTGATAGACTGGCCTCGTGCTACCTTCAACGCTACATTTGCCTCATCTATTGTTACTCCCAAAGCCTCAACTAGCAGATTTGCAGCGTCAACATTTGATAACTTCTTGCAAGAGACTGATTTACCAATCACTGGAATCCCTAGAATTACACTAACATCATCTAAGGTTGGTGACATCTCACCAAATGGTAGATGAAACATGTTTGTCTCTGGCTGCCATCTTTCTACAAAGGCCGAAACTAGAACTTTGTTTACAAATTTATAGGAGCAACTCACTAAAGAAATTAACCCCGAATCCATAATTAAACCATGAAATTTGGGCTGTTCATTATCTTCCAAGTTGAATGACCATTCTCCAACTTTAAAACCATGATTTAAGCATTTAAGTATTCCACGTTCCTACAACATAGAATAAAAAAAAGAAAAAAGAAAAAAAAAAAAAAGAATTAGTAAAGTTGAAACAAAATTTAAAACATTAAATTAATGTAAGACAATGACTTACATCATTATGCCAAATTTTGGCTGCTATGTGACAATAAAAACTCTTCAAAATTGAAGGATCATATGGCCCTCCAGAAAAAGGACCAGTAAGATCTTCATTAACTTTTTCAGTTGTATTTGCTGGTTGGTCTTCATAGTCACCCATGTCTGTTGGCTCATCACCCAGATCATCACCTCTGTGTGTTGGTTCATCACCCATATCTGTTGGTTCATCACCCAAATCATCACCCATGTCACTCATATTCAATTGATTGCCCATGTCATTTTTAACCTCAACCGTTTTTGCTAGAGCAACACCTGTCATTCATGTCATGTTCATTAACTCCACTACCTTGATCTTTAGTCTTTCGAGTGCGTCAAGGTCTCTTAGCCACTTTTTGAGAAAGTACAACATTATGTCTCCTAGACGCTGTTGGGTGATCTCGAGCAATTTCCACCATAGCTGTCCACCAAGTACAATTAGATGTGTCATTGAAGCCTATCTTAAATAGGTGTGTCATGACCAATTCAAATAGGAAACAACAAACTAAGATAGTTTCTTACCAAACACAAAATGAATAAACGATAAAAAGAAACAACTAAAAATAAGTTATTTGAGTTGGACCAAAATTTGAGAATTGTAATGCATTAGAAGCATGCCAAGAGCAAGGCCGTAAAAAACAAAAAAAAAAATCCTAAATAAAATTATAGACAAGAACAAAGCTTTCCAAAAAAAAGTGCAAAAATTTGAGAGCCTAAACAATGAAATTTGGTATTAAAAACAAAAGGCTTAGTACATAGCAAAAGCTGTGTGTTTTGTTTCGTAGGACATTTCGGATTGATTATTAGTACTTAAAGAAAATTCAACATTGGCCCAAAGCCTATAGTTGCAATATAATCACATGCATCTCCAAGTTGATATAATGTGCTAAAATTAGCACTGTTTTCAAACAGCCCACCTACCTCTTGTTAGGTTTATGATATGTATTGTGCTAATTAGAGTTAGTTTATGTGGAAGACAACTAGTACAAGTGTTGTGTGATTATGTGGCTATAAGTTGATGCATGAAAATACATGGAAAAGAAGCTAAAAATATGAATTAAATAATCTGGCTGGTTGCTGCCCTGAATTAAAATTCAGATGTAATAGAAGTCTAAATTTTCATTTTCTTACTTCTTACCCACCAAACAAATATAAACTTGGAATTTATAGGATACAATATTACATAAAAAAAGAACATAACTTTTTTGGCTCGAATAGGGTACAATATTACAAAGTCAAGTGCCATTTTCTTTGTTGACAATTTCAGACTTGTCATTTACAACAAACAATGTATAACAAAAACTAACCTAACCTCACTACTAGTTAATGTTTAAGTAATAAAAGTAACACAAAAGAAAATAACAAAACAAAACAAAACAATTTTTTTTTAAAAAAAATTATGAAATGAAAGTATTTCAAAACAAAGGCAAAAACAAAGGCAAAACCAATGGCAATGGCAATGCCTTACAACCAGGGACAGAACTAGAAGAAGACTATGGGGGGCCATGGCCTCCTAATTTCTGTGAAAAATATGGTTTGTCATAGTATTTTAAAATGACCCCCAATATAAAAAATATATATCTTATTTTTGTCTTATCTTGCGCTCTCTTTTTATTTTGTATCCAAAAAACTTTATCCTATTAGAAATTACTTCTGTGGTATTTGAATTTTTTTGTGTATATACATAATTTATATATCATATTGTACATACATGCATGCATGCATATGTACATAGTACAAAAAAATTATTTGTCTTTTGACTCCTCCGGTGATGAAATCCTAATTCCGTCTCTGCTTACAACAATAGAAAATGGACAATTTTATACTATATGTACAGTACAGACATAAAAAACACTCCAAGACAAAGGACCATACAAAGGGTTCTAATATTTTTTTTAAAAATTTTATTTCTAGTTGGTATGTAGACTTCTATTACATTATAATATTCAAGTCATCCGTTAGATTATAATATTCAGACCTCTATTCCCAAAAAAGATTTGAATTTTATGTTGAATCAGGCCATCCATTACATTATAATATTCTCCCACAATTAGGGTTTTGTGTAGTTGTGGTTTTGGTTGGTAAAAGGTTTTTTGTTTGTGTGGTTATGATTAATTAAAGAGAAAAGATAAATAAAGATGAAAAAAGTTTACAGCAGTAAATCGTACCTTTGTGTTGAATTTACAAAAGTGTTGAATTTTCGAATAATTGAAGCAGCACTTGATTAACAAATTCCGAAAGTGTTAATATGGAATCAAGCAGCACTTTCGGAATGTCCCAAGCACTTCAGCAGCAAAATGGATTCAATCGGTGTGGAGAAGATGAATACAGTAAACCGACGGTCAGAGAATGAGAGGTATGAAAAATTAGGTGGGTGTGCATTTGATTGTGAAAATATTATGAATATGGGTAGATTTGGTAATAAGTGAGGTGTCCAAAAAAATATTATTAAAATTTAGGGTTTAGGGTTGGGGTCCAAGAAATAGGGAGTCCAAAGAATTTTGGCAGGTGCTAATAGTAGCACTCTTCTTTTTTATGTTGAGAGTACGTATAAAATTGTTTAATGTAATTTCTATTTATAACTCATCATATATAAATAATTTAAATAAAATAATTATTTAAAAGTTGAGAAAAATTGTTACAACTTTTACTTTATTTTCATTTTATTATGAAATTTTAATTTACAATAAATTATGTTAGAGTAATACTGCAAATCCACATTTTTCTATCTCGAATTTATAGAGAATTATCATCTTATAATTCAGATTTATTCTACACATACACCCCTCATTACATAAATTCAATCACAACTACACAATACCATTTATCTATTTATCTATCTATGTATTACATAAGAGAAAATGAGTTTCTAACCCATAAGTCTTGTGGGAATTCTAATATCCCAATTTTAATTTTTCTTTTTCTTTTTTTGTTTTTTACAATAAAAAAAAAAATGCCACTCATCCTTATTTTTGACACTTTTTGAATTAAAAAAAAATCCAAACTACCATAGCGGGACATCCTTATTTTTTAGACTTTACCACAACCACCTCTCTTTACCAATTATCATCAATGATGCTTATGATCCCTCTGCTTTGTCTCATATTTCGAACAGTAAGCAAACTTCAATTTGTAATTTTTCATTTACGGTGATTTTTCTTTTTATCTATTTTTAATGATTTTTTCTTAATATTTGATTGTTTTTCTTTTCATCTATTTTTATTGATTTTTTTCTTAATATTTGAGTCAATTCTTGTGGGAGTTCTAATATTTTAATCTTAATTTTTTAATTTCTTGATTTAAAAAAAAAAAAAAACCTCCCGCTTACCATTCAATTTCAGCCTTTTTGACTTCTCTCCATACTGCTGCACATCATATTTTTTTACAATCTTTACTTATTTTTTCTACTAGAAGGACAAACCAAGATATAGAGAAAGTTTTAGAGAGAGAGAGAGAAAGTTTCAGAGAATCTACGGAAAAAAACTGACAAAGCCTGTAAGTAATATTTTCATTTATTTTTCAATGAATTTTTTCATTACTTTGAGCAAAAAATGTGATTTTGATTTTTTACACTCCATTTTGATCTCACGGTAGTTGTATTTTTAAACTGATTAGGTTTTTAAACTCACTGTGTTCTTTGAAAAAAAATGATTGTGTTTTTTAAATATCAATTAAAAAAATTTGTAATTAATTTGTAATTGGATTTTTAACTCATTGTATTTGTGATTGTGTTTTTTAACTATCAACTGATTTCGTTGCTTTTCTTTTTATTATGAGCAAAAATGTAATTGTGTTTTTCTAACGTTTTGATCATACAATGATTTTATTTTTCAGTTGATTGTATTTTTTTTATATTCCATTTTGATCACATGATGAGAAAGAAAAACTTGTTCGATTGTGACAATCTCTGTGTGTTAGGTTTTTATTCTTGGCAACCCCGTTTGACAAAACTCCTTTCAGATGTATTTGTTTTCGCACTTTTATTTCAGTGAGGCTATGAGTTTATTACATGCAAATCCAAACCCGAATCGAGCTTTGCGGAGAAGTTTGTGATGTTAATGCGTTCAAGATTGCCACTTCGCTGATTATTACGGGGTTGCTCGCTCGAGCCAAGGCTTGCTCGCTCGAGCCAAGGAATGCTCGCTCGAGCGAAGGATTGCGTCCATACAAAAACCTGAAAGAAGTGATCGGTCGCTCAAGCCAAGGATCCGTCGCTCGAGCCAAGGCACTAGTAGAAATCATGAAAATTACTCTCCTCGCTCGAGCCAGGAAAGCTTCGCTCGAGCGAGCCTCAGAATCCGGATTTCTCAAGGAGTTTGTTTTCTTCCCAATCTAGGATTACTTTTGGTTCTCTATATATACTTGGTTTTCTCCCAAAACTAAGTGATTGATTGAAGTCCTCCAGATCTTCTTTTTGGATCTTAAAGGTTTATATCTGGGGATATTTTGTTATTTTCTTTGATGTTTTATTGAGTATTCAACTCATGATTTAAAGAGAGTACATCAAAGGTTTGTTTGTTATACACAAAAGAGAGAGTTGTTCTTCAGTTGTGAATTCTGAAGAATTCGAGCCTGAAGCTTTGGTGGAATCCGGAGTGGCTCATCAGAAAGACAATTCCGTGCTGAAGATGGGGTTGGTTCAATTAAGCGTTGTGGATTCGCTAGATAATTGAGAGTGATACCTGTGTAATTCCTTTAAATCTTCTTAGTGGATTGTTCTTGTAGCAGTTGCCCGTGGTTTTTTTATCACAATTGGAAGGTGTCCAATTGTGGTTTTTCCACGTAAAATATTTGTGTCTCTTTCTCTTGATTGTTTGATTGGGATTGTTATATTTTGCTTAAAATTGGTACATAACCACAAATCAACATCTAGGAGGTTTTCTAGATTTTTCACTGTGTTTTTTGAAAAAATAATTAGATTATATTCATTACGTTCACAAAAAGTACTAATTATTGATGATGATTAGATTGTATTTTATCTATCAAAAAACAAAATTATAATTTTGTTTTTTAACTCGGTGTGCTTTTGAAAAAAAAAATTTTTTTTTTTAACTATCAATTGACTTAATTTGTGATTGGGTTTTTAATTCACTATATTTTTGAGAAAAGAAAGATTGAATGATCGTATTTTTTAACTACTAGTTGACTTCGTTTTTTTTTTTTATTTTTATTTTTATTATGAGCAAAAATGTGATTGTGGTTTTTTACACTCCGTTTTGATCACACGGTAATTTTATTTTTTGACTGATTATGTTTTTTTACACTCCATTTTGATCATATGATGAGAGAAAAAAAAAATTTATTTGGATTGTGACAATCTCTGTATTTTTTGAAGGAAAAAAAAAGATTGTATTCATTGTATTTTTAAACCATAAATTGACTTCATTAGTTTTCTTTTTATTATAAGCAAAAATGCACATATTTTTTCTACACGGAGGACAAACCAAGGCAAAAACAAACCGAGATAAAGGCAAAAAGAGAGAGAGAGAGCTCGAGCGAATTTGGAAAAAAAGGCTAACACCTCCATGGTCACAATTTTCACTTCAACACAATCTTCACAATCTTCAATTCAAAGCCGGCAAGTAATATTTTCATTTACTTTTTTAATGGTTCATTTTTTTCATTTATTTTTTTTATTATGAGCAAAAATATTAATGTGATTTTTTACACTCCGTTTTGATGATCCAGAGATTGTATTTTTAAACTATTGTGTTTTTTTACACTCTATTTTAATCGCATGGTGAGAAAAAATTAGTTTTTTTAACTCATTATGGGAAAAAAATTGTTGTGTTTTTTAAATATCAATTAAAAAATTTGTAATTAATTTGTGATTAAGTTTTGAACTCATAGTGTTTTTTGAGAAAAAAAAATTATTGTAATTTTTAACATTATTTTTTTTACACTCCATTTTAATCACATGGTGAGAAAAAAATTGTAATTGAATTTTTTAACTTACTGTGTTTTTTTTTTTTTAAAAAAATTATTGTTCTTTTTAAATTAAAAAATTGTAATGAATTTATGATTAAGTTTTTAACTCACTGTGTTGTTTGGAAAAAAAAATGATTGTGTTTTTTAACTATCAACTAACTTCATTGTTTCTTTTTTTTTATCAAAAAAAATGTGATTCTGTTTTTTTACACTCCGTTTTGATCACACGGTGATTTTATTTTTTAACTGATTATGTTTTTTTACACTATATTTCAATCACATGATGAAAAAAAAAATTTGTTTTGACTGTGACAATTTTTGTGTTTTTTTTTTTAAAAAAAAAATTATATTTATTAGGTTCACATAAAGTATACACTATTGATGATGATTAGATTATATTTTGTTTAGCAAAAAAAAAATTGTAATTGAGTTTTTCAACTCACTGTGTTTTTTTTAAAAAAAAAATGATTGTGTTTTCAATTATCAATTGACCTAATTTGTGATCAGCAATAATTGTATTTTTTAATTATTAATTGACTTAATTTGTGATTGGGTTTTTAACTCGTTGGGTTATTTAAAATAAATAAAAAAAATGATTGTCTTTTTTAACTACCAATTGACTTCATTACTTTTTTATTTATTTCTTTATTTACTATGCGCAAAAATGTGATTATATTTTTTACGCTCCATTTTCATTACATGGTGATTTTATTTTTTAACTGATTGTGTTTTTTACACTTTGTTTTGATTACATGATTGAAAAAAAAAAATTTGTTTGGGTTGTGACAATCTTAGTATTTTTTTGACAAAAAAAAAAAAGAAGAGATTATATTCATTACGTTTATATAAAGTACCCACTATTTATGATAATTATATTGTATTTTGCCTACTAAAAAAAAAAATTGTAATTGTGTTTTTTAACTTATTGTGTTTTTTGAAAAAAAAATGATTGTATTTTTTATTTACCAATTGACCTCATTACTTTTTTTTATTATTATGAGCAAAAATGTAATTGTGTTTTTTTACACTCCGTTTTCATCACACGGTGATTTTAATTTTTAATTAATTATGTTTTTTTACCAGACAAAATACATTCTAATCATCATCAATAGTGGATATCATATGTGAACCTAATGAATATAATATATATATATATATATTTTTTTTTTCAAAAAACACAAAGATTGTCACAACTCAAACAATTTTTTTTTCTCATCATGTGATCGAAATGGAGTGTAAAAAAACACAATCAGTTAAAAATTAAAAATCACTGTGTGATGAAAACGGAGTGTGAAAAAACCCAATTACATTTTTGCTCATAATAAAAATAAAAACAAAAACAATGAAGTCAATTGGTAGATAAAAATTACGATTTTTTTTTTCAAAAAATGTAATGAGTTAAAAAAACACAATTATGATTTTTTTTGTTAAACAAAGTACAATCTAATTATCATGAATAGTGGGTACTTTATGTGAACCTAATGAATGTAATACATTTTTTTTTTTTGGGTCTAAAAAACACAGAGATTGTCACAATCCAAACAATTTTTTTTCCTCATCATGTGATGAAAACGAAGTGTAAAAAAACACGATCAGTTAAAAAATAAAATCACTGCGTAATGAAAATATAGTGTAAAAAAACAATAAATAAATAAAAAACCAATGAAGTCAATTGGTAGCTGGAAAACACAATTTAGTATGTTTGGTTTCAGTTTTCTGAATTTAATTTTTTGAATATTGAGTTTTTTATTTTCATTTGTTTTGTTTTTAGTGAATATTTTTTAAATTTTAAGCAATTTTTTTACTTTTTTAGATGCACATTACTTAGATGTATCTAAATAGTAAAATATTTGTGAAAAATATTTTAAAAAATTATTAAATACACAAAAATACAAAAAATGTATTGAATTTTCGTATGTTTTTGTATTTTTTGGTATTTAGTGTATTTTTTATAGATTTTTTTATACAAATATTATACTTTTTAAGTGTATTTATGTTGGTGTGTCTAAAAATTAAGAAAAATTACTTAAAATATTAAAAAAAATCATTGAAAACATTAAAATACGGAAAATAAAAAAGTAAAATTTTCTGAAAATCAGACTCAAACAAAGTGATTATTTTTTTTCTTTCAAAAATCACAATGAATTAAAAACCCAATCACAAATTAAAGTCAATTGATAGATAAAAAATACAATCATTCTCAATCACAAATTAAGTCAATTGATAGTTGAAAAACACAATCATTTTTTTTCTTCAAAAAACACAATGAGTTAAAAAGTTCAGTTACAAATTTTTTTTGGTAGACAAAATGCAATCTAATTATCATCAATAGTGAATACTTTATGTGAACCTAATGAATACAATCTGACATGGACAGGCCCACAAAGGCCATGAACCACTATAAACAATCCAAGCCCATTAATCGGAGCCCAATACATAACCCATCTGATGGAGTCCAGAACAGCTAGAATCCAACATGGCATAAAGAACCAATGGCATTCCGGCACGTGGCGGGTGAAAGACGAGCCACATCAGCAGACAAAGATCTGCAAAGTTATTGCCACTGCACATCACCATTAATGCACCCTATCACAGCATTTATTACGACAACACCTCCCCGTCGGAACAGGACCCCTTTACCCTGAACAAGGTAGGCTACAACATAGACTTTCGGCGAGGATGGCAGGTTGGAAGAGACAGCGAAATGATTACCAAAGAATATAAGCAAACGTTGAAGACAAGAAGAAGGTTAAGCTTTCTATCTCCCATCTCTCTCTCTCTCTAAATTCTCTACTTCCTCTACTAATTTGCTCGTCGGAGGGTTCACCGGAGGACTACCCCGTTCCCTGTTGAACTTGTTCGCAGGTTACCTGGTGGGCTTGACCATTTGGACCTGAGCTCGAAGAACTTGGACCAGTCCGACCCATCCACCAAGAACGAATTGTATTATCACAATCCATTTTTTTTTTCTCAAAAAAATGGAGATTGTCACAACCAAAACAATTTTTTTTCTCATCATGTGATCGAAATAGAATGTAAAAAAACACAATCAGTTAAAAAATAAAATCATAGTGTGGTCAAAACGGAGTGTAAAAAAACAAAATCACATTTTTTCTCATAAAAACAAAAAAGCAATGAAGTTAGTTGATAGTTAAAAAATACAATCATTTTTTTTTCATACTACACAGTGAATTAAAAACTCAATTACAAATTAATTACAATTTTTTTAATTTAAAAAATATAATTTTTTTTTCCAAAAAAAACACAGTTATTTAAAAAACTCAATTACAATTTTTTTTTTCTTCTCTCACCATGTGATTAAAATGGAGTATAAAAAATACAATCATTTTTTTTTTCCAAAAAATATGGTGAGTTAACAACCCAATCACAAACTAATTACAAATTTTTTTAATTGATATCTAAAAAACACAATAAATTTTTTTCCCCAAAAACATAGTGAGTTAAAAAGTTCAATTACAATTTTTTTTCTCACCATGTGGTTAAAATTGAGTATAAAAAAACACAATCAATTTAAAAATACAATCATCGTGTCACCAAAATAGAGTGTAAAAAAGCACATTAATATTTTTTCTCATAATAAAAAAATAAATGAAAAAAAAGAATCATTAAAAAATAAATGAAAAGATTACTTACCGACTTTTAATTGAAGATTGTGAAGATTGTGATGAAGTAAAAATTATGACAGGAGGTGTTAGCATTTTTTTTTTCCAGATTCTCTCCATCTCTCTCTCTCTCTAAAACTTTGGGTGTGTTTGGTTTGCTTTTGAAAGAGTGATTTTCAAAAAAAAAAAAAAAAATTTGGAGAGAGAGTTTAGAATTTTTTTGTTTGTTTGTTTGGTTGTATATTTTGAAAGTAGTTTTGGAGTTTGAGAGTTTGGATGATTTGATATTTTATTGTAATTGAGTAGACGTGTGTGAGAGAAAAAGTAATTAAAAATGAGAGAGGAAAGATAAAAAGTAATTGATTGATGTGTAAGAGAAAAAAAGTGATTTTGAAATTTTTTGAGAAAAACTACAAACCAAACAAGATTTTGAAAAAAAATTTCAAAAACAACTCTCCTAAAAAGAAACCAAACAAGCCATTTATCTCTATCGTGGTTTGTCCTCCTAGTAGGAAAAAAATATGTGAATTTGTGTTCATAATAATAAAAAAAAAAAAGTAATGAAGTCAATTTATTGTTTAAAAACACAATCAATACAATCAAAAATTTTTTTTTCCCTTTCAGAAAACACAGAAATTGTCACAACCCAAACAAACTTTTTTTCTTCTTCTCATCGTGGGATCAAAATTGAGTGTAAAAAACTACAATTAGTTAAAAAATAAAATCATCGTGTGATCAAAACGGAGTGTAAAAAATCACAATCACATTTTTGCTCATAATAATAATAAAAACAATGAAGTCAATTGGTAGTTAAAAAACACAATCATTCAACCATTTTTTTTTTTCAAAAAAAAATAGTGCATTAAAAATCCAATCACAAATTAAGTCAATTGATAGTTAAAAAATAAAATCTTTTTTTCTTCAAAAAACACATTGAGTTAAAAAACCAAATTATATATATATATATATATTTTTACTAGACAAAATACAATGTAATCATCATCAATAGTAGGTTTTTTTATGTGAACCTAATGAATATAATCTAATTATTTTTTCAAAAAACAAAGAAATTGTCACAATTGAAACAAATTTTTTTCTCATCATGTGATCAAAATAGAGTATAAAAAAATACAATCAATTGAAAAAAAAATCATTGTATGATCAAAGCGTTTAAAAAAATACAATCACATTTTGGCTCATAATAAAAAGAAAAACAATAAAGTTAGTTGATAGTTAAAAAATACAATCACAAATACAACGAGTTAAAAATCCATTCACAAATTAATTACAAATTTTTTAATTGATATTTAAAAAACACGATCATTTTTTTTCACAGAATACAGTGAGTTAAAAAACCCAATCAGTTTAAAAATACAACCACCGTGTGATCAAAACAGAGTATAAAAAATCACAATCACATTTTTTGCTCATAATAATAAAAAAACCATTGAAAAATAAATGAAAAATATTACTTACAAGTTTTGAAGATTGTGTCGGAGTGAAGATTGTGATTGTAGATGTGTCGGGTTTTTTTTTTTTTCCCTTCAAATTCTCTCAAACTCTCTCTCTCTCTAAAACTCTCTCTATCTTGGTTTGTCTTTCTAGTAGAAAAAATAAGTGAAGATTGTAAAAAAAAATATGATGTGCGGCAACAAGGAAATTATTTAATAATTTCGGAATACCACGTGGCCATACTCCAAGCCAATCACCAATTACTTAATTCTCATGTTGTTCTCCCATTCCCAACATAAATCATGGGCCCCTATTCCTCTCCACCAATTAAAATTTTATGGAGTACTACGTGTCTATACTTCGAAAATACTGAATAATCACCCACGGCGGTATGAGGAGAAGTCAAAAAGGTTGAAATTGAATACTACGGCGATAGGGTTTATGGTTTTCAAAATTCAAAAAGGCTAAAATTGAATGGTGAACAGGAGGTTTTTTTTTTTTTTTTTTAAATCAAAAAATTAAAAAATTAAGATTGGAATATTTGACTCTCACAAAGCTTGACTCAAATATTAAGAAAATATCAATAAAAATAGATGAAAAGAAAAACAATCAAATATTAAGAAAAAATCACTAAAAATAGATAAAAAGAAAAATCACTGTAAATGAAGAGTTACAAATTGAAGTTTACTTACTGTTCAAAATATGAGGCAAAGCAGAGGAATCGTCTAGGAAGCACGGATACGGATACGGGATATGGTTACGATACGATACGGATACGACGATACAACAAAATTTGAAAAACTAGGATATGGGTACGGCGGGGATACGTTCGTAAAAAATATTGGGTTCGTTTGGTTTGATTTTCTGAAAAAAATTTGGAAAATTTTCTCTACAAATAAGTTTTCAAAAGTAATCAAACCAAACAAATTTTTTCAAATTTTTTTTTCAAAACTTGTAAACCAAACAAGTTTTCCAAACAAATCTCTCTCTCACACATATCAAATCAATCACTTTTTCCAAAACTCTCTCTCAAAATCATTTCCCAAAACATCTTTTGAAAAAAAACCAAACCAAACATGTTTTCGTACTTTTTATCTCTAAAACACATCTCTCAAA
Source organism: Camellia lanceoleosa (assembly GCA_025200525.1). Classification (NCBI taxonomy): domain Eukaryota; kingdom Viridiplantae; phylum Streptophyta; class Magnoliopsida; order Ericales; family Theaceae; genus Camellia; species Camellia lanceoleosa. The sequence goes on from CM045760.1 coordinate 176,118,200, forward strand.
CACAAACCAAACATACCCATTATTTTTACAATTTTTAGTAATGTAGCATATATAAAAATAAAACTTAAACAATTTTTAGTAATGTAGGTTCAACTTTGTTTAGCCAAATAGGTTTAACTTTTTTCATAATCAAACACATTTACAACTTATTTTAATTCTTTTAAACTAATAATCTAAAATTTTGTAAGTATAAAAGCTAACATATAATCAAACACATTTACAACTTATTTTAATTCTTTTAAACTAATAATCTAAAATTTTGTAAGTATAAAAGCTAACATGTAATTGATATAAAATGGGGCCAATGTGAAAACCATGAAATTTCTTAGTTTTCAGAATTTGTAAATTTTACTAGAAAAATTGAGAAAAAATTTTCCCCTATAATCTCAAATTTAATATTGATTTCATTTTATAGATCTTAAAGAATAAAGAGTATATTTAAAAAAAAAACAAAAACAAAAACAAAAAATGTGTATTATAAAAGCAGCAACAGGAGATCGAAATAAAGAGAGAGAAGAGCAAGACGAGATGAAAGAGGAAAAGGGAGAGGTCGAGCAAGAGCGAAAGAGAGAGAGTGAGTGAGATCGAGTTTGTCAGTCTAGAGAGATCGAGCGAGATGAGAGGGAGAGGGTAAGAGAGATAGTGAGATCGAGCGAGAGGGAGTGAGAGAGAAGGAGAAGAGCAAAAGGAAGAGAGAGAGGGATAAACCTGTTCGATGACGACGACTCTGCTGTTTGTGAACCTGATCAACGACACTGTTGTCCCAAGAGACTCCTTCTCCTCCTCCTTTGCGATTGCTACTAGGGCTTGGTTTGTTGTTTTTTTTGTTTTATTTTACATAACTTTTGTTATTTTACAATTTGACCCCATTATAAGTTTTTAAAATTATTTTTTTGTCCCGCCGTATATCGAAAGTATCCCAAGCGTATCCTTGAAGTATCCTCACGTATCCCAAACGTATCCCAAATTCAAATTTTTTTTAAAAAAAATAGGATACTTATTTGCCGTATCCGATACGTATCCCGCCGTATCAGACGTATATTCGTATTCGATATGTATTCGACACGCGTACGGGAACTATTTCAGAGTATTCATGCTTCACAGGGGATCGTTGATGATAGTTGAGAAGAGGCAATAGAGGCATCATTGATGATAATTGATAAATAGAGGTGGCTGTGGTAAAGTCCAAAAAATAAGGATGTGCGGCTATGGTAGTTAATATGGGGTTTTTTTTTTTTTTTTTTTAATTCAAAAGGTGCCAAAAATAATGATGAGTAGGCTTTTTTTTTTTATTTTTTTTTTAAAAACAAAAAAATTAGAAAAATTTAAAAATTAAAATTGGGATATTAGAGCTCTTACAAGGCTTATAGGTTGAAAAAAAAAATTGACTGTATTTTTTAACTACCAATTGACTTCATTGTTTTTTATTTTTATTTTTATCATAAGCAAAAATGTGATTGTATTTTTTTACATTCCGTTTTAATCACAGGATATCTTTATTATTTAATTGATTGTATTTTTTTATACTCTATTTCGATCACATAATGAGAAAAAAAAATTGTTTGGATTGTAACAATCTGTGTGTTTTTTGAAAAAAAATGAATTGTATTCATTGAGCTTACATAAAGTATCCACTAATGATGATGATTAGATTGTATTTTTGTCTTGTAAAAAAAAAACTATAATTGAGTCTTTAACTCATTGTGTTTTTTGAAAAAACGATTGTATTTTTTAATTATTAATTGATTTAATTTGTGATTGAATTTGTTTACACTCATTTTTTTATCACACCGTGATTTTATTTTTTAATTGATTTTATTTTTGGGAGACTTATTTATAAGTCCTTTTTCAGAACCTTATGCTAGGTTAAGTCCTGTGTAATTTCTTATAGAGTCTCAAGTCCTATTTTCATAAGAATGTATTTCACAAAATCCTAATCTTTTTACTCCCAATTTTCACACCTTCCCTCTCTCGCTCTCTCTCTCTCTCCCAACCACCGAATTGATATATATTGCATTTCCACAGATTCATGAACTTTGATCATTCAGATGATTATTTTGTATTGTATTGTGTGGACTTGAATGTTTGGTTTCCGAGAAAATGAGATTGGAAAAGTAGAGATCGGAGAGAGAAGTGACAGAGAGATTGGGCGTTTTTGTTGTTTTTGTAGGGTGATAGAACAAAAGCAAATTCTGTTGTCAGCATTGAGACTTCCACTGATCCCAACCTCTCTTTTCTCTTTTTTTCTTTTTCTTTTCGTTTCTCTCAAAATGCCCGTTTGGCTTCCTGAAAAATTCAATGATAATTTTTTAAATTATATTATATTCTTCACATATATTATTGATAATTTTTTAAATTTTACAATTAATAATACAAAATAAAAATATATTAGGATTATATATCTATTTCAAAACAAACAGATTAAAAAAATAAAAATTTATTAAGTTTGCGAAACGTAACGTGACACATTACGTTACGTTTATGTAAATGTCACATTACGTTTATATAGGTGTTACGTTACGTTCATATTGGTGTCACGTTACGTTCATATTGGTGTCACGTTACATTTATATAGGTGTCACGTTACATTACGTTTACGTAGATATGTCACGTTACGTTTATATAGGTGTCACGTTACGTTACGTTTACGTAAATATGTCACGTTACGTTTATATAAGTGTCACGTTACGTTTATGTAGGTGTCACGTTACGTTACGTTTATATCAATTTCCTATATATGGTTTTATTACTTATTTATGATATTAACAACTAATATTGAGGGTAAATATGTCAAGAAACTTCCCATAGGACTTATGGGAATATAAGTTTTTTTGTGGGACCAAATGTAGCACAAGTCTCCCTAATAGGACTTCTAAATAATTTTCTCTTTATTTTTTAATATTTTATTTTAATCACATGATAAGAAAATAATTTGTTTGAGTTATGACAAGTATCTATATTTTTTAAAAATTTATTCAGTCAAATAATAAATAATTTTTTAAAATTTAATTCTGTATATAACACAAGTGATGTCCTAGTTTGAGAATAAATTCAAACTTGGTAAAGGTTGGTATTTATATTCATTGATTAGTTTATAATAATATCTACACCGTTGCCGCGTGGGGTCTCTGTTTCGCGTCCTAATAGGCGGCGGCGGGACCACTTGCCCGTGCGAATGTCTTTGACCCGTTCACTGCTTTCTTCCTCAAAAAAAATACTAAGGCTAAGTTTAGTATTTTTAAAAAAATTTAAAAAATTAAAAAGTCACTATCTTATTTAAGTCACATTATTTTATTTAAATTACATCATTTCTCTAACACATCACTTCAAACCCAACCCAAATCCTATCTATATTTCATAAAAAATTAAAAAATACACTTATTTAGTTTTCCCAAACTTGACCTAACAATACATCAAAATAATAAAACAAAAATTAAAAAGAGCAAACAAATAAATATGGAGAAATTTTTTTTTAAAAAATCTAAAATTTAGGCCATGAGTGGATTGTATATGTGAAATAATTTTAAAAAATAATTTTTTGAAAAGATTTATAAAAATTTGTTTTGTTGAATGTTGTGAAAATAATTTTGAAATTTTGGAGTTTTGGATGATTTAAATTTTTTTTTTTTTTAAAACAAGGCCTTAATCTCTTTAATAAATTAATTTAATTTGAATTATAAACTTTTAAATACCATCAAGAAAAAATTACCCATAAATCCTATAGAGAAGAAAGTTAAACCATTTGGTCCTATGAATTTTTTTATACACCAATTAGTCCTATTTTTACATCACAACATTATCAAAACATCAATATTCAAAAAATGAGATCGGGAAGTTCCCCATTTCATCATCATCAATGTTTGATCAGTAATAACAAAGAAGATCTCGATCTGTTCTCTCTACATCACCGTCATCTACAACTTCGAAGATTTCATCGCCGATTCTTCATCCAAGAACAACCCTAACCTGCAATCAAACATCACAACATCATAGGTGTAAATAAAACATCACAACATCACAACCCTAACCTGCAATCAAACATCACAACATAACAACCCTAACCTGCAATCTTCGCCAATCTTCTGCGATTCGTGTTCGATGTGTCTCTCTAGAATTGGTTCGGAGTTCAATATCAAATGCGTGGCTGTTTTGATTTTCACTGCGGCGTGTTCCTCTCTGCAATGTTTTGGGTCCTTCCTCATCACTCAACACTCTTTGGTTTGATGCAATTTCTGAGAAAATTGATTTTTTGGGCATGGAACTTCGGGCTGTTTTGCCTTCAGTTTTGCATCAGGCGACGTCGGGATGATGATGTTTGATGGGTCTGGCGAAGATTTGGAGTACAATAAGGAGTCTTTCGCAGATGGGATCGAAGAAGAGACATGGGAATTCAAGAAAACCAGAGAAGAAGATGATGAGAAGAGCAAAACCCAACATTAGTGTGATGGTTAGGAGTTGAGGGAGAGAGAAAGAGAGGGATTTGGCAAGGATCTATTGTGTTTTACATCGTTTGTTGGATCGAAAACTAGGAGTAAATTTGGGAGGGGAAAAGAAACGCACGTTATTTTAATGTTTGATGTTATGTTAATGGTTATTTTGATGTTTTATCGTTATTAGAAAAATTGTTTAATCGTTATTTTGATATTTTGATGTTTGATGTTATTTTGATGATGATGTTTGATGTTATTTCGATGATGTTACTCATAAGTTTGATGTTTGATGAATAATATTTGATGTCGATGATGTTCAATGGTCATTAACATTGGGATAGGACCTAATGGTTTATAAGAAAATTCATAGGACCAAATGGGTTACAAGATTCAAATTTGGGATTTATTGGTGCATGCCCCTAGTATCAATTCTAATTATACTTAACAAAAAAGAGGCAATTTAAACAATTTAATAACTTTTTTTCCTTTATTATTATTGACAACTACCTCCCAACTGCTGTCCATTTCCAACCCCTTCTGTTTCCTAATCCACTGATGGAAAGCCATAATTTATTTATTTATTTTTTTTGCATTCACCATTACTCATACCTTCCTTTTCCAACTCAATGTCGCCCCTTTCATCCCTTCTTCAGTTAATAGCCATCGTTGTGGTTAGGAGTGATCATAGATCTTTTTAACTCATAAATTAATCAAACCTAATTGATGTTAGGCGGATGTGTGTCTTATAGCGGACAAATGCAGATAAAATATTTTAAAACTCATGAATACAATTTAGATGACGGATCAACCATCTCACATTGTATGAACCCGATCTATTCGTTGATGAAGTTCTAAAAAAAAACAACTAAGAAATTGCTATCAAATAACAGCATAAAGTAGAAACAATAAATATATATTTTTGTGAACATATAAAATAATACTTTAAAAATATGCATATGTGATGCCATTGCCTGTTATAGACAAATAATATATATTTTTTCAAATTACTAGTTATTAGAGATTATAAAAGTTATGAATTTTAATTCAAAGGAAGTCCAAAATTTGTAAAACTCAAACTGCCAAATCGATTGCATCCATTTGCCAACTAGCATAGCCCGCTCAATCTGTATCGGCCAAACTAGTGGATGGATATGGATTGATTTTTTTCTAATCCTTCTAATTTTTAATGGATGACGGATGTGATGCCATCCGACTCAATCCGATCTGCGATCACCCATAATTATTGTCCTGCACCATCGATAAAAAGTGGTTAAATTATTTAAATTAGTCAAATCTTGTTTTTTTTATAATTAATGAATAGTTAGAATTAATAGAGTTTAAATTAAAACAACTAAAAAATTAAACGTTGATTTGTTACTAAGTCAAATCCTATTTTCTTTAAAAAAAATAAAATTTCCAGCAATAAAAATAAAGAAAACTATTATTACAAATTTTTAAAATAAATTATAAATACACCCCTTAATGTTTAATTAAAACACAAATCACTCTTGTGATTTTAAAAATTATATTTCATCTTTTGAGATTTTTAATTTCATAACAAAATTTTCTTCTTATTAATAAAGGGATCTTTTTTCATAAATCTATTTTTAATTACTTATGTTCCATTCAACCCATATTCTTTTTGACTATTCCATTAGGTCCTATATGAGATAAGAAGACCAAAATACCCTTTTCATCTACTTATGTTCTATTTAGTTCATATTATTTTCTTATATTTCAATAAGTCCTATGGGTGATATAATTACCAAAATACCCCTAATGTATCTACTTGTGTTCTATTTAGTTCATATTATTTTCTTATGTTTCAATAAGTCCTATGTGTGACATAATTATCAAAATACCCCTAATGTGAATGTTCACACTGTCAATGTGAATGTTCATATCGTCAATGTGTAGGGGCCCGGCCCGTGTACAATGTGAATATTCATATTGACATGTTAACATTCACATTGATAGGAGTGTAAAATTAGCCCGCGGCCTGGGGCGAGCCCGGTCCGGCCCGTGACAATGTAAATATTCACATTGACATATTAACATTCACATTAATAAGACTGTAAAATTGGCCTGACGGCTGGGCGGCCAGGCGAGCTGGCGTGGTCGTGACAATGTGAATATTTACATTGACATATTAACATTCACATTGATAGGAGTGTAAAATTAGCCCGCGGCCCGTGGGAGGCTCGAAGCCCGCCTGCTGCCTGGGGCGAGCCCGGCCCGGCCCGTGACAATGTGAATATTCATATTGACATGTTAACATTCACATTGATAAAAGTGTAAAATTGACTCGCATCCCATGGGCGGCCCGGAGCGAGCCTGGCCCGGCCCGACCCGTGACAATGTCAATATTCACATTGACATATTAACATTCACATTGATAGGAGTGTAAAATTACCCTGACGCAGTGGGAGGCGGCGCCGCCACGCGCCGCCGTGGCCCGCCATGACAATGTGAATATTGACATTGACATATTAACATTCACATTTATAGGAGTATAAAATTGGCCCATGACTGAAGGCAACGACCTCGTTGGTAGGTGAGCTAGGCTCGAGCAAGTAGCCTGGCCTTTTTTATAATTCTTTTAATTTTTTACCAAAATTTTATTATTTTCCACAAAAAGACATTGTGCCTCGGGTGGTGGGCCTCTGACCGAGCCTTGAATGGGCCTTAAGCGGTAGATGGGCGGGCCGCTTCAAAGTGATGGCTTAGGCCCTAGCCTTGGGCCTCGGACATGCTCAGGCCCGGACCCAAACGAGCCTGCCCCGGACCATGGGTGGGCTTCTAGAAGCCCACCACGCCAACTACATTCCTATCAATGTGCATGTTAACATGTTAATGTGAATATTCACATTGTCAATCGGAGCCTACCCCAGGTAGGCGAGCCGGCGGCGGACAAATTTTACACTCCTATCAATGTGAAAGTTAACATGTCAGTGTGAATATTCACATTGTCACGGTCGCGGCCAAGCAGCCTCGAGGTCATGATCGGGCCAATTTTACACTCTTATCAATGTGAATGTTAACATGTTAATGTGAATGTGAATATTCACATTGTCATCGGGCCGGGCCGGGCCCGCTCCGGGCCGCGGGAGGGCTTTTGGCCACCCATGGGCCGCGAGCCAATTTTATACTCTTATCAATGTGAATGTTAACATGTTAATGTGAATATTCACATTGTCAACAGGCCGGGCCGGGCCCGCCCCGGGCCGTGGGAGGGTTTCGGGCAGCCACGGGGCGCGGGCTAATTTTATACTCTTATCAATGTGAATGTTAACATGTCAATGTGAATATTCACATTGTCAACAGGCCGGGTCGGGCCCGCCCCGGGTTGCCCACGGGCCGTGGGCGGGTTTTGGGTAGCCACGGGGCGCGGACCAATTTTATATTCTTATCAATGTGAATATTAACATGTCAATATGAATATTCACATTATCAACGGGCCGAGCCCGCCCACGGGCCGTGGGTGGGTTTCGGGCAGCCATGGGGCGCGGGCTAATTTTACACTCCCATCAATGTGAATGTTAACATGTCAATGTGAATATTCACATTGTCAACAAACGGTAAGCCCGCCATGCGTGGCGAACTTTGGCCGCCTAGACACCGCCAATTTTATACTTTTATCAATGTGAATGTTAACATGTCAACGTGAATATTCACATTGTCAACGGGCCGGGCCGGGCCCGTCCCGAGCCGCGGGCGGGCTTTTGGCCGCGGACCAATTTTATACTCTTATCAATGTGAATGTTAACATGTCAACGTGAATATTCACATTGTCAACGGCCTGGACCGGGCCCGCCCCGAGCGGCCCATGGACTGTGGGCGGGTTTCGCGCTGCCACGGGACGCGAGCCAATTTTACACTCCTATTAATGTGAATGTTAACATGTCAATGTGAATATTCACATTGTCAACGGGGCCGGCCCCGCCCCGGCTCGCTGATAGGTTTCGAGCCGTCCACGGGCCAATTTTACATTCCTACCAATGTCAATTTTAAAATATAAATGTTCACATCATAAATTGCTAACCGTTCAAAAAATATTTATAAGGGTATCAAAATTAAATATAAGGGTATAAGTGTCTAAGAAAATAGTGTAAATCAAGAAAAAGGACTTTATGGAATAAAATTATACATATATGGGACTAAATGGGTTAAAAAATTTCTTCATAGACTTCTTAAGCTAAAACACTTCTAAATAGGATTTATCAATAATTTTCCCATTAATAAATTATCTAGTCAATTAACAGTTTTTAATAATATTATAAATATATTTCAATTAATAATTTAAATAATTTATTATTGTATGAGACAATAATTACGAATCTCATTTTTTTTTATTAATTTTATTAAATAATTTTTTTTTAATAAAAGGTATTTATAATTTTTTAAATTATAACGATTAATATGTACTTTAATAAATCTAAAAATAGCTGTGTTCGTAATTTATCGCAAATTTTTACTAGGCAAATACCAGTCAAGGAGTAAACGACTGTGAGAACAGAGATTGAGAGAGACACTGTGAGAGAGTGTGAAAGAGAGAGGCTTTGACTAAAACCCCTCCAGAAACGACTCTCTCTCTGCCCCCCTTCCTCACGGACCGTTGAATTCTCTATCTCTCTCTCTCTCTCTCTCCGGCATGCTCTCAGAATTTTCTTTGGAAAGTGAAAGAAAATTTCCTTAACTACCTTCAGCGTCAAAGTCTGCTCCAAACAGTTCTCCTCCGGTGAGCTCCGGCGACGACTTCCCCTTCCGATTCCCGCTTTCGATCAATCGATAGGTGCCAATGTTTGGCTACCAAGGGATTTAGATTTCCTTAAACCAATAGTTTTTTTTTTTTTTTTAAAAAAAATTACTAGTTCTGAGAGTTGGTGAGGAATATATAAGTTTTTTAGCTGAAGCAATTGTTGTGGCAATGAATCGAGCGGTCTCGGCGATCTCATCCTCGGCTTTTCTTTGTCTATTTCTGGTTTTTTCTCGGTTATTTCGGGCCTCTGGTAATGCCGAAGGTGAGTTCCGATTCTGTTAGCTTCGATTTTATGTTGATTTTGACATTTTCTTCAAGTCAATTTGAGTCAATGTTTCTTGGATTGTGTTCTGCTTGCATTGAACTTTGCATAATCAAATTCAGCAATCACTGAACTTTTAATGGATTTATTCAGTTCTGAGCTTTGAATCATTACGTGAAATTAGGAAAATAACTGAAATTGGAATTTACAGTTCATTTATTCAATTATTTATTGAATTCATTCAAAAATTCAAGTACTTGTCCTTACTAGTGCAATTTTTAAATTTGAATTTCATATAAAATAAAAAAAAACTTGAACTTGAATGGTGTATTCTGCTTCTTGAAGTGCTCCCCTAATAGCCTTGGAGCCTGTTTGATTAGTAGGATTAATAGTGAGGGAATTAACAATTAGTGTAGATTGGTTATCCAGTTGGATTAGTGAGGTACATAATTCCCTCTTGTCCATGTTTGTTTCGCAATAGATACGGAAATATATAATCTCAATTATATGTGTGCTTTGTGTTATTAGTTGTAGGATTAAAAAATGGGTCAATTTTGTTGGGTAGAATGGCCACTGGAATTTAATTTGAATAATAAAATTGGAAACCAAACAATGGAATGCGAGTGCCATGAATTAATAATCCTAATCTTATGCTATAATCCGCTAATCAAACAAGGCCTTGATGTTGTATTTAGTAATGTTGAATTAAGCTGTAGAATTTGAAAATCTTCATGTTATGGTATGAGTGTTAGTCTGTTACACAACTTAGTAGCTTGCATCCTCTTGGGATTTGTTTTGGTTGATGATGTTAGTTAGAATTATGGTGAAAGTGAAATATTGTATTGAGATTGATATAACTATTACAAGTGGTAGCCTATTTATAGGGTTGCATAGACTGATCAACAAAGAAACCTAGAGTGCTAATCATTTAATAACTTAAGCAAGGAAATTGGTAAATATATGAATAGAATATCTTGGAAATATTCTCTAACAATGTTAATGCATTTGACAAGTGCCTGATGATTGCCTCTTTCATGAAGAACAGGTGATGCCTTGAATGCGCTGAAGACCAACTTAGCTGATCCTAATAATGTTCTGCAAAGTTGGGATGCTACTCTTGTCAATCCCTGCACTTGGTTTCATGTAACGTGCAACAGTGAGAACAGCGTTACAAGAGTGTAAGTTGCTAATATCTGTGACAATTCTTGTGATGTAACTTGCTATTTGAAACTATTGTTGCTTTCGTACTACCATTTTCAGTGGTGGGATTGATGATGAATTTTGCTTCCATTTGTGTACACCCAGTGATCTTGGAAATGCAAACTTGTCTGGTCAACTGGTTCCACAACTTGGACTGCTTACGAATTTGCAGTACTTGTAAGTCCTACTTCAGTACTACTTTAGCTCATACTAATTTATCACTTGTTTCATAAATTTTAGTCTTATTCTATATCTACCTTTTGAGAATATGCAAATTTACTTTAAAGATGATATCTTTGTATTAAAGCTTCAATAACATGAACTTTGGTAACTCTTTGAAAGTCTTGATAGTTGATTGTATAATGTAAGCTTCTTATTATTGATTGCATAAGCTAATAAACGTAACAAGTTTTGGGTCATAAACTTCTTCCTTCTCTATCGTTGTTAACAAAAATATAATTCAGTTTTATTTTTGGCCATATTCTGATGTTGAGAAATAATAATTTGCATTGACAAAAATTAACTTTGCTTTGGTGGAACTCAATTGCTTTCTATATGTCGTAGTTTTGAATCCTCTGTTGAATCTTTCATTGTGCTGTATTCAACACACTCAATTTGGCTCTCTGGATATCATCGTTTTATGTATAAAGACAACCTTGAAAACATGCTCTTCCACACATACATGCACATGATATTGTTAAGCTTTTTTGGTTAAAAAGGAACAAATGACTAAAGGGGCATATTCTTGTGCTTTGAATGACTTGGGATACCTCTGATTGGTGCATTCCCAGGTGAGTTCATTTTTAGTGTTTTGTTTTATTGGCTGCCATTGTAACCCCCCGCAAAAATAAATAAATGAGTCTATTGCAATGCTAGCTTTTGGAGTTGTGTACAACTTCATCTGCAAAAGAGCTGAATATGTTTTGACTTCCCTATAAAGCATTTGTCTTGACTTCTTGGTTAACATTTTGTGCTGATTGTGATCATGTGCATCTTTTACTTTGATGAAACAACTAACCTGTAGAAAGAAACTCCAGTTTCCTAGCAGCTTATTGTGTTAGGTTATCTTTTAAAAATGGGTGGTTCATAGTTGGTGGCTTGAGCCCTTTTCTGTTCCCCTTGTATTCATTATCTTGATATTATTGCTGCACAATTTTTCTCCCATTAATAACATGATCATCTTTTGTTTGTCCCTTTGGTTTGCATATTATTAACATGTTTCTTGACAGGGAACTTTATAGCAACAACATAAGTGGAAGAATTCCTATTGAGCTTGGCAATTTGACGAGTTTGGTTAGCTTGGATCTTTACTTGAACAATTTGAGTAGTATCATCCCGAACACATTGGGCAGTCTTCAGAAATTACGTTTCCTGTATGAATTACATGTCCTTCATCTTTTTTACTTCTGTTATTAAATTTATTGTGCATCTGTTTAAGTTTCCTTTTATTGTATTTCAGTTTTCTTATTACAACGTTTTCTCAAAAGTGGGTTGCTTATGCATTGATATATGGGAATATGGATACATGGCATCGTTTTAGTTTTTTAATGATTTCTTAAAGAATATACTCTCATGATTTCTGTCTTTTTTATTTTTATTTTTTTATGTATATTTAGAAAAATGCATGAAAACAAATTATTCAAGTTATTCAGTCCAGGATATTGCATGTTTCATTGAAATCAACCCCAAAGATGGAAATCCCATTGTTGTCAAGATTTCTAGATTAATATACAATAGGGCCTATAAAGACGATGTATTTTGGTGATAAATGCATTGATTTTTACTTTTTCTTAGTAAAATTATTAAAATGCATACTGATCAATGATTAAGAAATAGCATCCTCTTGAAAATGGCAAACAGTGCCGAAGGGCTATTTGTGTTACTTTATTATGTGCATCTACTAGTTGTTTGTACATTGCGGATCAACTTTCATCCGAAATTGGATTATATTGCACAGAGGGCTCTGATTGATCAAATATTTCGTGTATTATGTGCATCTACTAGCGTTGATCAGCCATGTCCCTAGGAATTTTATTGATATACCATTTTGATTGTTTGGAATGTACTGATGCCTGGTCCTTGTATTTATTTGCAAGGATAGACGGCTTAACAACAACACTTTGTCTGGAACTATTCCTATGATATTGACTACTATCAATTCACTTCAAGTCCTGTGAGTACCAAGTTGACGTGTTCTTTATTTTTCCTTTTTGGTGAATAATAAAGGTTTTCTTTTTTTGATTAGCTTTAATTGGCATAAACTAACTACAAGAACATGATATGGCTTCTTGCCATTTGGTATACAGTGATCTTTCAAACAATCACTTAACAGGAGATATCCCAGTTAATGGCTCCTTTCAACTTTTTACTTCCCTCAGGTTTGTTGCTAGTAACATCATTTTCCATACTAGTGGAGTCAGGTGACTCATCTAGACATATGCTGACCACTATTCTTTCATTTTTCAGTTTTCAAAATAATAATTTAACAAGTCCTCCGACTCCTCCACCGCCTCCATTTTCGCCGCCACCCCCATCAAGTGCTTCAGGTTTGTTTCATTTTATCCTAGGTTGTTGCTGATATTGGGTTCTGTTCTGTTTGTCCAACACTTTCAATTCCTCAATTCTTAAATCATAAACTTCGTTCCATGCTGTCTGTTCAGACCTTGTCACAGATGACTTAGCTGGATTTGTAATTGCATTTCTAACTTCATGCACATTATTGTTTTTGAAAGCAACTATACGAAAATAAATTGTATGTCAGGTCAATTCCTCAACCAGTATGTATAGGTTTTAGTTTCCCCACATATTTATGATCTAGGAAGCACGGATAAGGGATACGGCGATACGGGAATACGGATACGGCAATACACCAAAATCTGAAAAAGTAAGATAAGGATACGGTGGGTATACGTTCGTAATTTTTTTTTTTATAATTTTAATAATGTAATATGCATAAAAATAAAACCTAAAGCAAATTAATAATTAAAGAGAGGGATTTCTATTAAGCTAAGAGTCCTCAAACATTCATAAAATATCCAAAACTAAAAGTAAAAGTAAATGCAAATTAAACATCATCCTTACATGCCAACACCAAAAAATGCCAACACAAAAAAAAGAATGAGAGCAGAGAAACGTGAGAGAGTGAGAGAGACAATAAGAATACATCAATTTGACAAATTTTATTATTTTAACTCTCACTATATTCCTCTTATCAAAGAACTAAACAAGGTATTAGAAGTAATATGTGACTTCGAGTATCCAATACTTCAAAATTAAGTATCCGATACTCCAAAATTATAAAAAATTAATTAAGAAGTATCCGATACGTATCCTCAAGTATCCAAGGAGTATCAGTATCTGATAAGTATCCGATACGGATACGTCTCCCTTTTTGAAGTATTCGTGCTTCATAGTTTATGATACACAACCAATACTTATTTTCCTAGGGAAACCTCCATGCTTTGGTCTTTTTTATTTGTCCAAGTATCGTTCAATCTTCAGCTTTCTTTAGATTAGTGACTTATGATATGTTGCTAAAGTTAGAATCTAATTTTTCTGCCAGACTCTGCACCTGGATTGTCCAAACCATGGCATTATTCTATTCCATTCAATTGTCTTCCTATCAAAATTTTCAGTTGTGAAGGGAATGCACAATAAGAGTGAACTTACTAATTTCTGATTGCAAATCTTATTCCAATAGGTAGCAGTGCCACTGGAGCCATTGCTGGAGGAGTAGCTGCTGGTGCTGCCCTGTTGTTTGCTGCCCCTGCAATCACACTTGCTTGGTGGCGGCGAAGGAAACCGGAGGATAGCTTCTTTGATGTACCTGGTTAGTGGACGAAGTTGAAAATGCATTCAATTGATTTTTATTTATATTTTTTATGAACAAGGCTTAAATTGATTGTTACGGTGTTGTATAATGCATTTCCCCTTTCTCTTTGCAGCTGAAGAGGATCCAGAAGTTCATCTAGGACAGCTCAAGAGGTTTTCTCTGCGTGAACTACAAGTTGCAACTGATAGTTTTAGCAACATAAATATTCTAGGAAGAGGTGGGTTTGGCAAGGTATACAAAGGACGATTGGCCGATGGCTCTCTAGTGGCAGTAAAAAGACTAAAAGAGGAACGCACTCAGGGTGGGGAGCTGCAGTTCCAAACGGAAGTGGAAATGATCAGCATGGCCGTCCATCGAAATTTACTACGTCTGCGTGGCTTTTGCATGACACCGACAGAACGATTGCTTGTTTATCCCTTCATGTCTAATGGAAGTGTTGCCTCATGTTTAAGAGGTACTACTTGCATGCATCTTCATATGCTTCCCTTTTTTAATTATTTGTCAAGTATTATATTCATTAGAACTTTTAGTAGATTTGATATGATATGCCTTATTTATATTCCAATTCCCAATTTGATACCAGGAGAAAAGGCTTGTTTAGTTTGGTTTTTCAAAAACGGTTTTGTGACACCCTATTTGGTTTCAATTTTCTGAATTTTAATTTTCTGAAAATTGAGATTTTTACTTTTCATTTTTTTTTTTTGGTTTTTGTTTTTAGTGAATTTTTTTAATATTTTTTTAATTTATTTTTAACTTTTTAGATGCACTTAATCTAGATGTACCTGAAAAGTAAAATATTTGTAAAACAATATTTTAGAAAAATCAATAAATACATAAGAATACAAAAATGTACTGAATTTTTGTATTTTTGGTATTTAGTGAATTTTTTAAAGATTTTTTTCACAAATATTATACTTTTTAATTGTATTTACATTAAGTGTATCTAAAAAGTACAAAAATTGCTTCAAATATTAAAAAATTTACTAAAAACAAAAAATACAAAAAATAAAAAACTCAAGTTTTAGAAAATGGGAGAAAATTTTCATATTTTAGTTTTTTTAAATACTTTTTTAAACACTAAAGGCAAAAGAAAACTGGGAATTAAAAATAAAGTTTAATTTTCATATTTTTTTTTGTCTTTCGTGAATTGTTTTTATTTTTATTTTTATTTTTTTAGATTTCGTCACATATACTTTACTTTTAGGTGTTGACTGTAAAAAAATTATAGTTGACCCAAATTTTTTGAGCAAATGTTGAAATTTTTTAAAATCTATAGTCCCTACCCTGCTTAATCTCTACAATGTTTGCATGATCTCATTGCTTCATTGTTGTAGAGAGACCTGATTCACAACCCCCACTTGATTGGCCCAAAAGGAAGCGAATTGCATTGGGATCCGCAAGAGGCCTTGCATATTTGCACGATCATTGCGACCCAAAGATAATTCACCGTGATGTCAAAGCTGCAAATATATTGTTGGATGAGGAATTTGAAGCAGTTGTTGGAGACTTTGGGTTAGCGAAACTTATGGATTACAAGGATACACATGTGACCACTGCTGTACGTGGTACAATTGGGCATATTGCTCCCGAGTACCTCTCCACTGGAAAGTCTTCTGAGAAAACTGATGTTTTTGGGTATGGAGTCATGCTTCTGGAGCTCATCACTGGACAGAGGGCTTTTGATCTTGCTCGACTTGCCAATGACGACGACGTTATGTTGCTTGATTGGGTAAGCATTTGTTTCTCTCATACGATCTGTTTTCATTACGTAACTAGGGTACTTGAGTTGGCTGTTTTCGTACCATTCTTTGAGTTCATCTTAAAAGCCCTTCTGTAAAAAATCTTCTTCCAATTTGCTGGCTATAAGGTTTGTCAAAAGCACATGAATGGAATTGTTATTCTGTTGCTTATATAATTCAAAATGAATCGAGTAATGTTCATGATGGTATTAAAAAAAAAAAATGTCTCGCTCAATGCATTTTAAAGTAAAGTCTACTCAACAGTTACATTGAAGAAATTTGTCAACATTGTGATTTACTGATTTTTACAATATCACAATCTTAAATGTCCATCATGTTTTCAAATGCTAGGAAACTTCGAATTTAGTCATCTTTTATTTCATAGTATTGAACTTGAAAAGAAAAATACATCATAATACTATACGAGGCTCAGTCTTTACCTTGGACACCATAAATTCTATATTGAAATTTTAGGATTGAAGTTTTCACACATTTCAATTTGGACGAAGAAAAGGAAATTTAGAATCAAAATTGAAAATCATAAGCCACCTTTGTCTCTCCGTTTCATTTTTATTATCAGTTTTCAAATGTCCGTTTTTGTGATTTTTTCTTTTACTATTATGCCGCTTTCTCGAATTTGGAAAGTAGTTAATAGACGGTGCTCTTCCTTATTAATGAGATCATTTCATAACCCGTGTCATATTACATCTGTGATTCAAAATACCCAAAAAATTTAGGTGAAAGGACTTCTGAAAGATAGGAAGCTGGAAACACTAGTCGATGCAGATATGCAGGGAAACTATGTCGAAGATGAGGTGGAGCAACTTATCCAGGTGGCTCTGCTCTGCACGCTGAGCTCCCCAATGGAACGTCCCAAGATGTCGGAAGTTGTCAGAATGCTTGAAGGCGATGGGTTGGCAGAGAGGTGGGAAGAGTGGCAGAAGGAGGAGATGTTCCGGCAAGAGTTTGTCAATATACACCACCAAAATAACGATTGGATCATTGCCCAAGTCAACAACCTTCCCGACTCCACTCCCAACCTCCCTCCAGAAGAATTGTCCGGTCCCAGATGATCTTTTAAATGGATTTTGTTTTTGGCATACAGAGAAGTCTCTTGGAGTCCCACTCTTTATTCAAATGTGATATACACTATCTGTGTATATGATTTCTCCTTTTTTAACTTTTTTTTTTTTTTTTTAACTTGATTTATTACTATGATTATGAATTTTTAGGTATAAGCAAAAACATGAGGAAAGGCTATGTAATGTGTCCAATTAGTATATATTTTATACATCAATAAATACATTTTGTTTTTAGTCTGAAAGCAAATTTTAACACTTAAAGCATTTTGTGATTACTGATTATAACTTTGTTAAGTGTTTGGGATATCTGAATATAGCGTGGAAGATTGAAAACAAAGGGACTCTAAAATTTGATGTACGTCTTCAAGTGTGGGGCACATCTCATGTTTGCCGAATCTAAGAATACAAATGAGATAAAAAATGCTCTGCTGAGGCTCAAAGGAATCTATCAATGGAACAATCTTTGAAGAAGAGAGGGATTAATATCTGAGAAAAAGATTTTTGAAAAAATGGATATGCACAGATGTAGGGGGCTTTTCCCAAAATAAGCCTTTTTTGTATTTTATTTTCCAAATTAGGCCAACTTCTGACGTATTTCCCAAACTAAGCTAAATCGCCATTACGATTCGCGCTTTTACTGTTAGGAGGCGAAAACTTGATGAACAGAAAAATCGCTATTAGAAATAGCAATTTTAATTAAGAAATCGCTGTTGTAAATAGCGCTTCTAACATAAAAAAATTTTGTGAAAAAAACGCTATTACTAATAGCGCTTTTACTGTGCATATAAATTTTTTTTTTTTTTTTTCTAAAAGCGCCATTTGAAATGGCGTTTCTATATTAACCCAAACCACACACACCAATGGCACACACACCAATGGCACACCCACACCACTCAACACCACTCAAATATTAAAATAATATAATTTATATATATAATAATTTATAATAATCAATTATATAAATTTTATAATTTTAAATAAATATAAATTATTTTTAGGTTATGGATGGTTTGATTTATAATACGATGTATGTAAGGGCAAAAATTTTATTATCAAAAATAATTTTTGCAATTTTATTATCAAATTAATTTATAATACGTATGTATTATAAAATTTTTTATAATAATTTATAATACGTATGTATTATTTGAATCTTTACATTTTTTATTTAAAATTTTTTACAGTAAACCCATCTTCACATTTTATAATACGTATGTATTATTCAAAAATAATTTATAAAAATTTATAATTAATACGTATGTAAATAATTTAATACGTATCTTCACATTTACATTTACAGTAAACCCATCTTCACATTTATATACGTATGGTTTAAGGGTAAATTTTTTGATAAATGACTTAAATGATAAATCAAACCATTCATAACCTAAATTTTTTTACCTTTACATACGTATGGTTTAAATAATTTATAAAAATTATTGTCATACGTATATAAAAATCGATTATAAAAATTGTAAAAATTATTTATAAATTGATTATAAATTATTATTATAATTATTATACGTATGTCATACATATGTAAATATTGTCATACGTATAATAATTTATTGTCATACGTATAAATACTGTCATAAATATTGTCATACATAAATTATTGTCACACGTATGTAAATATAAATTATTATAAATTTTTTTACCCATCTACAATTTTTAATAATAATTTTTAAATAATCTTTGCGAGAGGGAGAGAGGGGCTAAAAATTATAATAATTTATAATCAATTTTTGATAATAATTTTTAAATAATTTATAATCAATTTATAAATAATTTTTACAATTTTTATAATCAATTTTTACATACGTATGACAATAATTTTTATAAATTAATTAAACCATACGTATGTAAGAGTAAAAAAATTTAGGTTATGGATGGTTTGATTTATCATTTAAGTCATTTATCAAAAATTTACCCTTAAACTATACGTATATAAATGTGAAGATGGGTTTATCAGAATGTAAATGTGAAGATACGATAAATTATTTACATACGTATTAATTATAAATTTTATAAATTATTTTTGAATAATACATACATATTATAAAATGTGAAGATGGGTTTATCAGTAAAAATTTTAAATAAAAATGTAAAGATTCAAATAATACATACGTATTATAAATTATTTTGATAATAAAATTGCAAAATTATTTTTGATAATAAAATTTTTGCCCTTACATACATACGTATTATAAATCAAACCATCCATAACCTAAAAATAATTTATATTTACGAAAATTATAAAATTTATATAATTGATTATTATAAATTATTATATATATAAATTATATTATTTTAATATTTGAGTGGTGTTGAGTGGTGTGGGTGTGCCATTGGTGTGTGTGCCATTGGTGTGTGTGGTTTGGGTCAATATAGAAACGCCATTTCAAATGGCGCTTTTAGAAGAAAAAAAAAAAAAAAATTTATATGCACAGTAAAAGCGCTATTAGTAATAGCGTTTTTTTCACAAATTTTTTTTATGTTAGAAGCGCTATTTACAACAGCGATTTCTTAATTAAAATCGCTATTTCTAATAGCGATTTTCCTGTTCATCAAGTTTTCGCCTCCTAACAGTAAAAGCGCGAATCGTAATGGCGATTTAGCTTAGTTTGGGAAATACGTCAGAAGTTGGCCTAGTTTGAAAAATAAAATACAAAAAAGGCTTATTTTGGGAAAAGCCCCCAGATGTAGCCGTTGTTGCAAAAAGGACATTTCATCTATCTCCCTCTTTCTCTCTCTCATGTTGACCAAATAGCACACTTCATTCACCTTATGTCTAAATTTTTTTAACAGTATTACTGACATGGGATATCCAAATTCTTTTGAGCACTTTTGCTATGATAGAATTGGATGAAATAAAATGTTTATTTTAACTTTGCATTTTTTTCCTCTTATTTTGATACGCCTTATTTAAATGAAAAATAATTTAAATGATTATTGTAACAAAATATGATAATACCTATTCCTTTCACCAAACTCATTTATTTCTTTTGGAACAGTCACATTCATTAAATTATATTTTAAGAATCTCTTGCTTTGAAATTTTTACGACTTTACTTTGAAATTTTTACATGGTTTGACGATTATGACTTCTTTGGGACAAGGGCTATGGTTAAGCTCTAACTTTCTTCCCCCCAATATGTAAGATAAGATGCAAGGAAGTTCGGCTCTGTTTGGAACAATTTTGGAAATAGTTTTCTATCTACACATTCTAACTTCACGTTTGTTTACGGTTTTCAAAACACATTTTCACACCCGTATTTGAAAAATCGTGTACCCGGATGTCCCCCGAACGTTTGGCCGGTTGACCGAAACAGTGTTCTTGAATTTTATTTTATTTTATTTTTTTTTTTTGCACTTGTTATTTTTATATGTTAAATAAAAAATATTTTCAATTTTTCTTTTAATTTTTTAATGAGTTTTGAATAGAATTTTGGATTGTATTTGGTTATGAGTTGTAAGTTTTTGTATAAAAATTATGTCACATCACTCAATTCAAAAACTCTTTTCAAAATTCTTTTCAAAACTCATTTACCAAACAAATTTTCTACACTCAAATCATAATTCTAAAACTCACAAATTCAAAATACAACTCATATTTTCAAATTATATTTACAAAATTTTACCAAACGCAGCCTTCGTTTCTGAATTATTTATTTATTTATTTATTTTTAAAAATTTCAAGAAATAAAAATAAAGAAAACTATTAATACAAATTTTTACTAGGAAAATACCAGTCAAGGAGTAGAGTATAGAATACAGAGATTGAGAGAGACACTGAGAGAGTGTGAGAGAGAGGCTTTGACAAAAACTCCTCCGCAAACGACTCTCTCTCTCCGGCATTCTCTCAGAATTTTCCCGGGAAAGTGAAATAAAATTTCCTTCACTACCTTCGGCGTCAAAGTCAGCTCCAAACAGTTCCCATCCGGTGAGCTCCGGCGACGACTTCCACTTCCGGTTCCCGTTTTCAATCAACCGTTAGGTGCCAATGTTTGGCTACCAAGGGATTTAGATTTCCTTCAACCAAAAGTTTGATTTTTAGTGTTTTTGAGTTTTTTTTTTTTTTTTTAATTACTAGTTCTAAGAGGTGATGAGGAGTATATAGGTTTTTAGCTGAAGCAATTGTTGTGGCAATGGATCGAGCGGTCTCGGCGATCTCATCCTCGGCTTTTCTTTGCCTATTTCTGGTTTTTTCTCGGTTATTTCAGGCCTCTGGTAACGCCGAAGGTGAGTTCCGATTCTGTTAGCTTCGATTTTATGTTGTTTTTGACATATTCTTCGCGTCAATTTAAGTCAATGTTTCTTGGATTGTGTTCATTGAACTTTGCATAATCAAAGTCAGCAATCGCTGAGCTGTTAATGGATTTATTCAGTTCTGAGCTTGGAATCATTACGTGAGATTCGGAAAATAACTGAAATTGGAATTTACAGTTCACATATTCAATTATTTATTGAATTCTTTCAAAAATTCAAGTACTTAGCCTTACTGGTGCAATTTTTAAATTTTAATTTCATATAAAATAAAAAAAACTTGAACTTAAATGGTGTATTCTGCTTCTTGAAGTGCTCCCCTAATAGCCTTGGAGCCTGTTTGATTAGGAGATTACTAGTGAGGAGATTAACTGTTAGGAAAAATATATGATTTTTCACAAGTAAATCAATCAATGGAAATAAAAATTAATGCATAAAAATTAAATCAACAGCGTCATAAGACTTTTTACGTGGTTCCCTCAATGTGAGGTACGTCCATTTGATCGAAATCCGATTCCATTATCAATCAAAAAGTTTCCAAATGATTATAAATGAGACACGAATGGCCTTACAAATCACTCGGTAAATTTCAAATAATTACTAATAAATAAGAGGAAATATCTCACCAAATAAATGAACAAAAGTTTTCGAAACAAAGTTGTAGAAGACTCAAAATAAAAACCCAAATCAACTTCAAATCAGAAACAACAGTAGCAATGAACCAAGCACAATTTTTACTACACTACCAAGCCAAACCCACCGAATCAAAACAGCAGCACTATGCTTGTCCACAATGATGATAACCCCACTGAAGACGATCACCCAACGCGCACACACACACACACAAAACAGCTGCTGCCTGCACTTGGGAAAAAACAAAAACAATACTTTTTGGGCTTTTTATCAAACTAGTTGTTACCAAACATATTATTAAATATCCATTAGCCCTCCAAAAAATTAGATATAATATATGAAAATATATTATAACCAACACCAAATCAAATTAAATATTTTAATAAACTAATTAGGTCCCATACTCCAATAAGGAGGGATGCCCCAACATTAACAATTCATGAGATTAGTATAAGATTAGTTATCCAGTTGAATTAGTGAGGTACATAATTCCCTCTTGTCCATGTTTGTTTCGCAATAGATATGGAAATATATAATCTCAATTATATGTATGTTTTATGTTATTAGTTGTAGGATTAAAAAATCTGTCAATTTTATTGGATAAAATGGCCACTGGAATCTAATTTGAATAATAAAATTGGAAACCACACAATGGAATGCAAGTGCCATGAATTAATAATCCTAATCTTATGCTATAATCCGCTAATCAAACAAGGCCTTGATGTCGTATTTAGTAACTTTGAATTAAGTTGTAGAATTTGAAAATCTTCATGTTATGGTATGAGTGTTAGTCTGTTAGACAATTTAGTAGCTTACCTCCTCTTGGGGTTTGTTTTGGTTGATGATGTTTGTTAGAATTATGGTGAAAGTGAAATATTGTATTGAGATTGATATAACTATTTCAAGTGGTAGCCTATTTATAGGGTTGCATAGACTGATCAACAAAGAAACCTAGAGTGCTAATCATTTAATAACTTAAGCAAGGAAATAGGTAAATATAGGAATACAATATCTTGGAAATATTCTCTAACAATGTTAATGCATTTGACGAGTACCTGATGATTGCCTCTTTCATGAAGAGCAGGCGATGCCTTGAATGCGCTGAAGACCAACTTAGCTGATCCTAATAATTTCCTGCAAAGTTGGGATGCTACACAAGTCAATCCCTGCAATTGGTTTAACGTAACGTGCAACAGTGAGAACAGCGTTACAAGAGTGTAAGTTGCTAACATCTGTGACAATTCTTGTGATATAACTTGCTATTTGAAACTATTGTTGCTTTCGTACTACCATTTTCAGTGGTGTGATTGATGATGAATTTTGCTTCCATTCGTGTACACCCAGTGATCTTGGAAATGCAAACTTGTCTGGTCAACTGGTTCCACAACTTGGAATGCTTCTGAATTTGCAGTACTTGTAAGTCGTACTTCAGTACTACTTTATCTCATACTAATTTATCACTTGTTTCATAAACTTTAGTCTTATTCTTATATCTACCTTTTGAGAATATGAGGATTTACTTTAAAGATGATATCTGTGTATTAAAGTTTCAATAACATGAACTTTGGTAACTCTTTGAAAGTCTTAATAGTTGATTTTATACTGTAAGCTTCTCATTACTGATTGCATAAGCTAATAAACATAACAAGTTTTGGGTCATAAACTTCTTCCCTCTCTATAGTTGTTAACAAAAATATAATTCAGTTTTGAGAAATAAAAATGTGCATTGACAAAAAATTAATTTTGCTTTGGTGGAACTCAATTACTTTCTATATGTTGTAGTTTTTGAATCCTCTGTTGAATCTTTCGTTGTGCTGTATTCAACACACTTGAGACCTTAGTTTCATTCCCTCAATTTGGCTATCTGGATATCATCATTTTATGTATAAAGACAACCTTGAAAACATGCTCTACAACACATACATGCACACGATAATGGAGAATACATGATATTGTTCAGCTTTTCTGGTTAAAAGGAACAAATGACTAAAGGGGCATATTCTTGTGCTTTGAATGATTTGGGATACCTCTGATTGGGCATTCCCAGGTGAGTTCATGTTTAGTGTTTTGCTTTATTGGCTGCCGTTGTAACCCCCTGCAAAAATAAATAAATAAATCAGTCTATTGCAATGCTAGCTTTTGGAGTCATGTTCATCTGCAAAAGAGCTAAATATGTTTTGACTTCCCTTTAAAGCATTTGTCTTGACTTCTTGGTTAATATTTTGTACTGATTGTGATAATGTGCATCTTTTGCTTTGATGAAACAACTTACCTCTAGAAAGAAACTCCAATTTCCTAGCAGCTTATTGTGTTAGGTTATCTTTTAAAAATGGGTAGTTCGTAGTTGGTGGCTTGAGCCCTTTTCTATTCCCCTTGTATTCGTTATCTTGATATTGCTGCACAATTTTTCTCGCATTAATAACGTGATCATCTTTTGTTTTTCCCTTTGGTTTGTGTATTATTAACATGTTTCTTGACAGGGAACTTTATAGCAACAACATAAGTGGAAGAATTCCTATTGAGCTTGGCAATTTGACAAGTTTGGTGAGCTTGGATCTTTACTTGAACAATTTGAGTGGTATCATCCCGGACACATTGGGCAGGCTTCAGAAATTACGTTCCCTGTATGAATTACATATCCTTCATCTATTTTACTTCTGTTATTAAATTTATTGTGCATCTGTTTAAGTTTACTTTTATTGTATTTCAGTTTTCTAAGGTTTTCTCAAAAGTGGGTTGCTTATGCGTTGATATATGGGAATTTGGATACAGTGGCTTTCTTTTAGTTTTTTAGTGATTTCTTAAAGAATATACTCTCATGATTTCTCCGTCTTTTTTATTTTTTATTTTTTTTTATGTATATTTAGAAAAATGCATTAAAACAAATTATTCAAGTTATTCAGTCCAGGATATTGCATGTTTGATTGGAATCAACCCCAAAGATGGAAATCCCATTGTTGTCAAGATGTCTAGATTAATATACAGTAGGGCCTATAAAGACTAGGTATTTTGGTGATAAATGCATTGATTTTTACTCTTCTTAGTAAAATTATTAAAATGCATACGGATCAATGATTAAGAAATAGCATCCTCTTGATAATGGCAAACAGTGCGGAAGGGCTATTTGTTTTAATCATATGTTACTTTATTATGTGCATCTACTAGTTGTTTGTACATTGCAGATCAACTTTCATCCAAAATTGGATTATATTGCACAGAGGGCTCTAATTGATCACATATTGCATGTATTATGTGTATCTACTAGCGTTGATCAACCGTGTCCCTAGGAATTTTATTGATATACCATTTTGATTGTTTGGAATGTACTGATGCCCGGTCCTTGTATTTATTTGCAAGGATAGACGGCTTAACAACAACAGTTTGTCTGGAACTATTCCTATGTCATTGACTACTATCAATTCACTTCAAGTCCTGTGAGTACCAAGTTGACGTGTTCTTTATTTTTCCTTTTTGGTGAATAATAAAGGTTTTTCTATTTTTTTGTTTCTTTTTTTGATTGGCTTTAATTGGCATAAACTAACTACAAGAATATGATATGGCTTCTTGCCATTTGGTATACAGTGACCTTTCAAGCAATCACTTAACAGGAGTTATCCCAGTTAATGGCTCCTTTCATCTTTTTACTGCCGTGAGGTTTGTTGCTGGTAACATCATTTTCCATACTAGTGGAGTCGGGTGACTCATCTAGACATATGCTGACCACTATTCTTTCATTTTTCAGTTTTCGAAATAATAATTTAACAATTCCTCCAACTCTTCCACTGCCAGCCCCATCTACTGCTTCAGGTTTGTTTCGTTTTGTCCTAGGTTGTTGCTGATATTGGGTTCTGTTCTGTTTGTCCAACTCTTTCAATTCCTCAATTCTTTAATTGTAAACTTTGTTCCATGCTGCCTGTTCAGACCTTGTCACAGATGACTTGGCTGGATTTGTAATTTGTCTTTCTAACTTCATGCACATTATTTGCTTTTGAAAGCAACTATACCAAAATAAATTGTATGTCAGGTCAATTCCTCAACCAGTATGTATAGGTTTTAGATTCCCCACATATTTATGATCTAGGAAGCACTGTTACGGCCAGACGGGAATACGGATACGGCGATACACCAAAATTTGAAAAAATAAGGTACAGGTAAGGCGGGGATACATTCATAAAAAAAATATATATATTTTTAATAATGTAATATGTATGAAAATAAAACCTAAAGCAAATTAATAAATAAAGAGAGAGATTCCTATTAAGTTAAGAGCCTTCAAACATTCATAAAATATCTAAAACTAAAAACAAAAGCAAAAGCAAAAGCAAAAGCAAATGCAAATACAAATTAAACATCATCCTTACATGCCAACACCAAAAAAAGAATGAGAGCAGAGAAACGTGAGAGAGTAAAGAGACAATAAGAATACATCAATTTGACAAATTCTATTACTTTGATTCTAACTATAATGTGGGACTTCGAGTATCCGATACTTCAAAATTAAGTATCCGATATTCCAAAATTAATGAAAAATTAATTAAGAAATATTCGATACGTATCCGCTACGTATCCAAGGAGCATCGGTATCTGATAAGTGTCCAATACAAATACGTCTCCCTTTTTGAAGTATCCATGTTTCATAGTTTATGATGCACAACCAATACTTATTTTCCTAGGGCCCATGATTTGATCTTTTTTATTTGTCCGGGTATCGTTCAATTTTCAGCTTTCTTTAGATTAGCGATTTATGATATGTTGCTAAAGTTAGAATCTAATTTTTCCACTAGACTCTGCCCCTGGATTGTCCAAACCATGGCATTATTTTATTCCATTGGATTGTCTTCCTATCAAAATTTTCAGTTGTGAAGGGAATGCACAATAAGAGTGAACTTGCTAATTTCTGGTTGCAAATCTTTTTCCAATAGGTAGCAGTGCCACTGGAGCCATTGCTGGAGGAGTTGGTGCTGGTGCTGCCCTGTTCTTTCTCGCACTTGCTTGGCAGGGCTGGCCCTGAGGTGAGACGACTAAGGCGGTCTCCTCGGGCCTCCAATTTTGAACAAAATTTAGGGCCCCCAATTAGGGGAGTGTGTCATGTCATGTTATTTCATAATTACTTTAATATTAGCTCAATTAATTTATTTTCATGTTGTTGTATGGTGTTATAACTTATTTTGATTCGTGTCTGATTGATGTTTAATGTAAAAACTTTCACTTTTAGTTAAAAATAACTTAGCAAGTGTATGGTGAGATTAAAATTTTTCCCATAAGTTAAATTGAAACCAGAGGATAGCGGAAAATTGGCGGTGGCGGTGGCGGTGGCGGTGGCGGTGACGGTGAAGGAAACCAGAGGATAGCTTCTTTGATGTACCTGGTTAGTGGACCAAGTTGAAAATGCCTTAAAAGAGGAACGCACGCAGGGTGCGGAGCTGCAGTTCCAAACAGAAGTGGAAATCATCAGCATAGCCGTCCATCGAAATTTACTGCGTTTGCATGGCTTTTGCGTAACACTGACAGAACGATTGCTTGTTTATCCCTTTATGTCTAATGGAAGTGTTGCCTCATGTTTAAGAGGTACTACGTGCGTGCATCTTCATATGCTTCCCTTGTTTAATTATTTGTCAAGTATTATATTCATTAGAACTTTTAGTAGATTTGATACAATATACTTTATTTCTATTCCAATTCCCAATTTGATACCAAGAGAAAAGGTTTGTTTAGTTTGATTTTTCAAAAACGGTTTTGTGACACCCTATTTAGTTTCAATTTTCTGAATTTTAATTTTTAAAAAATTGAGATTTTTTTTTTTGTATTTTTTTTTATTTTTAGTGAATTTTTTTAATATATATATATTTTTTACTTTTTAGATGCACCTAACCTAGATGTACGTAAAAAGTAAAATATTTGTAAAACAATATTTAAAAAAATCAATAAATACATAAGAATACGAAAATGTATTGAATTTTTTTCTTTTCTTTTTTTTTTTTTTTGGTATTTAGTGAATTTTTTTAAAAAAAATTCACAGATATTTTACTTTTTAATTGTATTTACATTAAGTGTATCTAAAAAGTACAAAATTTGCTTAAAATATTAAAAAAATTCAATAAAAACAAAAAGATACGAAAAATAAAAAATTCAATTTTGAGAAAATGGAAGAAAATTTTCATATTATAGTTTTTTAAAAAAAATACTTTTTTGATGCATCTAAAAAGTTTTAAAATAAAATAAAAGAAAAAGACTAAAATATGAAAAGGAAAAAACACTTAAGGCAAAAGCAAACTGGGAATTAAAAATAAAGTTTAATTTTCATATTTGTTTTGTCTTTAGTGAATTGTTTTTATTTTTACTTTTATTTTTTTAGATTTCTTTACATACACTTTACTTTTAGGTGGTGACAGTTAAAAAATTATAGTTGACCCAAAGTTTTTGAGCAAATGTTGAAAATTTTTAAAATCAATATTCCCAACATTGCTTAGTCTCTACAATGTTTGCATGATCTCATTGCTTCATTGTCGTAGAGCGACCTGATTCACAACCCCCGCTTGATTGGCCCAAAAGGAAGCGAATTGCATTGTGATCTGCAAGAGGCCTTGCATATTTGCACAATCATTGGGATCCAAAGATAATTCACCGTGATGTCAAAGCTGCAAATATATTGTTGGATGAGGAATTTGAAGTAGTTGTTGGAGACTTTGTGTAATAACCCCGACCCGTAATTAGCTACTAACCGGTAATTAAGGATCTTAATTAAGTGAATAAAATTAATTATGGGTTTATTATGTGCTTTGTAGTAATTTGTGCATATCTATCTGATTTGAAAATTATTTGTCATGATTTCTACTTTGAATCTGAAATTGTTAGCCTGAATGCTTTCAGGAACCGAATTGAGCACATGGATTGACTATTTGGAATTTTTAGAACACCATGACAAACTTGATTAAAAACTGATTCAGTTTAGTAAAATCGCATGTGATTAAATTAAGCCTTAATTGGAACTATTTTTGAATAATCGAATTTTGTGCTAATCTTGAATAAATTAAGGTTACTTGTGTTGAATTAAATAATGCATGATTGGTACCTAATCTAGTCCTATTATTGACCCAAGATGAGAATTAGTGTATTATTGGGTTGAGGCATTGGTGGTGTTGGGTGTAGGGAATCAAAACCCATGTGTATGTGTGTGTTGGGTGAGTGCATGTGTATGCACGTGTAGTGTGCTCAAAAGTGAGGTGTGTGTTGTATACTTTAACCGAGTGAGAGAGTCTGTGTGTCTTTCTCTTGCCTTCAAGTCCTTTGTGTTGAGGGAGTTTAGCTCTAGAGAGAGAGAGAGAGAAGCTCAAGGTTTAAAGAACAAGAAGGAAATTAGGAAGGCCAACTCTCATTGTTTGAAACCAAGGATCTAGGTAAGAATTCTGTGTTTAAATTCTATAGTTATTCCTCCATGCATCATGTTTTCAACTCACTTGTGGATCATTTACATGAGATTAGAATGAGAAATGGGTCTTTGGGTTTGTAAATTAATTGCATGTGTATTCATGGTAGGACATCTCCGATTTTACTATCTTCAGTTTGAGTTTGAAATCCTTGCATGCATGTGAGTTTTGAGCATGCTCATAGTTGTGAATCCATGAATTTGTTGTTCATCATTTGCATGTTTGAGAAAAATCAAGAACATGGTTTGAAAACCCTCCATGCATGAGCTTTTGAGTTTAAATTTGCTACATCCATGAGTTTTTGAAAAAAAGATGTTTCAAGGGTCTTGTATTGAGGTTTTCTAAAGCTATTTTTGTGTATTTGATCAAATCATGCAAGACCCCAAGGTTTGGAGGTGGTTTGGAAGCCATTGTTGCTAAGCTTTCTGCCCAGAATTTCACAGTTGGCTCGAGCGAAGAAGTGGTGGCTCGAGCCAACATTTCGAGCTCTCAGAATTTTACACTCTGCAAAAGGCTGGCTCGAGCGAAGAAGTCTTGGCTCGAGCGAGCTCTGTTTTTTCTTTCTGCTGGCTCTAGCCAGGAAAAGCTGGCTCTAGCCACCAACTCATTTTCAGCATGTTTTCAAAAGATGTTTTAAGTGCATATCTTCACTCCCATCTCTTTTTGAGCATTCTTAGGCATGAATTATGAGCCGTTAAAGATTAATAAGCTAAGAAATAACATAAGTAGGTGAATTAGAAAATATATGTTGGATCCGAGTATATGGGTAATATGAACAAGTTATGTAGCATGGAATGAATGGTAAATTAAAGTGAGAAAGCTAAGTCATGTATGGTCATATGAATGAGTAATGATGAGATACGTTGTGTTATGTGCCTTTGTGATTGTAGGTCAACGTCCGAGAAGTGATTGACCATCTACGGAACCACTGTGAGTAACGTTATCGTAAAGATACGTTTATATGAAATTATGTTCCAAATGTGATATATCAAGCTATGATTTCTGAAATGAGATATGTTTCTGTGAACGAAAATCCATGTTTGAAATCTATTATGGCATCCATAGATAGTCCCAAGTCATGGGGGACGGCATGAAAATCTTGGGTCCATGACAGCGATTCTGATCTCGTTAGCCACTTCATTGTTGTGATATGTGTTTAATCGATTAATGGGACCGGTTACTCTAGTCGGAAGACGTTATGTGATATGTGATATGTTCTATGGAATATGCCATTATTATATTCTGATATGAGATGACTATGATTATGCTATGATCTGTTTTGTATATATAAAATGTTCGGATTTCGTTCACTAACCCCTTTACCTTAATGTTATTCACTGGGCTTTAGCTCACTGTTTGTATATATATGTATATAGGTGAGCATTCTGGAGTTCGAGCCCAAAGATTTTGTGGGGGACTGTGTTTCTGTTGTCAGCCAGCCTTTGTGCCTCCCGTGGAGGTTCCCGATGTAGCTTGTGTTGAGGCCATGTTGATTCTGTACATGTATATATATATTATGAAACTTGTTGGCTGTACTTAAGAATTTGGTAATGTGTGTGGTATAATATATGGTTGACTACTGGTTATGTAATTAAAGTTTTAAAATATACTATTTCATGTAAGTCAGCACAGCTCATTGGACAACTATAATTATGTATTTGCTTCCGC
Source organism: Camellia lanceoleosa (assembly GCA_025200525.1). Lineage (NCBI taxonomy): Eukaryota > Viridiplantae > Streptophyta > Magnoliopsida > Ericales > Theaceae > Camellia > Camellia lanceoleosa. The sequence goes on from CM045760.1 coordinate 176,149,498, forward strand.
TAGCCCCTTATCATATGCTTATCTGTTCAGAGGCCTTCGGTAATCCAAGGATTACTGGCCGGTTACGATGCTAAACCTATAGGGGCGGGTTTGGGTCGTGACACTTTGGGTTAGCGAAACTTATGGATTACAAGGATACGCATGTTACCACTGTTGTATGTGGTACAATTGGGCATATTGCTCCCAAGTACCTCTCTACTGGAAAGTCTTCAGAGAAAATTGATGTTTTTGGGTATGGAGTCATGCTTCTGGAGCTCTTTACTGGACAAAAGGCTTTTGATTTTGCTCGACTTGCCAATGACAACGACGTTATGTTGCTTGATTGGGTAAGCAATTATTTCCCTCATACAATCTGTTTTCATTACGTAACTAGGGTACTTGAGTTGGCTGTTTTCATACCATTCTTTGAATTCATCTTAAAAGCCCTAATGTAAAAAATCTGCTTCCAATTTGTTGGCTATAAGGTTTGTCAGAAGCACATGAATGGAATTGTTATTCTGTTGCTTATGTAATTCAAAATGAGTTAAGTAATGTTCATGTGCATTCAAAAAAAAAAAAAAAAAATGTCTCTTAATGCATTTTAAAGTAAAGTCCACTCAACAGTTACATTGAAGAAATTTGTCATCATTGTGATTTGTTGATTTTTACAGTATCAAAATCTTAAGTGACCATCATGTTTTCAAATGCTAGGAAACTTAGAATTTAGTCATCTTTTATTTCATAGTATTGAACCTTGAAAAGAAAAATACATCATAATACTATATGAGGCTCGGTCTTTACCTTGGACACTATAAATTCTATATTGAAATTTTAGGATTGAAGTTTTCACACATTTCAATTTGGACAAAGAAAAGGAAATTGGGGAAATTATATAAAAAACCCCAAGGTTTAGCGCCTTTTTCAAATTAAACCCCAGGTTTCAAATTGTGACAATTTGTGCCCCACCAGTCCACCTGTGTAGCAATCCGATCCCCTCGTCCGTCTCTGTCTCTAGTAGTTAACGAAAGAATGATTTGGGTGCCAAAATTGCCCTAATCTTCACGAGTTAGGGCAAAATACACCCCCCATTGCAATTTACGGCTCCATGCAACCCATCTGGTGATTCAACCTACGATTGAAGCCACGCATCGAAGGAAGACTGCAATTTCATAGTTGATTTTCCAAAAAGCTTTGGACTTTGAGATAGAGGTAAGAAATGGGTTCGTTTTTGGTTGTTTTATACAATTTTTCCCCTTCTTTTTTCTCTATTGTTAACCTTCTTTTTGTCTCCATTGTTGACATTGTTTATTCGTTTATGACATTTTTTTTCTCTCCATTGTCTGATGACGTTGCTTTTGTCTCCGACTATATGCATGCCTCTATATCACTGAATGCATTGTGGTCCTAGGGTCTCTATTATTTTTGTAGGATCTTCTGTGTCTACTTTTCTGTCATATTTTGTCTCCATAGATGGAGAATTGTGGGCCAAGTAGCTTTATATGAGGGTTTTGTTTTTTTAATATGCTTTTGTTTTGCAAGTGGACCCATAGTTATTGTCATTATTGTTTTGTTTATGTATGGATGTAGTAATGGCAACTTTTGTTAAAGTTTTGATACACCACAGTGGGTATTTTATTGAGAATGATGAAAATAGTTATGTTGAGGGTAATGTGGATATATTTGATGCAGTTGATGTTGATAAATTATCTATCCTAGAGATTAGCTGCATGTTGAAAGAGCTTGGTGTTTTTTTATTACAAGCATATTTTCTATAGGATTCCCAACAAAAATTTGGTCTTAGGGTTAAGAGTGTTGGCTAATGATGATGATATTAGAGAAATGTATTGCTTGTTGGAAAATACAAATACCTTAGAGTTGTTTATTGAGCATCATAAGCCACATAATGTAAATATTGCTCATCCTGTGTTATTCTTTACTGATGTACCTGTGAAAGATATGGAAAATGATGGAAATTACAACAATGATCACTGTCAAGAGGACTCAAACACTGACAGTGATGGCAATCATGACCCATCAGACAGGAATTTCTCAGATAGTAGTGATGATGATGATCTTGAGCTTGATGACATCATGTTTGATAGTAATGTTGAGAGAGATGTCAATGAAGAAGGGCTTAAAGAAGGTGATGAGTGTGAAGTGAATGATGCAGATTCATCTGAGGAAGAACTGGTTACCCCTACAGGCTCTGATGATGAGGAGAATAACAACAGGCCTAAGTACCCTGAATTTAGGCCTGAGGTTGATATGCAAAACATAGAATTCAAACTAGGAATGTTGTTTAGTACTGCAAATGAGTTCAAAGATGCTGTCAAGGAATATGCAGTAAAAGGAGGATCTGATGTAAAGTTTACTAAGAGTGAAAAATGGAAGGTTCAAGTGAATTGCAATGCTAGGTGTGAATGAAGACTGTATGCATCCAAGATGACTGGAGAGAACACTTTGCAGATGAAAACATATCAACCTAAACACTCTCGCTGTAGAACTTACAAGAATAGACAAATGACAAGTTCTTGGTTGGCAGAGAAGTATGTCCAAAAATTTAGGACCACCCCAACATTGAAAGTGAATGAGTTTTAAGAAAGTATCAAAGAGAATTTTGTTGTAAGTGTGTCAACAATGAAAAGCTTATAGAACCAAAAATGCAGCAATTTAGAAGATTGAGGGAGCCAATGTTGAACAATATAGTAGGATATGGGATTATGCAGCTGAGTTGAAAAGAACCAATGAGGGTACCAATGTTGAAATAAATGTGTGGAGGCCTCAATTGGAAGTTAAACCTAGGTTTCAGAGAATGTATGTATGCCTTAGTACAATTAGGAGAGGGTTTCTATTTGGTGTGAGATCATTAATTGGGTTGGATGCTTGTTTTCTGAAAGAACCTTGCCAAGGGCAGTTATTTGCAATTGTTGGATGGGATGGAAACAATCAAATGTATCCAATAGCTTATGCTATAGTTGAGGTAGAGTGTAAAGAGAGCTGGACTTGGTTTTTACACAACTAGTTACAAGATATTGGCCCAATTGAAGAACATGGATGGACATTTATGGCTAATCAACAAAAGGTAAATATTTTTATGTATTCCTTATGTTTTTAAATACTCTTATCATCATGTCATTCCTAGAAGAATGTTGTCAATTAATTGTTTGGCTATGTTATCTGTGTTTTGTTACAGGGACTTGTTCCAAGCTTGAGATTGGTATGCCCTAAAGCCAATCACAGGTTCTATTTCAGACATTTGTATGCAAACTTCAAGAAATTGTTTAAAGGGAAAGAGTTGGAGGATTGTGTTTGGAAGACAGCAAAAGCATACACAAGGGTTGAATGGGAGAGGCACATGACTAAACTGCATGTAGTAGATAGTAAGGCATATGACTGGGTGATGAGAGTAAATCCAGTCCAATGGTTTAGGCATGGGTTTAGTCTAAGAACCAAATCCAATAGGCTCCTTAATAATATCTCTGAATGCTTTAACTCATGGGAGATACAAGTTAGGGACAAACACATCCTTACCATGATGGAGATGATAAGGAGGGCTTTGATGGTGAGGATACATGAATGTAGGGACAGCATGCTGAAGCAGAAAGGGCCCATTTGTGGAAAGATACAATGCAAAGTTAAAAAGAGGAAGCTGAAGTCTAGAGTATGGACACCTACATGGTCAAGAGGTGCAGAGTTTGAAGTCAGACATGGAGGGGATGGGTATGTAGTGAACTTAGAGAATAGGACATGCACATGCTTGAAATAGGACCTCACTGGAATCTCTTGTCCCCATGGGGTAGCTATTATACTTTTTCAGAAGGAGAGGGTTGAAGATTATGTTCATGCATATTTCAAGAAAGAAACTTTTTTGAGGACTTATGAGGCATTGATTAATCCAATTAATGGGCTAGATTTGTGGCCTAAAACAGGGTGTGACCCTCTTCTACCTCCTAAGCTTAAAAGACCAACTGATAGGCCTTCCAAACATAGAGTTAGAGACCTAGATGAACCTAAGAATCTATACAAGTTGCAGAGGAGGCAGTCTACCCTAAAATGCTCCAAATGTTGTTGTTATGGTCACAATCAAAGGACATGCAAGGGTCCAGTGAAAGGAAAGACAAGTGGACCTTCTAGGAAATCCAATAGTAGTGTAAGTATTCCATTGAATGAAAGTAAATAAACATTATGTTAGTAATAAATTATTAATGTTACTAATTACAAACTTCTTTTGCAGACATTCATGGGCTTTAAGACAGCTGCATTATTTGGGGAAGAGGGGAGCAGCCAAGTAGCAGTAAGTGATTGTCAATCTAGGAAGAGGCCAGTAGCAGTAAGTGGTGTTGAAGATTCAACTGATGGGTAACCAAGGAAGATGACAAGATCGTGACAGAGACATTGGCAACAAGCAAGCAATGGGCTGCTAGTGTAGTGTGAACAAGTGGTTTTGAACACTTTTGTAATTAAAATAGGGTTTTTGCAATATTCATGGGGTTTTTGGAATGTCCATGGTTTACCTTACTTTACTCATCACTTTTGTAATTAAAATAGGCTTTTAGAACAATTATGCTATACATATGAGTTATGAAACCTTGAACAATGCTTGTATGGTTATTATCTTTCAATGCAATGGTTTAATGGTTGAAACCCTATTGTTTGGTTGGCTTAAATTATGTTCTAAGTGCATTCATGAAAATAGCAGGTTCTTATGCTTATGTCAAACCAGGTTTCATATGCTTCTTTAGCTGGCTTGCTTTGTTGTGGTTGTTATGGTTATGTGAAACTAGGTTTTATATGCTTGTATGGTTATCAATTTTGACCATGCTTGTATTGTATATGAATGATAAAACCATTGCACCATGCTAAAGCTAGAGACAAACCATTACAAAAAACCATTGCACCATTACAAAACAAAACCATTTCACCAATTGATAACAAAATCATTGCAATTACAAAACACATTGTGGAAGTAATGCACCTAGCCAAAACACATATTATCAATTACATAGCAAGCCTAAACACTATTTTGGAGTACAAATAGTCCATTCATAAGCAATGTAGCAATCAAGGCAATGACAAGCCACTTCTGTCATGCATGATAACGTTGAACAATATCCTTTAATTGTGAAACCTCATTGACACATTCTTCTAGTGCTGTAGCCTTATCCACCAACTTCGGCAACACTTGTCTACCACGAGCACATGTGGGTGGATCGTACCAGGAAAAGTAACCACAAGCCCCATGTTTCTTTAATTGCAATCAAACATAAACAAATGAGCAATTGTTTTTGGGTGAATCTTCCATAGAGTTGTTATCTTCTTCGAATTGAACATATTACTTTATTCTCAATTTTCTATAAATATTGATAAATTGCTAACTGACTTTATTGAAAACTTGTATACACTTACTCCATAATTACGACAATCCAAAAACCTCTTAGCAGGATTAGCATGAGTCCACGAAGTTTTGATCTTCGCTCTTAACCCACAGCTGCAATGAGTCAACTCACCCAAATTGTTCCCACCCTAGCTATTACCTTCACTCATTTTTGTCTTTCACTTTGATGGAATAGAAAACAGTTTGGACGACTATGGAGAGACAAAGAAAGTCAACAATGGAGAGAAAATGAAGATCAACAATGGAGACAAAAAGAAAGGGGGAAATCGTATAAAACAACAAAAAACGAAACCATTTCTTACCTCTATCTCAGAGACCAACGCTTTTTGGAAAATCAACTATGGAATTGCAGTCTTCCTTTAATGCGTGGCTTCAATTGCGGGTTCATGGAGCTGTAAATCGCAATGGAGGGGTGTGTTTTGCCCTAACTTGTGAAGATTAGGGCAATTTTGGCGCCCAAATCATTCTTCCGTTAACTACTAGAGACGGAGATGGACGGGGAGATCGGATTGCAACACGGGTGGAATAGTGGGGCACAAATTGTCACAATTTGAAACATGGGGTTAATTTGAAAAAGGCGTTAAACCCTAGCGTTTTTTTTATGTAATTTCCCCAAGGAAATTTTGAATCAAAATTGAAAATCATAAGCCACCTTTGTCTCTCTGTTTCATTTTTATTATTAGTTTTCAAATGTTCGATTTTGTGATAAGAGTGGCAGAAGGAGGAGATGTTCCGGCAAGAGTTCGTTAATCTCCACCACCAAAATAATGATTGGATCATTGCCCAAGTCAACAACCTTCCGGACTCCACTCCCAACCTCCGCCCAGAAGAATTGTACGGTCCCAGATGATCTTTTAAATGGATTTTGTTTTCGGCATACAGAGAAGTCTCTTGGAGTCCCACTCTTTATTCAAATGTGATATATACCATCTGTGTATATGATTTCTCCTCTTTAGTTTTTTTTTTTTTTTAGCTCGGTTTATATGACAATGATTATGAATTTTTAGGTATAAGAAAAAACATGGTTGGAAAGGCTATGTAATGTGTCCAAATAGTATATATTTTATATATCAATAAATACATTTTGTTTTTAGACTGAAAGCAAATTATGACACTTGAATATTTGTGATTACTGATTATAGCTTTGTTAAGTGTTTGGGATTTCTGAATATAGCTTGGAAGATTGAAAGCAAAAGGATATCTCTAAAATACGATGTACTTCTTCAAGTGTAGGACACATCTCATGTTTACCAAGTCAAAGAATACGAATGAGATCAAAAAACGCTCTGTCAAGGCTCAACGGAATCTACCAATGGAACGATCTTTGAAGAAGAGAGGGGTCAATACCCAAAAAAAAGATTTTAAAAAAAATGGATATTGTAAACGTCCCCGAACGTCCCGGGAAGGAATCCCGTTTGGTTCGTCTGTGGGTCTACTACAGTTCAGGACTCAAATTGTCACGGTTCTTAATCTGAACCAAAGAGTCCAAATCCGGCAAATCGCTTTGAGAAAACAGATTTTTAGAAAAGAAATGCCAAACATGGACTGCTTTGCCAGATACAGAGTCGCCACCTAAATATTTTATTTTGGGGAATTTAGGAAACCCTGACTCGTTGTTTAAGGCCACGTGTCCGTCATCACCAAAGTTGCCTCGGCTCAGGAACTTGGGTACGATTGGAGAAGGTCACTTCGTGAGCACCCCCGCTCGCCCGATCAAAGATCGATCTCTACTAACCATGATATCTTGTTTTGAAAACATTATGTGTTCTTATTCCGGTTATTAGCCTAGAATTACTATATTATGTGCACAACAAACAAGTATAGATCAAATTGCCTAAATTGGAACAAAACATTGCATGTTTGTTTTGAAAATGGTTTGCTACTCGTAAGTAGGCTAAAATATGGATTTCAATGAGTTGTTCCAACTCAAACAATCCAACCTTCACCCACAGGCATTCAGGCAGTTTATATCACATAAGCATCTAGCTACATGGTAAGTATGCTGTTATGTTAACATTCACACTCGTGCGAGATGCTAAAGCATAAAATACTTACAATGTACTTCGAGCCAAAACAAAGAACATGTTAGTAATCATGCATGATCCAAGTCCATGTTAAGTGGCTAATGCGTCGCATACAGAATGTCACTAGAATAGGCTCGGCTAATCTTAGGATGACATGTGAGATGCTACCAATAACACGTATTCAATTTGGATTTGAAATATTTATGCAGTTAGCATGATGCGCCGAGTCTGGTGCATGCAATACTGATGAATGATGCACGCATGCATAGCATAAGCTATGCTAAATTAAATATGACCTAATACTAACCATCAAAAGCAGGTAAGTAAAAGGGAGAAAGAAGTGGGGGTTGGAAGGCATGCACACACGCACCCACACTTATTACAAATTTGCCCTCGCTCGAAGGGACCGAAAGAATAATACACTTAATTAGCCTACAAGCTAATTAAATATTACAGACAAATTAAACTAGTTAAGCAGATTAACTAATCTACTAAAACAGTAAAAAGTAGCCTCGGGAAGAGGGTCCAATGCACACTATAGATGCGCTCTTGGGCCTCACTACAGTTCGGACTCAATTTGTGTTACGGTTCTAAATCTGAACCAAAGAGTCCAAATCCGACAAATCGTTTTGAGAAAACAGATTTTTGAAAGAAGTGCCAAACATGGACTGATTTGCCAGATACAGAGTCGCCACCTAAATATTTTTTAATGGGGGAATTTAGGAAACCCTAACTCGGTGCCAAAGGCCACGTGTCCGTTATCACCAAAGTTGCCTCGGCTTTGGAACTTGGGTACGATTGGGGAAGGTTAGCTATGAGCACCCCCGCTCGCCCGATCCGAAGATCGGCCTCTACTAACCATGATATCCGATTTTGAAAACGTTATGTGTTCTTATTCCAGGTAATTAGCTAGAATTACTATGTGATGCGCACAACACAAAAGTATAGACTAGATCGCCTAATTTGGAACGAAGCATTGCATATCCGTTTGTTTGGAAAACGCTTTGGAATTTGCTACTCGTAAGTCGGCTAAAATACAGATTTCAATGAGTTATTCCAACTAAAACAATCCAATCTTCACCCACAGGCATTCAAGCAGTTATATCACATAAACAGCTAGTCTCATGGTAATCATGCTATCATGGCAACACTCACATGCGTGCGGTATGCTAAAGCAAAAAAAAAGCTTGCTTAGTACTCCAAGCCAAAACAGAAACTAGTTAGTAATCATATGCATGATCCTAGTTCACGTTAAGATGGTTAATGTAACACATACAGGATGCAACTAGAATAGGCTCGGCTATCCTAAAGATGGCATGTGAAATGCTGCAACTAACAAGTACTCAACTTGAAATTGAAATACAAGTGCAGTTAGCATGATGTGCCGAGCCCGGTGCATACAAGACAAATATATGGATGCACGCATGCATAGCATAAGGTATACTAAAATAAATATGCCCTAGTACTAACCATTGAAAGCAAGTAAGTAAAAAGGAGAAAGAAGTGGGGGTTGGAAGACATACACACACTCACCCACACTTATTACAAATTTGCCCTCGCTCGGAGGGATCAAAAGAATAATACAAATTAATTAACCTACAAGCTAATTAAATAATTACAGACCACCTAATTAATTAACAAATCAATTAAGCTAAGGAAAGTAGTAAAAGACCTCGGGAAGAGGGTCCAATGCATGCGTGTTCGGGTTTGCTCGGAAATCTGTCGCCATGCACAAGTTGCCTTTGTTTTGGCTGTTATCCTCCTCTGAAGACTGCACAAGTCCCAGGGTTGCTTCTCTGAGTGTTATAGAACACCACCGGCTGAAGGGATTGGTCACCGGCCATGTATAATGGTCACCGGCCACAAAATACTCCATTGGCCAACAATGGATGGCCTGTCGGCACTTAAGATGGCCGGCCGGCCAAATCTTCCTGCAAAAACTGGTTTGACAGTAGCAGAGGACAGAACTTGGCATGGCAATGCATTTCAAGCAATGTATGCACTAACCACACTCCTTATCATGTATATGACTCAAAGGAGGATGAGCCTTGATTCTCGGACCACCAATTACGCATTTCTATGCATGATGGCCCAAAGAATCAAGTGTGCATGTTGATATGGAATGCAATGCACATAATCAAGCAAATTGAACTCAACCTCTATCACAAGCAATTCAAGAGGCAAAGCATGCATGCCAATGCAATGCAATCCTAAGCATGTCGACTAGTATGCAACATGGACAATGCTAAGAAGCATACAAGGCATACAATGGTCATGCAAGACATAGGGCATGAGACAATGCAACTAACAAGTATGCAACGCACAATGTGGGTGTTTGAGCATGCAAGCAAGCATGTGACTTCATTCAATCATGCAACTTCAATCATGCAACAACACACAAATATGCAACAACATACAAGGGGAGCATGCAACAACATGCAAAGGGGTGGACTTAAACTAACATGGATAGCTCGCGAGCATGCCAAAATCAGCGGCCAAGATGTTATGGAAGTGAAGTCCAAAACACACACACATGCATGCAAATATGGTCTAACACTTAAGACAACTTGTAAGCACAAAAACATGGACTAATGACATGCAACATAAGCTCTGAAAATCATGTTAAAATGGTGTCAAACCAAGCCAACAAGACAAACATAAGCATGCAATTAGAGGTCCAAAACTCAGGGCAAGCTAAGGAGGTATTGAACTACCCTCAGCAAAACCAAACATGGCATGAATTAAATGACCAAAAACAGAGTTTTAGCATATTAAAACAAAGCCTAAAGACCACTTAGATGGCATCTAAATGACTTAAATTCAAGGGCATGCACAATGACTAAACATAGAGCATAAGGCACAACCTCATAAGGCATCAAAGAGGCATCAAAGGCAAGCATGCAAACATGTCATGAGGACTGAAATGATGCTATAAGTGGTGTCAAACCACTAAAATAAATCAAACAATACATGCTCAACACTTCACACATTTAAAGCCTACAAGCTAAACAATGTAAAGGGGCTATGCAATGCATGCCATGGTCGACCAAAATAACTAAAGGCAGACCTTAAGCATGGAAAAACAAGTACAAAAACTTCACAAAGCAGGGCCTAAAACATGCTTGAACAAGGGTCAAAGCCTAGATGCATGTTAAGGCTAAATGATGGCATTACAAGACATGTATGCAAAGCATGCAAGGTGTGTCCAAACCAACTCAGCACAATGCTATTTCATGGCAAAATAAGCATAAATATCAGTCAAGGCATGGTCAACACACACTTAAACTAGATGCTCCCTCAAGAGGCAAAAATAGCCCTTTTCAAGGACAACAAGGAGAGGGGGTGGCCCTCTCCTTCCTAGGACCTCAAGGCACCATCCTCACCTCTAAAATCCCTCAAGATTTCAGTGGTGAGGAGGCCCAAACACAATGGTCTCGAAGCTTAACCAAAATGGCACAAAACAAAGGCCAAGCAAGCCTTAAGAGGGGTCAAACAACCCCAAAGCTTAAAACATCCTTAACAAACTATTTAGAGCAGACAAAAACAAGACTTTTATATGTTATATGCTAAGCTCAAAAACAGATGCAAGATAGGCTAAAAAGCTTTGCAAAAATAGGGTAAAAAGGGACAAAAATCTTACTCTTGTAGACCCTCTTCACAAACAATGTTCCAGCAGCTTTTTTGGTTCCAAACCAGTCCAAAAGCTTCAAGAAAAGACCTCTGGTACCTCAGCAACCAAGAAAAGGTGTGATGGTGGGTGTTTATGCACAAAAATGAGACTAAACACACACTAAACACAAGAAAGAGGGAGATATAGAGATAGAGGATATATGTAAACCCTAACCCTAAAGCTCAAGCTCTGAAAATGTTGTCTAAATTGTCTAACCTTATAACAAGAGAGAAGAGCCCCTCTTTTACAGACAATTTGTCTTGTAAAGCTTCCAAAGGAAGCTAACAAGAGGGAAATCCCTCCATACACGTGTATGGAGGGAGTGAAAGTGCATGCCAGCTGCACAAAAATATCTGCAAAAGCAGATGCACAGTGGTCAGCCGGCCAAAAATGCAATTGACCAAAAAAAGATAGCCGGCAGGCCATCTATAGTGCCAGCCGGCCAAACATTTGGCCGGTGGCAACAAAACACAGCCGGTGGCCTCAAGCCATGGCCGGTGGAGTGTAGGGATGGCCCACAAGCCATTCCCTGCCCCTCTAAGGCAAAACACAAGTGTTTGGTGCAAAACCAAACACGAAACAGTCGAGTCGAGAGATCCTGAGGCAAGGCGCCTAGCCGAGACCTCCGAGAACTCAAGACGAACACAAACATGGATGATCACCGAGTGTTCAAGCGGTGACGTCCAAGTCTTGAGGACGGTCAAAAATGGGGTGTCTACACACACGCGTCGGTTTCGCTCGGAAGCCCACTGTCATGCGCAAGTTGCCTCTGTTTTCCCTGCTATGCTCCTCTAAAGACTGCCAAAGTCTCAGGGTTGCTTCTTTGAGTTCTGTGGGACACCATCGGCTGAGGGAGAACACCACCAGCTGGGAAAAATGATCACCGGCCACAAATTGATCCATCGGCCAACAATGGATAGCCGGTCGGCACTGTAGATGGTCGGCCGGCCAAATATTCCTGCAGAAACTAGTTTGACAGCAATAGAGGACAAAACTTGGCATGGCAATGCATTTCAAGCAAATGTGTGCACCACCACATCCCTTATCATATTTATGACTCAAAGGGACATGGTTCTCGATTCTCAGGCCACCAATTGCGCATTTCAATGCGCGATGCCCCAAGGAAACCAAGTGTGCACTTTGATTTCAAATGAAATGCAATGCAAATAAACAAACAAAGGGGCTTTCAACCTCTATCATGATTTGATCACGAGGTGAAAGATGCATGTAATGATGTGCAACTTAGGCATGAGTGCTAAGTATGCAACATGGCAATGCATATAAACAAACAAGCATGCAAAGTATAAGACAATGCAAACGAACAAGCATGCTAGATGTAATGTGGGTGTTAAGGCATGCAAGCAAGCACGTGACTTCATTCAATCATGCAACTCCAATCATGCGACAACACACAAAGTGAGCATGCAACAACATGCAAAGGAGATGGACTTAAACTAACATGGATAGCTCGCAAGCATGCCAAAATCAGTGGTCAATGCTATGGAAATGAGGGCACAATAACATGCAAACATGCATGCACACAAAGACCAATTCCTAAGCATAAAGGAACAACTTCTAAGCACACTTAAAAGGAGGTAAACATGGACAATTAGCATGCAATGTAAGCTCTGAAAATTATGTCAAAGATGATGCCAAATCAAGCAAACATGACAAGCATAGCATGTAAATTGGTCCAAGTACTTAAAGCATGATCATATGACACATGAAGCAAATGACCAAAATAGATCAAAACAGTCCCAAATCATGTTAAGGCAAGCCCCAAAAACCACTTAGATGGCATCTAAATGATCTACTCATGGAGGCGTGCACAAGTGCTTAAACATGGAGCATACAACACAACCTCTTAAAGCATCAAAGGAGTGATAATAATGCACGCATGTAAACATATTACAAGGACTGAAATGACATGGTAAGTGGTTCCAAACCACTGAAATGATGCAAGTAAAGCATGCTACACACTCACACACCGAAGGCTAACAAGCCAAAATGCAAGGTGGCTATACTAAGCATATGATGGTTGACCAAAACAACCAAAAACAGAGCTTAAGCATGCTAAAACAAACACAAAAGCTTCACAAAGCTTGGCCAAAATCATGCTAGAATAAAGGTCAAAACCTAAAGCATGTTAAAGGCCTAAACATGGCATTACAAGGCATGTATGCTAAGCAAGCATGGTGTACCAAATCCAACTCAAAATAGTGCTAAATCATGACATAATAAGCACAAAAAACAGCTAAGGCGTGGTCAACATGAACCTAAACAATATGCTCTCTCAAGAGGCTAAAATAGCCCTTTTCAAGGACAATAAGGAGAAGGGGTGGCCCTCTCCTTCTTGGGACCTCAAGGCACCATCCTCACCTCTGAAATCCCTCAAGATTTCAATGGTGAGGAGGCCCAAACACAATGGTCCCTGAGCTCAACCAAAATGGCACAAAACAAGGGCCTAACAAGGCTTAAGAGGGGTCAAACAACCCCAAAACTTAAAACACCCTTAACAAACTATTTAGAGCACTAAAAAACAGAACTTTTCTATGTTATATGTTAAGCTCAAAAAATAGTTGTAAGGTAGGCAAAAATATAATGCAAAAATGGGGTAAAAAGGGACAAAAGTCTTACCCTTGTAGACCCTCTTCAAAAATGGAAGACCAGCTGGTTCTTTAGGTTCAAATCAGCTCCAAAACTCTAAAAACAAGCCTTAAGGACCTCAACTCCAAGAAAATGTGTAAGTCTAGGTGTTTGTGTGCAAATCTAAGACTAAAACACCTTAAGGGCAAAAAGAGAGAGAGAAATAGATATAGGATAGATACAATTATGCTAACCCTAAAAACCAGAGCTCTCCTCTGAAATTTTGTAACCCCAAAAGAAGGAGAGAAGACCTTCTCTTATAGAGCTTCAATCTTGTAAGCTTACAAGACAAGCTTGCTAAGAGGGAGATCCCTCCATACACGTGTATGGAGGGGAGCCAAGTACATGCCAGCTGCACAAAAATATTTGCAAAAGCAGATGCACAGTAGTCGGCCGGCCAAAATTGCAATTGACCAAAAAAAGATAGCCGGCCGGCCATCTATAGTGCCGGCCGGCCAAACATTTGGCCGGTGGCAACAAGACATAGCCAGTGGCCTCAAGCCATGGCCGGTGGAGTATGGGGATGGCCCACAAGCCATTCTCTGCCCCTCTAAGGCAAAAGCACAAGTGTTTGGTGCAAAACCAAATACAAAACAGTCGAGTCGAGAGATCCTGAGGCAAGGCGCGTAGCCGAGACCTCCGAGAACTCAAGACAAACACAAACAAGGATGATCACCGGGTGTTCAAACGGTGACGTCCAAGTCTTGAGGACGGTCAAAAATTGGGTGTCTACAGTTGCCCCTCTTTGACAGAACTCGAAAGTCATAACAATGACGGGAGTGAATGTCAAAGCCCAGAGACGACCCATTTTTGACAAGGTCGAAGACTTAGACAAAGCATGCAAAACAAACAAGATATGCGCCCGAAGGCAGGGGCAAAATGCAAGACAATGCACAAAGCTGAGCATAACTTATGATCATGCAAAGAAAGCTGTAACGAAGCATAACATGCGACAGTTCTAAGCTAGCATACACCAAACTACACTACAATGCAGAAAGGATGTAAGAGAATTATGCAATTCTCGATACGTCTCACTCGGAGGATATAATACTGTCGGTTAAATGCAGTTGCACCGACCTCAAACGACCCGTACATACAATATCGTGCCTGAAAAAGAAAGCAACTTAACAGGTGCGACATTGTTAGCAACATGCATAACATGCAAAATGAATGCAAAATGAAATGCAATGTATACAAAACTATGTATAATAATGCAAAAGGAAATGCAATGCAATTGAAACAATGCAAACGACATGCAATGCAATTAAATCATGATCCAATCATGAGCGGTTCAAAACCACACAAATGTTAAATAGATTGATGGAAGTAACAAGTCCGTCTACCATAGAAAAGGTGCCGCAACCCTCAAAGCGCGTACACATGCAGAACTATGAGTGATGTAGACAGACACAAGAACGAGTATTGGGTGGAATGACATAAGTGGGGAAACAACCTGCTAACGAAAGAATAATGATCCTAATGCTGGATGCAAAAATTACACTACAATGTAATATATACAGTGGATATGGCATGCAGCCAAACCAAATCTTGTCTAGGAAGGGCATGGACACAAACAAGCCACATTTAACACGGAAAATGGCGCCGCAACCCTCAAACCAAGTTCAACATGGAATAGGCGGCATACACCAAAACTCATAATCACGTTTCAACATGAAAAGTATGGGCACATACCAAACCAAGCTCAACATGGAAAGGCGCAAGCCATAGATGAACGGGGTGATGCAGTGAATGCATGCAAGCTACAATGCGATATGCACTGGAATGGAATAGATACGATGGATAAGGCACGCAAGCCAAACCAAATCTTGCCTAGGAAAGGCATGTACACAAACGAACCGCGTTTAACACAGAAAAGGTGCCGCCACCCTCAAACCAAGTTCAACAAGGAATAGGCACGTACACATGCAGAACTGTGCTTTAACGTGAAAAGTATGAGCACATACCAAACCAAGCTCAACAAGGAAAGGTGCGAGCCATAGATGGAGGTGATGCAATGAGTGCATGCAATATGCACTGGAATGGAATAGATACGATGGATAAGGCACGCAGGCCAAACCAAATCTTGCCTAGGAAAGGCATGTACACAAACGAACCGCGTTTAACACAAAAAAGGTGCCGTCACCCTTAAACCAAGTTCAACAAGGAATAGGCACGTACACATGCAGAACTGTGCTTTAACGTGAAAAGTATGAGCACATACCAAACCAAGCTCAAAAAGGAAAGGTGCGAGCCATAGATGGAGGTGATGCAATGAGTGCATGCAAGCTACAATGCAATATTTACAATATGCACTGGGATGGATGTTTATAGTGGAAATGCATGACATATGCACTATATTACAATGAAATGCATGACATATGCATTATTCACAATGAATGCATGACATATACATGTGTGTGTTTTTTGGTTTAGATGCATGACATATGCAGTATTTAAAATGATACATGACATATGCAATATACAATGGAATGATGCATGACATATGCAATATTTAAAATGATGCATGACATATGCAATATACAATGGAATGATGCATGACAGATGCAATATACATTTTTTTTGAAATGCATGCTGCATGGGGTGCGCGACAACGCAAGTCGCTTGAAATGCATGAGCTTTGTTATTTTGAATGCATGATTATGCATGATTTTGACAACGCGCGGCTTTTGAGATGCATGACAATGCATGTACTGTGCACACCAATGCACCGAAGGTCTTGCACCTTTTAAGGATTTAAGGTGTCCTAGACCGTGGAGTGCACAGGACAGTGTGATGCGCAAAATAGCGCGATTGAATGCATGCAAAATGCAATGAGATTCGCAAAATAGCGCGATTGAGATGAGATGCACAAGACAGTGCGAGTATGATATGTGTATGACACTTATAAGATGTGTGCGTAACAATGCGAACGACATAACGCATAACCAGTGTGCGTTCACGACAAAGCGTTGTAATGCAATGCAGGATAATGCAAGGGATGACGTGTGCTACAATGCATGCCGACATGCAAGTACCAACCGAGCGTGTTTAAGGTCTTGCTAGACCGTGCGTGTTTAAGGTCTTGCCAGACCGTGCATGAAAGTGCAAAACAACGCAAGTAAGGTATGCAAATGCAAGACAATGTATACGGGGGCAACTTTTGATTCTTGCAAGAGACAAAAAGGATACATCACACCCGTATTCGAGCGTCACGCACAGAAGACACAATCTAAAGTCCAAACAGAGGCCGGTTGAGCTGTGGAAATGCACTTTCTTGCACTTTTTTTGAGCAATGAAGGTCCCAAACTATACATCTGACCCAAACAAGGTTGTAGAAGGCTCACCGGCCAGAAGGGGAGGTCACCGGCCACCAAAACACATCACCAGCCAAATATTTTGCTAGCCGGCCAAAAATGTAGCCGACTGGCCAAAAATGCCTGAATCGGGGCAGTTTTGTCTTTTTAGCTTGGGTCTTTTAAAATAGGGTTTCAAACCCTATTTCATTCACTTTCCTTGGCCGAAATTTTACTCCCTCTCTCTTTAGGGCACTTTTCCGCTTTCATTCTCCCCGTTTTCTTGTGTTTTTGACCCCGTTTTGTCGTTCGATTCACGTATACCTTCGCGTTTCGAACATTTTGAACCGATTGAAACTTCATTTCGGTGTAGTTTTCTCGATTTCTGCCTCTTGGGGTTTGTTTCCCCCAAGTTTTTCTTGATTTCCGTACATTTTCCACATTCCGGCCTTTCTGGCCATTTTCCGCCCTCCAAGGGTTGACTTTTTATTGACTCTTCACATTCTAGCCCTGTTTTCACTTTCCGGCCTTGTTTACATGACCTTTGACATGGCGGATGATATTCCACAGGGCGGGACTCCCCTGGAGCATGAGATGGACCCCGGGGTCGAGCTCCTCCCCTTGAGCGTCCGCCCGTTCGACCCGGCGACCTACTGACCGGCGATTTACATCCTGTCTCAGTTCAGGAGCTTTGATAGGGTGGTGCCTCCAGAGCTTCTCTTACGCGAGCCAACGTCACATCTGTCTTTCGGCGCTTCCGAGGTATATTCTTTCCTTTGTTTTATTTTTCGCAATGTAGAACGCTTAACTGCCATAGCTGATTATGTTCTTTAACTGCTTAGCCCGGATATACCGATACACTGTACATTGTAGTTGACTGTGAACATACTTGTAATCTGATATCTGTTTGAATCGAACACGTGCACACACACTGCACTTGCCCTAAACCACTCAAACACACTGACACAGTACACACTGTAGTTTACTATAAGCACACCGGCACCCGATATCTGTTTGAATCTGAAAAACGTGCACACATGCTGTATCTATATTGAAACACCCAAACACGCTGACACATCTCACGTTGCAGTTCACTGTAAGCACACTGGCACCCGGTATCTGTTTGAATCTGAAAACATGCACACATGCTATATCTTCACAAATTCTGAATGCTTTTCAAAACTGTACATTTTATATTGCTTTGCAATTGTTTACTTGAAAACAGAGAGATTCCCATGCCGTTCGGGGGTATGGGAACATTGCCGCCCGAGATTGGTACGCGGAGCTACCCGATGCGGTTCGCCACATCGTGGATCAGGCCAACTTCAGCGCATTTTGCAGAGGGCTTTCCAGACTCACCACGAGCAGGCCTCTCCTTGCTGCTTTAGCGGAGATGTGGTGGGACACCACCGATTCCTTCCATTTCTCTGCTACGGGAGACACGACGATGACTCCCTACGACTTCTTGATGCTCACCGGCATCGGGATAGGGGGTGATCCGATCCCCGCCGACAAATATGGACGAGTGGGAGATCGCCAGATCTACCTTTCGGCGAGGTGCCGCCTCGCCGCGTCCGGCCGTTCGATATTCATGGTTCGAGTCCGGCCGTCGGCTGAGCCTTAGTCGAGAAGCCGATCGATCGAGGCGGTGGAAGCGATATCTTGCGAGGCTTCCTCATGTTCCTACTGGGGACGACCATTTTCGCCGACCGGGTGAACTCTGTGTCCCTCTGCCTGCTCAGCGCTCTCGTGGATGTCACTTGGATCTTGCGCTCTGTTGGGGTGGTCTTTTTTGGCCACTCTGTCTGGTACATGTGCTTAGCCTCCGTTCTGTGACAGATTGCTCGGGGCTCTTGGCGAGCTTGGGAGGTACATTTCCTTCTCTGCTTTTCATTTCTGCTTTACATTTTCTGTACTCTCTACACTGCACACACTGTGGTTTGCTTCTCGCTGAAAGTATACTGTACACCCGGCACAAACATATACTGTTTTACATTGTACCTTCTTTCGCCTTTACATCAGTACACTCTGCACAATACACCTCACGACACGGTCCTGCTATTTTCGCTCTATTCTATATTCGCTTTATCGATAAGCATCTTGGTATTTGCTCTGCGGTTGTGGGTCTACGCCTACTTTCCGAGACTTGCGCTGTGCGGGACGTAGACCCCTTCTCGTCTCCCGCTTCGCTTCAACGAGAGGTGCGTCGAGGCCCCGGAGACGTTTATCTTTTTCGCCATTTGACAAAGATCACCCCCACAGAGGTATGTTTAACTTGCGTTCATTTAAACTTCGCTTTAATTGTATTTTCAAATGATGAGATAACAAAGCGAATTTCATTTCAGATCACTGGCGACCTTTAGGCTCCATTTGCGGCGGCGATTAGGCTCTTCTTTGCTTGAGGAGACCTCACGTTCTGGATTTTGCTAGAGGGCGATGCAGCCGGGCTTGGTACTGGGTGGCGTTTCTCGCCGGACCTAGGTTTACTGGCAGATAGTCGGTTCACCCTCTCGAGCACATGAGAGACAGAGATTCACTCGGCGGATGACTGATTATCTGATGGTGGGAGGCGAGATGGTTTCGGCGAGGCGACTACTCGAGCACGTTCGGACCTTCATCATGCGACCTCTGGCGGTGGCCGTCGGTGAGAGAGAGAGGCGGTGCCGGCCATCGGGCGAGCGAGCGAGGACATCGAGGACTACTCGAGTCCGTGGCAGGGGTGAAGCTCGGAGGGGACGGGGGGCTAGTTGGCCAGCGCTCTCTACTTCGATGACATGCCGAGGACAGGGTGGGGCGACTTAATAGATTCCCATTGTTCCCCCTCCAGCTGATCATTAGTTAGTCGGGTTCTACGACTTACCTCCAGTATGTACTACTTCATCTTGCATCTTGCATTGTCATTTCATTTCAGTTTATTTGATATTCAGCAGAATACTGATGCATCTAATACTTTTGCAGGCTTCCTTCGAGTACACCCGCTAGTCTCTAGAGCTAGCTGCCTCTATGATGGGGATGTTCCAGCGGAGTCTTGATCTTCTAGCCATCTATGGCATTTCGTTATGTTCTTCAACCGTAGTCTCAAAATTTACACAATCTGATACATGATATTGTCGACACAACACCCGATGACACGCCCCTCACGGCATCTGATATATTGCATTCATACACGGCATCCCGTACTAATTCACTGTTCACAGTATTCATACATTGTACTCATACACTGCATTCTGCACTGATAAACTGCTCACAGTATCCACACACTGTACTCATACACTGCATTCTGCACTGATAAACTGTTCATAGTATTCTGATGCATTTGCCTTTTGTACTTTTCAGCATCCCTTCCAGATTCCTCCAGTAGGTGGTGCTCCAGCCGGGCCTCTCGTTTCTACCCGAGATGGCAGAGTATACCCCCGCACCAAAGTGGGGCGCACTCATGTAGGGAGCAGCTCACGGGCTCCAGTTCATGATGACGACGATGATGAGGAGTCTGAGGTTGAGGCTGAAGCGGAGGCTGAGTCGTCAGGGGAGGAGACCGGAGATGGCTTGGACTCGGGCTCAAATAATAGTGTTGATGATGCTCCTGGACCTTCGTCTAGGAAGAGGACTAGGACGGGCCTGTAGGCCTGAGACCTTTGGACATTGATACAGATTTTTGCTGTTTTTCTTCTTTTTTGTATTTTTTGCTGGTAGCTAGAGTACCTTGTACTGCCGCAGGCAGATTTTTGTTTCCAAAACTTTGTACTTGAAAAAGATGATGAAATGAAACAAACCTTTTTTGTCTGAAAAAGTGTCACATTTGTACATCTATACATTGCATCACATTACATCATATTACACCTCATTGTAAATGAGATTGATATGTTGTTTGAAAATTGAACACTTGCATTGTAATAACCAGATAATGAATCAGCCAACAGCAAAACAACTCAAGCAACCCATTGCCCCATTCTGAACACAGAGCCCATACTCTGCTGAGGATTAATCTGCATACAGCCCATAACACAACACTCGGTTCATTCTGCACATGGCAAATCCTGAACAAACAGCCCAATCTGACAAGACGGACTACAAATGTGAGACCGGCTGAAGTTGAAGCACACTCAGATGCCCCAAATTTTCGCTTCCTCCTTTTGCTTTGCCTAAATGTAGAGGATGGCACAACACTCTAAGCATAAACGATTTTTGAAATTGAAAAAGGTTTCAACCTGGGTATTAAGCCTACGACTGAACGCAGCGGAAAAAGACTCAAACAAAAGGTACACGACCTAAACACAACGAAACACGCTCGGAAAAGACTCAAAACAAGAGTTGAGGTAAACAAAACAAAAGACACAACACATGGACATGTTTACAAAATCGAAAGACTTCAGATCTCGAGGAGCCAGTTCCTCCGGGTATGTCTCCCACCCTTTCTCATTTGTGATCCTCACATCACTCAGCCCTCAGGCTTGGTTTTTTCTCTCAAAACCCTTTTCCTCACTTTTCTCTTGACCTACACCTCTCTATTCTTTATTCTCTCATTTTTTTCGTCCCTCCCCAGGGTTATTAATGGATGAACAGGAAGTTGTGGGTTCACGCCCAATACTATTAGCTCGCGGCTATTTCTTCTAGCGACGTTTAGTCGGTGTCCCAGGTAAGGGAACGGAGTATCTTGATCCATTCTGATTCGTGCTCCACACTTGGTTCAATACCTCGTTGCTCGGAGGTTGTTGAGGGCTTTCAGCCCTTTATAGACAGCTTCGGTTGTGCCTTCTTCTAGCGAATAGAGTGCCCTTCTGACATGTATGCTGATAAAAAGGGGGGGAAAGACAGAACACCTGACTCGACTGTGCCCCCAGTTCATCACTTTGACCATTTTTTGGTTTTGATTTTCTACTAAAACAGTTTTGACCAAGGTGAGAGTTAGATTAACATACTTGTTCGATTTTTAAAATCATGCAAGTCGGGCTACGAGCATTGAAATTTTTTTTTTTGGGTCCATGAAAAGGGTCCAGTTTTGGAAAATGGAATAGTATTCGGGAAAATAGTCAGCCTCAGTAAAAATTTTCAAAAACTATTTTTGCAAACGGTCAATGCTCAACGAGCACGGAACCTACCCTCAAGATGCGCAACCTCGGACTGGAGGCGATGGAAAATTGCCACTTGCTTGAAAGAGCCACACGGCAACGGAAAGTTGCCCCTGGTTTGAATGGCGACTTATGGCAATGCATGGCAACGGAAAGTTGCCCCATGTTTGGATGATGCCGCGGCATTTTGTAGTCAATCTTCATTAACGATGATCGCAGCCGAACTCTCGGATACAGAGAAGATGAAGACGGTCAAAACCAATATATGGACCACGATCCTTTGTGAAAGTGTTGGTGGCTGGACTTCAGGACGAAGTTGCCTACGTATCCCAAACATGGGAATCAAGCCTACGTAGTTTCGGTTGTCATAACCGAACTATCAGATTCAGAGAAGGCAAGGATGATCAAAACCATTACATAGACTGAGGTGCTATGAAAGCGTTGAAATTTGGACTTGAGACGAAATTGCCTACGTATCCCAAACATGGGAATCAAGCCTTATGTAGTTCCGGTTAAGGTACACTCGGGTATTTTAACCTTCACTTTTTAGGCTCTAACTTTTGCCAAGGCGCCCGATGCGGGTTTTCGACCTTGCGAGCTTCTTTTCCTTTTTTTTCTTTTTTTTTTTTCTTCTTTCTTCTTCTTTTTCTTTTTCTTCGTATTGTATTTTATTTTGCATCCTTTTTTTTTCTTTTTGTATTTCTTTTTTCTTTTCTTTTGTATATTTTTTTTTTCTTGCTCTAACTTTTGCCTGGGTCGCCCTTCCGGATTTTCGGTCCAGTGAGCCTCTCAAAGGGTAAAAGTGTAACAAGTCCATGCCAAATGGTTTTGAAATTGAAGCCCTCTGTATCTAGGAGAATGGTCATTGTTATTTAATGTTCGAGCATGTCAGACATTTTCTTGCCCTAGTTAGAGGGTGCTTGATCTGCCACAGGTCTCACATGGTGGTTGACTGTTGAACGTTCTGAATGGGTTCAAGGTTCAAAAACAAACGGACTGAGTCTTGAGGCTGAGAGCGACCCTAGGCTGCATAATCTCAAGAGTGATTCCACACAGGTTTTCACAGGACCGCGCAAGACATTTCGTTTTTGAAAGTTTTTACGAAAGCGACACATCGCTCGCGCTGAAGATAATGTGGAACCAATCTAGATCAAACCAGGGTCCTTCTCCGTACTCATACTAACAAGCATGATTTCATTCATTAAAAGGCTTAGCACGCCTATCTTTCTCTCAAATTGATCAAAGTTTTTGCAAAACTAGAGGAATTCCTTCCTCTTCGTTTTCATCACCACAGTGTTCAAAAAGGTTTTGGAAAAAACTTAGGTCATTACAATGATTTTCAGGGCACAAGAGAGCAGGTGGAATGTACTGTCATTTCATTCAAATCCTCTGGCATAACCAGCCCAAAATAGCAATAAGCACGGAAACATGATAGCTGCAGCTGTTTCATTCAGATTTCCTGGTTGCAACTGGCTCCACAGCAGAGACAGACTCAAAAAGAAAGCAAAAGGAGTAACTACAAAACAAAACGGTGTTCGAGGCAACAACCCCGGAATAACCTGACATTCTATACAAGGGGATTGACTCGCTACAACAAGACAGACCCTTAAGCAAGAAGGACTGACTCAAGACAATGAGACAGACTCAAAACAAAACAAAAGACTGACTCGACACCCAAGCCAGAATTTACAAAAACTAGCATTCACAGATGCTCAAGAACGCGTGCCAGATGCCACATCCAAAAATACACCAAGCGCTGCCCGCAGGTGGTTCACTCCCTGATTACATACTCGCAGTATCAGTATCCTCAAAATCCAATAGCTGGGTAGTAACGGACTTGGCTGAGGTAGGCGGGAGGATAACCTCGTTGTCGATCAAATCTTGCACCTCATAACGGAGGCAGAAACAATTATCGGTAGCATGACCTGTTTGCTGGTGGTACGCACAGTACAAAGCAGCGTCATGTGTGAGAGGGAGATTCTTCGGGAGAGGCCGAGGCTCCAAGGGTTTAAGGTGCCCTCTTTCGGCCAGGATCTGGAGTGCCTTGGACAGAGGTATGTAGAGAGCGTGAAAGACCCTACGCCCTCGGGGCAGGTACTTTGAAGGCTGAGCATTCTTGCTAGACGCACTAGCGAAAGGGTCGGCAGGCACTGCCTTAACTTTCTGATCTTTCCCAGGAGCAGGGTTGGTGTAACAACCCTCGTTACTGTTCACCGATTAATCACTAATCACTGATTGATTACTGATTATTGTTAAATCGAGACTGATTATGATTGATAACTGAAGTAATCGAAATACTGAACTGACAGACTGAAATCTGAAATTGATGGACTGAGTATATGTTAGCTAAATTGTATTCTATCTGTTTGCTTGCCAAATTATCTGTTCATGTCTTTGTGTTTAAATTGCTAATTGAAGGCCTTATCGGCGGCCGAACCAGAAATTGATTGATGTTTTATGATCGTCATAATTTATGTGATTTTATGGTGTAATTAATTGAAAATTGATTTTTGTATGATTAAATTAGATTAAATATTGATAAATTGCATTAGTTGGACTTAATTGCCAAAATGCCACTTAGTGGCCACTATCTAAACACTTTGAGCTCATTATGCATTACAACAAACATTTCATCAGCCTATTTGAGCACACAACCGACCAAAGAGAGAGAAGAAGTGAGAGTAGTGAATTCAACATAGAGAATTGGCTTGAATCTTGAGGAATTGAAGCTTAAGTGCATAATTGAGCCTCTAGACTTGCAATTGAGGAACCTAGGTATGAATTTCACCCTCTTAATTGTGTATTTGAGTTCCTCCTAGCATGGATCATGGTAGTTTAAAGAGCTAAGTCAAGAATTGGTTCAATGTTGTTGAATTAAAGCTTAATTGTTGCATGCATGAGATACTCTTGCATTTTTGAGCTAGTTCTTCATAAATTGGACATGCATGCTCATATTTTTACAATAGACCATGAACTTACCCTATTTTTGAAAGATTTGGCTCATTGGAGCATGAGATTGAAGCTTTGAATTGAGTTTAATTCATGCATGTTTGCATGTTCATCTTGTTCATAAATTTGGGTTTGAAATTTGGATTTAATTGGCTCACCCTTGGGCTTTGATTTCACAAATTGAGCTTTGAAACTTGTTGTATATTGAGTTTAGATGTGTTTTCCAGAAATTGGGCCCAAGAGGTCGAGTTTTGAGCTAAGGAATGATTGGTTTGAGCTTGGGAGGCAAATCTGAAAATTCCAGAATTTGGCTTCTCCGCTCGAGCGAAGAATTCTACGCTTGAGCAACCACTGTTTACTCTGAGCACCGCTCGAGCGAAGGAATGGTGGCTCGAGCGTAAATTTCAAGCTCTCAGAATCTTGGTGCACACAGACTCACGCTCGAGCGAGAGAACCTACGCTCGAGCGAGAACTGTGTCTTACGCTCGAACGAGCGTCGAGCAAGCATCGAGCAGAGTTTTCCAACATCCAGCACTTTTTGCATCTTTGCAGACCGCTCGAGCGAGGAAGTACACGCTCGAGCGACCCTACTGTTTTGACAAGCTCACTCGAGCGAAGAAAGCCACGCTCGAGCAAGACCCTTATTTTCTGAAAAATTCTGAAAATGTTTTCTAAGTGCATCTTTGCATCCCCATCCCATCCTAGGCATTCTTAGGCCTAGTTTAAGGCATCTTAATGAGGATATAGATGTAGAACCACACCGAGACAATTTAGGGATTAAGTTATTACTTTCCCAACTGTGTAGCTTAGTGTGTGTTCAATCTATAAACTGTGTAGGGTTGGCTTTCTGAGGGGACGCTCTGGCTTACCGTAGCCCAAAACTCTGTGAGTAACAATTGTGTAAAGATATGTTCAAAATGATTATCTTTTGAATCTTTGTATCTTGTTTTTGAATCATATTAACCGAATGAATGTATGTCCTATATTCTGAACTGTATTGTGGCATCCTTAGCAACTACTGTTACTGACTGTTACTGTTACGGAGATCTCTGTCGGTTCCCTCGTTAGAACCACTACTGTTTACTGATTGATGGCCATCATTTACTGTTCGGTCTTTTAAGACCTACTGTTTACTATACTGTTATGCTAATGGATGTACCACATATGACTGAATGACTGATATACTGAATCAATGAACTGTTTTCATTACTGTAAGGACATTTATTCTTAACCTCTTTACGCATTATGTTATTCACTGGGCTTTAACTCACTGCTCATATATATATGTAGGTGTACAGGCACCGGACCAATGCTAGAAGTGTCGGGGTAAACTTCAGTTTTGTCAAGCCAACCATTGTGCCTCACTGCGAGGTTCCAAGCCTGTTCAAGCTTTGGCTTAGGGGTGTTTTAATCTCCCTCGTTTGTCTTTGTAACCGTATTGTATCTGTATAGAATGTTACTGCACTGGTAATTGGGATTAAGTACCTGTTTTGAATGATTGTATATATGTACATACTGTTTTGTCACCGACTGCATATATGTATGAAAAGTCTTTTTGCATACAGACTGTCACAGCTCATTGGACATTGTTTATTTATTGTTTTGGCTTCCGCCATGCTCCTGTACTCTGTTTTACTGTATTACTATTAAGCAGGCCTTCGGTAATCTCGGATTACTGGCCGGTTACGGTGCTAAACCCTTAGGGGCGGGTTTGGGTCATGACAGTTGGGAATTGAAGGAACTGTTCTGGCATGACGGGACCTATCCCGATTTTCTGACTAGCTGGTACTGGCTTCGGCTGGAGTGGGGAAAACATCATCTACAGTCTTGGTCATGACTGCGAACACCTGTTGCTTACTCATCCCCCCGGCTTTCAAAGCCTCGACTACCTACAGCAGTTGTTCAATGGGATCGACATCTGCCTTCATTTTGTCCTTACCTCTGGCCTCAACCTGATTGAGGGTTTGGGTTAATGTTGATACGTCATTGCCATAGCTGGAGGCTACCTCGGGTTGGCTAAGTTCGATCACAATCCATCCCAATAGCGGGGGCTCCTGGGGTACAAGATTTCCGGCATATGGTGCAGCTAGTGGCGAAGCTGACATTCCGTAGGCGAGATCCGTCACAGATCTCTGGGGGTCACCTATCATCCCCATCAACTCGAATGTGGTGGGCTCACGAGCCTGGTACAACTGGGGGGTCTGCCGGGTCAGCACTGACTGACTGGTGGATGCGGTACATCAACATTGGTCTCACTTTGCAGAGTGATTCCTTGATCTAATGCGGCTGTCATAACCACAATCTCTTCCGAATTCTGTGTCATCATAGGTTTTGCCTCAGCAAGGGGGAACACTGGCTATTCTGGATCAACTCTCTGAACTAAAAGGAAAAACAAGCAGCATTTCAGCCCAAACAGATCAAACACAAGTATAGCCGAACGACTGCACTCTACTACTGATCACTGTTCCCCAGAATCATTGCTCTAAAACACTGAATCGGATATCCACAGCTATAACTGATTCTCATAAATACCGATATCGGTGCCCTCAGGCCTGATACTCAAACTTGCAAACTGATATGTGTGTTCTTGTAGAGAGATACTCTAAAAGCACATAGCAAGTAAAAGAGAGCCAAAACACCCCTATGTTGGGGTAGGGCTTCCCTGTCCTATTTTGTTTAGGAGCTAGGGTTTCACTATGCACACAGCGGTTTCAAACAACCTATATTGGGTAAGCAACCTGTCCTAGCTTGGAATGGTCACTATGGATTCCGAATATGCACTAGGTCGAACGGTCAAAAAGGGTGCCTTGGTAAAATCGGGGTTTGTGTTCCCATACTGGCAGAGCCCGCAACAGGTCAGCCTTATGGCACGTTTCTCGAAGCGAGCCTCCGGTAAATCGCTCAGGAATAGCAGATGGCCAACACGGTGTCCTAGGCGCACCAATGCACATGCAATGCAAATAAACACATAAGTGAAATCAAAACAAGATATCACGAGTTCGAGTCAAGCTCTCTAAACTCCCCAGCAGAGTCGCCAGAAACTGTAGACATCCCCAAACGTCCTGGGAAGGAATCCCGTTTGGTTCGTCTGTGGGTCTACTACAGTTCAGGACTCAAATTGTCACGGTTCTTAATCTGAACCAAAGAGTCCAAATCCGGCAAATTGTTTTGAGAAAACAGATTTTTAGAAAAGAAATGCCAAACATGGATTGCTTTTCCAGATACAGAGTCGCCACCTAAATATTTTATTTTGGGAAATTTAGAAAACCCTGAGTCGTTGCCTAAGACCACGTGTCCGTCATCACCAAAGTTACCTCGGCTCGAGAACTTGAGTACGATTGGGGAAGGTCACTTCGTGAGCACCCCCACTCGCCCGATCAAAGATCGGCCTCTACTAACCATGATATCATGTTTTGAAAACATTATGCGTTCTTATTCCGGTTATTAGCCTAGAATTACTATATTATGCACACAGCAAACAAGTATAGATCAAATCGCCTAAATTGGAACAAAACATTACATGTTTGTTTTAAAAATGGTTTGCTACTCGTAAGTAGGCTAAAATATGGATTTCAATGAGTTGTTCTAACTCAAACAATCCAACCTTCACCCACAGGCATTCAGGCAGTTTATATCACATAAGCATCTAGCCACATGGTAAGCATGCTGTCATGTTAACATTCACACTCATGCGAGATACTAAAGCATAAAATACTTACAATGTACTCCGAGCCAAAACAAAGAACATGTTAGTAATCATGCATGATCCAAGTCCATGTTAAGTGGCTAATGCGTCTGAGAATATCCTTTGGAATAGGCTCGGCTAATCTTAGGATGGCATGTGAGATGCTACAAATAACACGTATTCAATTTGGATTTGAAATACTTATGCAGTTAGCATGATGCGCCGAGCCTGGTGCATGCAATACTGATGAATGATGCACGTATGCATAGCATAAGCTATGCTAAATTAAATATGACCTAATACTAACCATCAAAAGCAGGTAAGTAAAAGGGAGAAAGAAGTGGGGGTTGGAAGGCATGTACACACGCACCCACACTTATTACAAATTTGCCCTCGCTCGGAGGGACCGAAAGAATAATACACTTAATTAACCTACAAGCTAATTAAATATTACAGACAAATTAAACTAGTTAAGCAGATTAACTAATCTAATAAAACAGTAAAAAGTAGCCTCGGGAAGAGGGTCCAATGCACACGCGTCGGTTTCGCTCAGAAGCCCACTGTCATGCGCAAGCTGCCTCTGTTTTTCCTGCTCTGCTCCTCTAAAGACTGCCAAAGTCTCAGGGTTGCTTCTTTGAGTTCTGTGGGACACCACCGGCTGAGGGAGAACACCACTGGTTGGGAAAAATGATCACCGGCCACAAATTGATCCATCGGCCAACAGTGGATGGCTGGTCGGCACTGTAGATGGTTGGCCGGCCAAATATTCCTGCAGAAACTGGTTTGACAGCAATAGAGGGCAAAACTTGGCATGACAATGCATTTCAAGCAAATGTGTGCACCATTACATCCCTTATCATATTTATGACTCAAAGGGACATGGTTCTGGATTCTCGGGCCACCAATTGCGCATTTCAATGCGCGATGCCCCAAGGAAACCAAGTGTGCACTTTGATTTCAAATGAAATGCAATGCAAATAAACAAACAAAGGGTCTTTCAACCTCTATCATGATTTGATCAAGAGGTGAAAGATGCATGCAATGATGTGCAACTTAGGCATGAGTGCTAAGTATGCAACATGGCAATGCATATAAACAAACAAGCATGCAAAGCATAAGACAATGCAAACGAACAAGCATGCTAGATGTAATGTGGGTGTTAAGGCATGCAAGCAAGCACGTGACTTCATTCAATCATGCAACTCTAATCATGCGACAACACACAAAGTGAGCATGCAACAACATGCAAAGGAGATGGACTTAAACTAACATGGATAGCTCGCAAGCATGCCAAAATCAGTGGCCAATGCTATGGAAATGAGGGCACAATAACATGCAAACATGCATGCACACAAGGACCAATTCCTAAGCATAAAGGAACAACTTCTAAGCACACTTAGAAAGAGGTAAACATGGACAATTAGCATGCAATGTAAGCTCTGAAAATTATGTCAAAGATGATGCCAAATCAAGCAAACATGACAAGCATAGCATGTAATTGGTCCAAGTACTTAAAGCATGATCATATGACACATGAAGCAAATGACCAAAATAGATCAAAACAGTCCCAAATCATGTTAAGGCAAGCCCCAAAAACCACTTAGATGGCATCTAAATGATCTACTCATGGAGGCGTGCACAAGTGCTTAAACATGGAGCATACAACACAACCTCTTAAAGCATCAAAGGAGTGATAATAATGCAAGCATGTAAACATATTACAAGGACTGAAATGACATGGTAAGTGGTTCCAAACCACTGAAATGATGCAAGTAAAGCATGCTACACACTCACACACCGAAGGCTAACAAGCCAAAATGCAAGGTGGCTATACTAAGCATATGATGGTCGACCAAAACAACCAAAAACAGAGCTTAAGCATGCTAAAACAAACACAAAAGCTTCACAAAGCTTGGCCAAAATCATGCTAGAATAAGGGTCAAAACCTAAAGCATGTTAAAGGCCTAAACATGGCATTACAAGGCATGTATACTAAGCAAACATGGTGTACCAAAACCAACTCAAAATAGTGCTAAATCATGACATAATAAGCACAAAAAACAGCTAAGGCGTGGTTAACATGAACCTAAACAATATGCTCTCTCAAGAGGCTAAAAAAACCCTTTTCAAGGACAACAACGAGAGGGGGTGGCCCTCTCCTTCTTGGGACCTCAAGGCACCATCCTCACCTCTGAAATCCCTCAAGATTTCAATGGTGAGGAGGCCCAAACACAATGGTCCTAGAGCTCAACCAAAATGGCACAAAACAAGGGCCTAACAAGGCTTAAGAGGAGTCAAACAACCCCAAAACTTAAAACATCCTTAACAAACTATTTAGAGCCCTAAAAAACAGAACTTTTCTATGTTATATGTTAAGCTCAAAAAAGAGTGGTAAGATAGGCAAAAATACAATGCAAAAATGGGATAAAAAGGGACAAAAGTTTTACCCTTGTAGACCCTCTTCAAAAATGGAAGACCAGCTGGTTCTTTAGGTTCAAATTAGCTCCAAAACTCCAAAAACAAGCCTCAAGGACCTCAGCTCCAAGAAAATGTGTAAGTCTAGGTGTTTGTGTGCAAATCTAAGACTAAAACACCTTAAGGGCAAAAAGAGAGAGAGAGAAATAGATATAGGATAGATACAATTATGTTAACCCTAAAAACCAGAGCTCTCCACTGAAATTTTGTAACCCCAAAAGAGGGAGAGAAGACCTCCTCTTATAGAGCTTCAATCTTGTAAGCTTACAAGACAAGCTAGCTAAAAGGAAGATTCCTCCATATACGTGTATGGAGGGGAGCCAAGTGCATGCTAGCTGCACAAAAATATCTGCAAAAGCAGATGAACAGTAGTCGGCCGGTCAAAAATGCAATTGACCAAAAAAAGATAGCCGGTCGGCCATCTATAGTGCCGGTCGGCCAAACATTTGGCCGGTGGCAACAAGACACAGCCGGTGGCCTCAAGCCATGGCCGGTGGAGTGTGGGTATGGCCCACAAGCCATTCCCTGTCCCTCAAAGGCAAAGCATAAGTGTTTGGTGCAAAACCAAACACAAAACAGTCGAGTCGAGAGATTCTGAGGCAAGGCGCGTAGCCGAGACCTCCGGGAACTCAAGACGAACACAAACAAGGATGATCACCGGGTGTTCAAACAGTAACGTCCAAGTCTTGAGGATGGTCAAAAATTGGGTGTCTACATATATACACATAGAAGATGTAACCATTGTTGCAAAAAGGATCTTTCATATCTCTCTCTCTCTCTCTCTCTCTCTCTCTCATGTTGACGAAATAACACACTTCATCTACCTTGTGTCTAAATTTTTTAACAGTATAGTTGACATGGGATTCTCTATACCCAAATTCTTTTGAGCACATTTGCTATGATAGAATGGACTGAAATGAAATGTTCATTTTAACTTTGCATTCTCTCTCTCTCTCTCTCTCTCTCTTGTTTTGATACACCTTATTTAAGTGGAAATAATTTAAATGACTATTCTAACAAAATGTGATAATGCCTATTCCTTCCAACTATTCATTTATTTCTTCTGAAATAATCACATTCATTGAATTATATTTTAGGGCAAATTACACTATTGGTCCCTATAGTTTGGGACTTGTGTCACTTTAGTCTCTGACTTTTTAATTGTGACACATTTGTTTTTGAATTTTGAATTTTGTTCCAAATAAGGACAATTGAATATAATATTGTTTAATTTCAAGGGCAAAATCATCAATTTAATAAAATATAAACTAATTTGACAAAAATAAATGTCAAACAAATATTTTTAATTTAAAAAAATTTATTTTTATCCACGAATGATAAAATTATGTAAAATTGATAAAATTTAATAAAAATTGCATGATCAATTTTTAAAAATTTATTTTACATGATCATCATCCAAACACATAATAAAAATTAATTTGGTAAAAAAAATAAATAAATGTCTAAAAGATTTATCAATTTTTCATAATTTTATTTTTAGTGAGTAGAAATAATTTTTAAAAATTCAAAAATATTTGTTTGATATTTATTTTTATCAAATTAGTTTATATTTTATCAAATTGACGATTTTACCTTTGAAAAATCTAATGATATCTTCAATTGTCCTTATTTGGAACAAGATTTAAAATTCAAGGTCAAATGTGTCACAATTGAAAAGTCAGGAATCAAAGTAACACAAGTTCCAAACTATAGAGACTATTAGTGTAATTCACCCTATACTTTAAGAATCCCATACTTTGAAATTTTTGTGACTTCTTTGGGACAAGGGCTCTGGTTAAGCTCTAGCTGTCTTCCCTCCAAAAATATAAATAAATAAATAAATAAATAAAATTTCAAAAAATTAAAATAAAGAAAACTATTACCACAAATTTTTACTAGGAAAATTCCAGTCGAGGAGTAGAGTAGAGAACAGAGATTGAGACTGTGAGAGAGTGTGAAAGAGAGGGAGAGAGGCTTTGACTAAAACCCATCCACAAACGTCTCTCTCTACCTCCCCTCCCCACAGACCGTTTGAATTCAGTCTCTCTCTTTCTCTCTCTCTCCGGCATTCTCTCAGAATTTTCCCTGGAAAGTGAAAGGAAAATTCGTTAACTACCTTCAGCGTCAAAGTCAGCTCCAAACAGTTCCCCTCCGGTGAGCTCCGGCGACGACTTCCCCTTCTGATTCCCGTTTTCGATAGGTGCCAATGTCTTTGTTTGGCAAAAGTTAAAATTGGACCATTTGTTAAAATTCAAAAAAAATAATAATAAAAAAATAAAATAAAATGTCGTATTAAAAATATAATAATATATATATTTTTTCTCACAAACATTTTAATTATAAAAAAAATTAAATTATCTTTTCAAACACAAATAATATTAGTTAACTCACTTAAATAATAAAAAATTAAGTAGTTAAGTCCCGAACAAGGCGAATGTTTGGCTACCATGAATTTAGATTTCCTTCAACCAAAAGTTTGATTTTGAGTGTTTTTGAGTTTTTTTAAAATTACTAGTTCTAAGGGTTTGTTTGGCGGGAGAGTTTGGGTTGGATTGGATCTATTTTAGTCCCAAAAAAAAAATAAAAATGAAAAGATAAATAATTTTTTTTTAATCTAATAAAACAAAACCTCTCATTCAAATCATAATAGTTAAAAAAAAAAAAAAAAAAATCAAAATGCCCATCCAAAGAAGCTTTTCAGCTCTATTAGTTGATGAGGAATATATAGGTTTTTAGCTGAAGCAATTGTTGTGGCAATGGATCGAGCGGTCTCGGCGATCTCATCCTCGGCGTTTCTTTGCCTATTTCTGGTTTTTTCTCGGTTATTTCAGGCCTCTGGTAATGCCGAAGGTGAGTTCCGATTTTGTTAGCTTCGATTTTATGTTGTTTTTGACATATTCTTCGCGTCAATTTAAGTCAATGTTTCTTGGATTGTGTTTTGCTTGCATTGAACTTTGCATAATCAAATTCAGCAATCACTGAACTTTTAATGGATTTATTCAGTTCTGAGTTTGGAATCATTACGTGAAATTCGGAAAATAACTGAACTTGGAATTTAGAGTTCATTTATTCAATTATTTATTGAATTCATTCAAAATTCAAGTACTTAGCCTTACTAGTGCAATTTTTAAATTTTAATTTCATATATTTAAAAAAAAAAATAAAAAAATTGAAGTTAAATGGTGTATTCTGCTTTTTGAAGTGCTCCCCCAGTAGCCTTGGAGCCTGTTTGATTAGTAGGATTAATAGTGAGGGAATTAACAATTCATGAGATTAGTGTAGGATTAGTTATCCAGTTGGATTAGTGAGATACATAATTCCCTCTTGTCCATGTTTGTTTCACAATAGATATGGAAATATATAATCTCAATTACAATTACATGTATGTTTTATGTTATTAGTTGTAGGATTAAAATATTGGGCAATTTTATTGGATAGAATGGCCATTGGAATCTAATTTGAATAATGAAATTGGAAACCACACAATGGAATGCGAGTGCCATGAATTAATAATCCTAATCTTATGTTGTAATCCGCTAATCAAACAAGGCCTTGATGTCGTATTTGGTAACTTTGAATTAAGTTGTAGAATTTGAAAATCTTCATCTTATGGTATGAGTGTTACTCTGTTAGACAATTTAGTAGCTTACCTCCTCTTGGAAACCTAGAGTGTTAATCATTTAATAACTTAAGCAAGGAAATAGGTAAATATAGGAATAGAATATCTTGGAAATATTCTCTAACAATGTTAATGCATTTGACAAGTACCTGATGATTGCCTCTTTCATGAAGAATAGTAGATGCCTTCAAAATGTGCTGAAGACCAACTTAGCTGATCCTAATAATGTTCTGCAAAGTTGGAATGCTACACCTGTCAATCCCTGCACTTGGTTTCACGTAATGTGCAACAGTGAGAACAGCGTTACAAGAGTGTAAGTTGCTAACATCTGTGACAATTCTTGTGATGTAGCTTGCTATTTGAAACTATTGTTGCTTTCGTACTACCATTTTCAGTGGTGTGATTGATGATGAATTTTGCTTCCATTTGTGTAAACCCAGTGATCTTGGAAATGCAAACTTGTCTGGTCAACTGGTTCCACAACTTGGACTGCTTCTGAATTTGCAGTACTTGTAAGTCGTACTTCAGTACTACTTTAGCTCATACTAATTTATCACTTGTTTCATAAACTTTAGTCTTATTCTAGATCTACCTTTTGAGAATATAAGGATTTACTTTAAAGATGATATCTTCGTATTAAAGTTTCAATAACATGAACTTTGGTAAATCTTTGAAAGTCTTAATAGTTGATTGTATAATTTAAGCTTCTTATTACTGATTGCATAAGCTAATAAACGTAACAAGTTTTGGGTCATAAATTTCTTCCCTCTGTATAGTTGTTAACAAAAATATAATTCAGTTTTATTTTTGGCCATATTCTGATGTTGAGAAATAATAATGTGCATTGACAAAAATTAACTTTGCTTTGGCGGAACTCAATTACTTTCGATATGTCGTAGTTTTGAATCCAGTGTTGAATCTTTCATTGTGCTATGTTCAACATACTTGAGACCTTAGTTTCATTCCCATGCAAGTGTGGAAGAGCATGTTTTCAAGGTTGTCTTTCTACATAAAATGATGATATCCAGCTAAAATTAACTTTGCTTCGGCGGAACTCAATTACTTTCTATATGTCATAGTTTTGAATCCTCTGTTGAATTTTTCATTGTATTCAACACACTTGAGACCTTAGTTTCATTCCCTTGATTGCACTAGCTGGATATCATCATTTTATGTATAAAGACAACCTTGAAAACATGCTCTTCCACACTTACATGCACATGATAATGGAGAATACATGATATTGTTCAGCTTTTCTGGTTAAAAAGGAACAAATGACTAAAGGGGCATATTCTTGTGCTTTGAATGATTTGGGATACCTCTTGTTGGGGCATTCCCAGGTGAGTTCGTGTTTAGTGTTTTGTTTTATTGGATGCCATTGTGACCACCCGCAAAAATAAATAAATAAATAAATAAATAAATCAGTCTATTGCAATGCCAGCTTTTGGAGTCATGTGCAACTTCATCTGCAAAGGAGCTCAATATGTTTTGACTTCCCTTTAAAGCATTTGTCTTGACTTCTTGGTTAATATTTTGTACTGATTGTGATAATGTGCATCTTTTACTTTGATGAAACAACTAACCTCTAGAAAGAAACTCAAGTTTCTTAGCAGCTTATTGTGTTAGGTTATCTTTTAAAAATGGGTGGTTCATAGTTGGTTGCTTGAGCCCTTTTTTGTTCCCCTTGTGTTCATTACCTTGATATTGCTGCACAATTTTTCTCCCATTAATAACATGATCTTCTTTTGTTTGTCCCTTTGGTTTGCATATTATTAACATGTTTCTTGACAGGGAACTTCATAACAACAGCATAAGTGGAAGAATTCCTATTGAGCTTGGCAATTTGACAAGTTTGGTGAGCTTGGATCTTTACTTGAATAATTTAAGTCTTATCATCCCGGACACATTGGGTAGGCTTCAGAAACTACGTTTCCTGTATGAATTACATATCCTTCATCTTTTTTACTTCTGTTATTAAATTTATTGTGCATCTGTTTAAGTCTACTTTTACTGTATTTCTGTTTTCTTATTACAAGATTTCTCAAACTTGGTTGCTTATGCATTGATATAGGGGAATATGGATACAGTGGCGTTGTTTTAGTTTTTTGGTGATTTCTTAAAGAATATACTCTCATGATTTCTGTGTTTTTTATTTTTATTTTTTTTTATGTATATTTAGAAAAATGCATGAAAACAAATTATTCAAGTTATTCAGTCCAGGATATTGCATGTTTGATTGAAATCAACCCCAAAAATGGAAATCCCATTGTTGTCAAGATGTCTAGATTAATATATAGTGGGGCCTATAAAGACTAGGTATTTTGGTGATAAATGCATTGATTTTTACTTTTTCTTAGTAAAATTATTAAAATGCATACTGATCCATGATTAAGAAATAGCATCCTCTTGATAATGGCAAACAGTGCGGAAGGGCTATTTGTTTTAATCATATGTTACTTTATTATGTGCATCTACTAGTTGTTTGTGCATTGCAGATCAACTTTCAACCGGAATTGGATTATATTGCACAGAGGGCTCTGATTGATCACATATTGCATGTATCATGTGCATCTACTAGTGTTGATCAGCCATGTCCCTAGGAATTTTATCGATATACCATTTTGATTGTTTGGAATGTACTGATGCCTGGTCCTTGTATTTATTTGCAAGGATAGACGGCTTAACAACAACACTTTGTCTGGAACTATTCCTATGTCATTGACTACTATCAATTCACTTCAAGTCCTGTGAGCACCAAGTTGACGTGTTCTTTATTTTTCCTTTTTGGTGAATAATAAAGGTTTTTCATTTTTTGACTAGCTTTAATTGGCATGAACTAACTACAAGAATATGATATGGCTTCTTGCCATTTGGTAGACAGTGATCTTTCAAACAATCACTTAACAGGAGTTATCCCAGTTAATGGCTCCTTTCAACTTTTTACTTCCCTCAGGTTTGTTGCTAGTAACATCATTTTCCATACTAGTGGAGTCGGGTGACTCATCTAGACATATGCTGACCACTATTCTTTCATTTTTCAGTTTTTGAAATAATAGTTTTACAATTTCTCCACCTCCTCCACCGCCTCCATTTTTGCCGCCACCCCCATCTTCTGCTTCAGGTTTGTTTCATTTTATCCTAGGTTGTTGCTGATATTGGTTTCTGTTCTGTTTGTCCAACACTTTCAATTCCTCAATTCTTAAATTATAAACTTCGTTCCATGCTGCCTGTTCAGACCTTGTCATAGATGACTTGGCTGGATTTGTAATTTGTCTTTCTAACTTCAAAATTAATTATCCGATGCTCCGAAATTAATAAAAAATTAATTAAGAAGTATCCGATACGTATCCGCAAGTATCCAAGGAGTATCGGTATCTGATAAGTATCCGATATGGATATGTCTCCCTTTTTGAAGTATCCGTGCTTCATAGTTTATGATGCACAGCCAATACTTATTTTCCTATCCATGCTTTGATCTTTTTTATTTGTCCGAGTATTGTTCAATTTTCAGCTTTCTTTAGATTAGCGACTTACGATATGTTGCTAAAGTTAGAATCTAATTTTTCCACTAGACTCTGCATCTAGATTGTCCAAACCATGGCATTATTTTATTCCATTGAATTGTCTTCCTATCAAAATTTTCAGTTGTGAAGGTAATGCACAATAAGAGTGAACTTACTAATTTCTGATTGCAAATCTTATTCCAATAGGTAGCAGTGCCACTGGAGCCATTGCTGGAGGAGTTGCTGCTGGTGCTGCCCTGTTGTTTGCTGCCCCTGCAATCACACTTGCTTGGTGGCGGCGAAGGAAACCGGAGGATAGCTTATTTGTTGTACCTGGTTAGTGGACCAAGTTGAAAATGCCTTAAATTGATTTTTATTTATATTTTTTATGAACAAGGCTTAAATTGATTGTTATGGTGTTGTATAATGCATTTCCCCTTTCTCTTTGCAGCTGAAGAGGATCCAGAAGTTCACCTAGGACAGCTCAAGAGGTTTTCTCTGCGTGAACTACAAGTTGCAACTGATAGTTTTAGCAACATAAATATTCTAGGAGGAGGTGGGTTTGGTAAGGTATACAAAGGAGGATTGGCCGATGGCTCTCTAGTGGCAGTAAAAAGACTAAAAGAGGAACGCACTCAGGGTGGGGAGCTGCAGTTCCAAACAGAAGTGGAAATGATCAGCATGGCCGTCCATCGAAATTTATTGAAGTGTTGCCTCATGCTTAAGAGGTACTACTTGCTTGCATCTTCATATGCTTCCCTTTTTTAATTATTTGTCAAGTATTATATTCATTAGAACTTTTAGTAGATTTGATACAATATGCTTTATTTCTATTCCAATTCCCAATTTGATACCAAGAGAAAAGGTTTGTTTAGTTTGATTTTTCAAAAATGGTTTTGTGATACCCTATTTGGTTTCAATTTTCTGAATTTTAATTTTCTGAAAATTGAGATTTTTATTTTTCTTATTTTATTTATTGTTTTTAGTGAATTTTTTTAATATTTTATTTTGTTTATTTTACTTTTTAGATGCACCTAATGTAGATGTACCTAAAAAGTAAAATATTTGTAAAATAATATTTAAAAAAATCAATAAATACAAAAGAATACAAAATTGTACTGATTTTTTGTTTTTGTTTTCTTTTGGTATTTAGTGAATTTTTTAAAGATTTTTTTTCAAAAATATTATACTTTTTAATTGTAGTGTATCTAAAAAGTACAATATTTGCTTAAAATATTAAAAAAATTAACTAAAAACAAAAAATACGAAAAATAAAATACTCAATTTTTAGAAAATGGAAGAAAATTTTCATATTTTAGTTTTTTTTAATTACTTTTTTGATGCATCTGAAAAGTTTAAAAATAAAAGAAAAGAGAGAGACTAAAATACGAAGAGGAAAAAACACTAAAGGCAAAAGAATACTGGGAATTAAAAATAAAGTTTAATTTTCATATTTTTTTTTGTCTTTAGTGAATTGTTTTTATTTTGATTTTAATTTTTTTTCAGATTTCTTCACATATACTTTACTTTTAGGTGCTGACAGTTAAAAAATTATAGTTGATCCAAAGTTTTTGAACAAATGTTGAAAATTTTGAAAATCAATATTTCCAACCCTGCTTAATCTCTACAATGTTTGCATGATCTCATTGCTTCATTGTTGTAGAGCGACCTGATTCACAACCTCCACTTGATTGGCCCAAAAGGAAGCGAATTGCATTGGGATCCGCAAGAGGCCTTGCATATTTGCACGACCATTGCGACCCAAAGATAATTTACCGTGATGTCAAAGCTGCAAATATATTGTTGGATGAGGAATTCGAAGCAGTTGTTGGAGACTTTGGGTTAGCGAAACTTATGGATTACAAGGATACACATGTTACCACTGCTGTACGTGGTACAATTGGGCATATTGCTCCCGAGTACCTCTTCATTGGAAAGTCTTCAGAGAAAATTGATGTTTTTGGGTATGGAGTCATGCTTCTAGAGCTCATCACCGGACAAACGGCTTTTGATCTTGCTTGACTTGCCAATGACGACGACGTTATGTTGCTTGATCGGGTAAGCATTTATTTCTCTCATATGATCTGTTTTCATTACGTATCTAGGGTATTTGAGTTGGTTGTTTTCATACCATTCTTTGAGTTCATCTTAAAAGCCCTTTTGGAAAAAATCTACTTTCAATTTGCTAGCTATAAGGTTTGTTAGAAGCACATGAATGGAATTGTTATTTTGTTGCTTATATAATTCAAAATGAGTCGAGTAATGTTCATGATGGTATTCAAAAAAAAAAAAAAACAAAAATGTCTCGCTCAATGCATTTTAAAGTAAAGTCCACTCAACAGTTACATTGAAGAAATTTGTCATCATCGTGATTTGCTGATATTTATAGTATCACAATCTTAAATGACCATCATGTTTTCAAATGCTAGGAAACTTAGAATTTAGTCATCTTTTATTTCATAGTATTGAACCTTGAAAAGAAAAATACACCATAATACTATATGAGGCTCAGTCTTTACCTTGGACACCATAAATTCAATATTGAAATTTTAGGATTGAAGTTTTCACACATTTCAATTTGGACAAAGAAAAGGAAATTTTGAATCAAAATTGAAAATCATAAGCCACCTTTGTCTCTCCGTTTCATTTTTATTATCAGTTTTCAAATGTTCGATTTTGTGATATTTTCTTTTACTATTATGCCGCTTTCTCTAATTTGGAACTTAGTTGATAGACCGTGTTCTTCCTTATTAATGAGATCATTTCATAACCTGTCATATGACATTTATGATTCAAAATACCCAAAAAATTCAGGTGAGACGGGAAGGTGGAAACACTAGTCGATGCAGATATGCAGGGAAATTATGTCGAAGATGAGGTGGAGCAACTTATCCAGGGGGCTCTACTCTGCACTCTGAGCTCCCCAATGGAACGTCCCAAGATGTTGGAAGTTGTCCGAATGCTCGAAGGTGATGGGTTGGCAGAGAGGTGGGAAGAGTGGCAGAAGGAAGAGATGTTCCGGCAAGAGTTCGTCAATATCCACCACCAAAATAATGATTGGATCATTGCCCAAGTCAACAACCTTCCGGACTCCACTCCCAACCTCCCTCCAGAAGAATTGTCCGGTCCCAGATGATCTTTTAAATGGATTTTGTTTTCGGCACACAGAAAAGTCTCTTGGAGTCCCAGTCTTTATTCAAATGTGATATATACGATCTGTGTATATGATTTCTCCTCTTTAGTGTTTTTTTTTTTAGCTCGGTTTATATGACAATGATTATGAATTTTTAGGTATAAGCAAAAACATGATTGGAAAGGCTATGTTATGTGTCTAATTAGTATATATTTTATACACCAATAAATACATTTTGTTTTTAGTCTGAAAACAAATTATAACACTTGAGCATTTGTGATTACTGATTATAACTTTGTGAAGTGTTTGGGATCTCTAAATATAGCTTGGAAGATTGAAAGCGTTTGGGATCTTTGAATATAGCTTAGAAGATTGAAAGTAAAGGGACATCTCTACAATTCGATGTACTTCTTGAAGTGTGGGCCACATCTCATGTTTGCCGAATCTAAGAATATGAAAGAGATAAAAAATGCTCTGCCAAGGCTCAACCAAATCTACCAATGGAACGATTTTTGAAGAAGAGGGGTCAATACCCAAAAAAAAAAAAAGATTTTTTAAAAAATTGGATATCCACATAGAAGATGTAGAGACTATTTGTTACAATTTTTGGGGGGTAATTATTGTTTATTTTGATTTGGGAATCTGTGTCAGACTGTTCGGTGCAGAAGGCAGAAATAGCTTAAATAAACTGAAAAAAGCTTATTATTTGAAAGCTGGGGTAGGGGTGCTTTTAGTTTCTGCTTTCTTCACTATCAGCTTTTAACTTAAAAAGAGCTCCACCAAACAGGGCCGTAGCCATTGTTGCAAAAAGGACATTTCATCTCTCTCCCCCCCCCCCCCTCTCTCTCATGTTGACGAAATAACACACTTCATCCACCTTGTGCCTAAATTTTTTAACTGTATAGCTGACACAGGGTTCTTTATACCTAAATTCTTTTTGAGCACATTTGCTATGATAGAATGGGCTAAAATGAAATGCTCATTTTAACTTTGCATTTTCTTTCTCTTGTTTTGGTATATCTTATTTAAGTGAAAATGATTTAAATGACTATTCTAACAAAATGTGACAATGCCTATTCCTTCCACCAACTCATTTATTTCTTCTGAAATAGTCGCATTCATTGACATCTTTGGGACAAGGCTTTAGTTAAGCTCTAGCTTTCTTTCCCTCAATAGAATGTAAGGAATTTCGTTTCTGAATTTTTTTTTTATAAAAAAAATTCAAGAAATAAAAATAAAACTATTATTGGAAATTTTTAATAGAAAAATACCAGTCAATGAGTAGAGTAAAGAACAGAGATTGAGAGAGACATTGCTTTAGTTTAGTTTGTTTAGACACTGCTTTAGTATGTTTAGTTTGATTTTTCAAAAACGGTTTAGTGACACCCTATTTGGTTTCAATTTTCTAAATTTTAATTTTTTGAAAATTGAGATTTTATTTTTCATATTCTTTTTTTATTTTTAGTGAATTTTTTAATATTTAATTAATTAATTAATTTTTTAGATGCACCTAATCTAGATGTACTTAAAAAGTAAAATATTTGTAAAACCAAATCAAATCAAACCATGCCAAACCAAGCCTTAAGTCTCATCAAATGGAGTTGGCTGCATGAATCTTTTTTTTTCACTTGACTCTATCCATGGCCATTTCGTTAGTCAAATTAAGGAGATTCATATCTCTATTTACTTAACTAGTCCACATCAATCTAGATCTATCATTTCCCCTAACACTATCATCTGTCGTCACTGTATCGTATCTCTTCACTATTACCTCTGTTGGTCTCCATTGTATATGACCAAACCGTCTCAATTTATTCTCTCTCAACTTATCTTCTATTGGTACTACTCCAACCCATTCTTGAATATACTCATTCCTAACTCTGTCTTTTCTAGTCTTGTCACACATCCACCTTAGCATCTTCATCTCAGCAACACTCATCTTCTCTACATGTTGTTTCTTATTTGCCTAACATTTCATCTCATACAACATCCCTGGTCTAATAGCTGTTTTATAGAACTTCTCTTTTAGTCTAATAGGTACTCATTTATCGCACAATACTCTCTACTTAAGTCACCTTGTCTTAATTCTGTAGACCATAACCGCACCAATCTCCCAAATCGTTGTGATAATTG
Organism: Camellia lanceoleosa; assembly: GCA_025200525.1. NCBI lineage: Eukaryota > Viridiplantae > Streptophyta > Magnoliopsida > Ericales > Theaceae > Camellia > Camellia lanceoleosa. The sequence goes on from CM045760.1 coordinate 176,193,071, forward strand.
ATGCTAAATACCGAAAATGTTCACTCTTAAGTAGTTCTTGGTCCTTAATCTTCAATTCTCCTCTGCTTAATTGTTACTATTACTAAAATTACACTCTATATACTCTGTCTTAGTTCTGCTTATCCTAAATCCTTTAGATTCAAGTGTTTTTCTCCAAAATCTCCAACTTAGTGTTAACTTCTTCTCTAGTCTCACCCACTAACACGATATCATCTGCAAAAAACATATACAATGGCATATCATCCTGAATATTGCACGTCAACTCATTCATAACTAAAGCAAAAATATAAGGACTTAAGGTTGATCCTTGATGTAACCATATAGAAATTGGAAATTCATTTGTCTCTCCGTAATCACATTAATGTAACCTTTTGCCACCCATTTCTTTTCTAACACCGACCAGATTATATCCCAGGACACTCTATCATATGTTTTCTCAAGATCGATAAAAATCATATAAATATCTTCTTTTTTCTTTCTCTCTTTCTCTCTCTATATATATATATATATATATTTTTTTTTTTTCTATTACTCTCCTCAAAAGATAGATTACTTCCGTTGTTGACCTACTAGGCATAAACCCAAATTGGTTATCTAACACCTCTGTTATATCTCGCAATTGACGTTCCATTATTCTCTCTCACACTTTCATTGTGTGACACATTAACTTGATAATTGTTACAATTCTGGACATCTCCTTTATTCTTATATATTGGCACTAAAATATTCTTCCTCCACTCCTTTGGCAATTTTCTTGTCAACAAAATCTTGCTAAATAACCTAGTCAACTAAACAATCCCCTTCTTACCCAAACATTCCTACGCTTCAATAGGTATATCATTGGGTCCTAAAGCCTCATTCAATTTCATCTTCTTAAGTGCAAACTTCACTTCAAAGTCCCTAATCCTACGATAGAACCTATAGTCCTGGTTTTCCTTATTACTGCCTAATTCTTCCCCTTTTAACATACCTCCATGTTCTTCATTTAACAACTTCTCAAAATAGTTCTTCCACCTCTCCTTAATTTCTTTATCCTTCACTAACACTTTAGAGTTCTCACCCTTGATGCACTTAATCTGATTAAAGTCTCTTGTTTTCGTCTCTCTTATCTTAGCAAGTTTGTATATCCTATTCTCTCCATTCTTACTATCTAATCTAGTGTGTAGGTCATTATAAGCTTTCAACTTAGTTTCCCTCACTACTTTTTTGACCTCCTTATTGGCCAATCTATAGTGCTTAAGGTTTTTCTCGGTTCTATCATTATGCCACTTTTTAAAGCTCTCTTTTTTCATCTTTATTACCGTTTGGACCTCCTTCCTCCACTATCAAGTTTCCCTAAAGTTGGGTCCTTTTCCTTTCGACTCTCCAAGAGCTTCCCTTGAGATTTTCCTTATACGATTGGCCATCGAGTTTCACATATTGTTAGCATCATCTTCCAAGTCCCAAATACTTTCTTTATCCATTCTATTATTAAATGTGTCTAGTTTATCCCCTTTTAGGTCCCACTATCTAGTCCTACGATGCCCACTATCTTTCTGAGTTTTGGCATTGCCCTTTAAAGCATAAATCTAGTACCAAAATCCTATGTTGAGATGTCAAGCTCTTTCCAGGAATCACCTTAAAGCTGCCCCATTTTAGACGGTTCTCTTTTCTTACTAGAAAGTAATCTATTTGGCTTTTAATTGATCCACTCTTAAATGTTATCAAATGCTCCTATCTCTTCTTATACATAGTATTGAAAATCACTAGATCAGAAGCCAATGCACAATTTAAAATATTCTCTCAAGCCTTATTTCTATCACCAAAACCATACTCACCATGTACCCTCTCATACCTTAGTTTATCTACTCCTACATGGCCATTGAAATCACCACCTATAACTGTGTTCTCTTCAACGGGTATCTCTTATAATACCTCATCCATTTGGTTCCAAAAACTCTCTTAGTCTTATCATTTAATCTTATTTGGGGGGCATATGCACTAATAACGTTCACTATATTATCTCCAATAACTAGTTTAACTAACATAATCCTATCATATTTACTGATGACCGTAACTATATTTTCTACAAGACTCTTGGCAACTATTATTTTTAACCTATTCTTGTGTCTATCATTGCCACTATAATATAGCTTAAAACCGGTATCCTCTATTTCCTAAGCTTTTTCACCCGTCCACTTTGTTTCTCGTACGCAAGCTATACTAACTTGTCTTCTAATCATGATATCTACCAATTCTATAGTTTTACCGGTTAAAGTTTCAATATTCTATGTGGCTACCCTAAACCTATACTAACTTATCTCCTAATCATGACATCTACCAATTCTATAGTCTTACCAGTTAAAGTTTTTATATTCCATGTGGCTACCCTAAACTTATAATCTTGGACTAGCTTCCTAATACATGCTCATTCAAAAAAATGTGGAAACCTTTGTCCATTTTTCACCTCACCCAGGTGTTTCGGCAAGAGTTTGTCAATATCCACCACCAAAATAACGATTGAATCATTGCCCAAGTCAACAACCTTCCTGACTCCACTCCTAACCACCCTCCAGAAGAATTGTTCTGTCCTAGATGATCTTTTAAATGGATTTTCTTTTCGGCATATAGAGAAGTCTCTTGGAGTCACACTCTTTATTCAAACGTGAGATATGCCATCTGTGTATACAATTTTTCCTTTTTAGCCTTTTTTTTTTTTTTTTTATAGCTCAATTTATATGACGATGATTATGAATTTTTAGGTATAAGCAAAAATATGGCTGGAAAGGCTATGTAATGTGTCCGATTAGTATATATTTTATACACCAATAAATACATTTTGTTTTTAGTCTAAAAGCAAATTATAACACTTGAGTATTTGTAATTACTGATTATAGCTTTGTTAAGCGTTTGGGATCTCTGAATAAAGCTTAGAAGATTTAAAGCAAAGGGATATCTCTAAAACTCGATGTACTTCTTCAAATGTGGGACACATCTCATGTTTGCTGAATCTAAGAATACGAATGAGATAAAAAAAACGCTTTGCTGATGTCACACCCCAAATCCAGGCATGACCGGCCGTGGCCCACAAGGACTTAGCCCAAGGCACACGTAAGCCTAAACATGAACCCAAAACCATAAAGAATAAATGTGATGATAGCCCAGGAATAAATAAATCAACACTCAATCTAGTGACATGCCACAAGTGAAAAAAAATCATAACCAACTTCCTAAAAATATATATATACTAAATGGGACACAAACCGCCCGCAAAATAAAATAATTCTAAATAAAACCCAACCACAATGTATGTACAAAACTCGACAAGCAGCCTAAAACAAATTAAATAAATGCCCTAGAGGTCCATGCCATAGAGTCCCCGCTACGCCATGAGTCCACTCTAAGTCCTTCTAACACTTGGAAATGGTAAACAACTAAGTCAGCTGATAGCTCAGTGAGTAGCAACATGGATAGTAAATCTGCTTTTGAAAAGCAGGATAAATTCCAAAATAAGATATATATCACAGAAACTAGATTGACATACAGTCTGGTAAATACAATCTGTTTCAAAAGAAGGTTCCACAGTTCAACACTTAAAATACTCATGTCTCGCAAGAACATGATAAACAACATTTCCACTTAAAACAGATTATAACATGAACACCAATAATTTTCTGGGTACCAATAAAAATAAATAATATGCCACACAATTCTCAAGGCTATAAGCCCCGTTGGATCCAATACCGAACTAAGAGTCATCCTCAGGGTGGCACTTGGGCCTTTTCGCAAAGACGATCCGATTGAAGATCACCTAGTTGTTTTTAAAGGTCTTTTCCTTACAATCGTTGAGCACTAGAGTCATCACGGCCGAACCCGGATCTGTTCCCTAGTGGCCAGAGTCACCACACACAGTGGAATAAGTTCCCTGGACTAAATACACATATGGTCCCAATAATCAATACACATCAGTTTCGCAAAACATGGTAGTTCATCATTATAAACATGAGACCAAAACAAATAGTTTACAGTATGCCAAATTCACACATGTTTCAGAAATAATTTGATTCCATTAATAATATAATAATTTATCAAAACAGTTTAGTCATGAAACAACAATTTAATTTTCCAACAGTTCAGAGTAGGGGAATATTTATAAAAATACGTAGCATGAAACTACTCACCTGAAACGAAATAATATAATCCTCGAATAGAGTATGAAAGTCCAACTAGTGCCCTGAACCAATATGAAAACTACACGTCACTACTAATTTAAAAATACTAAAGAATGCGAACTAAGTAACCCCAAACTAAAGCGCACTAACACGGCTCAACCCAACTCACCGTTACTCTTAAATATTACCTAAGTTCATATTCTTCAAGGTTTAAAATCACCCAAGACATGGGTTCCGGTCAAAACTTAATTAATTGTGATTTTAAGATAAAACAGAATTTCAAACAAGCCTTCCCAACCTATTTGCTAACTTTGAAAATTACAAAACCCACTCCACGCTATTCGAAAAATTCCAATAACCTCCAGATATGATCTAATATATCCTAAGTTTCAAATCCAATTGGTTTCACTTGATTTGCTTATCAAAATAATTATCTACAATTTATTATATCCAAACAGGTTGTTTTCTGCAGCACTTTAAGAAATTGATGGTTCTCTTAATATACACAGGCAATCAATGCAAGGCCAAAAACATACGAAACTAGACTCGTAACCGGTTCTAATGACACTAATTTGATAATTTTTGGATTTATACCCAAAGAGAACAACATTCCCGAATTTACTGTTTCGGACTGGTTTTCTGGACAGATTTGAATACCTCAATTTATATGGATTTTGACTCCCAAAAATTATGAAAAAATTCAGATATGCAATTCAATATGTAATTGATCTACTGTAAAAATTTCAGTTTGAAATTCACTCGTTTGATATGGTTTCTTGATTTTTAAAATTTGCGATTCTGTGCAGAATTTTTAAACTAAAAATAATACCCATTCTTTATACATGAATTTAACTCCTCAAGTTTCTTAATAGGATATCTATATACACAATACATAAACCTACAACCTCTCCATCAATGAACTAAATAATCATAGAGTAAGGATAAAGAACAAAACCTTAAGGAAGAAGAAAGATAAAGACCTAGTACACACCCAAAAATCCAACCTTGTTTGCAACCCCTTTTTTTTTTTCCCTCTTCTTCTCTTCTCTCAATCTCTCTCTCTCCCCGTGGCTGCCTCCTGCTGCTGCTATAGTGTTGATTAGGAACCCTAGGGTTGCTTATGTATCTACACAAAAAGGCCCTAAAATATTATCTTTATATTACTTTATTTTCTAACCCATTAATTTAAATAAAATATAACTATTAATATAACAAAATATACTTACAAACTTGCCCTCTATTTTTTTTTTAAATAATAAATCTTGCCTCTAAATTAAATACTTTCACCATGAATTTATTTTAAGTTTAAAAATTAATTAAATGATCCTCCAATAATATTTAATTTGTACCTTAGAATTCATCACCAAAATATTTGAGATTGTAATATTATTATTTAATTATTTACTTAATTTTTATATTCGGGTTCTCACAGCTGAGGCTCAACGAAATCTACCTATGGAACGATCTTTAAAGAAGAGAGGGGTCAATACCCAGAAAATAGATTTTTAAGAAAATGGATATGCACATAAAAGATGTAGCCATTGTTGCAAAAAGGACATTTCATCTCTCTCTCCCCCTCTCTCTCTCTCATGTTGACGAAATAACACACTTCATCTACCTTGTGTCTAAATTTTTTAACAGTATAGCTAACACAGGGTTCTCTATACCCAGATTCTTTTGAGCACATTTGCTATGATAGAATGGGCTGAAATGAAAAGCTCATTTTAACTTTGTATTTTCTTTTTTATTTTTTATTTTTTGGTACGCCTATTTAAGTGAAAATAATTTAAAGGGGAAAGCACCAATAAATCCCAAATTTAGGAATGTTAATCCATTTAGTCCTGAAGGTTTTTTGTTAGACTAATAGGTCCTATTTCTCAAGAAGCTTACTATAGGCCTTTTTATGATTTCCCTTCTTTTCAAACATGACATTATTCATCCAACGTCAAACATTAACAACGTCAAGATTATTCATCAAACATCAACCACTAAACATTAGGATTATTCATCAAACATCAAACACAGATTCCGAACCATTAAACATTAGGATTATTCATCAAACATCAAACATTACCCATTAAACATAACATCATCGAAACAACATCAAACATCATTATCAAAATAACATCAAACATCACAACATCATCATTAAAACAACATCAAAATAACGATTAAACAATTTTTTAAATAACGATTAAACATCAAAATAACGATTAAAATAACATCAAACATCAAAATAACGATTAAACAATTTTTTCTGATCAAACATCATCATCATAACATTTTTTTTTAATCAAATATCATCATAACAATTTTTTTGACCAAACATCATCATAACATCAAAAATATTTCAGATCGAACATCAAAAACCCATCATAACATCAAAAACATCTCAGATCGAACATCAAAAACCCTAGCAATGGCGGACCAATAATGAGATTCTTCGAAGTGATTCGTGGAGCTTTGATTGCTCCACCGATCAAACTACTGCCTATTATGTAAATCCCCCTGAACACAACATCAAAAAAACACATCAAGGCTTCAGAAATCAAAACCAAATTCCGACGATACATATATACAAATTCATAAATATATATATATATATATATATGTATGTATGTAGGTACCAAGCAAATCGTCAGAACATCATGCAGCAGCCGCCGATTGCTAGAGTCAGATGAAAGGCTCTATGATGATGAGGCAACAAGATGTGTGGTAGACTCATACTTTGATGTCCTAAGCCCCCTATTTGGACCATTTTTTGAGACAGATTTTGTGAACTCAATCGTGAAAATGGGCCAAATTGATGTCAAGACTGGGACTCAGAGGGAGGTTAGGCGTGTCTGTGGATCTTTCAATTGAATTGTACAATATGTTTTTTTATGTGCTTGTCAAAACCAGATCAATAAAATTCATAGATGATGTTTGATGTTGATATTGATATTGTGATGTTTGATGTTATTTTGATGATGATGTTTGATGTTATTTTGATGATGATGTTGTAATGTAAAAAAAGGACTAAATGATTTATAAAAAAACACTCAGGACTAGATGGAGTAACATTTTCTAATATGGGACTTATGAGTAATTTTTCCTAATTTAAATGACTATTCTATCAAAATGTGATAATATCTATTCTTTCTACTAACTCATTTATTTCTTTTGAAACAGTCGCATTCATTGAATTATATTTTAAGAATTCCATACTTTGAAATTTTTATGATTTACAATTCTTGTACTTTTGAAAATTTTAAAATTGTGACTTTTTGGGACAACGGCTTTGGTTAAGCTGTGGCTTTCTTCCCCCCAGTATGTAGGACGTTTCTGAAATTTAAAAAAAAAATAAATTCAAGAAATAAAAATAAAGAAAACTATTACTACAAACTTTTACTAGGAAAATACCAGTCAAGAGAAGAGTAGAGAACAGAGATTGAGAGAGACAGTGCGTGAGGGAATGTGAAAGAGAGAGAGGCTTTGACTTAAACCCCGCCACAAACGACTCTCTCTCTCTAATCCCCTTCCCTACGGACCGTTATATTCAATCTCTATCTCTCTCTCCGGCATTCTCTCAGAATTTTCCCGGGAAAGTGAAAGAAAATTTCCTTATATACCTTCAGCGTCAAAGTCAGCTCCAAACAGTTCCCTCTGGTGAGCTCCGGCGACGACTTCCCCTTCCGATTCCCATTTTCAATCAACCGATAGGTGCCAATGTTTGGCTACCAAGCGATTTAGATTTCCTTCAACTAAAAGTTTGATTTTGAATTTTTTTAATTACTAGTTCTAAGAGTTGATGAGGAATACATAGGTTTTTAGTTGAAGCAATTGTTGTGGCAATGGATCGAGCGGTCTCGGCGATCTCATCCTCGGCTTTTCTTTGCCTATTTCTGGTTTTTTCTCGGTTATTTCAGGCCTCTGGTAATGCCGAACGTGAGTTCCGATTCTGTTAGCTTCGATTTTATGTTGTTTTTGACATATTCTTTGCGTCAATTTAAGTCAATGTTTCTTGGATTGTGTTCTGCTTGCCTTGAACTTTGCATAATCAAATTCAGCAATCACGGAACTTTTAATGAATTTATTCAGTTCTGAGCTTGGAATCATTACGTGAAATTCGAAAAATAACTGAAATTGGAATTTACAGTTCATTTATTCAATTATTTATTGAATTCATTCAAAAATTCAAGTACTTAGCATTACTAGTGCAATTTTTAAATTTTAATTTCATATAAAAATAAAATAAAATAAAAAAAGCTTGAACTTAAATGGTGTGTTCTGCTTTTTGAAGTGCTACCCTAATAATAGCCTTGGAGCCTGTTTGATTAGTTGGATTAATAGTGAGGGGATTAACAATTCATGAGATTAGTGTAGGATTAGTTATCCAGTTGGATTAGTGAGGTACATAATTCCCTCTTGTCCATGTTTGTTTCACAATAGATATGGAAATATATAATCTCAATTACATGTATGTTTTATGTAATTAGTTGTAGGATTAAAAGATGGGTCAATTTTATTGGATAGAATGGCCACTGGAATCTAATTTGAATAATGAAATTGGAAACCACACAATGGAATGTGAGTGCCATGAATTAATAATCCTAATCTTATGCTATAATCCGGTAATAAAACAAGGCCTTGATGTCGCATTTAGTAACTTTGAATTAAGTTGTAGAATTTGAAAATCTTCAGGTTATGGTATGAGTGTTAGTCTTTTAGACAAATTAGTAGCTTACCTCCTCTTGGGACTTGTTTTGGTTGATGATGTTTGTTAGAATTATGGTGAAAGTGAAATATTGTGTTAAGATTGATATAACTATTACAAGTGGTAGCCTATTTGTAGGGTTGCATAGACTGATCAACGAAGAAACCCAGAGTGCTAATCATTTAATAACTTAAGCAAGGAAATAGGTAAATATAGGAATAGAATATCTTGGAAATATTCTCTAACAATGTTAATGCATTTGACAAGTACCTGATGATTGCCTCTTTCATGAAGAACAGGCGATGCCTTGAATGCGCTGAAGACCAACTTAACTGATCCTAATAATGTTCTGCAAAATTGGGATGCTACATTTGTCAATCCCTGCACTTGGTATCGCGTAACGTGCAACAGTGAGAACAGCGTTACAAGAGTGTAAGTTGCTAACATATGTGACAATTCTTGTGATGTAACTTGCTATTTCAAACTGTTGTTGCTTTCATACTACCATTTTCAGGTGTGTGATTGATGATGAATTTTGCTTCCATTTGTGTAAACCCAGTGATCTTGGAAATGCAAACTTGTCTGGTCAACTGGTTCCAGAACTTGGACTGCTTCTGAATTTGCAGTACTTGTGAGTCGTACTTCAGTACTACTTTAGCCCATACTAATTTATCACTTGTTTCATAACCTTTAGTCTTATTCTATATCTACATTTTGAGAATATGAGGATTTACTTTAAAGATGATATCTTTGTATTAAAGTTTCAATAACATGAACTTTGGTGACTCCTTGAAAGTCTTAACAGTTGATTGTATAATGTAAGCTTCTTATTACTTATTGCATAAGCTAATAAACGTAACAAGTTTTGGGTCATAATTTTCTTCCCTCTCTATAGTTGTTAACAAAAATATAATTCAGTTTTATTTTTGGCCATATTCTGATGTTGAGAAATAATAATGTGCATTGACAAAAAATAACTTTGCTTTGGCGAACTCAGTTACTTTCTATATGTCGTAGTTTTGAATCCTCTGTTGAATCTTTCATTGTGCTGTATTCAACACACTTGAGACCCTAGTTTCATTCCCTCGATTTGACTATCTGGATATCATCATTTTATGTATAAAGACAACCTTGAAAACATGCTCTTCCTGGAGAATACATGATATTGTTCAGCTTTTCTAGTTAAAAAGGAACAAATGACTAAAGGGGCATATTCTTATGCTTTGAATGATTTGGGATACCTCCGATTGGGGCATTCCCAGGTGAGTTCATGTTTAGTGTTTTGTTTTATTGGCTGCCATTGTAACCCCCTGCAAAAATAAATAAATAAATAAATTAGTCTATTGCAATGCTAGCTTTTGGAGTCATGTACAACTTCATCTGCAAAAGAGCTCAATATGTTTTGACTTCCCTTTAAAGCATTTGTCTTGACTTGTTGGTTAATATTTTGTACTGATTGTGATCATGTGCATCTTTTACTTTGATGAAACAACTAACCTCTAGAAAGAAACTCCAGTTTGCTAGCAGCTTATTGTGTTAGGTAATCTTTTAAAAATGGGTCGTTCATAGTTGGTTGCTTGAGCCCTTTTTTGTTCCCCTTGTATTCATTATCTTGATATTGCTGCACAATTTTTCTCCCATTAATAACATGATCATTTTTCGTTTGTTCCTCTGGTTTGCATAGTATTAACATGTTTCTTGACAGGGAACTTTATAGCAACAACATAAGTGGAAGAATTCCTATTGAGCTTGGCAATTTGAAAAGTTTGGTGAGCTTGGATCTTTACTTGAACAATTTGAGTGGTATCATCCCGGACACATTGGGCAGGCTTCAGAAATTACGTTTCCTGTATGAATTACATGCCCTTCATCTTTTTTACTTCTGTTATTAAATTTATTGTGCATCTGTTTAAGTTTACTTTTATTGTATTTCACTTTTCTTATTACGAGGTTTTCTCAAAAGTGGGTTGCTTATGCATTGATATATGGGAATATGGATACAGTGGCGTTGTTTTAGTTTTTTAGTGATTTCCTAAAGAATATACTCTCACGATTTCTCTGTCTTTTATTTATTTATTTTTTTTATGTATATTTAGAAAAATGCATGAAAACAAATTATTAAAGTTATTCAGTCCAGGATATTGCATGTTTGATTGAAATCAACCCCAAAGATGGAAATCCCATTGTTGTCAAGATGTCTAGATTAATATACAGTAGGGCTTATAAAGACTAGGTATTTTGGTGATAAATGCATTGATTTTTACTTTTTCTTAGTAAAATTATTAAAATGCACACTGATCCATGATTAAGAAATAGCATCCTGGCAAAACAGTGCTGAAGGGTTATTTGTTTTAATCATATGTTACTGTATTATGTGCATCTACTAGTTGTTTGTACATTTCAGATCAACTTTCATCCGAAATTGGATTATATTGCACAGAGGGCACTGATTGATCACATATTGCATGTATTATGTGCATCTACTAGTGTTGATCAGCCATGTCCCTAGGAATTTTATTGATATACCATTTTGATTGTTTGGAATGTGCTGATGCCTGTTCCTTGTATTTATTTGCAAGGATAGACGGCTTAACAACAACACTTTGTCTGGAACTATTCCTATGTCATTGACTACTATCAATTCACTTCAAGTCCTGTGAGTACCAAGTTGGCGTGTTCTTTATTTTGAGTGCTGCTATTAACACCTCATAAATTATTTTGAATCCCTTAATTTTAACTTTTTTTTATTACTATAATAGCCTCAAATAAAATTACTAAAAAGGACATCATTAGTTTTGAGACATTCCATCTCACAATTAAACCTACACACACACTACATCTTGAATTAGGATTTATGAGAGCACCAACCTCTATCACCACTCATCCATCTTCCTCAAATCCCACTTTCAAAACCTACCCACCCTCAAAACCTTGAAAATCCTTTGGTGGCAATATTCCGGCGGTGACAGTGGCAACCATTTGACAATCTACACTTCTTCGGTAATGGCAATGTTCCGGCGGTAACAGTGGCAACCCTTTGGCAGAATACGGGCCAAAACATTACTTATTTGTTCAGGATGACGTTCCCAAACAAATAAGTAATGTTCGGGAATGCAGGTCCGAACATAGAAATTTCTTAACAATTGAATGGTCAAAATTATTAACGCTGGCAGAAGTTTTCACTTTTTCAAGTTCGGGAATACAGGCCCGAATATTACTTATTTGTTCAAGAAGCATTCCCGAACAAATAAGTAATGTTCAGGAATGTAGGTCCGAACATGAAAATTTCTTAACACATTGAATGGTAAAATTTTTTAACACTTGTAGAAGTTATCGGAAGAACTCCAAATCCATTATCAGGTTCAAAAGTTATTCCTTCATCGTGTAACTTTGATAATTTTGTTGCGTAGTTCTCTGCTGAACTCACAAATTTATAATATCTACTAACAAAACCAACCAAACCAATTATTATAAAAAAAAATTCAGTAAGAGAATAAATTATTACGAGAAAACTAAGATATTATGTATATATATATAGAGAGAGATAGAGCATACCACCTGTGACAATGGTGAATGTGGCAGCAGAGACAGTAATCACATCGGCTCGTCTTCTTCTTGGTGGGTTTTGTTAGGGTTTTTTAAGAGGGGGATTTTTTGGGGGTGTGGGGGGTGTGGTGAAATGTTTTCGCAAGGATAATTTTGGTATTATTTAAGGGGGAAAGAAATTTTGAGGGTTTCAAAATGAGTGCTGTATTAGCACCTCATAAATTATTTTGGACCCCTCAATTTTTAACTTTTTTTTTATTACAATAACCTCAAATAAAATTACTAAAAAGAACATTATTAATTTTGGGACACTCCATCTCACAATTAAACCTACACACCCACTACATCATGAATTAGGATTTATGAGAGCATCCATCTCCATCACTACCCATCCATCTTTCCCAAATCCCACTTTCAAAACCTACACACCTTCAAAACCTTGAAAACCCGTTGGTAGCAATATTTCGGCTGTAACAGTGGCAACCATTTGATTACCTACACTTCTCCGGCAATGACAATGAGTGGAAGTTTTTCTGATAACCACAACTCCATAAAACGAGAGGAGTACAACAATAAAACCTTAGAGGAGATTCATAACTTTGATGTTGTTCTTAATTTAAAGGAGATTTAAGTTTTTCGAAAAAAATGACAAAAATAATAAAATATGTTCGTCATTTTTTTAGAACAGAACTCTTGAACATATGATTGAAATTTAGAAACACAAGCTCGAACATTGTTTATTTGTTCGGGAATCAGTAACCGAACATTTATTATTTGTTCGAGAATACAGGTCCGAACATGAAAATTTCTTAACACATTGAACGGTCAAAATTGTTAACGCTTGCAGAAGTTTTTATTTTTTCAAGTTCGGAAATACAGGCCCGAACATTACTTATTTGTTCGGGATTCCCGAACAAATAAGTAATCCGAAAAAATAAGTAATGTTCGGGAATACATGTCCGAACATGAAAATTTCTTAAAACATTGAATGGTCAAAATTTTTAACACTTGCAGAAGTTATCAGAAGTAGCCCAAATCCATTATCAGGTTCAAAAGTTATTCCTTCATCGTGTAGCTTTGATAATATTGCTGCATAGTTCTTTGCTGAACTCACAATTTCATAATATCTACCAACAAAATCAACAAAATCAACAAAACCAATTATTATTTTTTTTTCCTGCAAGAGAAGAAATTATTACGAGAAAACCAAGAAATTATGTATGTATGTATGTATATATATATATATATATATAGAGAGAGAGAGAGAGAGAGAGAGAGCATACCAATTGTGACAATGGTGGATGAGGCAGCAGAGACAGTAATCATATTGGCTCTTCTTCTTCTTAGTGGGTTTTGTTGAGGTTTTTTGGAAGAGGGTTTTTTTGGGGTGTGGGGTTGTCGGGGGGGTGTGCATTCAATGGGTGGAATGTTTTCACAAGAATGATTTTGGTATTATTTTGGAGAAGAAATTTTGAGGGTTTCAAAATTTATAAATGGGGGCCAAAGAAATGAGTGGTCTAAAATAATTTATGGGGTGCTAATAGCACAACTCTTTCAAAATTTATAAGTGGGGCCCAAAGAAATGGGATTCAAAATAATTCATGGGATGCTAATATCACCACTCTTTATTTTCCTTTTTGGGGAATAATAAAGGTTTTTCTTTTTTTGTTTCTTTTTTTGATTAGCTTTAATTGGCATAAACTAACTACGAGAATATGATATGGCTTCTTGCCATCTGGTATACAGTGATCTTTCAAACAATCACTTAACAGGAGTTGTCCCAGTTAATGGCTCCTTTCGACTTTTTACTTCCAGCAGGTTTGTTGATGGTAACATCATTTTTCATACTAGTGGAGTCGGGTGACTCATCTGGACATATGCTGACCACTATTCTTTCATTTTTCAGTTTTCGAAATAATAATTTAACAATTCCTCCAACTCCTCCACCGCCTCCATTTTCGCCGCCACCCCCATCTATTGCTTCAGGTTTGTTTCGTTTTATCCTAGGTTGTTGCTGATATTGGGTTCTGTTCTGTTTGTCCAACACTTTCAATTCCTCAATTCTTTAATTATAAATTTCGTTCAATGCTGCCTATTCAGACCTTGTCACAGATGACTTGACTGGATTTGTAATTTGTCTTTCTTACTTCATGCACATTATTGCTTTTGAAAGCAACTATACGAAAATAAATTGTATGTCAGGACAATTCCTAAACCAGTATGTATAGGTTTTAGTTTCCCCACATATTAAATTATGATGACCAATACTTATTTTCTAGGGAAACCTCCATGCTTCGATCTTTTTTATTTGTCCAAGTATCGTTCAATTTTTAGTTTTCTTTAGATTAGTGACTTATGATATGTTGGTAAAGTTAGAATCTAATTTTTCCACTAGACTCTGCACCTGGATTGTCCAAACCATGGCATTGTTTTATTCCATTGAATTGTCTTCCTATCAAAACTTTTCAGTTGTGAAGGGAATGCACAATAAGAGTGAACTTACTAATAGTGCCACTAGAGCCATTGCTGGAGGAGTTGTTGCTGGTGCTGCCTTGTTGTTTCTCGCACTTGCTTGGTGGCAGCGAAGGAAACTAGAGGACAGCTTCTTTGATGTACCTGGTTAGTGGACCAAGTTGAAAATGCCTTAAATTTATTTTTATTTATATTTTTTTTGAACAAGGCTTAAATTGATTGTTATGGTGTTGTATGATGCATTTCCCCTTTCTCTTCAGCTGAAAAGGGTCCAGAAGTTCATCTAGGACAGCTCAAGAGGTTTTCTCTGCATGAACTACAAGTTGCAACTGATAATTTTAGCAACATAAATATTCTAGGAAGAGGTGGGTTTGGTAAGGAATACAAAGGACGATTGGCTGATGGCTCT
Source organism: Camellia lanceoleosa (assembly GCA_025200525.1). Classification (NCBI taxonomy): domain Eukaryota; kingdom Viridiplantae; phylum Streptophyta; class Magnoliopsida; order Ericales; family Theaceae; genus Camellia; species Camellia lanceoleosa. The sequence goes on from CM045760.1 coordinate 176,208,345, forward strand.
CTAGTGGCAGTAAAAAGACTAAAAGAGGAATGCACTCAGGGTGGGAAGTTGCAGTTCCAAACAGAAGTGGAAATGGTCAGCATGGCCGTCCATCGAAATTTACTGCCTTTGTGTGGCTTTTGCATGACACTGACAGAACGATTGCTTGTTTATCCCTTTATGTCTAATGGAAGTGTTGCCTCATGTTTAAGAGGTACTACTTGCATGCATCTTCATATGCTTCCCTTCTTTAATTGGTCGTCAAGTATTATATTCATTAGAACTTTTAGTAGATTTGATACAATATGCTTTATTTCTATTCCAATTCCCAATTTGATACCAAGAGAAAAGGTTTGTTTAGTTTGATTTTTCAAAAACGGTTTTGTGACACTATTTGGTTTCAATTTTTTGAATTTTAATTTTCTGAAAATTGAGATTTTTATTTTTCATATTTTTTTGTTTTTAATGAATTTTTTTTAATATTTTATGATTTTTTTTTTGAACTTTTTAGATGCATCTAACCTAGATGTACCTAAAAAGTAAAATATTTGTAAAACCAAACCAAACCAAGCCATATCAAACCAAGTCTTAAGTCTCATCAAATGAGGTCGGTTGCATCAATCCTTCTTCTTCATTTTGTTGGTCAAATTAAGGAGATTCATATATCTATTTACTACACTAGTTCACGTGAATGCCATCTACCGTCACTGTATCGCATCTCTTCACTATTGTCTTTATTGGTCTCCGCTGTATATTCCACACCATCTTAATCTATTCTTTCTCAACTTATCTTCTATTGGTACTATTTCAACCCATTCTTGAATATACTCATCCCTAACTCTGTCTTTTCTAATTTTGTCACACATCCATCTTAGCATTCTCATCTCAGCAACATTCATATTTTCTACTTGTTGTTTTTTAGTTGCTCAACATTCCATTCCATACAACATCCTTGGTCTAATAGCAGATCTGTAGAACTTCCATTTTAGTCTAATGGGTACTCGTTTATCGTACAGTACTCTAGACACACTCCTCCACTTAAGCCACTCCGCCTTAATTCTGTGGACCACAACCGCACCAATCTCCTTAGTCGTTGTGATAATTGATCATAAATACCGAAAATGTTCACTCTTAGGTAGTTCTTGGTCCTCAATCTTCACTTCTCCTCTGCTCCCATTATGACTGTTACTAAAATTACACTCTATATACTCTGTCTCAGTTCTGCTTATCCTAAATCCTTTAGATTCAAGTGTTTTTCTCCAAATCTCTAAATTCGTATTAACTTCTTCTCTAGTCTCATCCACTAACACGATATCATTTGTAAAGAGCATATACCATGGTACATCATCCTGAATATTGCACGTCAACTCATCCATAACTAAAGCAAAAAGATAAAGACTTAAAGTTGGTCCTTAGTATAACCCTATAGAAATTGAAAATTCACTCGTCTCTCCAACAGGTGATCTAATAGTGGTCACAGCACTTTCATACATATCCCTAATTACATTAATGTAACCTTTTGCCACTCCTTTCTTCTCTAACGATTATATCCCGAGGCACTCTATCATATGTTTTCTCAAGATCGATAAAAATCATATGAATGTCTCTTTTTTTTTTCTTTCTCTTTTTTTTTTTTTTTTTTTCTATTACTTTCCTCAAAAGATAGATTACTCCATTGTTGACCTACCAGGCATAAATCCAAATTGATTATTTGATACCTCTGTTATATCTCGCAATCAACGTTCCATCATTCTCTCCCACACTTTCATTGTGTGACACATTAACTTGATTTCTCTATAGTTGTTACGATTCTGGACATCTCCTTTATTCTTATATATTGGCACTAAAATACTCATTCTCCACTCCTCTGGCATTTTTCTTATCAACAAAATCTTGTTAAATAACCTAGTCAACCAAACAATCCCCTTCTTACCCAAACATTTCCACACTTCAATAGGTATATCATCGAGTCCTAAAGCCTTATTCAATTTCATCTTCTTAAGTACAAACTCCACTTCAAAGTCCCTAATCCTACAATAGAACCTATAGTCGTGGTTTTCCTTATTACTGCCTACTTCTTCCCCTTTTGACCTACCTCCATGTTCCTCATTTAATAACTTCTCAAAATAGTTCTTCCACCTCTCCTTAATTTCTTCATTATTCACCAACACCTTAGAGTCCTCACCCTTGATCCACTTAACCTGATTAAAATCTTTTGTTTACCTCTCTCTTATCTTAGCAAGTTTGTATATCTTCTTCTCTCTATCCTTACTATCTAATCTAGTGTATAGGTCATCATAAACTTTTAACTTAGTCTCCCTCACTACCTTTTTGACTTCCTTATTAGCCAATCTATACCGCTTAAAGTTTTCCTCAGTTCTATTATTCTGCAACTTTTTAAAGCTCTATTTTTTTTATTTTATTTTTTATTTTTTGTCTTTATTATCGTTTGGACCTCCTTTCTCCACCACCAAGTTTTCCTAAAGTTGGGTCCTTTTCCTTTCGACTTTTCAAAAACTTCCCTTGAGATTCTCCTCATACAATTGGCTATCGAGTTCCACACAGTGTTAGCATCATTTTCCAAGTCCCAAGTACCTTCTTTATCCATTATGTTAGGTTTTTATTCTTGGCAATCCTGTTTGACAAAACTTTTTTCAGTTGTGATTTTATTCAACTTTTATTTCAATGAGGCTATGAGTTTTTAGATGCGAATCCAATCCGAATTGTGCCTTGCAGAGATGTTTCAGAAGTTAATTCTTTCGTATTTGCCACTTTGCTGACTATGTTGGGGAACGAGGGGCAGCGCCCCTGAAACCAGAAAGCAAAATTACAATCGAAGTTGTTTGGTCACTCGAGCGAAGAATCCTTGGTCCCAGAAGTTTTCACTGACTGTAAAAATACTAAGAAGTTGCATTTCTCGCTCGAGCGACACTACACTTGGAAAACACCCGTTTTAGTCTCCTTGCTCGAGCAAGAGATCCTTCGCTCGAGCGACCATCGTGGCCCGATTTTCTATAAATGTGTTTTAGTCAGATTTTAGGGTTACGGCTTCCAAATCTTCTTCTTGGATGGGGTTTATATCTGGAGCTTCTTTGCTAGTTTTTTTTTATGTTTGTTTGAGTTTAAATCTGGTTTGAAAAGTGTACATCAAAGGATTGTTTGTTTTGTTGAATACAAAAGAGAGTGTTTTTCTTCGATAGATTCTGTGGAATTCGAGCTTGAAGCTTTGGTGGATTCTGGAGTGGCTCATCGTCGTGATTCGACACCGGCGTTGTGGATTCAACGTTAGGCAAGACAATTTCGAGGTGAAGACGGGGTTAGAAGAAGCACATAAGGGTCGGTTCGATTCGGGCGTGGATTCGCTAGGTAATTGAGAGTACACTTGTGTAATTCCTTTATGTCTTCTTAGTGGATTGTTTTGTGGCTTTTGCCCGTGATTTTTTTTATCATAATTAGAGGCGCTCCAATTGTTATTTTTCCACGTAAAATCGTTGTATCGATTTGTATTGATTGTTTAATTGGGATTCTTATTTATTGCTTAAAATTGATACATAATCACAAATCAATATCTAGGGGATTACTAGAGATTTTTCACATTCTATTCTTAAATATATCTAGTTTATTCCATTTTAGGTCCCACTATCTAGTCCTGCTACGCCCATTATCTTTCGAAGTTTGGTATTGCCCTTGAAAACATAAATCTAGTAGCAAAATCCTCTGTTGAGACACCAAGCTTTCTCCAAGAATCACCTTACAGTCGCCGCATTTTAGACGGTCCCCTTTTCTTACTAGACAGTAATAAATTTGGCTCTTAATTGATCCACTCTTGAAGGTTATCAAATGCTCCTATCTCTTCTTATACATAATATTGGCCACCACTAGGTCAGAAGCCAACACAAAATCTAAAATACTCTCTCCGGTCTCATTTCTATCACCAAAACCATACCCACCATGCACCCTCTCATACCCTAATTTATCTAATCCTACATGGCCATTGAAATCGCCACCTATAACTAGGTTCTCTTCTACGGGTATCTCCTATAATACCTCATCCATTTGGTCCCAAAAAACTCTCTTAGTTTGATCATCTAATCCTACTTGGGGGGCATATGCATTAATAACGTTCACTATATTCTCTCCAATAATTAGTTTAACTAACATAATCCTATCACATTTCTTAATGACTGCAACTACATTTTCTACAAGACTTTTGGCAACTATTATTCTTAACCTATTTCTGTGCCTATCCTTGCCATTATAATATAGCTTAAAACCAGTATTCTCTATTTCCCAAACTTTCTCACCCGTCCACTTTGTTTTTTGTACGCAAGTTATACTAACTCGCCTTCTAATCATGACATCTACCAATTTTATAGTCTTACCAGTTAAAGTTCCTATATTCCATGTGACTACCCTAAACCTAAAATCTTGGACTAGCTTTTTTATCCGCGCTCGTCTAGAAAAATGAGAAAACCTTTGTCCATTTTTCACCACACCCAGGTGTCAATGCGCGCGATTTTTGCTCACTTTTCGAAACACCCGGAAGCAGGCGCAACGTGTCACTTAAGGGGAACAACTTAGTATTTAATCGATTCAGAGTATTAGGCTTCATGTCATAAAGGATCCGAGCGGCTTTTTTACGTATTGACTATCGGCTACCAATAAATACAAAAGAATACAAAAATGTACCGAATTTTCAATTTTTTTTTTTTTGTATTTTTGGTGTTTAGTGAATTTTTTAAAGTTTTTTTTTTATTTACAATTATTATACTTTTTAATTGTATTTACATTAAGTGTATCTAAAAAGTACAAAATTTGCTTAAAGTATTAAAAAAATTCACTAAAAACAAAAAATACAAAAAAAAAAAAAACTCAACTTTTATAGAATGGTAGAAAATTTTTCATATTTTAGTTTTTTTTTTAAATACTTTTTTGATGCATCTAAAAAGTTTTAAAATAAAATAAAATAAAAAGACTAAAATATGAAGAGGAAAAAACACTGAAGGCAAAAGAAACTGGGGGGGGGGGGGGAATCACATTTTCATTTTTTTTTTGTCTTTACTGAATTGTTTTTATTTATTTATTTTTATTTTTTCAGATTTCTTCACGTATACTGTATTTTTAGGTGCTAATAGTTAAAAAATTGTAGTTGACCCAAAGTTTTTGAGCAAATGTTGAAGATTTTAAAAATCAATATTCCCAAACCCTACTTAATCTCTACAATGTTTCCATGATCTAATTGCTTCATTGTTGTAGAGCGACTTGATTCACAACCCCCACTTGATTGGCCCAAAAGGAAACGAATTGCATTGGGATCCGCAAGAGGCCTTGCATATTTGCACGATCATTGCAATCCAAAGATAATTCACCGTGATGTCAAAGCTGCAAATATATTGTTGGATGAGGAATTTGAAGCAGTTGTCGGAGACTTTGGTTTAGCGAAACTTATGGATTACAAGGATACACATGTTACCACTGCTGTACGTGGTACAATTGGGCATATTGCTCCTGAGTACCTCTCCACTGGAAAGTCTTCAGAGAAAACTGATGTTTTTGGATATGGAGTTATGCTTCTGGAGCTCATCACCGGACAAAAGGCTTTTGATCTTGGTCGACTTGCCAATGACGACGACGTTATGTTGTTTGATTGGGTAAGCATTTATTTCTCTCATATGATCTGTTTTAATTATGTAACTAGGGTACTTGAGTTGACTGTTTTCATACCATTCTTTGAGTTCATCTTAAAAGTCCTTCTATAAATAATCTGCTTTCAATTTGCTAGCTATAAGATTTGTCAAAAGCACATGAATGGAATTGTTATTCTGTTGTTTATATAAATCAAAATGAGTCGAGTAATGTTCATGATGGTATTCAAAAAAAAAAAAAAAAAAATGTCTCGCTCAATGCATTTTAAAGTAAAGTCCACTCAACAGTTACATTGAAGAAATTTGTCATCATCGTGATTTGCTGATTTTACAATATCACAGTCTTAAATGACCATCATGCTTTCAAATGCTAGGAAACTTAGAATTTAGTCATCTTTTATTTTATAGTGTTGAACCTTGAAAAGAAAAATACACCATAATACTATTTGAGGCTCAGTCTTTACCTTGGACAACCTAAACTCTATATCGAAAATTTTCACACATTTCAATTTGGACAAAAAAAAGGAAATTTTGAATCAAAATTGAAAATCATAAGCCACCTTTGTCTTTCCGTTTCGTTTTTATTATCAGTTTTCAAATGTCTGATTTTTTGATATTTTCTTTTACTATTATGCTGCTTTCTCTAATTTGGAAAGTAGTTGATAAACGGTGCTCTTCCTTATTAATGAGATCATTTCATAACCTGTCATCTGACATTTGTGATTCAAAATACCCAAAAAATTCAGGTAAAAGGACTTTTGAAAGACAAGAAGATGGAAACACTAGTTGATGCAGATATGCAGGGAAACTATGTCGAAGATGAGGTGGAGCAACTTATCCAGGTGGCTTTGCTCTGCACGCTGAACTCCCCAATGGAACGTCCCAAGATGTCAGAAGTTGTCAGAATGCTCGAAGGCGATGGGTTGGCGAAGAAGTGGGAAGAGTGGCAGAATGAGGAGATGTTTCGGCAAGAGTTCGTCAATATCCACCACCAAAATAACGATTGGATCATTGCCCAAGTCAACAACCTTTCCGACTCCACTCCCAACCTCCCTCCAGAAGAATTGTCTGGTCCCAGATGATCTTTTAAATGGATTTTGTTTTCAGCATACAGTCAAGTCTCTTGGAGTCCCACTCTTTATTCAAATGTGATATATACCATATGTGTATATGATTTCTCTTCTTTAGCTTTTTATTTCTTTTAGCTCGGTTTATATGACGATGATTATGAATTTTTAGGTATAAGCAAAAACATGGCTGGAAAGGCTATGTAATGTGTCCAATTAGTATATATTTTATACACCAATAAATACATTTTGTATTTAATCTGAAAGCAAATTATAACACTTGAGCATTTGTGATTACTGATTATAACTTTGTTAAGTGTTTGGGATCTCTGAATATAACTTGGAAGATTGAAAGCAAAGGGACATCTCTAAAATTCGATGCACTTCTTCAAGTGTCAGACACATCTCAGGTTTGCCGAATCTAAGAATACGAATGAGATCAAAAATGTTATGCCGAGGCTCAATAGAATCTACCAGTGGAGCGATCTTTGAAGAAGAGAGGGGTCAATATATCTAGAAAAAAGATTTTTAAAAAAATGGATATGCAGATAGACGTAGCCATTGTTGCAAAAATGACATTTCATCTCTCTCCCTCTCTCATGTTGACGAAATAGCACACTTCATCCATCTTGTGTCTAAATTTTTTAACAGTATAACTGACTCGAGATTCTCTATACCTAAATTTTTTTGAGTACATTTGCTATAATAGAATAGGCTGAAATAAAATATTTATTCACTTTGCATTTTTTGTCTTTTATTTTGGTACCCCCTTTTTAAATAAAAATAATTTAAATAACTATTCTAACAAAATATGATAATACCTATTTCTTTCATCAACTCATTTATTTCTCCTGAAAGAGTCACATTCATAAAATTATATTTTAAGAATTCCATACTTTAAAATTTTGCGACCTGCTTTGAAATTTTTACATGATTTGACAACTATGACTTCTTTGGGACAAGGGCCATGGTTAAGCTCTGGCTTTCTTGCCCCCCAATATGTAACATAGGATGTAAAGAAGCTCGTTTCTGAAATTTTTTTAAAAACAAATTTCAAGAAATAAAAATAAAGAAAACTATTACTACAAATTTTTACTAGGAAAATAGCAGTCAAGGAGTAGAGTAGAGTAGAGAACAGAGATTGAGAGAGACTGGGGGAGAATGTGAAAGAGAGAGAGAGGCTTTGACTAAAACCCCGCCACAAACGACTCTCTCTCTACCCCCCCTGCCCTACGGACCGTTGAATTCTATCTCTATCTCTCTCTCCGGCATTCTCTCAGAATTTTCCCTGGTAAGTGAAAGAAAATTTCCTTAACTACCTTCTGCGTCAAAGTCAGCTCCAAACAGTTCCCCTCCGGTGAGCTCCGGCGACGACTTTCCCTTCCGATTCCCGTTTTCGATCAACCGATAGGTGCCAATGTTTGGCTACCAAGGGATTTAGATTTCCTTCAACCAATATTTGATTTTGAGTTTTTTTTTTTTTTTAATTACTAGTCCTAAGAGTTGATGAGGAATATATAGGTTTTTAGCTGAAGCAATTGTTGTGGCAATGGATCGAGCGGTCTCGGTGATCTCATCCTCGGCTTTTCTTTGCCTATTTCTGGTTTTTTCTCGGTTATTTCAGGCCTCTGGTAATGCCGAAGGTGAGTTCCGATTCTGTTAGCTTCGATTTTATATTGTTTTTGACATATTCTTCTCGTCAATTTAAGTCAATGTTTCTTGGATTGTGTTCTGCTTGCATTGAACTTTGCATAATCAAATTCAGCAATCACTGAACTTTTAATGGATTTATTCAGTTCTGAGCTTGGAATCATTACGTGAAATTCAGAAAATAACTGAAATTGGAATTCACAGTTCACATATTCAATTATTTATTGAATTCATTCAAAACTTCAAGTACTTAGCCTCACTAGTGCAATTTTTAAAATTTAATTTCATATAAAATAAAAAAAACTTGAACTTAAATGGGGTATTCTGCTTCTTGAAGTGCTCCCCTAATAGCCTTGGAGCCTGTTTGATTAGTAGATTAATAGTGAGGAGATTAACTGTTAGGAAAAATAGATGATTTTTCATAAGTAAATTAATCAATGGAAATAAAAATTAATGTAAAAAAATTAAATCAATAGCGACACAAGAATTTTTACTTGGTTCCCTCAATGTGAGGTACGTTCACGGGATCAAAATTCGATTCCACTGTCAACCAAAAAGTTTCCAAACGATTACAAACAAGACACGAATGGTCTCACAAATCTCCCTTAAGTGAATTCTAAATAATCATAAAAAATAAGAGGAAAGACCTCACCAAAGAGATGAACAAAAGTCTTCGAAATAGAGTTGTAGAAGACTCAAAATAATGACTCAAATAAACTTCGAATCAGAAACAGCGAATCAGAAACAGCAGTAGCAACGAACCAAGCACAATTTCTACTACACCACCAAGCCAAACCCACCGAATCAAAACAGTAGCACTATGCTTGTCCACAATGATGATAACCCCACTGAAGATGATCACCCAGCGTGCGCACACACACACACACAAGAAAGCTATGTTACACGGACTCTTTGGAATTTCGAAGGTACTTGTGTCGACACGACACGAATGCAGTGCGGGATACGACTCCTTAGAAAGGGATACGACAAAAGAATCGAAAGAGGAGAGAGTAAGGAGAGAACCTGGCCTTCGACTTCAATCTGACTTGGTTGCAGAGCATCGATTGATCTGTGAAGTTGATCGATCTACGAAGTCAATCTATTGTGCTCCTTCATCTTCCCCTTTGATCTCAATCTCGATCGTCTCTTCGTCACTCTCTCTCTCTCTTTCTTTTTTGATCAGTCTCTCTCTGACTCTTCTTTTTAATATAATTTGAATTATATATAATATAAACTATATTAATATAATATTATTCATATTATATAATATAATATATCATAAATAACATAACTTTTATGTCTAAAATTAAAATAATTTATTTTATCATATATAATATAATTTATTTTATGTCTAAAATAATGTTTATAATTTTTATTTTTTATTTATTTGTTATTTGTTTTAATAAAATTTGTTATTCCTTGAACTTTTTAAACTCATCTTCATATAATAAATATATTTAAAAATAACTATTTAACGTACCTGTATCCTAATTTGGATCCATATCCACGTATCCTTAATTTTTAATTTTAAAGTGTCCGACCCTTAGATACACACAGTACCCGATACCCGCACCCGAGTCCGTGTACTGTGACTTATGGTCATGAAGCCCTAGCCTGGGGGAAACAATACCGTGGCACAGGCCCTCGCCCGAGGAAAACAATACCGTAGCCAATGTATGAGATATGTTACCCGGTACCGGAGGTTCCTTTATGGAACTTGATATGCTTGACCAAAGAGACATGTTTATGCTAATGGATATATCATACATGATTTGAATATGAATAAGACTATGACTCTGTTTCTGCTACCTGATTATGATTTTGATTTGCTATGAGATTTGAAATATGTTATGGGCATCATTCATTAAAATCTTTACTCTGTTATTATTCACTGAGTTCCAACTCACTGTATTATTTATGTATGTAGGTGATTAGGCGTGTGACCAAGCCTAGAGCTTCTACCTGGATTCTGTTTTGTCAGCCAACCTATGTGCCTCCCAGGGAGGTTCCAAATATGTCTAATGGTTATGGCTAAGTGCATTATGTTCAAGTTTTGTTTTCTTGTTTGGTTAAACAAGTCCTTGCTTATTTTGTAAATAGGGTTAAGTCCCTTTTTGTCTATTCTGTATTTATATGATGAAACAGCCGCTACTTTCACTTGGGAAAAAAATAAAAGCAATACTTTTTGGGCTTTTTATCAAAACCCTAGTTGTTACCAAACATATTATTAAATATCCATTGGTCCTCAAAAAATTAGATATAATGTAGAAAAATATATTATAACTAACACCAAATCAAATTAAATATGTTAATAAACTAATTAGGTCCCATACTCCAATAAGGAGGTATATCCCAACAATTCTCCCCCTACCGACTTAGGTGGAGACATCAACCATACCCATCAAAGTTCAACACTTTAAATGTTTGTCTCTCGACAAAGTCTTAGTCAACATATCCGAAATATTATCATCGATGAGAACCTTTTCGAGTTGTAACAATTTCGAATCTTACACATCACGAATCCAATGGTATCTCACTTCAATGTGTTTTGATCTCGAATGAAAAGTGAAATTTTTACTCAAATTAATAGCATTTTGACTATCACAATAAAGCACACACCTTTCTTGCTTCAAACTCAACTCTTGCAAAAATTTCTTCAACCATAACTCTTCTTTGCAAGTTTCTGTAATGGCAATAAATTCAGTTTTGATAGTTGAGAGAGCAACACATTTTTATAATTTAGATTGCCATGCCACAACCCCCCTTGCAAATGTCATCAAATACCCTAAAGTAGATTTCCTAGAATCAACATCACCGGCCATGTTGGAATCCGTAAACCCATCAAGCATCAGCTTACTATTCCCAAAACACAAACACACCTTCGAAGTCCCTCGAAGATATCTTAGAATCCACTTCACTGCTGCCCAATGTTTTTTACCCGGATTAGAGAGAAACCGACTTACCACACCAACGGCATGAGTAATAACCAGCCTTGTGCAAATCATGGCGTACGTCAAAGAACCAACCACTGAAGCATAAGGAATTTTCTGCATCTCTTCCTTGTCTCTGTCACATGCAGGACATTGATTTGAACTAAGCTTGAAGTGAATCGCAAGTGGACAACCAACTAGCTTTGCTTTATCCATGTTGAACCTCTCAAGAATTTTTTCAACGTAGTTTTTTTGAGACAGCCAAATCAGCTCATTTTTGCGATCACGAACAATTTTCATACCAAGTATTTGCTTTGTTGGTCCCAAATCTTTCATAGCAAAAGACTTGCTCAACTCGAATTTCAACCTGTTAATCATAGTATAATCTTGACCCACAATTAACATGTCATCAACATAAAGCAAAAGAATAATAAATTTGCCATCCGAAAAAAATTTCACAAACACACAATGGTCCGAACTGGTTTTAGAAAAATCATTATTCATCATGAAAGAGTTAAATTTTTTGTACAATTTTCGCGGTGCTTGCTTAAGGTCATACAAATTTTTCTTCAATTTGCAAACAAATTTCTCTTTTCCTTTTTCTACAAAACCCTCCGGTTGCTCCATGTAAATTTTTTCTTCAAGATCACCATGAAGAAATGCAGTATTCACATCAAGTTGTTCAACTTCAAGGTGTATATTTGCAGTCATGCTAAGTACAACCCGAATAGAAGACTTCTTCACAACCGGTGAGAAAATCTCATCAAAGTCAATCACTATGTTTGTTTCCGGTTTTTTGAAAACACTTTTCAGAAAATTCTACTTTCTTGTTTTCCGTATTATTTTGTTTTTTAATGAATTTTTAAAATATTTAAGTAATTTTTTTAATTTTTAGACACACTTAACATAAATATACTGAAAAAGTATAATTTTCGTGAAAAAATCTTTAAAAAATTCACTAAATACCAAAAATACAAAAAAAAAAAAAAACAAAACAAAAACAAAAATTTAATATATTTTTCGTATTTTTGTGTATTTATTAATTTTTTAAAATATGTTTCACAAATATTTTAGAGGTGCATCTAAAAAAGTAAAAAAAAATGCTTAACATTTAAAAAATATTCACTAAAAACAAAAAAACTTAATTTTCAGAAAACTGAATTTAGAAAATTGAAACCAAATACACTGAATACATTTCTTTTGCCCAAAGCCTTTCACAACAAGATGTGCCTTGTACCTCAGATTCTTGCCATCATTCTTCTATTTGAAAATCCACTTATTTTTTAGAGTTTTCCTCCCCTTACACAATTTCACCAAATCGTAAGTGTGATTTTCAAGTAAGGAATTCGTTTATTCTTCCATGGCCTTTTTCCAATCACCTTTCTTTGCATGCTCAATTGCTTCTTGGTAGTTCTTGGGCTCCCCTTGATCAGAAATCAATACAAATTTATTGGGAGGATACTTTCTTGAAGGTTGCTGGTCCCTTGTAGATTTCCTCAGTTCAAGTTGTGGTGGCGGTTCTTGAGTTGGATGCTCTTCCTCAATTTATGGCTCAACTTCATTTGGACTAGCATCATCATCTAAATCTTCAAGAGGTGGTTGCACATCTCCCCCATTTTCATCATCGACCGAAGATGAAGGAGATAGATCCATGTCAATAAGATCACTAGTTTTTGGCTCCGGTTGATCACCTTTGCTAAAGTCTTCAATTGTTTGGTCTTCAAGAAACACAACATCACGGCTTCAAATAACTTTCTTGTCGACCGAATCCCACAATCTATAACCAAATTCATCACGCCCATAGCCAAGAAAATGTATTGTCTTGACTTGCTATCAAGTTTGGACTTTTCATCCTTTGGAATGTGAACAAAGGTTCGGCAACCAAACACTCTCAAGTGCTTATAAGACACATCTTTTCTGGTTCAAACTTTTTCCAGAACATCACTTTTCAGAGGATAAGAAGGAGACAAATTGATTACGTCAACCGTTGTCCTCATTGCTTCATCTCAAAAGGATCTTGACAATTTAGCACGTGAAAGCAGACACCTTGTTCTCTCCACAATGGTGCAGTTCATCCTCTCGGCAATGCAATTTTGTTGAGAAGTCTTCTTAATTGTCTTTTGGTGCCGAATACCTTGACTGCAACAATACTCATCAAATGGCCTAATGTATTCACCACTATTGTCTGTTCGGATGCACTTCAATTTCTGCCCTGTTTCTCTTTCAACCATGGCCTAAAAATGCTTAAATACATCTAGAACTTGATCTTTATTTTTTAGTGCAAAAGCCCAAACCTTCCTTGAATAATCATCAATGAAAGTAACAAATAAAGTGCACCATTATGTGTTCTAACTTTTAAAGGACTACAAACATCCGAATGAATCAACTCCAAAACATTTTCTTTTTTAGAAGCAACATTTTTATGAAAAGAAACTCTATGTTGTTTACCTACCAAACAATGAACACAAGTTTTAAAATGTGTACCTTTCATACCGGGTAGAAGCTCTTTCTTGAACAAAACTTGCAGTCCCTTTTCACTCATGTGCCCAAGCCGCTTGTGCCACAATTCGGTAGAAGTATCATCTTCAAGTGCATTGACAACACCTTTACAAATTTTTCCTTGCATCGAATAAAGTGTACGAGTCTTCTTGTACTTAGCCACCACCAAAGAACCCTTTGTGAGCTTTCATATTCTATCACCAAATTTGTTGTTGTAGCCTTCATCATTTAGCTTTCCGGTAGAGATCAAATTGAGGCGAATGTCGGGAACATGCCTCACATCTTTAAGCAACAACCTGCAGCCTAAATTTGTTTCCAAGCAAACATCACCCATACCAATAATCTTGGACAAACCTTCATTACCCATTCGAACACAACCACAACCTCCTTTGGTGTAGGTAGTGAAGAAATCAACTCGAGAAGTAACATGAACAGAAGCACTAGAATCAATCACCCAATTGCTCTCCTGGCCATCGAAATTGACACAATCATCTTCACAAACAACCACGAGATCATCGGTAGTAACCGCCGTCGTGTCTTCTTGCTTCTTATCCACACTTTTGTCACGCCTTTTCTCCTTGTTCTTGAGCTTTCGGCATTCCTGCTTCATGTGCCCTTTCTCATGGCAATAATGGCACTCAATGTCTTTCTTTGAAAAAAATTCATCTCTTGATTTGTCACGGCTTTGATCACGGCCATAAGGAGTTTTACTCTTCTCCCTTGTTTTGCTTCAGCCTCTCACAACAAATGCCTCCGAATGAGAATAACCCGCTGATTTTCTTCTAGTTTCTTTATTCAACAAGTAACTAGGGACTTGGCTCATTGTGACAACTTCATCGGGCGCCAAATAATTAACTGTCACAACCAAAGTTTCCCAAAGCCTGCAACTCATCATCAAAAATAATTTTCATATAAGCAAGTTGGTTAACAATACTCTTTATTTCATTCAAATTGAATGTTCAAAATGAGGCTACCATCTTTATATTTTAAATTAACCAATTTTCGAAGTAGAAAAGCTTTATTTGTAGCTGATTTTCTATTATAAAGACATTCTAATTTTTTCCATAAATCATGTGTCGAAATTTCAGTAGCAATATGATGAAACACATTGTCATCAATCCATTGACGGATAACACCAATAGCTTTTCGATTAAGCCTCTTCCAATCATCATCTTTCATACCCTCGGGTTTGCCACTATCACCCTCAATAGGCCCATACAAATCTTTACAAAATAATAGATTCTCCATTTTAGTTTTCAAAGTTATCAAATTGCTTCCATTGAAGCTAGACATACGACCCACATTCTCCTCCATTGATTTACACAAATAAATAAACTCAAATAAACTGTAAGTTTTGACACCAGTTGTTAGGAAGAATAGATGATTTCCCACAAGTAAATCAATCAATGGAAATAAAAACTAATGCGGAAGAATTAAATCAACAACGACACAAGAATTTTTACGTGGCTCCCTCAATGTGAGGTACGTCCACGAGATCAAAATCCGATTTCACTATCAACCAAAAAGTTTCTAAACAATTACAAACGAGACACGAATGGTCTCACATACCACCCTTAGGTGAATTCCAAATAATCACAAATAAATAAGAGGAAAAACCTCACCAAATAGATGAACAAAAGTCTTCGAAACAGAATTGTAGAAGACCCAAAATAATATCCCAAATCAATTTCAAATCAGAAATAGCAGTAGCAACGAACCAACTACAATTTCTACTACACCACCAAGCCAAACCCACCAAATCAAAACAGCAGCACTACGCTTGTCCACAATGATGATAACCCCACCGAAGATGATCACCTAGCACACACAGACACACAAAACAGCCGCTGCCTTCACTTGGAAAAAAACAAAAACAATACTTTTTGGGCTTTTTATCAAAACCCTAGTTGTTACCAAACATATTATGAAATATCCATTGGACCTCAAAAAAATTAGATATGATATATAAAAATATATTATGACCAACACCAAACCAAATTAAATATGTTAATAAACTAATTGGGTTCTATACTCCAATAAGGAGGTATACCCCAGCATTAACAATTCATGAGACTAGTGTAGGATTATTTGTCTAGTTGGATTACTGAGGTACATAATTCCCTCTTGTCCATGTTTGTTTCGCAATAGATATGGAAATATAGAATCTCAATTATATGTATGTTTTATGTTATTAGTTGTAGGATTAAAAAATCGGTCAATTTTATTGGATAGAATGGTCACTGGAATCTAATTTGAATGATAAAATTGGAAACCACACAATGGAATGCGAGTGCCATGAATTAATAATCCTAATCTTATGCTATAATCCGCTAATCAAACAAGGCCTTGATGTTGTATTTAGTAACTTTGAATTAAGTTGTAGAATTTGAAAATCTTCATGTTATGGTATTAGTGTTAGTCTGTTAGACAATTTAGTAGCTTACCTCCTCTTGGGAATTGTTTTGGTTGATGATGTTTGTTAGAATTATGGTGTGAGTGAAATATTGTATTGAGATTGATATAACTATTACAAGTGGTACCCTAGTTTTAGGTTTGCATAGACTGATCAACGAAGAAACCTAGAGTGCTAATCATTTAATAACTTAAGCAAGGAAATAGGTAAATATAGGAACAGAATATCTTGGAAATATTCTCTAACAATGTTTATGCATTTGACAAGTACCGGATGATTGCCTCTTTCCTGAAGAACAGGCGATGCCTTGAATGCGCTGAAGACCAACTTAGCTGATCCTAATAATTTTCTGCAAAGTTGGGATGCTACACTTGTCAATCCCTGCACTTAGTTTAAAGTAACATGCAACAGTGAGAAAAGTGTTACAAGAGTGTAAGTTGCTAACATCTGTGACAATTCTTGTGATATAACTTGCTATTTGAAACTATTGTTGCTTTCGTACTGCCATTTTCAGTGGTGTGACAGATGATGAATTTTGCTTTCATTTGTGTACACCCAGTGATCTTATAAATGCAAACTTGTCTGGTCAACTGGTTCCACAACTTGGACTGCTGCTGAATTTGCAGTACTTGTGAGTCGTACTTCAGTACTACTTTAGCTCATACTAATTTATCACTTGTTTCATAAACTTTAGTCTTATTCTTATGTCTACCTTTTGAGAATATGAGGATTTACTTTAAAGATGATTCTTTGTATTAAAGTTTAAATAACATGAACTTTGGTAACTCTTTGAAAGTCTATAATGTAAGCTTCTTATTACTAATTGCATAAGCTAATAAACGTAACAAGTTTTGGGTCATAAACTTCTTCCCTCTCTATAGTTGTTAACAAAAATATAATTCAGTTTTAGTTTTGGCCATATTTTGATGTTGAGAAATAATAATGTGCATTGACAAAAATTAACTTTGCTTTGGTGGAACTCAAGTACTTTCTATATGTTGTAGTTTTTGAATCCTCTGTTGAATCTTTCATTGTGCTGTATTCAACACACTTGAGACCTTAGTTTCATTCCCTCGATTTGGCTATCTGGATATCATCATTTTATGTATAAAGACAACCTTGAAAACATGCTCTTCCACACATACATGCACATGATAATGGAGAATACATGATATACGTGATATTGTTCAGCTTTTCTGGTTAAAAAGGAACAAATGACTAAAGGGGCATATTCTTGTGCTTTGAATGATTTGGGATACCTCTGATTGGGGCATTCTCTGGTGAGTTCATGTTTAGTGTTTTGTTTTATTGGCTGCCGTTGTAACCCCTGCAAAATAAATAAATAAATCAGTCTATTGCAATGCTACCTTTTGGAGTCATGTACTTCATCTGCAAAAGAGCTAAATATGTTTTGACTTCCCCTTAAAGCATTTGTCTTGACTTCTTGGTTAATATTTTGCACTAATTGTGATCATGTGCATCTTTTACTTTGATGAAACAACTAACCTCTAGAAAGAAACTCCAGTTTCCTAGCAGCTTATTGCGTTAGGTTATCTTTTAAAAATAGGTGGTTCGTAGTTGGTGGCATGTGCCCTTTTCTGTTCCCCTTGTATTCATTATTTTGATATTGCTGCACAATTTTTCTCCCATTAATAACATGATCATCTTTTGTTTGTCCCTTTGGTTTGCGTATTATTAACATGTTTCTTGACAGGGAACTTTATAGCAACAACATAAGTGGAAGAATTCCTATTGAGCTTGGCAATTTGACAAGTTTGGTGAGCTTGGATCTTTTCTTGAACAATTTGAATGGTATCATCCCTGACACATTGGGCAGGCTTCAGAAATTACGTTTCCTGTATGAATTACATATCCTTCGTCTTTTTTACTTTTGTTATTAAATTTATTGTGCATCTGTTTAAGTTTACGTTTATTGTATTTCAGTTTTCTTATTACAAGGTTTTCTCAAAACTGGGTTGCTTATGCGTTATATATGGGAATATGGATACAGTTTCTTTGTTTTAGTTAGTGATTTCTTAAAGAATATACTCTGATGATTTCTGTGTCTTTTTTATTTTTATTTTTTTATGTATATTTAGAAAAATGCATGAAAACAAATTATTCAAGTTATTCAGTCTAGGATATTGCATGTTTGATTGAAATCAACCCCAAAGATGGAAATCCCGTTGTTGTCAAGATGTCTAGATTAATATACAGTAGGGCCTATAAAGACTAGATATTTTGGTGATAAATGCATTGATTTTTACTTTTTCTTAGTAAAATTATTAAAATGCATACTGATCAATGATTAAGAAATAGCATCCTCTTGATAATGGCAAACAGCGCTGAAGGGCTATTTGTTTTAATCATATGTTACTTTATTATGTGCATCTACTAGTTGTTTGTACATTGCAGATCAACTTTCATCCGAAATTGGATTATATTGCACAGAGGGCTCTGATTGATCACATATTGCATGTATTATGTGCATCTACTAGCGTTGATCAGCCATGTCCCTAGGAATTTTATTGATATACCATTTTGATTGTTCAGAATGTACTGATGCCTGGTCCTTGTATTTATTTGCAAGGATAGACGGCTTAACAACAACACTTTGTCCGGAACTATTCTGATGTCATTGACTACTATCAGTTCACTTCAAGGCCTATGAGTACCAAGTTGACGTGTTCTTTATTTTTCCTTTTTGGTGAATAATAAAGGCTTTTCTTTTTTTTTTTTTGTTTCTTTTTTTGATTAGCTTTAATTTGCATAAACTAACTACAAGAATATGATATGGCTTCTTGCCATTTGGTATACAGTGATCTTCCAAACAATCACTTAACAGGAGTTGTCCCAGTTAATGGCTCCTTTCAACTTTTTACTTCTGCCAGGTTTGTTGCTGGTACATTTTCCATACTAGTGGAGTCGGGTGACTCATCTAGACATATGCTGACCACTATTCTTTCATTTTTCAGTTTTCAAAATAATAATTTAACAATTCCTCCAACTCTTCTACCGCCTCCATTTTCGCTGCCACCCCCATCTACTGCTTCAGGTTTGTTTCGTTTTGTCCTAGGTTGTTGCTGATATTGGGTTGTGTTCTGTTTGTCCAACACTTTCAATTCCTCAATTCTTTAATTATGAACTTCGTTCCATGCTGCCTGTTCAGACCTTGTCACAGGTGACTTGGCTGGATTTGTAATTTGTCTTTCTAACTTCATGCACATTATTGCTTTTGAAAGCAACTATACGAAAATAAATTGTATGTCAGGTCAATTCCTCAACCAGTATGTATAGGTTTTAGTTTCCCCACATATTTCTTATGATGCACAACCAATACTTATTTTCTTAGGGAAACCTCCATGCTTTGATCTTTTTTATTTGTCCGAGTATTGTTCAATTTTCAGCTTTCTTTAGATTAGTGATTTATGATATGTTGCTAAAGTTAGAATCTAATTTTTCCACTAGACTGTGCACCTGGATTGTCCAAACCATGGCATTATTTTATTCCATTGAATTGTCTTCCTATCAAAATTTTCAGTTGTGAAGGGAATGCACAATAAGAGTGAACTTACTAATTTCTGATTGCAAATCTTATTCCAATAGGTAGGAGTGCCACTGGAGCCATTGCTGGAGGAGTTGTTGCTGGTGCTGCGCTGTTGTTTCTCGCACTTGCTTGGCAGGGCCAGCCCTGAGGTGAGGCGACTAAGGCGGTCGCCTCGGGCTCAATTTTGAACAAAATTTAGGACCCCCAATTAGGGGAGTGTATCATGTCGTGTTATTTCATAATTACTTCAATATTAGCTCATTTCATTTATTTTCATGTTGTCGGATGGTGTTATTTTAATTCGTGTTCGATTGATTAATGTGAAAACTTTCACTTTTAATTAAAAATAACTTAGCAAGTGTATAGAGAGATCAAAATTTTTTCCATAAGTTGAATTTTATAAAATTTATTTCTACTAAATGAAATTATTCATGGAATGTTTGATTTTAATTCAATTGCATTTTTTTAATTAAAAAAATTGTACCTTATTACTATATATTTTTTACTAGATTGACTCTAAAATAGGTAGCAAAATAATACATATCTTAAATGAAAAAAATATATTAGCCTTAATTATTATTTTACATACTTTTTTATTCAGTTAGATGGAATTAAATAAAAAATTAAAAAATGTCATGGCATCCCTTAGTGAACATTAAAATATATAATTAATAATTCATGTTATTGAGTCGTGTCATATTTGAATTTATGTTAAAAAATAGTTAATCCTAACTTGCTAATTTTATATATTGCTTGAGTTGTGTTGAAAATTCTCATCCTTACCTCCAATTAATTTTAGTTATTATAGCATTGGTAAGTTAAAAAATAAAGATTCGATTCAACTAATTAAAATTTAACTATTATATATATATATATTTGTTATCTAAATTTTGTCAAATTATAATACAATAGAAATAAATTTTTATCTTTTTTGTTTTATCCAAACAAATTGTTTTTTTTTTTTTTTTTTTTTTTGGTGAGTAATGATATATGAAGGTCTCAATTTAAAAAATTCACCTTAGGCCCCTAATAGCTCAGGCCGACCTTGTTGCTTGGTGGCGGCGAAGGAAACCAGAGAATACCTTCTTTGATGTACCTGGTTAGTGGACCAAGTTGAAAATGCCTTGAATTGATTTTTATTTTTATTTTTTCTGAACAAGGCTTAAAATGATTGTTACGGTGTTGTATAATGTATTTCCCCTTTCTCTTTGCAGCTGAAGAGGATCCAGAAGTTCATCTAGGACAGCTCAAAAGGTTTTCTCTGTGTGAACTACAAGTTGCAACCGATAATTTTAGCAACATAAATATTCTAGGAAGAGGTGGGTTAGGTAAGGTATACAAAGGACAATGGGTTATGTCTAATGGAAGTGTTGCCCCATGTTTAAGAGGTACTACTTGCATGCATCTTCATATGCTTCCCTTTTTTAATTATTTTTCAAGTATTATGTTCATTAGAACTTTTAGTAGATTTGATACAATATGCTTTATTTCTATTCCAATTCCCAATTTGATACCAAGAGAAAAGGTTTGTTTAGTTTGATTTTTCAAAAACGCTTTTGTGACACCCTATTTGGTTTCAATTTTTTGAATTTTAATTTTTTGAAAATTGAGATTTTATTTTTCGTATTTTTTTGTTTTCAGTAATTTTTTTAATATTTTATTTATTTATTTATTTTTCACTTTTTACATGAACCTAATCTAGATGTACCCAAAAAATAAATATTTGTCAAATAATATTTTAAAAAATCAATAAATACATAAGAATACAAAAATGTACTGATTTTTTTTTTGGTATTTAGTGAATTTTTAAAGATTTTTTTTCACAAATATTATACTTTTTTAATTGTATTTACATTAAGTGTATCTAAAAAGTAAAAAAATTTCATTAAAATATTTTTAAAAATTCAATAAAAAGAAAAAATACGAAAATTAAAAAACTCAATTTTAAGAAAATGGCAGAAAATTTTCATATTTTAGTTTTTTTTAAAAATACTTTTTTGATGCATCTAAAAAGTTTAAAAATAAAAGAAAAGAAAAAGACTAAAATATGAAGAGGAAAAAACACTAAAGGCAAAAGAAAACTGGGAATTAAAAATAAAGTTTAATTTTCATATTTTGTGAATTATTTATTTTTTTTTTTCATTTTTTCAGATTTCTTCACATATACTTGACATTTAGGTGCTAACAGTTAAAAAATTATAGTTGATCCAAAGTTTTTGAGCAAATGTTGGAAATTTTTAAAATCAATATTCCCAACCCTGCTTAAAATCTACAATGTTTGCATGATCTCATTGGTTCATTGTTGTAGAGCAACCTGATTCACAACCCCTACTTGATTGGCCCAAAAGGAAGCGAATTGCATTGGGATCCGCAAGAGGCCTTGCATATTTGCACGATCACTGCGACCCAAATATAATTCATCGTGATGTCAAAGTTGCAAATATATTGTTGGATGAGGAATTCGAAGCAATTGTTGGAGACTTTGGGTTAATGAAACTTATGGATTACAAGGATACACATGTTACCACTGCTGTATATGGTACAATTGGGCATATTGCTCCCGAGTACCTCTCCATTGGAAAGTCTTAAGAGAAAACTGATGTTTTTGGGTATGGAGTCATGCTTCTGGAGCTCATCACTAGACAGAGGGCTTTTGATCTTGCTCAACTTGCTAATGACGACGACGTTATGTTGCTTGATTGGGTAAGCATTTATTTCTCACATATGATCTGTTTTCATTACATAACTAGGGTACTTGAGTTGGCTATTTTCGTACCATTCTTTGACTCCATCTTAAAAGCCCTTTTGTAAAAAATCTACTTCCAATTTGCTGGCTATAAGGTTTGTCAGAAGCACATGAATGGAATTGTTATTCTATTGCTTATATAATTCAAAATGAATCGAGTAATGTTCATGATGGTATTCAAAAAAAAAAAAAAAAAAAAAATGTCTCGCTCAATGCATTTTAAAGTAAGTCTACTCAACAGTTACATTGAAGAAATTTGTCATCATCGTGATTTACTGATTTTTACAGTATCACAATCTTAAATGTCCATCATGTTTTCAAATGCTAGGAAACTTAGAATTTAGTCATCTTTTATTTCATAGTATTGAACCTTGAAAAGAAAAATACATCATAATACTATATGAGGCTCAGTCTTTACCTTGGACACCATAAATTTTATATTGAAATTTTAGGATTGAAGTTTTCACACATTTCAATTTGGACAAAGAAAAGGAAATTTTGAATCAAAATTGAAGATCATAAGCCACCCTTTTCTCTCCGTTTCATTTTTTATATCAGTTTTGAAGTGTCCGATTTTGTGATATTTTCTTTTTATTATTATGCTGCTTTCTCTAATTTGGAAAGTAGTTGATAGACGGTGCTCTTCCTTATTGATGAGATCATTTCATAACCTGTCATATGACATGTGTGATTCAAAATACCCAAAAAATTCAGGTGAAAGGACTTTTGAAAGACAGGAAGGTGGAAACAATAGTCGATGTAGATATATAGGGAAACTATGTTGAAGATGAAGTGGAGCTACTTATCCAGGTGGCTCTGCTTTATACGCTGAGCTCCCCAATGGAATGTCCCAAGATGTTGGAAGTTGTCAGAATGCTCGAAGGCAATGGGTTGGCGAAGAGGTGGATTTTGTTTTCGGCATACAAAGAAGTCTCTTGGAGTCCCACTCTTTATTCAAATGTGATATATACCATTTGTGCATATGATTTCTCCTCTTTAGTTTTTTTTTTAGCTCGGTTTATATGACGATGATTATGAATTTTTAGGTATAAACAAAAACATGACTGGAAAGGCTATGTAATGTGTCCAATTAGTATATATTTTATACACAATAAATACATTTTGTTTTTAGTCAGAAAGCAAATTATAACCCTTGAGCATTTGTGATTACTTATTATAGCTTTGTTAAGTGTTTGGGATCTCTGAATATAGCTTGGAAGATTGAAAGCAAAGGAACATCTCTAAAATTCGATGTACTTCTTCGAGTGTGGGACACATTTCGTATTTGCCGAATCTAAAAATATGAATGAGATAAAAAATGTTTTGTCGAGGCTCAACGGAATCTACCAATGGAACGATTTTTGAAGAAGAGAAGGGTCAATATCCAGAAAAAAGATTTTTTTGAAAAAAGGATATGCACATAGACGTAGCCATTGTTGCAAAAAGGACATCTCATCTGTCTCCCTCTTTCTGATGTTGACGAAATGGCACACTTCATCCACTTTGTGTCTAAACTTTTGAACAGTATAATTGACATGGGATTCTCTATACTCAAATTCTTTTAAGCACATTTCCTATGATAGAATGGGCTGAATAAAATTGCTCGTTTTAACTTTGCATTTTTTTCTCTCTTGTTATGGTATGCCTTATTTAAATGAAAATAATTTAAATGACTATTTTAACAAAATGCGATAATGCCTATTCCTTCCACTAACTCATTTATTTCTTTTGAAATAGTCACATTCAAAATTATATTTTAAGAATCTCATACTTTGAAATTTTTATGACTTACAATTTTTATACTTTGAAATTTTTACATAGATTGACAATTAGGACTTTTTTGGGATGAGGGCTATGGTTAAGCTCTAGCTTTCTTTCCCCCAATATGAAAGATAAGATGTAAGCAAGTTCGTTATAAAAACAAAGAAAATTATTGTTTGATTTTAGTTTGCAGAAACTAGTTTTCAAATAATTCTATTTTTTTATTTTTCGTATTTTAATGTTTTCAATAAATTTTTTAATATTTAAGCAATTTTTTTTTTAATTTTTAAACACACCTAATATAAACACACCTAAAAAGTTATAATACTTGTGAAAGAAATATTTTAAAAATACACTAAATATCAAAAAATATTAAAAAAATACGAAAATATAGTACATTTTCATATTTTTGTATATTTATTAATTTTTTAAAATATTTTTCACAAATATTTTACTATTAGATACATCTAAATAAAATGTATCTAAAAAAATAAAAAAAAATTACTTAAAATTAAAAAAATATTTACTAAAAATAAAAAACACAAAAAATAAAATACACAATTTTCAAAATAATAAATTCAGAAGACTAAAACTAAACCGCCTTAATACAAATTTTTACTTGGAAAATACCGGTCAAGGGAGTAGAGTAGAGAACGAAAATACCAGTCAAGGAGTAGAGTAGAGAACAGAGATTGAGAGAGAAACTGTGAGAGAGTGTGAAACAGAGAGACTTTGACTAAAACCCCTCCACAAACGACTCTCTCTCTGCCCCCCTTCCTCACGGACCGTTGAATTCAAACTCTCTTTCTCTCTCTCTCTCTCTCTCTCCTGCATTCTATCAGAATTTTCCCTGGAAAGTGAAAGAAAATTTCCTTAACTACCTTCATCGTCAAAGTCTGCTCCAAACAGTTCCCCTCCGGTGAGCTCCGGCGACGACTTCCCCTTGCGATTCCCGTTTTCGATCAACCGATAGGTGCCAATGTTTGGCTACCAAGGGATTTAGATTTCCTTAAACCAATAGTTTGATGTTGAGTTTTTTTATTTTATTTTAAAATTACTAGTTCTGAGTGTTGATGAGGAATATATAGGTTTTTTAGCTGAAGCAATTGTTGTGGCAATGAATCGAGGGGTATCGCCGATCTCATCCTCGGCTTTTCTTTTGTCTATTTCTGGTTTTTCTCGGTTATTTCGGGCCTCTGGTAATGCCGAAGGTGAGTTCCGATTCTGTTTGCTTCGATTTTATGTTGTTTTTGACATGTACCTCGCGTCAATTTAAGTCAATGTTTCTTGGGTTGCGTTCTGCTTGCATTGAACTTTGCATAATCAAATTCAGCAGTCACTGAACTTTTAATGGATTTATTCAGTTCTGAGCTTGGAATCATTACGTGAAATTCGGAAAATAACTGAAATTGGAATTTACAGTTCACATATTCAATTATTTATTGAATTCATTCAAAAATTCTAGTACTTACCCTTACTAGTGCAATTTTTAAATTTTAATTTCATATAAAATAAAAAAAACTTGAACTTAAATGGTGTATTCTGCTTCTTGAAGTGCTCCCCTAATAGCCTTGGAGCCTGTTTGATTAGTAGGATTAGTTATCCAGTTGGATTAGTGAGGTACATAATTCCCTCTTGTCCATGTTTGTTTCACAATGGATATGGAAATATATAATCTCAGCTACATGTATGTTTTATGTTATTAGTTGTAGGATTAAAAAATGGGTCAATTTTATCGGATAGAATGGCCATTGGAATCTAATTTGAATAATGAAATTGGAAACCACACAATGGAATGCGAGTGCCATGAATTAATAATCCTAATCTTATGCTATAATCCGCTAATCAAACAAGGCCTTGATGTCGTATTTAGTCACTTTGAATTAAGTTGTAGAATTTGACAATGTTCATGTTATGGTATGAGTGTTAGTCTGTTAGACAATTTAATAGCTTACCTCCTCTTGGGATTTGTTTTGGTTGATGATGTTTGTTAGAATTATGGTGAAAGTGAAAAATTGTATTGAGATTGATATAACTATTACAAGTAGTAGCCTATTTATAGGGTTGCATAGACTGATCAACGAAGAAACCTAGAGTGCTAATCATTTAATAACTTAAGCAAGGAAATAGGTAAATATAGGAATAGAATATCTTGGAAATATTCTCTAACAATGTTAATGCATTTGACAAGTACCTGATGATTGCCTCTTTCATGAAGAACAGGCGATGCCTTGAACGCGCTGAAGACCAACTTAACTGATCCTAATAATGTTCTACAAAGTTGGAATGCTACATTTGTCAATCCCTGCACTTGGTTTCACGTAACGTGCAACAGTGAGAACAGCGTTACAAGAGTGTAAGTTGCTAACATCTGTGACAATTCTTGTGATATAACTTGCTATTTGAAACTATTGTTGCTTTCGTACTACCATTTTCAGTGGTGTGATTGATGATGAATTTTACTTCCATTTGTGTACACCCAGTGATCTTGGAAATGCAAACTTGTCTGGTCAACTGATTCCAGAACTTGGACTGCTTCAGAATTTGCAGTACTTGTAAGTCGTACTTCAGTACTACTTTTGCTCATACTAATTTATCACTTGTTTCATAAACTTTAGTCTTATTCTTATATCTACCTTTTGGGAATATGAGGATTTACTAGGGTAACATGAACTTTGGTAACTCTTTGAAAGTCTGTGTATTAAAGTTTCAATAACATGAACTTTGGTAACTCTTTGAAAGTCTTAATAGTTGATTGTATAATGTAAGCTTCTTATTGGTGATTGCATAAGCTAATAAACGTAACAAGTTTTGGGTCATAAACTTCTTCCCTCTCTATAGTTGTGAACAAAAATATAATTCAGTTTTATTTTTGGCTATATTCTGATGTTGAGAAATAATAATGTGCATTGACAAAAATTAACTTTGCTTTGGTGGAACTCAATTACTTTCTATATATTGTAGTTTTTGAATCCTCTGTTGAATCTTTCATTGTGCTGTATTCAACACACTTGAGACCTTAGTTTCATTCCCTCGATTTGGCTATCTAGATATCATCATTTTATGTATAAAGACAACCTTGAAAACATGCTCTTCCACACATACATGCACACGATAATGGAGAATACATGATAT
This sequence comes from Camellia lanceoleosa, assembly GCA_025200525.1. Taxonomy (NCBI): domain Eukaryota; kingdom Viridiplantae; phylum Streptophyta; class Magnoliopsida; order Ericales; family Theaceae; genus Camellia; species Camellia lanceoleosa. The sequence goes on from CM045760.1 coordinate 176,235,717, forward strand.
TGTTCAGCTTTTTTGGTTAAAAAGGAACAATTGACTAAAGGGGCATATTCTTGTGCTTTGAATGATTTGGGATACCTCTGATTGGTGCATTCCCAGGTGAGTTCGTGTTTAGTGTTTTGTTTTATTGTCTTCCATTGTAACCCCCCGCAAAAAATAAATAATTAAATGAATAAATAAATCAGTCTATAGCAATGCTAGCTTTTGGAGTCATGTACAACTTCATCTGCAAAAGAGCTAAATATGTTTGACTTCCCTTTAAAGCATTTGTCTTGACTTCTCGGTTAATATTTTGTACTGATTGTGATCATGTGCATCTTTTACTTTGATGAAACAACTAACCTCTAGAAAGAAACTCCAGTTTCCTAGCAGCTTATTGTGTTAGGTTGTTTTTTAAAAATGGGTGGTTCTTAGTTGGTGGCTTGAGCCCTTTTTTTGTTCCCCTTGTATTCATTATCATGATATTGCTGCACAGTTTTTCTCCCATTAATAACATGATCACCTTTTGTTTGTCCCTTTGGTTTGCATATTATTAACATGTTTCTTGACAGGGAACTTTTTAGCAACAACATAAGAGGACAAATTCCTATTGAGCTTGGCAATTTGACAAGTTTGGTGAGCTTGGATCTTTACTCGAACAATTTGAGTAGTATCATCCCGGACACATTGGGCAGGATTCAGAAATTACGTTTCCTGTATGCATTACATATCCTTCATCTTTTTTACTTATGTTATTAAATTTATTGTGCATCTATTTAAGTTTACTTTTATTGTATTTCAGTTTTCTTATTACAAGGTTTTCTCAAAAGTGGGTTGCTTATGCGTTGATATATGGGAATATGGATAGAGTGGCTTTGTTTTAGTTTTTTAGTGATTTCTTAAAGAATATACTCTCATGATTTCTCTGTGTTTTTAAAATTTTGTTTTTATGTATATTTAGAAAAATGCATGAAAACAAATTATTCAAGTTATTCAGTCCAGGATATTGCATGTTTGATTGAATTCAACCCCAAAGATGGAATTCCCATTGTTCTCAAGATGTCTAGATTAATATACAGTAGGGCATATAAAGACTATGTATTTTGGTGATAAATGCATTGATTTTTACTTTTTCTTAGTAAAATTATTAAAATGCATACTGATGAATGATTAAGAAATTGCATCCTCTTGATAATGGCAAACAGTGCCGAATGGCTATTTGTTTTAATCATATGTTACTTTATTATGTGCATCTACTAGTTGTTTGTACATTGCAGATCAACTTTCATCCGAAATTGGATTACATTGCACAGAGGGCTCTGATTGATCACATATTGCATGTATTACGTGCATCTACTAGCATTGATCAGCCATGTCCCTAGGAATTTTATTGATATACCATTTTGATTGTTTGGAATGTACTGATGCCTGGCCCTTGTATTTATTTGCAAGGATAGACGGCTTAACAACAACACTTTGTCTGGAACTATTCCTATGTCATTGACTACTATCAATTCACTTCAAGTCCTGTGAGTACCAAGTTGGCGTGTTCTTTATTTTTCCTTTTTGGTGAATAATAAAAGTTTTTCTTTTTTTGTTTCTTTTTTTTGATTAGCTTTAATTGGCATAAACTAACTACAAGAATATGATATGGCTTCTTGCCATTTGGTATACAGTGATCTTTCAAACAATCACTTAACAGGAGTTGTCCCAGTTAATGGCTCCTTTCAACTTTTTACTTCCCTCAGGTTTGTTGCTAGTAACATCATTTTCCATACTAGTGGAGTCGGGTGACTCATCTAGACATATGCTGACCACTATTCTTTCATTTTTCAGTTTTCAAAATAATAATTTAACAATTCCTCCAACTCCTTCACCGCTTTCATTTTCGCCGCCACCCCCATCTACTGCGTTAGGTTTGTTTCGTTTTATCCTAGGTTGTTGCTGATATTGGGTTTTGTTCTATTTGTCTAACACTTTCAATTCCTCAATTCTTTAATTATAAAATTCGTTCCATGCTGCCTGTTCAGACCTTGTCACAGATTACTTGGCTGGATTTGTAATTTGTCTTTCTTTCTTCATGCACATTATTGCTTTTGAAAGCAACTATACGAATGTCAATTCCTCAACCACTATGTATAGTTTTTAGTTTCCCACATATTTATGATCTAGTGTAAGTTTTTTTGAAGAGAATTTACTCGTATATTCAATGTGTAAAATACAAAGAGTACAACCGATATATATAGCAATCATAAACCTAATCTAAAATAGGAAATAACCCTATACAACCAATCTAATATGCACACAATTAATCTAAAAGATACAATCAACCTAAAATATATATTTCCATAATCTGAATATTCTCACACCCCCGCTCAAGCTCAAGGTGTTTGAGCAGAAAACACTTAGAGTTTGCCAAGAAGAAACTGAAAGCGAGCACTGATGTGAGTCTTGGTAAAGAAATCAGCAAATTGCAATGCCGAATAGATGAAAAGAAGCGAGATGGAGCCAGACTGCAGATGTTGACGGATAAAATGACAATCAATCTCAATATGCTTCGTTCTCTTATGAAAGATAGTGTTATGAGCAATCTGAATAGCATTGTGGTTGTCGCAATAAAGGGATGTTGGAGAAGATTGAGGGACACCCAAATTAGTCAAAAGACGACGAAGCCAAATAATCTCAGCAGTGGCATAAGTCATAGCACGGTACTCAATCTTGGTAGTGGAACGTGCAACAACAATCTATTTCTTGCTTTTTCAAGAAATCAAGGAATCACCAAGAAACATGCAGAAGCTAGAAGTGGACTTGCGATCAGTGACGTCACTAGCTCACTAGCCCAATCAGAATCGATATAAGCCACCAAGTCCAAAGAGAAAGTAGAAGCCAACAGTAAACCTTGAAATATAGTGCCCCGGAGATAGCGAAGAATCCGAATCAAAGTAGCCCAATGTGTAGAGCGAGGAGCAGAAACAAATTGGTTAATCACATGAACAACATAGGCAAGATCAAGATGAGTAACCTTCAGATAGACCAAGCAACCCACAAACTCTCGATATAAAGTAGGATCATCCAATGGGACACCATTAGTAGAGTTGAGTTTTACATTAAGCTCAATAAGCGTATCAGAAATCTTAGTATTAGTAAGACCAGCACGGTGAATGACCTCATTAGCATACTTAGCTTAGGATAGAAAATAGCTCTTTGAAGAATAAGCAACCTCAATACCAAGAAAATACCGCAAAGGACCGAGATCCTTCATTTCGAAGGTGCGGAAGAGATGCTACTTGACCTCAGAGATAGCAGAAGAGTCAGAACTACTAATGATCATGTCATCCACATAGAGTAAGAGAGCAACAAAGCCAATCGAGGTATGTCTCAGAAACAAAGCAGAGTCAGAGGCAAAAGGGTGAACCCAAGCTCGGTAACAACAGTGTGAAAGCGATCATACCAAGCACGAGGAGATTGCTTCAAACCATAGAGAGCACGCCGAAGTCGGCCAACCTGCCCAGATGAATGAGGAAGGCCAAGAGGTGGACGCTTATAAACCTCCTCAATGAGATGACTATTAAGAAAAACATTCTTAACATCCATCTGATAGAGAGGCCAATGTCGAACAGCAACAATAGAAATCAAGGTACGGACAATAGTCATTTTGGTAACAGGGGCAAATGTCTCCTTATAATCAATATCATACTCCTACGAGAAACCTTTGGCAACCAAACGAGCTTTGTATTGCTTGAGAGAACCATCAGAATAAGTCTTGACTTTATAGACCCATTTACAATCAACTAGATTCTTGCCAACATGCAAGGGAATCGACGTCCAAGTGTTAGTCTTTTGCGAGGCAAACAGCTCATCCTTCATAGCTCGTATCCAATTAGGATCTTGACAGGTCTTCTTGTAAGACTGAGGTTTCATAAAAGAATGAATAATAGACAAAAAGGTATGATGGGAAACAGAAAAACATGTATTAGACCAACCCAACCTGTTTAGAGGACGATGCTCTCGAGTAGGAAATCGGTGAGGAACAGGATCAGAATTTTCAGAAAACAGAAGGAGGAGCAACCGGAGTAGAGACAATTGGTGAAGGAGGAGCCTTACGACAAGAATAGATTAACAACGGAAGAAGAGAAGTGGCCAGAGGTGAAGTAGGAATAGGCTCAGGGGAGTCAGTGGAAAGATACTCAACAGAAGGGATGAAATGTGGAGAAGATGAAACATGCTCAGGAGGAACAGTGGAGATGTACTCATTAGATGGTACCTTAAAAGGAAATGGATCAATGTGAACAAAATCCTCTTTAGAAACTGGAGCAGTGACGGGAGGAAGCTGAAAGTAAGGCAGACGTTTGAGAACAGAAACATGATAGGAGACATAAAGACGATGGGCAACAGGGTCGTAACATCGATAGCCTTTCTAAGTAGGAGTATAACTCAAAAAGACACATGGGACAGATCAGGCATTAAGTTTGGTTCGATCTTTACGGGAAAGAAGGACAAAACAAGCAGACTCAAACACACGAAGGAAGGAGTAATTGGAAAGTTGAGAGAACAGAGCCTCGTAAGGAGATCGACCAGAAAGAAGGGGAGTAGGCATACGGTTGAGAAGAAAAGCAGCAGTAAGAACTGTTTCTCTCCAAAATGGAGCTGGGACTGAGGTAGAAAGAAGAAGAAACCTAATTGTCTCAAGGAGATGACGGTGTTTATGCTCGGCTCGGCCATTTTGGGCAGGTATATCAATACAGAAAGTTTGGTGAATGGTACCCAAATTGGCCAAATACTCACATAACTCATTTTTAAAATATTCTCCACCCAAGTCAGACCATAACATTATAATTGTAGACCCAAACTGAGTAGTGATCATAGACTAAAAGGTGCGGTATATCTGAAAGAAGTCGGACTTATGAGTCATAAGATAAACCCAAGTATAACAGGTGCAGTCACCAATAAATGACATATAGTATGCAAAACCCCTTTTGGTGAGAACAGGAGAAGGGCCCCAAACTTCAGTATGAACTAAAGAAAATGGTATATCAGATATGGAAGTACTTTTACAAAAAGGTAAGATTGTCATTTTGTCAAAGCTTATACCCCCGACACTCAGTAAGTTCACTAAGAGAAATTTTACCGAATATACCAGACTGAGCTAAAGACCGTAAGCGGTCAGCAGACAAATGCCCTAATTTAGAATGTTATGAGTAGAAAGGATTAGACAGAGAATCAAACTGAAAAGAGGAAAAGGCAGTCGAAGAGGGTGCCATAGGCAGATGTAGGCTTTCTACCACATAGAGGTCTCTAACTTTACGGCCAGTCCTAATCTGCTGCTTGGACATCCGATCCTAGACAGAACAGACAGAAGAAGAGAAAACAATATCAAAACCGGAGGAATCAAGCTGACTGATAGATAATAAATTGATAGATAACTGAGGAACATAAAGGACAGATGGAATAGAGACAACAGACATAGCAGATGGTAAGACGGACCCAACAGATATAATAGACATATCAGACTCATTAGCAGCATTAACAGTAATAGGAGAGGGAGGGGGAGTACAATTTTGAAGTAAGAAGAGATGGGGAGTCATATGATGAGAAGCACCAGAGTCAAAAATCTAGACAGACGAAGAGATACTTGAAGAAGTCCTAAGTAAACCTGAATGAAGAGAGGAAACAATGGAGGTAGACGAAGAGGGCTGGAGGTAGATAGTGTATTTTGAAGTTGATCAATCTGAGCTCTCAAAGAAGCGTAGTCAGGATTAGGAGCTGGAGCAGATGCAGTAGAACCGACGGAAGCCTAAAAATTACTCAGAGAAGGGCAAAACTGGGTTCAAGATTGTTGAGAAAACGAGCCAGACAAACATCCCTTCTTGGGACAATGATACTTCCAATGGCCCCTCTGATGACAGAAGGTGCACTCATCCGAAGCCAGAGACATCTAATAACCAGAAAATTGAGCAAAATAGCCAAACCAAAAGTTCAAGTCTAATAATCAGAAAATTGAGGGGTCAAACTATAATAACCCAAAAATTAATATCACAAGTGAATTGTCGTGGGCTAGGCCATAGAAGCAGAGAACCAGAGAAGACAATCGAGCAATCAGCGAAGACGAATCAGAGAACAATCAGAGAGCTTTGCAATGCGAACCAAAAGGGTTAGTCACTCAAATGACCAGCCGCGTAGCAGAAGGTGAGTCATGAGAGAACCAGTCCAAGTTTAATAATTAATGAAATTTTGGGGTCAAAGTGTAGATACCAACAAATCAGTTATATGTATCAATACCAAGACTGATTGCGAACTAGAGAAGCTTCAAAAGACTAGGACGGAGTCGCGATGGTTAGAGACAATGGCTGAAGACGATTGCGAGGTGAGTCGCGATGTAGCACTTGTGCATTTTTAAGGCATTTGGTAAATGTATTTGGAAGTCCCACATCGGTTGGGAACCTTTGGTGTGTTTGTTGGAAGTCCCACAACGGTTACAAGACACATTTTAAGGTGGACAAACTCCTATATATAGGTGCAAGTGCATAGGGTTAGCTTATCAACTTCTATGGTTCTTTCTTGGTTTGATAAGCCATTACGAACCGAACTTGAGTTATAAATTTTAGTTGGGATTTCGGCCATAGTTCTTTCGCCAAAGTTGTGTTATTTCTCGAAGGCTTTGTGGTGTGTGGTGGAGATCGAGTTTCAACTCTTTTTATCTTCTCCGTTTGAGCTTCGAATTTGAGGTAGGGATAACCTACTCCTCTTTATGAGCTTTGTCTTTAAATTTTAGCATTTTGATATGTTGGGGTTGTTGGGTAATTTTGAAAGTTTAGGCTTTTGTGTAATTTTACAAAAGTTGGGGTTTTAAATATATAAAACCTATATGCATGTTTAACATGAAGAAACGGAATTAATGTTGAAACATTGATGAAAATGGAACCTTAGGGTTATAATGTTAATTGTGGAAAATGCCCTAATTACATTGGTTAATTAATTGGTATAATTAATTATGAGAAATGAGGAATTGAATTGGGAATGTTGAGATTGGGAATATATGGGATTAAAGGGTGTAGTTGAATTTATTTATCGCTCACCTAATTGAAATGTTGATATATTATCCATTTTGTGCATTTATTTTCTGTTTAGAAATAACTGCTTTGGGCTATCGGTGGAGGATAGTCTTGATTGTTGTAGACAATGCATGATGATTAGGCAAATTAAAACTAATCACTGGAATGTGTCATTGAGTATGACGATTGAAAGAATACATTAACTTTATGTATTGAATGATGATGGGTATAATAATTGTTTATATGCACTGTGTTGTGTTGGAGGAGATAGGGGATGTACTCCACGGTTTAGGGGAAGATAGGGGATGGACCTCTAAACTGACGGTTTAGGGGAAGATAGGGGATGCACCTCTAAACCAGATATTGTTTGGGAGGAGATAGGGGATGGACTCCGTAGATACAGCTCATATGCTTATCTTGGGAAGTGTGATATAGTTCTTATACTTATCAGTGGAAGTGTTGATATAGCCCATATGCTTATCTGTTGATGTGTTGATATAGCTAGTATGCCTATCTATTGTGAAATGAGGAAATGTTTAATATGAGTTACTGTCTCATATCGGTTATTTGGTCAGGTTCTAAACCATGGTTATGAATTGAGAATTGAAAAGGAATGAAAAATGAAACTGTAATGTGTTATGAAAGAATGTAAAAGTGTTAACCATCTATCAAACTGTTAATCTTTTAGTCATTGTTCATAGCTGGTTTAGTGTATTTCTCTTGGGTCATTAGCTCACCCTATACGGAATATCATTTTCACAGTAGCATGTCACCTCCAAGGGTATAGCTTGGGAGGCTTAAGGCGGGCAGACTTTATTGTCTTTCTTTCTTTTGATGTATTACATGTGGATTCAAGCCATGGGCTTAATGTGTAATTGAGTTAGTACTCTCTTTTTGTAACCTAGTGTTAACTTGGAAAGTTGTAAGCCCGTAGGGCATTTATTTGTTGTTAACATGTAATACTTTTCGTAATGAACTACTCTGATGAATAGAAGGATGTTGATCTTTTATATATCAATGCATGTCAATAATGTGGATTTAATGTTATTATTTTAAGGGCGTGACACGCGAAGGCTTAAGATGACGGCTGAAGATGATCACGACCTAAATCAAAAGCACAACGATGGAGTTTGCGAACCAGAGGGACTGAGTTTGCGAACTAGAAGTACCAAGACTGAGTCGCGACAAAGCAGGGGGCTGAAGTTGATCGCGAGTTGCTGATGATGACTGAAGATGATTGCGACCCAAAACAAGACCGAGAAGCTTGGGTTTTGTACACAAAGACAGAGACAGTGGGGGCTAGGTTTTCGAACCAAGCTTTGATACCATGTAAGTTTTCTGAAGAGAATTAACTCGTATATTCAATGTGTAAAATACAAAGAGTACAACTGATATATATAGCAATCTTAAACCTAATATAAAATAGGAAATAACCCTATACAATCAATCTAATATGCACACAATCAATCTAAAAGATACAATCAACATAAAATATATATTTCCATAATTTGAATATTCTCACACTGGGAAGCACGGATACAGGATACGGCGATACACCAAAGTCTAAAAAAGTAATATACGGATACGGCGGGGATACGTTCGTAATTTTTTTTAATTTTATAATTTTAATAATGTAATATGCATGAAAATAAAACCTAAAGCAAATTAATAAATAAAGAGAATGATTTCTATTAAGTTAAGAGTCTTCAAACATTAATAAAATATCCAAAACTAAAAGCAAAAGCAAATGCAAATGCAAATTAAACATCATCCTCACATGCCAACACCAAAAAAAGAATGAGAGCAGAGAAACGTGAGAGAGTGAGAGAGACAATAAGAATATATCAATTTGATGAATTTTATTACGTTAACTCTCACTATATTTGTCATGACCCGAAGCCGCCCCTATGGGTTAAGGCCATAACCGGCCAGTAATCAAGGGATTACCTACAGCCTCAGACCATATAAGACATAACTCATCAGAGTAAATGGGCTAAACAGAAGCAAATTTTAAATTTTGTCCATAGAGCTGTGCTTATATGCACAATATAACATTTCATATAAGTATTCGTTAATAACTCACATCAAAAAGGAAGTTAACATATAAACTATACATACAGGATCATTCAAGTCTAAGTTAGTCAAACCCAAAGTTTATGCACAAAAGTGGTTCGATGTTTTTGCCAACGTAACAAAACTATAACAAAAGAACAAAAGAGGCGAAGACCAGTGTTGTGCGTTAGACGTTGGGTTGACTCTTCAAAACCTTGACTGTTTCTCACATATTTCACCGAGGCTGGGTTTGGACATCCCTTGGCTCACCTACATACACATGAATGAGCGTGAGCAAAAGCCCAGTGAATAATATCAAATAAAGAAAGTACACGAATGAGATTCACATATATCAAACGGCCTTGGGCTCATTTAGTATTCTACTTTGTGTATTATTCAGTACGTTAGGCGATTCAAGTCCATTCATATCTAACGGCCTTTGGTTCATTCATTGGCCCATTCATTCATATCCAACGGCCTCTGGCGCATTCATTGGCCCATTCATTCATGTCAGACTATCATTCATGTCAAATGGCCTTGGGCCCATTCATTCTTTCATTTATAGAAGATGGCCTTAGGCCCAACCATATGACATAGCAAACATTCGTCCACAATTCAAATTAACAAGCTTATAAGACTTATAAGGAAATAAGTGATTTGACAAATAACATACTTCAAAATATCTTTATTAAGATATTACTCACAATGTTCTGCCGGTGGGTTCACCCTTGAGCTCGACCCTACACATTACATAACACACATGGGTCACAAACGATTCAATCCGTTCTTAATTCATACATCCCTCTTAGGCTTCTTTCTTATCCTTTTTAATTCGTTCATAATGCTCAATGCATGCCTAGGAGTACTTAGAAGTGAAAGAGAACGGAAAATGAAACACAGAACACTTTTATAAAATTTCTGAAATAGGGGTCCCCGCTCGAGCGTGGACTTTCCTCCTCGAGCGGACCCTTTAGGTCTGCAAAAGTACTGGTTGCCTCATTTTTACACTCGAGTGTGGATTCGGACGCTCGAGCGTGAACTTACCCGCTCGAGCGGACATCCATGTCTGCAAAAGTTCTGGGAGCTCGTATTTCCCGCTCAAGCGGCGCTTTCCCCACTCGAGCGGACATGCCAAATTCTGAAAAATCCAGAATTGTTCTTGAGCCTCAAACTTGCATCCAAATCAACGTATCTTGCATATTATGACTCAAACTTCACATATACATTTACTAACATGCTCCAACACCAAATTCATTACATTATGAAGCTCAATTTCATGAATTAACCACATGCATGTCCTAAATTACACCAACTTATTTCCAACATAACAATTTCATGTATTCAAAACTCATGCTCTCATGAATTGTACATGCATGTGAGATATAGCTCTCATTCTCAATTTAAATGATGAAGAGATGATCAAAAGCATGAACTTCAATCAAAGATTCAACATGGATCATGTCTTTCAAGCTCAAACATACAAATTCATGGCAATTTCCTACATGCATGTGTATATTGACTTCCAATTTATCAAAACCAACTCATTTTCATCATAATCAATTCAATTCATGTTCTTGATCACCATTTAATCTTGAATTCACAAAATCACAAGCTCAAACCCATGAATTTACTCACCTAGGAGCCTTAACCTTCACACATTCTAGTTAAATCTTGCGTATCTTCAAGTTCCTCAAGCCTCTTGATCAACCTTCAATTTGAGCTCTCTTTCTCTCTTTCTAAGCTGGCTTCACTCTCTCCCTAAGGTATAAAATCTGATTTGAGCCTCCAACCAACGAAATGAGAGTGTAGTTGGCCCTTATAAGCTCCTTCTCAAACGCATTTCTTTAATATTAAATAATTGAGCACCATTTCATTAATTTAATCTATTTAATTTGATCTGAATCAATTTTCAATCAAATTTCACCGTAGGCTCTAAAAATTACGCCAATCACAATGGCGTAGTCAATTTCGGTTCCTGTGGCCGATAGGGCCTTCAATTTGAATTCCAAGGCAGAAAGTCAAACAGATTTTCCTACAGTGAACAGATAGAAATTCAAAACCACATATATTCATATAAATGGCACTCAAGATCATATCAAACACATAATCACAATCACAATTAAGACTAATTAGCGTAATATGGAGCAGGGTTATCACAATATTCCTTTTATCAAAGAACTAAACAAGGTATTAGAAATAATATGCGACTTTGAGTATTCGATACTTCAAAATTAAGTATCCGATACTCCAAAATTAATAAAAAAAATTAATTAAGAAGTATTCGATATGTATCCACAAGTATCCAAGGAGTATCGGTATCTGATAAGTATCCGATATAGATATGTCTCCCTTTTTGAAATATCCGTGCTTCATAGTTTATGATGCACAACCAATACTTATTTTCCTAGGGAAACCTCCATGCTTTGATCTTTTTTATTTGTCAGAGTATCGTTCAATTTTCAGCTTTCTTTTGATTAGCAACTTGTGATATGTTGGTAAAGTTCGAATCTAATTTTTCCACTAGACTCTGCACCTGGATTGTCCAAACCATGGCATTATTTTATTCCATTGAATTGTCTTCCTATCAAAATTTTCAATTGTGAAGGGAATGCACAATAAGAGTGAACTTATTGCTGATTGCAAATCTTATTCCAATAGGTAGTAGTGCCACTGGAGTCATTGCTGGAGAAGTTGTTGCTGGTGTTACCCTGTTGTTTCTCGTACTTGCTTGGTGGCGGCGAAGGAAACCAGAGGATAGCTTCGTTGATGTACCTGGTTAGTGGACCAAGTTGAAAATGCCTTAAATTGATTTTTATTTATATTTTTTTTGAACAAGGCTTAAATTGGTTGTTATGGTTTTGTATAATGCATTCCCCTTTCTCTTGGCAGCTGAAGAGGGTCCAGAAGTTCATCTAGGACAGCTTAAAAGGTTTTCTCTACGTGAACTACAAGTTGCAACTGATAATTTTAGCAACATAAATATTTTAGGAAGAGGTGGGTTTGGTAAGGAATATAAAGGACGATTGGTCGATGG